>CM076960.1:17572500-18772500 GCA_039566865.1 Aurelia coerulea | reverse complement strand
TGTGGCTAATTTGAGGGTAAAGCTGTGGCCTAAAATGCATGGGAAAAATCTCGAAGTATCTGATTTAAGAACATTTCTATTATAAGCATGACAGTCGAGATATAGTTGCTTTGACATGAAAAATCCACTCCAATTTGAATAACAAAGATCAGCGAAGGTCATTCATACAAAGTCAGTTTGCTTTTCAGAAAACAAGATCATTGATACAAATCTAACAAAATGTATCTCTTTATTTGTGTCTTTTAATTTTTCAAATCCGATTTTGATCTTGACCTGTCTCTCTAACCAATTAGATGTTTTGTTAAATTTTAGTGTTTATTCATGAGGCTCATAAATCGTCAAAGAAGAGTGACCTGACCGTAATCGGTCATTTTACTGCCAAAGCAACCCAGCAAAGCTTTTCAAACAAGCGATAGTTCCCGTAGACTTGTGACCTGGAGTCCTTTGTTTCCCTGTGCTCTTTGAATTGGTGATGGTGCTTCGGTAATGTTGAGTGAGATTGAGTAAGGTTTACCCCAGGGATACAAGGGACTCATCGTCACAAGTCTATAGTTCCCCTAGCCTGCATGCAGACTCAACTGATTCCCTGAAGAAACATAAGACCCTTTTGGATGATTACAAAGTACGACCTGAGCTAAGCAAGCATAAGAAAACTGAATATTGATTTCTCCATAAGCCCAAATGATCATTGATGCTGCTACAGTCAGAGAGATGAGTGTTGCTGCTAAAGTTGCCTTCAATAGAAAATCAAGCGCCTTGTATAAGGACAAGAATCGTTTGAAAGCAATATTTTGATCTTTATGTCAAACGAGGATGATACGCAAAAAATCAAAAGTCATTACCCCCAGTTTGCTTAGTTCGTGCATGAAACTATTGGTGCATCTGTCTCAAATTAGATGTCATGTGAGATTTACGATAACGCAAAATTGCTTATGCGGAACCCTGCAGAATGTTTCTATTCGCGGGCTTCTAATTTGAGGCAAGCAGTCACGAAGATAACCTCTGTGCAGAATCATATGCATGGAGATCTTTTGGTTCAGTGTGACCACGTGCCTTCCCCCAGTCAATGCGCCATTGTTTGCTGTAATTCTGCACCTTTCCTCTCAACTTCACCTGCGACGTTTGCATCTGTAGCTGTGTAGGAGGGGGGTCCTTCTACCTTCGGTGATGCTGCGAATGCTAGCCTCTGTGCAGGCCGCCGGTTACATCATCCTCTAAACTTGACTTATTTGCATAATGAATACTATCAATAAGTGGCTAATGATGCGTTCGTTCTAGAAAACGATTGTTTCAACATAATTAAGCTGCTAATGAAGTCAAGAACGTGCCAATTCTGGGTAAATTTGTTGTTGTGCCAGGGTAAACATCGTGGTGATTTATCCATCTTATGGTGTCAAATCTGTCTAACATGAAATAAGCCGACGTCAAATGTTGCTATAGGATCGCGGGAAACTTCTGTCTTGTATGCGCTTTCTGTGCGCTTTCTTTATTTCAGTGCCAATTAGCAGAGATAAAACGTTAATCAATTGCTTTAACGAGCGTGACGGACTTTCTTTCTTTTTTTCTTTCTTTCTTTCTTTCTTTCTTACTGACCTGGAGCCCCCTCTTAGATTACAAAGTACTTTGTAATCAAAAATGAGGCTCCTCCTATTCGGGCTATTCTGCGAAGGAGTCTGGATCGAGCAACCTAAGCGGGTCTGTTCTGTTACTGACAGCAATGCATCTTGTTCAGGCCCCCTTTAACCCTATTACTACCGGGCTTTTTCGACCAAGTGCCCCCCCCTCCGTAACTTCGCCAATATTGCAGATATGAGGATGAAACTTAGTACAGTGGTGTATAGGAACAAAATCTACACAATAGGCTACTTTTTTAATTCTTCATTACATCCATGACGTCACAATGACGTCATAATTGAGGAAAATTGCACTTTTTGCTTACTATTAACAATATTGGCAATATTTAAGTTCTTAGTTGATAATTTCTTTCATACTGCTACTAGAATGTATCCCAAAGCATCACTGAATAAAAATTGGCAATGAAATGTCAATTTAAGCTTGTTATTTATATCATATATTCATCATTTATTTGCATCAGTTTGTCATTGTTTCATTTAAACCCCTAATTACTGATGAAAATTCTCTAAAATGCCTTAAAATTGTTCATAACAATCAATAGAACCAATTTTGACCATTTAAAGTTATCTAATACATTTGTCATTATATATATGACGTCATAAACTTTGATGACGTCATGAACGTTAAATTTGCTGACGTCATCAAAAATGGATAAAACCATACATCATCTGAAAGCTCTCATCGAGAGCTTTCGAATGGTGGTATTCTCGATATTCTATGACCATCCGTGTTAAAACTGGACTCGCTTCTTTAATTGTCTGGCTGACCACGTGTTGAAAAGATGTTGGTCACGTGATCAGTATCTACCATTTTGAAAAAATATTACAAATTTTAATTAGTCCATGAAATTTGAGGAAAAGTCGCAAAGTTTCAGCTCTTTATCTTTTGAACTGACGACACTACATCAAATAAACTTTGCCGCGGGCACTTTGTGCCCCCCCCCCCGGTAGTAATAGGGTTAAAGCAACGTTCGAAAACATAAATAGACAGTTCGTTCGTGTTACAACTTCAAGTTCGAATTTCGATTGATGGTATCATGATGTTAACAAAGTAAACTAAATTTAACCGAATCATTATGGTCGGATGTTTTTAATCGAAATCACTAACTTAGGATTTTAGTGGTCACATTTGACTCATTAGATGTATAATCTTATTTATAATTTTGTGTGTCTTTTTAGAGAATGATACCCTCATTATTAAATCCAATTTAACTTAAAATGATTTATCAGCAGCCTTCTCTCCACAAATCTCGGTCGACTGCCTTATCTTGTCTGAACTATCGAAAAACAAACTTTGTTCGACATTAATTTCCAATGTCGTTCGTCTTTGCTTTACTAAGCTATATTTAAATGATTTTAACTTATAAAACAAGCTTTCAGCGTTTTATTGGCTTAATTCTAAACTTATGAACTTATAAAGTTAAGATTCTGTTGGTAGGTTTAGGATTGGATATTAATTTGGACTAGAATTGAAAGGAGCCTTTGGAGGGTGTTTCTCTCTTGGAAATGGCAGGAATTTCAAGCATAAGCAGAGGATCCTTGGGGCACTTGGGGCACGTGCCCCCTAAGATCCCCATAACGAACAAAAAATGCTCTTTTTGTTGCCCTTTGACTTATGACGTATCATTCCCCCTTCCAGTTTAAAATGCTTTTGACTCCCCTGAGCGTCAGATTTAAGCATCTTTGCCTGTATTAACACTGTTATCAAATGTTCCACCAAGCTTGCTCGTTTGGTTTGGAAAATTCGCCATTTGCCAGAAAATATTCGCTCGTTCCAGACCCCTTTCTACAAAAACTAAACTTGCAATTGTTGAAGCGTTGTAAGAAGGCTTTTCCTTCACATGATCAAAGTGAATTTCTCTGTATTTCAATATTTATCGAGTCATGCTTGCTCGTGCATTTTATAATATTTACAGCCCATACAGGAGGAGGGCAGAATGATCATCAACTTTCTTATTGCACAGTGACACAGATATTTTTCAGGCCCATATAGCTGAAAGCGGTCGCGGCAGGGGGGGGGGGGGCGATTTTTGTAGACACACCTCCTATTTTGTTAGAACGTTGTTGTGTATCATGACATAGTGGCTGGAGGTTGGAGCAAACAAACAAATAAACAAACAAATATTAAATTATTAATCATAATCATGACATCGTGTTTAATTATTTCCTGGTAATTTCCTTGTTTATCTTACGCTATGTTAATCTCGTTTGACTAATGGTGTAAACTTGAAGACCATTAACCCTAATCCTACCGGGGGGGGGGGGGTGTTTTCCACCCCCCCTGTCGGTTTTTTGCAGAGCATTCTTTAACGACAAAAGCTATGACCCTCAAACTCTCTGACAATTACTAATTATCCATTAGCTACATTTTGAAAATTAAATTTTTGAACAATAGGTGTCACGTGACAGATGACACTACCATATTTGGAGCAAGGTATTGGAAAAATTAATGATTTTGATATTTTTACTCCCAGAATTAGTTCCAAATGTTGACTATTGTACTTTAAAAGAATCAGCAAACAATTAGCTTTCTATTGTTGTCAATAACAATTGAATTTGCTGACGTCAGCATTCTTAAATGATGACGTCACTCTGGCCGCCATTTTGGATCATTTTGGCAAATTTTGAAGTTTTTTCCGATAGATTTTGTTACAAATGCATAGAAATGCGTTATGCAATACTTTAAAAGCATTTTGAGCCAATTATTATCAATTTTTGGCAGAAAAACAAAGTTTTTAGTTATGACGTCACCAATTTTTGTCATTTTCTTCCAAAATAACAGTCTAAAAACACTTATATGCATCATATTTGAATTGGAAATGAATAATACGCCAAATAAGAATGGAAAAAGTCATTCAGATTACCTTTATTCCGTTTTTAGAACAAATAAGCCGGAAAACCATATATTTTGACATTTTCCGGCATTATGACGTCATAGTGACGTCACCTAATGAGGTGGCCACGCCCAAAACTACCAATCGGCTAAGAATAGTTAGGACTACGCCCTTGCCAAGTTTCAATCATTTCCCATTAGTCTACGGCTATTTATAGAGGGGGGGTGGAAAGCACCCCCCCCCCCCGGCTATGTTAGATCAAAAAAAGCCCGGTAGGATTAGGGTTAAAATTCTTTACGAAATAGCAATCAAGCTAAACACGAAGAAATTATCGTTGTCTCATCATTTTGAAAGACGTGATTTTCTCCTCTCCGAGAATCAAAAAGTCGTTGAAAACAAGACAAGGTTTTTATAACAGCAAAAATGTTCTAAGAAAGTTTAGGGATTTAACAAGAATTTTAGGGTGTAAATGTGTCCCTGGCTCGACTTGCTCAAGTCTCTTCCACGTCAAATACCAAAATACCAAAATATTTACTTCTGCGAAGGAAACGTTTTCTCCTTCCTTCACAGAGGCTTTCCTTCTCTCCTACGCAGGGGTGACTTTTAGATGGCAGTTTCTTTAACGGGAGAGACTATCACCTCTTTCTCCTCTACGTCTGTGCAGAGGGTCTGTGTCATCGTTTTCACGGTTATATATTTATGCCCATTTTCGGCTTGACTAAAATCGGACTCTTCAGATCTTATAACTCAGTTCGCTCTTAACTTATACTGAAGAACAACATGTCAAAACGTTAGTCAGACTTTGAGAGATGAGAATAGCAACCTTATCTTGTTTCTACTATCTTCACGCAGGTCCTGCTCAACTTTCTATTCCGCGTCTTGCGCTAACGAAAGAGAGGCTTGTGGCAAGCTTAGTCTATGTAGCAAGTCCAGAAAAAACCTCAACATGCCTTTACGCAAATGAAGTGATCTTTTCTTCTGTACCAGCGGGCGATGTGCGCAAACTAATGTTGAGATTTTGTATGCTGTCTGGAACTTCTTTCAAACTTTAAAATCCTATCAAACATTTAAGACTTTAAGCCAAATCGAAGCAGATTCCGCTCATCATGGAAAACATAGAGAAAGAAGATTCGGCATATGTTCGGCACCAATCGAATTAGTTCCTACTTCAGAATGTTTACCTTCCCATGCTGTTTTCATAAAGCTAAATACATTAGGCCAAGGGAGCAGGCGGAGCGGGCGTTGTCAGTCCGACGTAATGTGCCCACGCCCCACGGCATCGACAATCAACTACGTAACTCAGTTCCAAGTTGCCTGAAAAGAGAAGAAAGTTGAGAAAAGGCGCTTGTATTTCTTCCAAGACGACTTGTGCAAGTGCGCAGTTTTACAACCAAAGTTTTGCCTTCCTTTCTGGGTGGCCTCCTTCGACCTCAGACCAAAATAGTGCAGATTTGAAACTTTTATCGTTGACAAATCTATGATCTGTATATGTATGTGATGTGCAAGGTGTAACGTTGAGAGTTACAGCAAACGAGCCTTGGTATAATTTCTTGACGCACTCCAAGACCAGGAACTTCAGAATGCCTAAAGCATATGATGATGTAATCAAGCCGAAACCAGGAACTTAAAAATTATGCCGAGGTAAACGCAGGCTAATGTGATGCCCACCTTTTAACCTGGGAGTTTCGTTAGCGTCAGAAAATCATCATAATCATAATCACCAATGAATTTATTTACATTAGGCAAGAATCAAAAATAGCTAATTTACAGCTAATCAATACTTCAATGCCTAATGTATACTTCAATGCCTAATGTCGACGCCTTTCTTCGTTGTGACTGTCTCAAAATCTCCATAAGTTTAGCTGAAAGAGCGGATGAAGAATTTAGCAGCTATTCTCCCTTGATAAACAGGTTTCAAGATAAAGACCGAAGCCCTGGATCATTTCAGACCGTAGTATTGTAGATCGTTTTGAAATACTTAATTAAAGTCCATCTTGCAGAGATACTGTAGGGCCTAAACCCCCCTAAATCTTTGAAAACATGCAATCTCGTCATAACTACTCTTCAGTTTGGCTTGAAGTTGCAGATCTCAAAATCGGGTTTGCTTGTATCTAATGTTATATATGTTATTGTTATCTATGAGTCCATACCGAGTCTATCAAGTTTTTCGATTAAAAACATTTTCTCATTTCGAGGGACGATGAACGAGGAAGGAGGAATTATTTCACATTACAGTATTCCATTATTCCATTCCACAATTTTGCTCCAATGTTCCATGTTTTAGGAGTGAGGCCTGGATGTGTCCTTGCGCGCATTGGCAGATACAATGCGAAAGTCATCAGAGCTGGAGCCAGTATTTTTGGGCATCGGTGATGAAAATATAAGCATTTTAAATGGTAAATCGATATAAATGATGATATTTCCGAGGGATTAAAAACTAAAAACATCTCAACGCAATCGTAAAACAGAGGATTAATTTGGATTTGTTTCCATCCACTTATGCAAAGCATTTCGGTAATATTGAAGATCTGTTTTTTGAATCTTCAAGGCTGTCTGAAATGACCTCACATAAACAGAGGAATACTCAAGGGGAATTTCACTCATTCAAAAAAGCATACGAGATTTTTTCAGTGCGAAGGATTTTTACAGATTTTTGATCGATTTTTCTCAAAGACAAAAGGATTTTTGTCAAATGTGAACGAGATCTTGAAATGCCCCTCAGGAATATTGTGGGTGACAGAAATGAAACGCTGGTTTGTGAAAGCTGGTAGGGGGCTAATGCTCACTTAATACGTTCATATCAATATAGAAGATAGAAGCTTAAACCAAGCTTGAGGTCTCACCTGTACTCCATATGTGGGTGAAGAAAATTGCACGGGAAATGTCTTACGGAGGCAGGATAAAGTATCATCCAGCAACCCAGCAGGAAATAACTTTTATTTCGTCTCTTGATTTCTGAATTGTACGTCGCCCCCAGCCAAAAAAGAGTGGAGGGGATGAATAAAAATGGGGAAAGTTCAAGGACCACACCCTTAGGAACTATCATCCCCAGCACACCAAACCGCGCACCGAACAAGGCTGCTTACACGCTCGGCTAATTTCTTTCTCGGGGAGAGATGTTCTCCAGTTGGAAAAACTGTAATTCTTTTTCAAAGAAGTCGACATGAAAGCAACAGTCAAACAGCGAACCTGATCTGATGTTCTCCTTCGTTCGTTCTTGTCCTGTGTCGTCACTATGAGTTAGCAGTCACGTGACATATAAACCGCTTATTCAAATGCTGTCGCCACAAATTGCGGAGCCACAGGTCAAAATTGAAAGGAGTTGAAAGCATGAACCATTTTGAAATGATCATTGTTAGCTGATTGTGTATTTTCAAATTAGATGAGCATCAAGATTTTATCTTCACTTTGCAGATTTCTTTGGCACAAACAACACAGACAAGGGCCCCGTTGAAAGAGACACGAAAATTACACAGAAATTGAACTCAAATTTTCATCATTTTCAAAGTCCGCGAGGTAAGTTTCTATCATTTTCTGCATTTCTCAAGGAGCAAATGTCCCCCATAAATTCATTCCCGCTTTCTTTGGCGAAAGCCTGCTTTTGTTGTGAAACTCGAAAGTCCCTTGGAAGTCTTTGGATGAAGAGATTCTGACGGCTAACTGCACTAGCTAGACTTAGCGTGTTCCTCCAATCATTTAACCATGCTCCAATGGACTCTGGCTAGAGTCATGTGTGTCATATGTCAGCAACGTTAAAGCTTTTGAATCTTCCTCCTTCTCTACCCAAATACCAGTAGATATTTATCAGTATCCCATTCCTATCCCGTTGCCGTAAATTTGTTGTAAATCTCGTTGTTTGTTGTCAAACTGTTGTTCAGATGCCACCTGATGGTAGAGCGGAGTTAGAGCAGTAGCTAGTACCTCTGTCTGTGTGAGGCATCTGCTTGAAGTTCATGCAATGAAATGTTTTATTATACATATTTATAAAATCCCTCATTCTCAAAGCATCATCGTCTATTAGTAGGAGTGATTTTTGCGTTTCGCATTTTCTAGCTTTATTTAGCAGAGATACTTATATTTCGTAAATCTGCACAGTGCCCATTTTCGATTACATTGCAAACAGTTCCATTCCGAAGTTATTTCCTTGTCAATATACCCAAAAGGTGAGGTAACCCTAAATATTGGCTCATATCACAATCAAATATGTCACTGACAGCTTATCACACCCCGCAGTAACGACCCCATTGCATAGGACATTAAAAATGCAACGAGGTAAGTTTTGAACTCGTACATTTCGACGGGCATTACAAATATCATG
The DNA here is from genome assembly GCA_039566865.1 of Aurelia coerulea. Lineage (NCBI taxonomy): Eukaryota > Metazoa > Cnidaria > Scyphozoa > Semaeostomeae > Ulmaridae > Aurelia > Aurelia coerulea. Next base: position 18,763,714 of record CM076960.1, on the reverse strand, counting down.
ACAGGGAAAGGAAACATTTCGGCAATCACCTGTGGAACTTACATAATTTTCGATGGGGAAACAAAAATTTCAACGGGAAAATAACAGAAACGAGTCGGGGAAAATTTTTAAACTCAAACATAGCGGGGCAACAAATTTTCTTGTTGGGTTGGGGTATCGTTACAGCGGGATCGTTACTGGGGGAGGGGTTGTCATATCCACCGACATACGAGGTGTGGAAGACCCAGCGATTCCTAGGATTCGATTTTATTACAAACGAACATGTTTGATTAGTAGTTGTGCCACCGCTGCTGGCAAATAGAGCAGGGTGCTTTATTCAGGTGTAGCAACGGATTAATGCCCTCACAACTCCTCTCACTGCTCAAAATGTAGTTAGTTGGTTTGTTCGCACTTATTCCTTTAGATGTTGCCTGTTGCGTTTTGTTTAGTTTCCTTTTTTGCGTATCCTGTAAGCATTTAGCCAATAGTTCTTTGTAACTCCGGTGTTTACAGTGATAATAATAATAATTATTATTATTACTTTATTGTCATCGATCGCTTTTCAAATGCTCTTATGCTCTTATGCGTTTATGCAATATTTATCCCAAAAATGATGCCAGCAACAAACGATAGGTAACATATAGGTGGTTTTGTTGTTATTGGTATTGGTCCGGTTTTTGCTTGTTTAGGTACTGTAAACCTTCATTCTCGTTCCCCCAGACAGAAGTTATAATTACTGTGTATTTCGATGTGTTGCGTAAGATAAAATAAGCTTATTTTATCTTGGTTCAAATAACTCGGCCGATTTTTTTTTTGTCAGAATGTATGGTCTAAACCGTGTTCCTGAGGTACCAGGGTTTATAGCCCTTACACAGCTCGAAGTTTCAGGAGGACATTGAAGGAAAATTTCCTCAAAAATGACCAAAATCTGTGTAATTTCAACCTTTCCATATCAAATATTGAGCAGTTTCAGGGGGGCAACTGCCCCTGCTGTTCCCATGCTGTGTACGGCCTTGCGTATGTTCTGAATGTTGTGAAAAGCGAAAGGCTAAACTTCCAAGGCTTGAAACTGCGCTTTTCAACTTTAAAATTCGAGCTAACTCACAGTGTCCACATGTATAATGTCACTATAATGTCACTTATAATGGCTGATGAAATGAATCACAAACGAAATGGTTTGGCTTCCATCATCTCTGTCATGTTTGTCAGTTCCAATTTATTCCCACCTAAATTCCATTTATTTCACTGCTTGCCTGCAGCTGTTTACGTCATTCCAGGAACCATGTTGAGAAACTATATCAACATTGATTCTACCGTTTAGATAAGAAATTATGCGGAACCAGTTGGGAAAATAAACCTATAAGAAAAACAGGAAAGTGACTAACCTCAGATTAGCACAAGGCCAAAGCTCTAGTTTGAAGGTGGACGCAAATGTGAGCTTTCACAATTGATATTTCTGCTCTCAAAGCACGAATACCCACAAACAAGGTATCTATGTATAAGTTAACTATCGAGGAACATTTTGAGAGTGATTAGCCATTGATCAAAGCTAAATTCACATCGCTGGAGTCAACCAAATCTGTGTACTTTTTTTGGGACATCCGGTAGGTCATAAAATTTTGAGCTCACCTTTTTACACGAATTCAAAGATTTGGAACCTATGCTATTTCTTTGCCATTGTAAAAGCCCGTCGTGTAAAAAACGTTAAAAATTTTTAAAGATAGATGCAGGAAACACGACGAAACAAAATCGAAACATGTTATTGTCACTGGACGCCATTGATATTATTTAACGGTGAAAATATTTGTTTTTCTTAAACAAATTACCTTCAGTTATTGTAGATGCAGTATGCAGTTCATTCTATGTATTATTGCCCAAAACCAAAATATAAGTTGAAAAAGCCTAAAGAATTTAGAGGTGGCAGTATTTTGGTTATGGTAGTCCAAATTGCACAGCCTAATGTTCTTTTGTCAGACCTATATTATGGCGAACCATGAGACGAACACATAAAATTGAGTTAACTGTTGTGTGGAAGCGTATTTAACTGTAACTCTAAAATCACGATCATGTCTTACTTACTTTTACTCGTTCGTAACATCAATATAACAAAAGCGAATGTTCCTCCCACTTGGACGGGGGTTATGAGCAATGGCTCATATCCTACAACATTCCACATATTATGTCTTATAGCTAAGAATATATAAAATTACCATATCTCACACTCTCCCCCTCTTAGTTTTAAGCAGTTCTACGGAACTGTGTAATCGATATTAACTAAGCGTTTTAGAGTTTATCGATGGTCTTTATTTTTCGAAGAATCTTCCACATCTTGGTCTTCGAACATCTGAAATAACACCCTTGTCAAAGATTCTGCCACATCTTGATCTTCGAACCTCTTTACAATCTTAGACAGCATCAAATCATTTCATTCTATGGTATCAGGCGGTAGTACTACGTCCGCTGAAACCATTTCAAACGAGCGAAAGAAATGATAAGTCTAGTCTCTTCGTTTAAAATACCGTCATGCGACGATTTCTGTTTCTGAAAAATGTTCTTCTGCATATATAAGGTTGATACCTTGTCGGGGTGACGTGAAATTATGAGTTTTGATATAAGTCAATCATGAGTCAATTTCTCAACAAGAACAACAATGCGTAACATTGTTAACGATGGTCATCGTAAATCTTGCGATGAACGATTATGAGTCTTCGATGAATATATAAATGATAAAAAGATAAAAGAAATATGTATAGGTCTTTTGGTCACTGACGATCACTTAACAGCGACATCCAATAGGAACGTTCCATATTGGGAAAGTCTGTCTTTGCTGTATCGGACGATAAAACGGAGGTTGATAAATCGGGATCGGATAACTCGGATTTATCGGTCTTGAAAACATTGTCAATTGATGTGGTGCTTGCATCATATTTACGACTGGAAATGAACTTGGATTTCCTAACGAGGGGTACTGCAAATACTCTGGCGGCCTAATCACACGACGTGGTCTACTACGAACTTCAGGTGACGGGCCTACATCTGTCGAAAACGATGTTTCGGGCGATGAAATTGCTGCGTTCGGCATATCTGGTTCGTTTTGAACATCATCATCGTTCTCGAGATTAGAAGGCTCGTGTGGAGGTTCTTGGACGTTGTTAGTGTCTGGTTCAGCATCTGTATCTTGCTGCACGTTTGTTTCAGGCGCATAGAACGGGGTTGGCGGTCGAGGCCAGCTTGACTGCCTTCTCGGTTCATGATCTTGAAAACAAAGGATGATTTCCTCGTCACTGTCGGGATCCTCCTGCAATTTCTCGTGACTTTCATGGCTAACGTCGTTGTTTCGTGATACTGCTAGTTGCTGACGCGTTTTCCGAGGTCGTTTCTGCTTTGGTTGCTGAGTAGGTTCAAGCGGTAAATCGTCACATGGTAATAGAAGATTCCGATGTAAAGTGCGCATACGTCCGTCTGGATTCCGTTCAGATACTACTTGGTATACGGGTGCGTTTTCTTCGACACGTTTGATAACTCGATAAATCTGCTGTTCCCAATGAGAGCGTAATTTTCCTGGTCCGCCTTTTTCGTTTAGATTTCGTACAAGTACACGATCATCGGGTTGCAAAACTGTAGAACGAACACGTCTATCATATTGCTCCTTGCTCTGACGTTGACCATCTTGGGATCGTTTCGAAGCTAGTTGGTATGCTTCTGTCATCGCTTTACGCCACTTGCGAGTATACTCAGGATAATTCTCAGTGCTGTTTCGACCTGCAGTTGGTTTCGTATCGAATATGAGGTCAATAGGTAGTCTCGGAGAACGACCAAACAACAAAAAGAATGGTGAGAATCCTGTTGATGCATGTTTCGTGCAATTGTATGCGTGTACAACCTTATTAAGATACTCTCTCCACCGCGATTTCTTTTGCTCTGGAAGTGTGCGTAGCATGGCGAGTAATGTTTGATTGAACCTTTCTACCTGTCCGTTTCCCTGTGGATGATATGGGGTGGTCCTGGAATGACGTACTCCGCAAATCTTCTCTAAACTATTGAGTAATTGATTCTCGAACTCTCCTCCCTGGTCATGGTGAATATGAGCGGGATACCCAAATTTTAGGATAAAGTCGTTGTACAGCTTCTCAGCGACGGTATGTGCTGCTTTGTTTTTCGTTGCATAGGCCTGTGAGTACCTAGTGAAATGATCCACCAAGACGAGAATATATTCATATCCGCCAACACTGCGTTCAAGATGAACAAAGTCGATTGAAATTAATTCAAAAGGTTGAGTTGTCACAATACTTGTCATAGGTGCTCTCGATTGTACATGTGGACGTTTTTGTTTCAAACATGGGCAAACACGAGTGGTGTAATGTTCGATATCATTGCGCATACCTGGCCAATAAAATCGTTGGTTAGCGAGTTGAAAAACTCTTTCGCTGCCTAAGTGACCCATTTCATCATGGAGTTCTCGGTAAACTAAAGTACGATACTTGGTCGGCAAAACTATTTGATCGTATTCGCTGGTTTTTCGCCTAAGAACACCGTCAGAATCAATGTGAAGTTTGTCCCAGTCTCGCAAAAGAGTTTTGGTTGCACGAGGCTCATCGATACGTTCTTTGTAGCTAGGTTTGGAACCATTTGCTTTAAATCGAATAACCCGAGATATCGCAAAATCTTGGTGTTGCGACCGTTGCAAATCGTTTATATCTAAGCGGATATCACTAGCTGGTGGTTTCAACTCATTATCCTGAAGCGTAAAGTTGTTTTCATTTGTTGAAAGTGCCGAAACCCAAACTGTTTCATTGGTAAACTGGCTTGAAATCGCTGAAACGGTGGTTTGAAATTCGTCATCCGATATTTCTGCTGTACAATCTTTCATGTATTTCTCTATGTCCAGAGGTATACGAGAAAGAACATCTGCGTCAACATTATGTTTACCGGGCCTGTATTTGATCGTAAAATTGAAATTTGACAAATCGGCCACCCAACGGTGTCCAGTTGCATTTAACTTAGCGGACGTCATAACATATGTTAGCGGATTATTATCCGTATATGTTGTGAAGGAGGGCGCATAGTACAATAAATCTCTGAACTCATCACATATTGCCCATTTTAAAACCAAAAATTCAAGTTTTCCCGAATGTAAATTGTATCGTTTTTCAGCTGGTGTCAGTGTTCGTGACGCGTAGGAAATTACACGCATAACCCCATCTTGACGCTGGTATAGTACAGCGCCCAAGCCTAACTGACTGGCATCAGTATGCAATACATAAGGCATGTCATATATAGGATATCCCAAAATAGGTGGACTTGTTAAACAATCAATCAATTCGTCAAGAGAACGTTGGTGCGTGACAGTCCATTCTATTTCTTTTTTCGATGATTGTTGACGATTATTTTTCTGATTTCGCTGAGCTTTGAATCTCTTATCATTTAATTTCTTGGCTTTCTCGTTGTCAGGCTGTTTTAATAGATCAAACAATGGAGCTGCTTTTTGTGAAAAATTGGCAATGTATTTACGGTAGTAATTTAAAAGGCCAACAATTCGACGAATATCACCAACAGTTTTAGGTGTGCATTCTTTTAAAGATGTAATGGCTTTGACGTTTGAAGAATCGATGTTATACCCCTTACTCGAAACGATATGTCCTAAGTACTTGACTTGATTGCGAAACAATTCACATTTTTTTGGTTTCAGTTTTACACCATTTTCACGTAATCTCCTTAGAACTGTACGAATATCTTCAAGATGGGCGTCAAAATCTTTGCTATAAACGAGTACATCGTCCAGATATGGGATGCATATGTTATCACGGATACCTTCTAAACATTGTTCCATAAAGCGTTGAAAGCAGCCAGGAGCATTGGACAGGCCAAATGGAATCCGTTGCCACTCATAGAGTCCCCAGGGCGTTATGAAGGCAGTGCGATGACGATGTTCTTCCTTCACAAAACCCTGGTGATAGGCCTTGCCTTGATCCAAAAGAGTGAACCATCTATTCCCCCCTAAACTTTCTAGGGTGTCCTTTACTCTTGGTAGAGGGTGCCGGTCAGGAATAGTCTTAGAATTCAACTGTCTGTAGTCGATACATAACCGCAAAGTTCCGTCTTTTTTACGTACACATACAACGGGACTGGAATACTGCGAACGCGAGTTCTTGATAAACCCTTTGTTCAATAAATCCTCAACATACTGCTTTACTTCTGGGTATAGAGGTTTGGGAATGGGGGTATAGGTCTGTTGCACTGGCGTTGGATCAGAAAGGTCTATCGGCAACTGCAAACCCTCTGCGCAGCCTATATCTCCATCTCCTTGTGCGAAAGAGTCGGATTCTTCTAAGAGAATTTTAGAAACGCTTTGTTTTTGCTCTGGAGACAACGAACTGAGGTCAAATTGATTTAAAAATGCTTCATTTTTAGTGTCAATTTCAATAGACGCAGTTTTTGCTTCGATTTTGTGCCTCTTTTCCATGCATGGCCTCGTCTTCGTGTCCAAAGAGGAGCTTTCTGTTCGATCAAAATGTGGCTCATTTTTCAACTTCACGTCTAAAGGCGTCACGGACTTTACAAGCTCAACACGGCCTAAAACAGTTCTACTATTCAGCGTTATTGTGTGTTCCGTAGGATTGTAAATCTCGATATTGAGGCGAAATGATTTACCTTTTGGCAATGAAAATAACGTTTCTTTGAATTCTAGACTGGAGGGCAACGTACTGTTTTCTTCAGGAACAAAGAGAACTTGTGTTTTAGCATCAAACGTCTGAGCATTCCCCCTGCAAGTAGACTTGCTCCAAGTCTCGTTCGTTATCGTATTCGGGCCTACTCGGTTGGCAGTGAGCGGCGAAAGTGCAGCGAGCGAAGCGAGCGGAACAGGCTGCGAACGAGACTTGTGAAAGGTGGGTGCTCATGAATAATTAATGAGATTTTTAATTGGTAGCGGTCAAGATTTTGACCGGTGCGGCAGCTTTTGAAGTTATATCTAGCCAATCAAAGATGTCATAAGACAAAAGAAAATCGATCGTGGGAGAGAGAACTATTTTGGACAGGGGGGGGGATACTTTGCGTGCGAAGCGAAGCGGATTCTTGGGCCAATCTTCAGAACATTGTAATTTCTAGTCACAAGAAGTCCATAGAAGTTGTGAAATAAGTCATGAACATCGAACAGCTTGGCTCGTTACAAGGAAAGGACAAGGACGTTGTGTTGCATTGCAACCAGCTGGTTCAGGAAAGTCTGTCGTTTAATATCCTGAACTGTCAACTTCTCACTCTCACTACACTAAATATTGTTCTTGAACTGTTTCTCTTTTTTAATAAGCTCAAACTTTCACCCGGTTGTTTTGTGGCTTCAAATGGTTGTTTATTCTCATTTGAACCCGTAGGTATTCTCTAAGGATTTTGTAAAACTCATGTTTCTGTCCGATTTGATGAAACAAACTCTTTATATGGTCTTTAGGTGACTTGTATTCATTGAAATCAAATGATCAATAAACTTCGTTCGCGCAAACTGTAAACACGCTTAGCTTCCCTTCCTTCCACAATTGACAGACTGAATATTCAATAGTCTTTTATAATATGCAAGTAATCCCCTTTGAATTTAAACTAAACTACGTCATTCGTTCAATCGTAATTCATATTTTCATTGAATAACAGAATGTCATGATTTCAATAAGAAAACTCTCATAACAATTGTTGGCTAGTGCAACCCCCTGACGCTCTTCTCAATTCAATCAGCCTTGGTTACATCAAGAATCTCATTAATTATTCATGAGCATCTACCATTAACAAGTCTCGTTCGCTGCCCGTTCCGCTCGCTTCGCTCGCTCCACTTTCGCCGCTCACTTGGTGACCAACCGAGTGGGCCCGAATACGATAACGAACGAGACTTGGAGCAAGTCTACCCTGCAAGTAACTTTAGAAAACCGTTTTGCTGGCAATACAATTGTGCGTTTTGGAGATTTTATTATGGTCAATTCATCACCTTTCTCTTCAAGAATAATGTCAAGCATATTTTGCACTGTTTTGCTAGTAGCCTGTTGAAAGGATTCTTTCACGGAATTTACGAAAGCAATATTCTTTACGTCATTGTCTATTGAACTGTATGAAGACGATTTGACTATTTCCTCGATAACATTATATCCAATTATCGGATTAGCAATTTTGGTATGGGTAACCAGAAAAGGCACTGACAAAATGTTTTCTTCAAGCCCATTCATCAATTCAAAGTTCAGTTCTACAAATCCGTTGAAAGGCACGGGTGTATCGTTAGCTGCACGCAATGCTAAGTCATTGCCACAGTCGAGTAATTCATTTAGTTTTCGTAATTCTAGCGAAGGAAAATTCTCCTTCAGAAAACTACTCGAAACCAAAGAGACTTGTGAACCCGTGTCCCACAATGCACTTACATTTCGACCATTCAGTTTGCAATTAACAACACATTTATTTCCAACAAGACTTGAAAGATGAACTTGTTGTTTCGGCGAAAGGTGGCATGCAAAACTATTTGCTACATTTTCCAACGAGTTCGAATCGGGGTCTGGGGCCAACAAATTCAAAGCTTTACAAATTGGACCATGTTCAGACCAATGTTTACGTTGGCAGAGAGGACTACAATAATAAACAACTCTACACTGGCTGCAAAGCAAATATTCAGATTCGCTGTTTTCTTTACTGCTACAATAACCACATAACTTTAAATGGGACTTTTCGTTTTCAGCTACACCATGTCCCTTTGATGCAGCCGTCTCCAGTTTCCCTGTTTGGATTTTCTTTGCTTGCAACCACGCGCAAAATGCTCGCTGGAACCACAGATGAAACAATGGTCGCATTTCACGGCTTCATCTTTCGCAATACAAGACTCACAAGCTGACGGGGGTCTTCTTGACTTCCCTGAACTTCTCGTATTTTCTGGCTGTTGTGAATTCATAGCATCTTTGATCATAGCGACATCCGCCTGCACAGCTTCCAATGAGGCAAGCAGCGTGATTTGTTTGGTGGCTTTTGTTTCCTTTGTTGTTTGCTTGTCTGCAACTTCAGTGGCTAGAACTGAGGCTTGGTTGTTCTTTGCAGGGCGTTTCCTGGTTCCAAATTTGTTGCTTCTCTCGTTCTCTGTTGTCATCGCGACGTTGACTTCACGTATCAAAACTTCGTCTGAAACGCGCGACATTTCCAAAAACGGGCGCATACGGGTACGTATCGCATCATCGGCTAAACCTGTTTCTACAGCATTAATGAATACATTCTGAACCAAATTATCATCATAACGAATTTTTGATTCTTTTTCTTCACTTGCAAGCAAAATGTGTTGCCTAAGCTTTAGAGCTCTCATCAAGAAATTAAGTGCGGTTTCATTAGGCTCCTGTACCACATTAGTAAGTTCTTGGTATGCCTCTGTGGCAGACTTTTCGCAGTAGTGGCTGCGTAAAATCTGTCGCAGTTCTTGCAAGCTTAGATTTTTCATGCCTTCCAAATACGATTTTAAATGAAGTTGAGGTGAAATAGCATTTATCACAGCATCGACAATTTCTCTCTCGGGATAACTTTTTTCAATTGCACTGTCTATTTGTTTGTTTAAACTTGTGAAAGACAGGCGATTTTTCTCGTTTGAAATGACTCCCTGAATTTTTAGATCTTTGAAACGAAAGACATTTGGGGCTGAATTTTGCGTTGGGGCCTTTGTTTCAGAAGTAAATACTTCCTTACCTCTTTTATTTGGTTTGAGGGGCGATGAACTGCGGATTGGGTCTGAGATACGAGAACTTGGAGGCTTGGTAAGCTTCTGAATACGATCTTTAGCTTCTGAAATCTTTTCCTCCTGCAACTGCAGCATTTTCAAGAAATCTTCCTGCATCAACGTATACTCTTGCTTCGCTTTCTCCAATTCTTCGCCTTCGCTTGTACTTCCTTCTTCATCGCTCGTGTCTCTCGATTCTTCAAGGGGTGGAGGTCCGCCTTTGAGAAACACCAACAAATCACCCAAGGTCTTCATGATTGCCTGATCTTCCTCAGATTCACCTTCGCCCATTTTTGAACAGATGTTTTCTAATTCTTCTCTTATCTTGTTTATTGTTTGCCTCTTCGTTTTGCCTGCATCTTCGATTTTTAACATTGTTGTTATTTCTCTAAGTTTCCCATCAGTTGTACTGTACAGAACGCTTTCAATGGACAACTGTAGCTCCTCGGCCATCTTCGAGAGCTCACTCTTATCCCTTATCGGTCTTCAGCAAACTTTTCCAAAACTGTTTTTCAAACTACTGCAGCATACATAGGCCTGTAGGGGGTAGCCGTTAAAACAACAAACTACCCTCTGCTACCAAAATGTCAGACCTATATTATGGCGAACCATGAGACGAACACATAAAATTGAGTTAACTGTTGTGTGGAAGCGTATTTAACTGTAACTCTAAAATCACGATCATGTCTTACTTACTTTTACTCGTTCGTAACATCAATATAACAAAAGCGAATGTTCCTCCCACTTGGACGGGGGTTATGAGCAATGGCTCATATCCTACAACATTCCACATATTATGTCTTATAGCTAAGAATATATAAAATTACCATATCTCACACTTTCTCATAGTTACAAGCAAAACATCTAAACTTGCCTTGTGTTTTCATATCATTCAGAGTACCCAAAATGTGATTATTTCGACTGTGGTATGGTATGAATTAACGATCTTGTCCTTTTAGGTAGACGTAGGTAGACTTATGAGCCATTTAGGTAGACTTGCAGCGGTTCAAGTCCTTCCACTTTTTCTCATTGAATTGAATTAATGTAGTTGTTGTTGCTTCAGCGAGAAACTTATTTCCTGACTCTTCTGAAAACGGCAAAAATGATAGTCTGAGCAAGGGTGTTAGGACACGAACGTGTTGATTACATATTTGTTAACCTTGTTTTGATCCTTATCTTGATCTCTTGTCTTCTTTGCTTCTCTGTTTCGTCTTCAACTGGTGAGTGCAACTGAACGGTTTATTAGGCCCAAATGCCTCGTGTTAGGGCCAGGGCGCACTAAGACACAGGAATACAAGGAAGATATATTTAAATAACACGATTGTTGAGGTCTAGCATCCTATTGAAAACAACAGATACCCTTGGGAACGAGGTTGACTTTCAACCAGTCTCATGGTCTCATGGTCTCATGATATAAAACAGGAAGGCTCGAAACACAAGGCTCGAAGGCTCGAGGCTTGAAACACTCGAGGCTCGAAGCTCGGAAGGCTCGAAGTGTAGAAACACTCCCTTCAACCAGTTTTGGCAGCTTTTAGTTTTAGTTGAATTCGGTCAATGTTTATCTCTTAGCCGTCATATTGTCCGTGATATTTCAGATAATTAAGATGATATTCCTAATGTGGATCCTATCAAGGCATTATGGTCACTCTATTCCTAAATAACTTTTAACAACTAAAATTGTGGTGACTATGTTATAGAAATTATTAGCTTGAAAAATTCTGCAAATTTTCGCGTCATATTCAATATTTTTGAAGGCTGCAAGGTTGGATTGCAGATGATTCAAGTTTTAGTTATTGAAGGAGTACGTCACTTTTTTGTTGCGTGTTTTGAAGTTAACACCCCTCCCTCTCCTAGCCTGCGTGCAGACTTTACTTTCCACTGCGAAGGAGAGCCTTCGAGGATGAGGGTCCGCCTTGGCTCTCCTTCGCAGTGGAAAGTAAAGTCTGCACGCAGGCTAGCCCTCTCCCCGAAGAAAACAAATGGCTGGTATCAGCTTTAGGTTTAGAAATACTCGGATTGATTGTATTTTTCGAGAGATTAAATTTCGAACTTTTCTTATTCATTTCAGGCCAAGCAAAATTCATGCGAATTCGACACTTAATACTTTCAGCGTCTTGCTAGATCAACTGGAAAGGGTCAGAACGCTGTATTTGCTCAGCCAAATGTATTAGAAGTATATTTTGACGTGTAGTTATCACGCTGATAATCGATGTCAGTGGAGAATTGTTGGAGGAACATTGAGATTTTGAAGGAGCAACTTTACTGTATTGCAGTTGCGTTTTTCAGAGCATAGTACAAGCGTGTCATCGAGGTGGTTTTAACTTTTGTTATTCTAAGCTAAATTTTCATTTCGCTGACGTGACCTTCAAAATTCGCGGGTATCAGCAGGCTATTTTGGAAGCTCGACGTGAGATATGAAAACTTGAAAAATTTCGACAAAGAAAAAGGTTTTTGTTTTGAATTCAAAAAGCTGACTGATGTACTTTGGTGATTTTCATTTTTAAACAATTCCGAAGTGAAGGAGAAAGTTCAACTGCAACGAGAATAGAGTTGGAAGATCGATTGCCTTTGTGACGAAATTCCTTCGCAAGTAGAAACATTGAGGACAACTCGAACTCGCTTCAGTTTTCACAAAACGAAAACCTACGTACGTCTTTCCTGTTTGAGCAAGAGAACCAATTTAAACGCTGGCAAAATTAGCGCATCCTCTGAGAGACACACATTGGCCAAACTAGATAAAGTATACGCAGCTCTTTTTGCAATTTACCAGAAATCTAAGGGAAGGTCACGGATTCCAAGGAACATTCTATTTAAAGAAGAAGTGCTTGATTGTCAAGTATCAATTTTGACAAGGGTTTAAATGGACTTTGACCAGATTGCCTTCCAAGAAACAATCAATTCAGAAATCGTACTTGCAAACTATCTCCATGAAAATGTCGAATGCAACGGGCCTACCCTCCATTATTCCTTTAATGTCAGATGTGCTTTCACTCAATACAACCAACGTCACAAGTGAACAGAACTTCAATGCGTTCCCAGCGAAAGCTGCTTCACCAAAACTACCCTTCCTACTTCACCAAAATCGCACTGTTTATATCATCTATTACATTTTCTTAAGCATCGTGTCATTCGTTGGGATTGTAGGCAATGTTTTCGTGTGCTACATCATCAAGCGTGGAAAGAAAATGTACACAGTGGCGAACGTGTTTTTGATGAACCTGGCAGTAGCAGATATATTCGTTTTATCGTTTGTCTACGTCATAGTAATAATCCGAAATGAAGCTAGCTGGCCGTTTGGTGAAGTATTTTGTAAGATCAGTGTTTCATTGACCGATAGTTTCTTCGGTGTTTCCATGGGATGTATTACAGCTATAGCAATATATCGGTACCGAATGATCCTCCACCCTATGACAACCCACATGACTTTTACCCATGCTCGCATTATTATTATTATCATATGGGTAACTTCTGTCTGTGTCATCTCCGTGCCGCTCTGGCGTGTCGTTCGATTGCAATATTATTGTATTAGGTGGCAAGTTAATGTATACAGCACACTGAGCCCGTTGGTACTGAACGGTACTGCCAATATGATGCTTCATCATACAATGCCTAACTTCACTCGCGGAAACAACATATCTACGCACGGCTTCAACCACAGCAACGTAACATCATTGCCTTCAAATTCCTCGGCGGGGAAAACATGCAAATTCCCCCTCGTAAGGTGCCTTTCTGATTGGAACAGTGCTCCAAAAGGTTACCGCGAGGTCTATCAGATCGTTCAACTTTCGTGGTATATTCTTCCGCTGTTTGTCATCCTCTTCACGTATCTCCGTATACGTGCACATCTTCAAAAAGCCATCAAATACGAATGGGCAACAGCTAACGGAAACAATGTTTCACAATGTGGACTTCAGAACCGCGTCATTGGAATCAAGCGCGCCTTGACGCTTCTTGCGCCAGTTGTTATAGTATTTGCTCTGCTTCTTTTCCCATTCAACATGTTACGGTTCCTTTCTCTTTTTATGGACATAACAACCATCCCGCATATTAGGACCTATATTGACATTGCTGGGGCTGTGATGATCACAAATTCATGCAGTAACCCATTTATCTACTATATTATGTCAAAGGATTTTCGCGATCAATTCCGTAAGCAATTTCGCAAGCTTCTGCCGTGTAAAAGATTTAAAGGGGATGACGGTTTTCTCCTGACGCAGAATAGCACTAAATCAGCAACGTTTAAGAGTCGAGCGAACACGGACACGCTCCCCGCCTTTCATAAAGAGGATGATGGTATGAATAATCACAACGTGTTGAATTATACTTGGGAAAAGTATGCGGTGCGGGAAAGTGAATCACCGCTTACGGAGAAAGGGCCAAAGCTCGCGGTGACATTTTCAAGTGATTTGATGGTTGCAGATGACTCGGAGCTTCTTATTGAGCCTGTTCCTGATCCTGACAGAGAAACATATATATAGAATGGAAAGTTTCAAATGACGGCCCACAGCAAGTGCCCCCGAATCAGACGGATGTTTTCAAACGCAACGGCAAGAGACTACCCGAGAGACCGCCCGAGAGACCACCCGAGAGACCTCCCGAGAGACCGCCCGAGGGAAACAGACAATGCTAACTTCTCAGGTCCAAATACTGTGGACATGACAGGACTACTGCGGACTGCTACTTTCATTTGCCTGCATTTAGATGTATCAAGTATTTAGACAAATGACCGATGAATCGAGTTATCAGCTGGGATGAAAATCTAAAAGTTATGGAAAGTTAAAGAGCCATTCTCACCCAGGATTCTTTGCGGGCATGATAAAAGTTTCAGACTTTCTGAAAATCAAACTTGGCCTAAATCGAAGCCATGGATCCCCGCAGCAATAGATGGATCCGTTTCCGTTTAGGCCAAATTTCCTTTTCAGACAGTCTGAAACTGTAGCGTACCTGCAAAGGACCCTGGGTGAGAATGGCTCTTTAATGAAGGCATGGAATAGTGGATGACTGCACAAAAATATTCATTTTCGACAATTTGAAGCTTATCTTTAAAATTTCGCTCGTTCTTTGGAATCATAAAGAAATAACGTTAAAGGGAATTTAAGTATACATATGTAAGCCCTTGATAAAAATAGCCATGCAAAGACAATAGGCTATAACCCGTGCCGCACCATATTTGGGTAACTGATCTACTTCAACAGGAAATGCTGCTATCTGATTGGCTAGAATTTAATTGCAAGTGGCTTGAGCCACCTTTATATGCTTACATTCCCTTTAAAGCATATATGTCACATTCGCAATTGGTTAATACAACAAACAAGTCTGGAGTGGAATTCCATTGTTTCGTGACTTTTTATTTCTGTTGTATGAATTTTCATTGCAATGAAAATTCAGCCTCGATCCTGTGCTTCGTAATAAACAATAGAGAGCATTGTATTGCATGAACCAATCAGCTTCATGACATATGCCCTTTAACTTTCAATTCACAAGCAATACCTTTATGAGTTCATTTGAGTTTCTAGCAAACATAAGAGTGCCTATCACAGAGTGATTAACGTTGTTTCGACACATTTCAGTCATTGAGAAGAAAGTTGATTAAGCGGCGGCTGAGAGGATTCTGAATTGCGATAATCCCAACTTTAATTAGAATAACGAGAACGCAAATTTTGGGTTTCCCACTAATTTAACCTCGAAATCTGTCGAGATTCGATAAACAAATATTTTTAGAATTACCATTTATGATTTTAATGATTCGGTAATACACGTAACACACGGAAAGTTCTTCATTCTAGGAATATTTTGAGTTTTACAGTGATTTGGAAATTTGTGAGCTTATTATTAAATCTTGTCAGAGAGAACGAAACAAGAGATATGAGATCATTCGTTGATGAAGAATCTCGGATAGTTCGTTTTCCCTTTGAACTATGTGATCCTTAGATAAATAGGAACAAAAGATTATTCTTTGAGATTAAACTTCGGTTTAATCTTATTCCTGGCCTGGTTTGATGTAAAATGAACTTTGCTTCATCTCAAGCTAGCAGCTTGCAAGATTTTGACAAGGATATGTATGCAAGATAGGACAGTAAACGGCATAGGCGTTTCTGCTAGTGCCTGGGTAGACAAATTCAGCGAATGTTGTGTCCCCCTTTACACCTGCTTCACATCACGTGATTAATCTTTTTCAAATACGAGTTAAGAACTTCGTACCAGCACCAGTAAAACAAGGGCAGATTTTGTAAGACAATATGACAATATAGCATCAGCTATTGCAGGCTAAGGAAATTCCTTCAACCAGTAATTCAAAACAAATAAAGCCGTAAAAGTTTCTCTGAAACCCAGGTAGCTAGCTCGCTCATTGTGCATTCCAGAAATTGCTTTGAGAGCAAACATGAGCATAGATCGAAAGAAGAAGAATTTATCTACATTGTTTGATATAGAAGCCGATTGGGAAGTGAATAGATTCTCTTATTTTTTGGGTGTAATTGAACACTTACTGCTCAGCATCTGAACCAAACAAATAAAATGCCCGAGGTAGATGTGTAGATTTATCCTTCTTATTTCGATAGATAGTCATGTTTGCTCTTAAAAACCATTTCTGGAATGTACAACGAGCTAGCTAGCTAACTGGGTTTCAGAGCAACTTTTGCGGCTTGCTTTGTTTTTGTTTATAAATTGACCGACCAGGCATTGAATTCCCTTTGTCTGCAATCGCTAATCGCTTTGTACTTAGGTTTCAATCAAAAGTTACGGATCCTATTGTAAGAAACAAGGGCAGATTTTGTAATACAATAGCACGAGTTGCTTTTGTTGACACCTCAATTCAAAGCGATTAGCGATCACAGACAAAGGAAATTCTCTCAACCAGTAATTCAAAACAAACAAAGCCGCAAAAGTTTCTCTGAAACCCAGGTAGCTAGCTCGCTTGCTGTGCATTCCAGAAATTATTTTTAAGAGCAAACATGAGCATAGATCGAAAGAAGAAGGATATATCTACACATCTGCCGCGGGCATTATATTTCTTTGGTCCAGAAGCTGAGCAGTAAATGTTTTGATGACACCCAACAAAATAGGATAATTGAATCATCTCCTGGACGGCTTTTGAACCAAATTAAATAAAATGCCCGTGGCAGATGTGTAGATGCATCCTTCTTCTTTCGATCCATGCTCATGTTTGCCCTTAAAAACAGTTTCTGGATTGCACAACAAGCGAACTAGCTACCTGGGTTTCAAAGAAACTTTTGCGGCTTTGTTTGTTCTGAATTGCTGGTCGAGAGAATTTCCTTTGTCTGCAATCGCTAATCGCTTTGAATTGAGGTGTCAACAAAAGCAACTCATGCTATTGTATTGCAAAATCTGCCCTGTTTATTGTAACATAATCTGTCCTTGTTTTGCAGCAGTAAGGGAAAATTTGTAAAACAAAAGATTCAGTCCTCCGCCATCACAAAGCGGTCAGTTATTTTGAAGAATAGATTTCACACCTTCTACGCAGCCTAACAATAATGTTTTGCACCTTGTTCATTTTGATTTGGTTGAGTACGCTCAGAGGTGTGAAATACATTCTTCAATAAAGTAAATTGTTTTGTGATGTGACTTGATGTGATGTCGAAGAGCTGACTCTTTTTGTTATAAAATTGACCCTTGATCTTCGTACCAACAAGGACAGAGTTTATAACACAATAACATGAGTTGCTTTTGTTGACACCTGTATTCAAAGCGATTAGCGTTCGCAGCAACAAGGGCAGATTTTGTAATACAATAGCATGAGTTGCTTTTGTTGACACCTGAATTCAAAGCGATTAGCGTTCGCAGCCAAAGGAAGTTCCCTCAACCAGTAATTCAAAACAAACAAAGCCGCAAAAGGTTCTCTGAAATCAAGGTAGCTAGCGTGCTCATTTTGCATTCTAGAAATTTTGTTAAAGAGCAAACATGAGCATATATCGAAGGAAGAACGATATTTCTAAACATCTACCTCGGGCGTTCTATTTGTTTAGTTCAAATGCTGAGCAGTAAAGTGTTTTAATTAAACCCAAAAGATATGAGAATTGAATTGCCTCCCAATTGGCTTTTGAAGCAAACAAATAAATTGTCCGAGGTAGATGTTTAGATATAACCTTCTCCTTTCGATATGTGCTCAACAATATATGCTCATGTTTGCTCTTAAAAAACATTTCTTGAATGCACACCGAGCGCGCTAGCTACCTAGGTTTTAGGGCAACTTTTGCGGCCTTGTTCGTTTGGAATTAATGGTTGAGAGAATTTACTTTATCTGCAATCGCTAATCGCTTTGAATTTTGGTTTATTTCCCTTTGTTAAGAACCTACACCCTGATTACTGGATGTGCCTCATTGCATAAGAACCTAAGCAGGCTGAGTTAAAAATCTTAGGTTTGTATGTGCGGTTTTTTACTAGCTGAATTTGTCCATTGATAAACAAAAAATTAATGACAAATCCAATTAAATATCCCCTGGCCCTTTATGCCTGATAAGGCATGGTCAAACTGTCCGAAGAGGGCTGTTGTAAATATTTGTACAGAGTTTCATGCAAATTGTTTGTCGTGGTATTCACCGTAATTTGTAGCATTTTAGATCGATTAATTTCGACAACTGTATTGAATAGAGACAGTTTCATTTTCTTATTGTTGATGGACCTGATGGACGTAGAATCCTTTGCTTATTCGTAGCAATTGCTGTAGCATTTTTGTTATCAAAAAAGCTTTCACAAAATTCTTGCATTGGCGCGTTGTAGCGTCATTACATTCTAGCGTCATTACATTCTAGCGTCATTACATTCTAGCGTCATTACATTCTAGCGTCGTTCTGTTGTTGCATTTTGACGTTCTTGCAACGCTCCGTCCTTGTGTTGTTACGTTCTAGCAACGCTAGGTTCTTGCATCGTTACGTTTTAACATCGTTTCGTTGTTGCGTCGTTATTTTCATGCACCATTACGTTCTTGCATTGTTTCGTTCTAAGCGTATATTGCCAAATTGATGCCTCTTTTTTTCGAATGGTTAGGCCCTCTTCAACGATACACTTTATATTACTTCATTTATGCGTATATAGCCTATATACATAATTTTGATGTGGTTTGATGAGAAAACAAGCTGTATTCATTGAAATTTCAATAGCTCAAGTGATTATGTCATAATTCGAGTTGTTACATGCACGCAGCACTCTGAATATGAATGCAATAATAGACTGCACTTATTGTTGGTTTGCATGAGGATTTTATATTATTATCATTTCATCAAAATTTCTGCAAAAGTTTTTAATTATTCAGATTGTTGCTGTTTATATTAATCAAAACAGCTGACGCGAGATTGATAAGATTTAGGAACACAGTAAACAAATCTAGTAAGGACGTTATGTGTCATTTAAAGATGTCCATCTCCCATCAAAATTGAAAGCATTTGACGATTTGAAAAGCCATCGTTGAGAAAATAGTATCTGCTGAGGATACGATTTTGAATTTTGTTTTCAGAGTTAATTTGCAAATGAAAAAAATCATGAATATTTTATCGCAAATTTTCGTGACCTTGTATCAACCTCTCGTGTGTTTTTGAAACACAAGATCCTATTTGAATGCCTTCTAAATAATCTAACAAAAAAATGTCATCTTTTGTCGTTGAAAGATGTCAATAGCTGGGTATTGTTTGTCTAAGGATATCACGTGTGCAGAAATAAATAACGAAGAACACCCATTTTGCACATTCGCAATCAGCACGCTATTAAAAAGCAGATGTCGTGCCTGATGCATCCTTGAGATAAAGTTAAGTCCGACAAGTTCTGTTTTTTAGCTTCAGTTCCTTCATGCCTAGCAGAAAGTGGCACTTGCTCAAGAGTTAAAGAGATTGGTGAAAGAAGTATATTCTCAGTGGACAGTATTTTTCAAGTTTTGACTTGATGGTTCTCGTTGGACGTTGAGCGTTCTAAATTGGAAAACTTAAGATCCTGCCCTCAACCAAGAAATACCGGCTTTAAAGTGTTGCTGCTGGCAAAGAGTTAGTTGCAGAAAAGAGCTTGCTTATTTGTGTCGAGAATCCTTTCTACATAGAATTAAGATCCTGAAAAACGATCTTCTGTGGGCTGCTGCTTTAAAGTTTGAAGTAAGTAAGAGGAGAGTGGTTTGCACGCGGAAGAAAATAGAGTTTCAAAAATGCATTTCCATGATCAGTTTCAGAAGAGAACTTATTAAAACCTTGCGGTCTGTGCAGGCATTCTGCTGATTTTGAAGGAGACATCCTTGCAACAGCAGCAAAGCTCAAATTTTGAAGATTTTAGCAGATCTGAGATGCGCTGATTCTTCAAAACAATCGATGAACTGAACAAGCTACGAAGAAGCATTCTTTGCAAATAGTTCGAGAAACAAGTTACTCTAACTGTGTAAAAGACAGATGAAACATATTTTCTTGTGATTTTAACAGCAGACATCTTTGCAAGAGCAATATACTCGAACTTTGAAGAGTTTCTGCAACTGTCAGATGAATTGACTTAATGAGAGCGAGGCATCGAGCAGATAACGCGTTTACAAGAAGCAAATAATTCGATCAGTAAACTACTCCATACTCTAACTCTGTAATAACAGACCGTTGAGACATTTCTTGTGAAGTTGGCAAATGATATTTGAGAAGAAGCATAGAAATTTAGATTTTGAAGAGTTTCTGAGAGTTTCAAATGCATTTAATTCTGAATAGAAGCATTGGACAAAAGAGTTAAAAAGAAATGGTCGCTGTTAGCAATTCGAAAACTGTGTAAAAGACACCTGATACTATTATTCTTGTGGTCGATGTTAAATGTCTTTGTATGAGCAGTAAAACGTTCAATTTTGAAGAGCTTCTGTAGATCTCAAATGCAAATCTACTGATTTTTGTTGAAGCGTCGAACAGAACGAGTTACAAAGAAGCCTTAAAAGTTGCAAAATATCCCACTGTACAACAAACAAATAGACGAGAAGACCCTCCTCTTTAACTCTCGTTAAATCTACCTGCTGTCCGCAAGAAAACTAGCTGCCGAAGTCAAACTTACACAATCAAGAAGAACCGTGATTTGTCGGAGTTGATTCAAAGGGGATGAGATTCTACCAGGCTGAATTGGAGAAACAAGTTGTCTCTATGTACCGGTTGACCAGTGTTGTATTTATAAGACAACACGTTTTTAATGATAGTGAATGGTTACTGACTGAAGTTAGCAGCAAACGTTGGAGTACAGAGGGCACCGAAACATTATAGGGAGAAAAAGTTAATAAACGATCTAATAGTCATGATTTCATGCAACTTGCAAGTGTGAAAGAAATAGATCAGAGCAGAAAGCATTTAGTGAAACATATTTTAACTGGGAAAGTAAGATCAAAGTTTATAGAAGTTATAAACGTGATATTTATTCGCGATTCGAGAGAAGAATCACGAGGAAGAGAACAAGGCATCAGAAAGCTGTCTATACTTCAAAGACCAAACGTAGCACAAAAACATTTTGGATTTAACAGAAGATGAATGTAACAAAGATTTAAAAACTTATGCTTCATTTCTGATTACAGACAACTTCCAAGAAACAGGGAAGCATAATTTATAACAGAGTGCATTTGAAAGCTGTCGTGAACTCATAACAGAACCATATTTTAGAACAGTATTGAACGGTTACAAACTTCATCACCATTCCTGATTCCAGAGAACTTGCAAAGTACAACGAAACGTGAATTCGAACAAATTTGATATTGAGCTGTTTTCTTCAGAAACACGAAATAACATTGACACAAATTTTAGCCAAAATTGGGCATTTTTATCAGTGAAACAGGGATGGCATCATCCTTAATTGACAAGCTTATTGCCTTCGGCATCGCGTTCATCATATGTGGGATCCTTGGCTTGGTAGCAAACATTGCACAATCAGTTCTCCTTTATCGCAAACGAAAGAACAAGAGTCTTTTTGATTTATCACTATCAAGTTTATGCGTTGCTGATATCACTGTTTCTTTAGGTTTCATCGCTTTTGGTCTTGCTAACGTCTTGATTCTGTCAAAACCTCTCACTGTAGAGAGTGTTAAAACATATAGAATTGTCTCTGTTTTCTTTTCTGGTGTTATTAATTATTCTTTGTTTTGTTCGTTGTTTCACGTTGTCTTCATCGCCCTTCAACGCTTTATGGTTGTCTTCTTTCCACTAAAGTTCAAAGTCATGGCCACTAAGACGAGATGTATCATTCTCTTGGTTGTTGTTTGGGTTGTTTCTGGAGGGTTCATGTCTCTAGGTCACCTGAAAAAATCTCGTGTGATCAGTCGATTTTATGGCTACTTCATCTTTGTGTTGGGTGGCTTGCTTGTGTTCATTTACATCGCTATCTGCTATCGAGTCTTCAAGAGCGCTAAAGTTCGCCTTTCAACAAAGCGAGATGAAGCTTCAAGCCAACGCCTTGCCGTTCACGCCGTCGCCGTCACTTCAATTTTCATCGTTTGCAATTTCCCATATGCATCATTGCAGCTAAGAGGCATCGTCCCATTCACGGTATCCTGGTCACTCAGGGTTCTTCTCGCATTAAACCCTCTCCTTGATTCGGTTGTTTATTTCTTTGCTGTTTATTGCCGAAACAGAAAGCACATGGATGCAGCGCCAACTTCCAACACAAGACAAACGGCCAACCAAAGTTCTTCACTTGCAAGTAGATGCTCTCCTCAACCATGCATCGAGAATAAGCACTTTGATTCGTCAAGATTGATGAGCAATGACCAAAATGAGGCTTCTTCGACCGCTCAAAGCACATTTTGATCGACTTTGACGTGCATGCGTCTGATTGAAGACAGACAGAATTTTCTTTCTAGATTAAATATTTCATGCTTATTCAATCTTGGTTTCGTTGATCAAATAAGAATCAATCAAAGGGGCTCCGTCTTCAAATTGTAAACAAATCTGTAAACACAATTATTTTTGGCACATCTCCATTGTTTTCTGCAGTTCGTTTGGTGGTTTCACCCATGCCACCAAAAGTAACCATCAAAAATATCCGAGCAGTTGCAAGAGATATGAATGTTTGGTTTGTTCCTCTGTGAAGCATACAAATCTATCTTCAAAAAACAGCGCTCTCATTTTGAAAGAAAAGATGAAAAGTCTGTGTGATATTGCCTTTCAAAAGCTACAAAATCATAGCCTGCGTGCAGACTCAACTCCTCGAAAGTATAGACACTTTCGAGGAGTTGAATCTGCACGCAGGCTACAAAATCATCCTTTCGACAAAAATTTGAAGACGGATCCCATATAAAAATCTCGTAAGTGAGCAGATGTGGTTTTGCAGAAATTAGCTGTAGATTTGGAAGATATGATTTCCATTTTGAGTCGTTCGTTCTTCTAAAAAAATTGCACAAGCTAGCTTATAATACTGATTAGACGAAGATTGCAGAAAGCAGTCTTCTTAGATAATAATCAAAATAATGAAAAGAAAGCAAAGATTTCTGAAAAGCCGTCAGTTTTCTCAACTTTTAAAGATCTTAAGGGGCAGGCCAAACCACAAAGTTGCTAAATCTATCGAAAAAGTGCACGGAATAGGAAACTTGTTGCTGGCAAGCAATTCATTTTCATCAAAATTCAAGCTATTGTTAACATATCTATGGCAGCTAAGAACATCAACACAATTTAAAATACGAGCTTTTAGTGCTACTTTTCACCGACTTAATAACAAGTTAGTAGCTTAGAACACCTAGAGAGAACTCTAACGAGCTTTTAGACCAAATGAGCTTTCAGGTCAAGCTAACCTTCGGCGATATATGAATGTAGAATATAGGCAAGCAATCCTGATGTCTTCATTTTATGTATATAATTCTAAAGAGATCCAAAGACAATCGTAATTAGAGTAGTTTGCACTGTAGATGCTGGTAGTTAATATATACTTGAAAAATTATGACATTTATTTAGCAACGTATTAAGCCAAATTTCATCTGTAATCATAAAGCAGTTCATTCGATTCCCTTCTTTATTTCTTTCAATTTTCTGTGATAAATTAGTTCTGGCTTTCCTTCACAATGTGACGCAAATCTTGCTGCAGTAAATAAAAAGTCACTCAATCTGTTGACGTATTTGTACACATCATTTGGTATATCTCCTCGTTCTAAAACTGGTACCATGGATCGCTCTAGCCGCCTACACAACGACCTTGCTACATGAAGGGAGGCACTGCTTTTTCCACCAGATGGCAGAATGAAATTTCGCAGCGGGGGCAACTGATTGCTGTAAGAATCAATCCATTGTTCTAACTCTTCCACGTTGCCTGTGAATTCTGTCCTGCTTTTATGTTTTTCACTTGCTGTGGAAGAAGGAGTCGCTATATTTGAACCGATATCTTGAAGGATGCATTGGATGTCTTCAATTTTTGTTGCAATATCTTTTGAATCTATTTCCAAGCAGAATTCCCGAGCGAGTCCCAAAGTTGAATTGAGTTCATCTGTTGCTCCGAGAGCTTCGAAAACGGCGTCGTTTTTAGGCCGTCGCTCACCAGTGAATAGACTCGTTGTTCCTTGATCACCAGTGCGAGTGTAGATTTTTGGTTCTTTAGCTTGGCTTGCTGGAGTAGTTGAGAAGTTATTTCGTTCTGATCGCGCAGCTAACAATGCAGCTGTAGCTCTGCATTGAGCGAGAAGTCTTGGCATTTTGTTTTGGAGTAGTGAAGCAGCCATTTTGATTTTCGCGCAAATTTCTGCTGGAGCAACAAATCCTCAGTTCCATGATGAGGCTATCTAAGGAGCCATTATGTTCTAGCCTCGTTATCCTTTCCCGCCAAATTCGTTGTTCCTTCGAATTATGCAAGTTACAGTGAAGAGGAAGGCGAAAAAGAAAGGAAGAATATTATTTGGCACAAAATGAGGGTATTAAGAGGCACAACCGCACCAAGCAAAAGAAAATTAGATGCAACTGATGTGACAAGTTTTGGTAAATCTCCAAAGAAACTCCGGAGGAAGATCGAAGTTGAGGTACGTATGGCCATGGGGTGGGGGGTGCAGATCTGATCTTATTAAGAAAGCAGTTGCCTAAAAAATTGTAAAAGCCGAGGCCTAGGGAGAGCCAAAAAGAAATGAAAGTCACTAGCTACCAATAATATCCATCATGGTTATTTGTGTAAAGACTAATCTAATGCATCATGCAGAAAGAGGACAGGAAAATTGAAAGTTTACTGCTGCTTCATGCAGGAAATTTTCGCAACATGGCCTTGGTGGAAACCATGCAAAGTCCACGCCGGAGATTTTTGCCAAAACAATAGAAGAACAAAGAAGAACAATAGATTATCATGATTCCACGCCGGAGATCTCCGGCGTAGGCTGCATGGATTCCACCCTGGCAACATGGTCATTTCGACCAACCTCCATTTCGGTCAACCTCCATTTCGCCCAGTATAGTCATTTCGGCCAACTTTATGGTCGATTCGCCCAAGTTGATCTGGTCGATTCGGCCAATACCATAAGCGTACTAGGTGGGGGCTGGGGAGGCGGCAGCCCCCCAATGTTGGAAAAATTGTCGAAAATCAGCCCCAATCGGGCGGCAAAAATCTGCCCTCAGTTGGGCAAGGGCGGGCATGTCACACTGGGAAGGATGGTCCTACCTTTGTCCGAAAACCGGTAGTTCATGAAAATGTTTTGCACCACCTTTGTCCCAAAAACTGGTCGTTTTGATGGCAAATTTCCGTTGCTATTTTTCTTCAATTTGAAGGAAAATTTTTAACATTATGTATAACTGACGATGTTTGTCCCCAAAACCGGTAGTTTCAACCTATTACTGTTTTCCAAAGTAAGTAGTAATTATAGATATGAAAATACAAGTGTCCCAAAACCGGTTGCCGGACAATGGTAGGACCGCTTCGGTGAAAAATTTGAAATTCTGGCCTTTTTTCGGACATTTGCCGGACAAAGGTAGAACCGCTTTGGTGAAAAATTGTAATTTTTGGTCCTTTTTCTGTAAATTTGGCGGACAAAGGTAGAACCGCTGATGTGAAAAATTTGAAATACTAGTCTTTTCTGCCCAAATTTGGCGGACAAAGGGAGAACCAGCTTGCAGGTAAACTTCAGAATTTTGATTAGATAGGAGGTTGGGAAACTTGATTTTTGTGACAAAGTGGTGGAATAGGAAGAATGATATTCAAATTTCACCTTTGTCCCACAAACTAGTTGTTTTGGGCACGAAAGTCGTACTATTTGATAAAAGCACCGGTTATTTTTTCTAATTCTCCTGGACAAACATGGGGTCAAATATTTTACAGTACTTGCCCGCCCCTGGTTGGGCAAAAATGCTGCGGCAACCCTGTCACGGTTAGATGAAACAACATTAGATAACACAACCAGAGCATCAGACAGGCTGGCCGAAATGACTAGCGAGGTTGGCCGATATGACCATTGACCAAAATGGAGGTTGGCCGAAATGACTAGAAAACAAATTTTCTGTGCACGCACTGCAGCACAAAAACATTTTTCAGGCTTCTGCAGCAATGGGAACAACAATGAGATTTATGTGCGCAGAAATTTAGATGTTGGAAGCATAATTTTTGCAGCAAAATGTGCAGTTAATAGCAATAGGGCTGGCCAAGAATAGAATGCCTGTTTTTGCTATGCCAAAGTTTCACGCCACACCAATTGCTTGAAGATGACACCCCATTATTTTACGATGGTGGCGTACATGTTTTTCAGCATGGCATTTGGGCAAGTTAGAAATGATTCATTTGCAAGCAATAATTCACTAGAATGAATGGGAACGAGTGCAGTTTAGCAGGCGCTGCTAAATGTCATATTTCTCGTGCAGTTATTGAACTGAACCATAACCCTGTGCGAACCGCAAACCCTAAGTTGCCCTACATTGCCCTAACTTGTCCTAACTAACCCCAACTAACCCCCAACATACTCTTAAAACCTTTTCTCAAACTAACCCTAACCCTTACCGTATGACATTCAACAACATACTGTAACACTTGAATGCGGCCAGCTCTAACCAATACATTTCAAAGAGTCTAGAAAATGTGTCATCCTAATTCTTAGTAAGTGTCTGCAAAATGCAAACTTCCCACCAAGTTCTTACATGCTTAAATAACATTATTACAAAATCGTCACAGATCACAACGTTTTATTGATAGGAAACAAAGCAAGCTATCCGCAAAAGAGATGAAGAAAAAGACAATGTTGATGATGATACTTGCAGCAATGAATCCTCCGATGAAAGTGAAAATGAAGAAGATGTTGGAATGTCAGCATATGAACGAGAGCGATTGAAAAATATCCAGCAAAATGAGCTATTCTTCAAA
The DNA here is from genome assembly GCA_039566865.1 of Aurelia coerulea. Classification (NCBI taxonomy): domain Eukaryota; kingdom Metazoa; phylum Cnidaria; class Scyphozoa; order Semaeostomeae; family Ulmaridae; genus Aurelia; species Aurelia coerulea. The sequence goes on along the minus strand of CM076960.1, from coordinate 18,736,761 downwards.
GAATTAAAGATAGATCAGGTATATGTAACAAAGATTTGTTTATGTGCTATTGCAGTATTATTCATGACAGGGTTTGTAAAATGCTAGGTTGAGGTTAAGAGAGGTTGTGGTTATTTCCCATAAAAGTGGACTTGCTACAAGTCTCTCTTGCGGAAAAACGAGGGGAGGAAAGTCCACATAAAACCTGACCAAAAATAGTGTCATATTTTCATGTAACATTCTTTTATTCAATTATGGATATTGTCCTTTGGCAAAAGCTGTTTCACAAGGAGCCAATAAGAATGTAATGGTTCTGATGAAAATAGTAGCATAATGCATTGTGGGTGCCATGCTGATTTGGGTTTCAGTGGGGTCTCAGTCCTAGCTGATGCAATAATCTGAATGTTTCTTTTAGAATAAAATTGATTACCTAGAGAGTATACCACATTGTCTGATTGCTTCCATTACCATCTTGGTGTAAATCACAGAGTTGTTTATAATTTATATATCACTGGAATATTTACTTGTTAAAGCAAACTTTGAATGCATTAATTTATAATCCACAGGCCAAAACTGACTTTGCTTTGTCAGTGGGAAAGCAGCCAAAGTCAGAAAAATATGGTCTTAGAAAGAAAAGGTAATAATATTTTTATGGTAGATTGTTGTTGACTTGATAGATTGTCCTTGTTTTCTTAAAATTACTTGATGAAACAAAGCCCACAAGTTTCTGGCAAATTGAGTACTTTGCAATTTGAAGATACTGGTTCCATTGCCTTTTTTTATCAGTAGGATGTTTTTGATGTTTTTGGTTCTTTAGTAACTGGTAATAGCCATTCTATAGACTATGTGCTCATCAATGGGGTTTTCCTGCCTAAGGATCCTTGAGATTTCTCAAGAGTATTTTTTATTCCTTGAGAATTCTTGTTTAAAATTTTTAAGTGAAGAATTCCTGGAAATCCTTCAAAATTCTTAAGAATTCTTGTTGCAAGAATATGGTACTGTTTACGCTGTATTGCTGAATTGATGTGTTGTTTTGATTTGCTAAATCCGATGGCACGCATCTTACTTCCTCAGGATAATCAAACCAAAGGAAGTCCTACCACCAAGACAATTATCATTGAGGATAAGAAAGTTAGACCCCACTGGTGTTCCATTACCAGATGTACAAGAAAAAGAACAACAGCAGAGTTTGTCAGATCAGGTTTGTGACTAAAATATTGAATATACCGGGTGAGTCAAAAGAAGGCCCAGAGTTTGATGATGGTGATGATGATGATGGTGAAATTATTTGCATGCTTATCCTTAAAAGCACGGATTGTGTTATTTTCACTTTGAATTGTATCATATCAAACTCTGTCGTGCCCCTCCAAGTTTGAGATGCTTCCTACGTCCCTGTAAATTGATCTTTTGTCAATTAATCTATCTAGTTCAAGAGAGTTCATCACTACATTAACAGAAATGCTCCAAGAGTTGGATTGCAAAGCTTTGATAACACATATAAAGATCCAGAAAGAAGGGTAAGTGAAACCGTATCTAAAGTTCTTGATATCAAGCCGTCACCTTTGAATAAGCTCCCCTTTGATAAGCCCCCGCCCCATAAGTAATCCTAACAGTATGCCCCCTCCTTGAATATGCTCTTATTTGATGGATTATCTAGGTTCATGCATGAATTTTTAATTTTTGATGTCCAATTCTCATTGCTGTTTTTGCCATTGACTATCTTTGAAACGTGGATTGTGGATTTTTGGATTGTAATATTGGTCGCTGGAATGTTTGATTTTGAGATGGTACTAGTATAACCGTCCAAAAAGTGAACAGTTCATAATCTGTTTCAGGGAAGAAAAGGCGAAGACCCCATTGAGATGTTGTCATGCAATGATATTGAAGGAGATGTTTGCAAGAATGTTGTTACGGAATGGTGCGACCACAGTCTAAAGGTACACCAGGCTCTTCTTTGCTATACTTTGTTCTCGTTTTTTACTTGTGCTATCAATATCATAGTTGATAATTTGAAACTCATTGTCAAAGAGTTTGCTAAGATCCAATAGTTAATCGTGCATGGTTTTTAGTTAAAGAGCACAAGGATGGGTTACTTCATGCGAAATTCGAGTTTGCAGGTTGGCAAAATTAAATTCAGTTCTTGGGAAAGGAAACCGAAGCAAAGCTGTATTGGAAGCAGTGATAAAGATGGCAATGAACAAGGTGGCAGTGAAAAAGACGTAACAGATACAGATAAACCAACAGCCATGATAGAAACTTCATTTAGATCGTCTGTGAGCTAATAGAACCATGAATCAAGTGTTTTTACGACTGGTAAATATTGTTTTGATCTCTTCTAGTGTTCAACAAAGACAATGGTAAAGTTTGAAGAATCAAGCTTTGACTTGCAGGAGTAAGTATGATTGAAACGGATGCTTTGTCCTCTTTTTACTCTTGTTAAATCGTCGTACTTTTTGACGGAAACATACGGAAAACATCAGCTGCGTCGGCTATCGTATTGGCCTCGCCCGCTAACTCAGTCACTACTTTTTTTTATATCACAAATATAAACAACTAAACTACAACGAAATATAAATATTCTGTGGCTGCCATAGCTGGAAAGGACATGATGTCATCGAGTTCCAACTACGGCAGCCACTTACATCAATGGAAAAATATACATTAAATTTAAGAAAAGAACAACACAGGCGTCTCAGAAAGAAAAACTCCCTCCACCTTACAGCAGTTGATTGACTCTCAAACAAACACAAATAGATGAAACACCTACTGTAAGGATACCACAAGGATTATGTAGTATACCAGATCTGCTATTCGTGATACAAATCACTACTTTTGACCTCTCAGGTTTCATATTTTTCCGTATTGCTATCCCAAAACGTTTTTCTTGGTATAGTATTCTCAAGCTTTCTTTGTTGGTCTATGCAGATCGGAATTTACACTCTGATTAGGATGCAATTCTGACAGGCCCTAATATGTATAAGTTGTTGCTGATGTTTTTATCTTCTGAACGTTTTTAATCTCTCTACGATCAATTCTTTGCAGGTATAGAAAAAATATCGAGAGTCTGAGCATAGCAGATCATCATGCAGCTAAAGTAGTGCCAGAAAGAATATTCTCTATCATCATGCATCCTATGGAAAGCAAGATGCTGGTCTTTGTTGGAGATAAATGGGGGAAGATTGGAATCAGAGATGTGGTGAGTGGACCATTTGTATCTGTTAAAAACTGAATTTTTGAAGAAGTACCTCCCTACCTCTCTTTGTTGGAAAATTATCTAGAAGAATGGGCAAAATTTCATCGTCTCTAACTCTGGAATCTCAAAGGATTGGAAACGATGCAAAGAGCAAAAATTGTATGGGTTGTATACACAGGCCCACCGAGAGCGAAGCTAGGGACGAGATTGCCCCAGACCCTAGCCATCTAATAAAATTTTCGTTTTCGAAAACACTGAAAACGATCAAAAATCGTCGATAAAATTTTAAAGACTCAACATGAATGAACAAAGAGAAAACGTTTTCAGGGTAATTTGGGGATTTAGTACGAACTCTCGTACAGCAGAATACAACTAATCGATTTCTAAATCCCAAATCACCACGAGCAAGTTTTTTCTTTGTCCATTCATGTCGATTCTTTACAAAATTTGATCGACGTTTTTGATCGTTTTCAGTGTTTTCGAAAACGAACATTTTAAGAAACTCGCGTCTAGCTCTAAAAACTGAAAACAAAAAAATTTGCAAAAAATCCTAGAATGTAATTCAGGCTTTTTTCTAAAGATTAAGTTACGAATCTTCAAAATCGGTCCAGTGTACGATTTATTGTGGCCTGCCAAACGTGCATAGTTTATTTGGCGCACCCGGTTAAACATTTAAGATAAAATCAATTGTACTTTGAACAGAGTTTGATTAAATCACGATATTTCGAGCTAACGTCTAAGCTATATTTTTGGTACTTAAATCATTTATATATTATATTACTATTTTGAGCTAAGCCTGTTATCAAGTGAAGTAAGATTAGTAGAACGAGAGTAAAGGGAAGAGTAGATTCGAAAGGTGAGATCGAATAAAAAGGAACTGTGGTGACGCATTAACCAAACTCTGTTTAAAGTACAATTTATTTTATTTTGAATGTTTCTATTACTAGAGACATTGTACAGCACGCCTACAAAAAGATTGTTTGTGCAGAAACTTATATGGTTGCTATGATGGTATACCTAGGTGTTTTTAATTGCCAGAGAATTACGTTTTTTGTTTAACGATGTTATTGCAACTTCTTAACTTTGAAACAAAGAATAGCTTCTTTTTTAAAGGTTTTCTGTTTTCATTTGCAGGATTCAACAGAGGGACATGACGGTGTTTTCCTTTTTCAGCCTCACACAAAACCAATCAATGTTCTCAGTTTCAAACCAAAGGATTACACAAAAGTTTATAGTTGCTCATATGACGGAACAATTAGATGTGGGGACATGGAAAAACAACAATTTATACAGGTTTGTCTTCAAGGTATACTCTACTGAAATCGAAATGTTTCGGACGGAAAAGTTTGGGGCAAAAACTTCGGATAGAATAGTTTTTGGCACTTTTTGAAAGATCCAAAGCAACTTCCTTTTTACTGTTTATTTACTTAATAAATGTTTCGCTTGGAATGTGTTATATTTGGATATGATAAACCGAATCTTGAGCAAGAAATTTAGCCATAAGGATGTCTGATGCTTTAAAGTATTCTTTGAACTGACAAGTATTTATGACATACTTTTATTTGTACTAGAAAGAGCGATACCCTAATTATTTTTATTGCTGCTTAGCGCATGCGCGTAGCAGACATTTAGACGGGTTGATTGAAATTCCTGTGTCGATCGCTATGTATGTATGTTTTGTTGACTGCCCACCATAGAAATAGAAATGCCGCCAAGGATGCAAGGAGTTGGCTTACGTTCATTGCGAGAAGAAGGGGATTTTCACTGACTCTGGTACGTATCAAATCATTTTTAAAAATCTCATTTCATAGTAAATATGAGAGGATTTCTTTTTATCCTCTCTGCTGTGTTGACAATTTATTGTTTTGCAGCGGATAGGTTCCAGAAGGAAGATTTCATCAACGATGGCCTAAGCGTTTCTTACACTTTCACAAATAAACAGCATTGACCTGCCCTTTGTGGCAACAAATGAAACGTATAAACCCATTGTGTGTGGTATTGCCACTTGTAGCAACAAAAGCAAATATATCAGAAATGCCCACTGAGGCATCCAACAACAGTGACTTTCCCATTGTGGAAAGAAGAAGTGAATCACCCATGTGGTGATAAACAGTGAATTGCCTAATATTGTGGCAACAAAAGCTACTACTTCAAAACCGTGCAAAACCAACTGAAAAAAACAGCAAATTAAACAACGAATCTGATCATTCAGGATGCTCAATTACTTTTGGAAATATTTGTCAAAGCTCTTTCTTTAGTAATACACAAGATGATAATGATTCACCATTCATTCCTTTGCATACAACACCTGAAAATGTTTTCACAGATAACAACCATGCAATTTTCATATTAGATGGGTACATGGTATCTATTATTCACGATCCTAACTCGGGGTTTTATGTATTTGATTAGAATAGGTAAGAATTCATCTTTTAGTAGAGTATTGTTGCACTTTAGAATAGTAGTTTTCTTTTTGCTTTGAAAACTGCAAACATCTGGCGCATAAATGTGCCATGAATTGTTGCAGAACAGAAGAGATAATTTCCCATTGCATAGAAAATCATAAGAGAGGATTGCAAACAAGATAATTGAAAGGATCTTTCAACCATGATTCTTTGCCCCTGGAAGAGTTTTGATTGGCTTCTTGATTAACTTTTCCCCTCCTTTAGCTCAAATATTTTTGTCAGTATATTTTTGTTGTCTATTTAGGTACCTAAATCAGCCTTTTCAACCAGCATACCTTGCATGTGCCATCTTTTTATTGGTGGTCATTTTTATGGACTGTAAAAATGGCAACAACGAAAAGACCACAAATGGTGTATTCACAAACCATGCTCGTTGCAAAGGCCCCTTTAATGTTGCCATATGACTATGCACATATATATCTCATACACAAAAGCTTAATATCTCATGTACATTTTGTTGCAGAAATGAAAGGTAACTTATTAATTTGTGACAGCTCATGTAAAGATTAACACAGCATTGGATTAGCAACATATTAACAGTGCATATTCCGGTAACTGTTTGCACAGCATTGGATCAGTATTTGCTTCTTTAACCATTGACATCCAAAGACCAAAACAGCATAAATTGCTAGCTGCACATTCTTACAAAGACCAAAAAGCATTGGATCAGCATTGCTCCTGCGACCATTCTTCGCACCTTGTGACCTTTTAACTTTGATACAAACTGTTACCAGATGTACTTTTGAAGAATTGTTATGGCCAACTGTTGTGCATCATATACCCTCAAGACTTGTTTTCATTTGAGGCATAATACAAAACCTGTTATTTGACACAGGATTGAAAAGGGGACACTTTGTGTATTGCCATCATGTATCAAGTTGTTTGAATATTATTGAAGAGGCTGATTAATGCAGATGGAAGCAGATAATTGACATTTTGAGCTAATTACAAAGGAATGATCATAAAAGCTACTGTATTACTTCTAATGCATCAAAACTATTTTTACTTCAAAATGCCAGTGTTGATCTGTGGCCAAATGAGAACATCATAAATACTATTTGAGGTACCACCTGGGGAAAAGATAGCCTTGCAGTCCAAGGAAGTACAAAATGAACTGACATTGATTAACCAAGTCTTAAATTTACAATTGAAGACTGAATTGAGATTAATATCACATGACGTTTTAACTAGTATTATAGTCGTGTAATGCAGTCTTGAAATTTACATACAGTTCTCATAGTTTTTTAATTGTTCTACCTCAAAAAGCTGCAATTTACCTTGGTTTCAAACAGATGCTCCAAAACATCCACTCTGACATTTATTCTTTTAACAATCTGCGGACTGTTATTTTGACTAGTGCTATTAGCATCATCGTAGGGGGAGATAAAATTTGGGGGGCTGCCCGATAAAAAATCCATTGTTTCAGGAAATTTTGCCCGACTTAAGGCGCATTTCTGCCCGATTATGGCTGATTTTTGCAAAATTTTCTGACGTTAGGGGGCTACAGCCCCCCAGCCTCCTTGTCACCTACGCCTATGGCTATGAGCAGCACTTACTTAACTGCGTTAACAGCTAGTAATATTTCATATTTTACTAGGGGAACTTCGATCTTTTATCCCTTTGCATTTTTTCAGAAGAACCACACCTCTCTGCTAGCAAAAATAAAACCTTCTTTGTTGCTTATAAATTTTTTGTCACATTCGTAATTCTTGATATTTATTTCCAGGTATACGCCACACCGGAAGAAGATGATATTTTACTGAATGGCTTCGCTTGGTTAGCAAAATCAGACAGCTCAATAATGGTAGCAAAGAATGATTATACTGTTGGGCTGGTCGATGTAAGGACAGGGTAAGATCAGAAGTTTTTTCTCGGCTGTAAAGTACAGTAGATCAAATTTTTCTCTTCGATTCGTTGCAAAATCGCCTTAAGCTTTAGAATGGTATGACTGACTGAGTCCATGGTTCCGTAGTCTATGGTTCCATGGTCCGTAATTTGTTCCAATAAAGATAAAACTTTCCAAATGATAGCCTTCGTGAATATTGAAAATAAGACTGAAGTCATATTATTAATTCCCAGGAACGAAGAGAAGAACTTTGTGGCTCATGGAAAATCAGTAAGATGGGTTGATTGTCATCCTTTGAATGAAAATTACCTCGTATCAGCCTCCCAAGATGGGTAAGCGGACACTATTCCTGATTTTGATTCCGAGCTGTTTATTGCCATATCGGTAGAGTTCATTCATCCAAGAAAATGAAAACACATCGCGTACAGGCAATTTTGCTTCATACGGTTTGTCGAACCTTTCCAAAGAGGAACTAGTTTCAATAATTTTGTATGGTGATATAAGGTTACCTTTTGAATCAAATAAAAAAATCATTAAAGCAACACTAGAGTTCATTGAATCATCAACGAGATTTTCTTAAATCATTTCAGTGAAATTTTCGTCTCCTCCCCCCACCTTTGTATCAGTTTATTTCTTTTCGTAGCTTTAGTTTATGCTGTAGTTTAGTTAATTATTTTCATGTAAATGCTTCATGTTATTTGTTAAAGCCACGGGGTTGCAATTTATTCTCATTCTCCCTGTGGTATCGTCTTGTAACCATGTTCTGTTATTGTAAAATGTTAGATTGATATAAAAAAAACACATCATTTTTAGCATTTTTTGCAGTTTCTTAAAAACGGACCTTGTCCAAAATACCTCCCATAACGCACGAAGAAGTCACCAGAATATAAGCCAATCAATACATTTTAAGACCTAATTCAACTTGTTCACTATTAAGGCCCAATTTGAACATCGTTTTTGCCGTGTCGAATTTAACAGATGTTACTATAAGCTTGTAAGTGTCAATTAAATCCGACATTTTTAAATCATCTGACGTTTTAAATGGATAAAACGGCAGGAGTTCACCAGCTCTGTCGTATCAAACGGCAGAAAAACGACTTGATTTAAACACCGTATTTCTGCTGCGTTTAATTAATCAATTCTAGGCCATGGTCCGCGGTTTCTACTACGTGTGATCAGCCACTGCGCTTGTGCATTTTGAAAAATGGCCATTTTAACCATTCTAGTGTTCATCAGGTTTTTAGACGCAGTAGATTCTGCCGCGTTTAATACAGTTCGATTCGACACTGGAACAATGCGATGTTTAAACTGGGCCTAAGAGTAGCATTTGACAATACTATTGCTCTGATATCGAGAAAACAGTTGTCATTCAAACGGGGTTTTTGCATTTGACACACCCATCGATACCCGTCCAAGCCTTGTATATTTGTGTTGCTTTTTTAGGTCAGTGGCTACATGGGATCTTCGAAATATAAAGAACATCAAATCGAAAATCAGTGAAATTAGATGTAGTCGTGTTGTTGGATCATCATTTTATTCACCGCAAACTGGAAATAAAATCCTTGTCACTTCACTCGATGATACCATACGGTAATTAGTCTAGTGTCAATTTACAATTTGCTTCATATCCATGCCTTTAGGTTAGGAGATTTAGTGTTATAGCTCAATTAAGCCCTCGGGGGCTTATTTAATTTCAGACACTCAAGAAGGGGCTTAAAACAGAGGGGGCATATTAGAGAGGGCGGCTTATTCACAAAATCAAATGACAAGGATATAGATGATAGCTTTTTAGTTCTTCTACACCATATCAGCATACAATTTTACGAGTCAAATACATAAATTTGACACAGTTTGCTAATATTTGTTCAGATCTCGGAAAAATGCTCTCATAAAAGACCGCAGCCTAACCATTACTTAATGTCCTGTATAGCTGACATTCTTGTCATTGGAGTTAGAGTACTGTAATTCTCTTTAACTTTTCTCAGGGTCTATGATGTCAATGCAAAGGGTGGCATGGAAATTCCTCCAAAATGTGTAATCAAGTGAGTAGATATTCATTTGAATCAAATTTTAAATCTATTTTATTCATCATTGAAGTCCTAGCTTGTAAGGTGTGACTACCTTTCTACCAATTTTGATGCATCAATAGACCTTTTAGCTATTCTACAGAAAGTCTGGATTGAGCAATATTTTTATACATTTTTATTCGAAAGGTTCGATCCAGTGACGTTAGAGCTTCTATCACTATTGTGCACATTCGAAAATCCTACAAAATGTATCAAAACATTTTTTTCAATTCAGATTCTTTTGTAGAAATAATCTCGATTGACATTCAGATTACTTTTAAGAGGTCTATTGTTGGACTGTAAATTTGCGTGAGAGAAGCTACGAAGACAGTTAAAGTAAAACAGAAGCAGATCATATAACTTCTATGACAACATCCTGGTGTAATTCTAAAAATCTCCTCCTTCTTCTAAACTTAATAGTCTTTTCATAAGCTCAGAGAATATGATGAGGTTGGTTATTAGTTAATCCTATCTTCCCAGACACAACAACCAAACTGGACGATGGCTGACAAAGTTTCGAGCAGCATGGGACCCAAAAACAGACAACTGTTTTGTTGTTGGAAATATGTATAGACCAAGAGCTGTAAGTTCTAGTTATGTTCAAGCTTAATTGCAGACTGTTTCAAAGCTTTATCTGCACTCTCCTCTATTTTAATAGTTCACTACTTTCATTGTTCTGAAGTACAAACGATAATGGCAAATTAGGCATTACATCTGTTCGAAAGATGAATTTAAGATCAAACCGAAAGTTTTTGAAATCTTCTTCTGAAAGGAATAAATTCTACAGTGACCGTTTGGGTTCTCTTGAATGCAGAGCAGTTTGTATCTTTGATTTACAGAGTTGTATGTCTGTGTAAGTTGCATGTAAATCAGAAACATCAAAGGCTCAAGACAAGATCCTTGTGGTACACCAAAATGCTTCCCATCTTAGCTTCTGCATCAATCATAAGACAATGAAGATATTAGACTGTCAGATACAATTGAAATCTGCTTTCTTGATAATACCATTATTTTGACAAAATTTTCATTTCCCATAGTCAGATTTGTGTAGAAAACTACTATCCGTTCTCTCAAACATTTGCTATTTTTAAACAGATTTTGATATTGAACATCAACTGAATTTGTCTTGCTACAAATGCAAATTCTGTTGCAGTGTTCTGATACGAATGCCAGTAGCAAGTCTTAGTAAAATGAGGGGAAACAAAACTTTTTTTCAAAACAACAAATATATATGTGAAATAAGCAGCACTTCAGCAAGTAGATATCAGATATATCACTTTTACATAAAAGTTTAAAGGGAATCGACATATAGTTAAAAGCTGGTCCGGGCCAAGTTAAAAATATAATCTATTGTATTCAACAACTTTGACACCTGCGGTTTCATTGTGTGGCGAAGGAAACAATGGGTTTGTGGGCGTTTCTTGAGCCTATTTATAGCAGCTTGTCGATATAGCGATGTCTATTCCCTTTAACAATCCATATTATTTTCAGGTTGATTTCTACACATCTGATGGGAAAGGAAGTCTCATCACGCAGATATCTCATGAAAATTTATCTTCAATTACTTCACTGAACGTTTTCCATCCAACCCTCAATGTCATCGCAGGGGGGAACTCCAGTGGTAAAGTATTTCTTTGGAAGTAACTTCATTGGCAAAAGGTATCTTTAACATACTTTGTAAATATCATGACTGTACATACAGAGACTGTTCTTACAAACAGTGAACATGTATACTTGTTTTGTTGAATTTTATATCACACATATATTGGACCTAACAAACTCTTTGCTACGCAAATTAATTGTACCAAATGAGCAGCCCTCATCAAAAATATTCTGTGCCTGCAAGCACATGGTTAGGAAAATGTGCCTGCTAACAAAGCACTCTGAGTACCGTTAAGGTGCTAGCAACCAATGCAGAATGATAGTGTGTGCCTGTGAGCAGCACTTGTGAGCTGCAAATGAGTGAATCAACATTCAATAAATGACCCATCATCGGCCCCACCTATCCGGGGTGAGGGGGGGTTGGGGCAATAAATGATACCTGCATTACAACAGCATTGAAAATTGTTTATGGCCAAAATTAGCAAAGGGCCAGATATATGCTAGATAACATTTTACAACTACTAGTAAATCTCCAATCACAAATTGGCATCACTGTGTTCCTGAAAAAGTTTTCTTTCAGTTAGCCAGGGTAAAAAAAGGAGAGCATATCATTTTTGAAATGTAAAGTCATACTCTGATGAGAAGATAGGTTTGAAAGGCCTCAGTGTGCCAGAAAATAGTATTAGTTTCAATAGCCATATTTAGTACCAAGTTATTTTTAATATGTACCGTAGTTGTCGTTTTGCAGGCATTGTAAGTTGTGTATTTATTATAATAATCAGGAGCTGATAATTTCAGTTTTGTTATGAAAGATCACAATTTCATATTTTATAGCTATTTTAGTAAGAAAAACCTTGTTCTGTTTGTGGTTTTGAGATAATAATGAAAAAATTATGAATTCAATAGGAGAATTTGTTTTGATTGTTATAAACACCTACTTTGAATAAGCGGTGACTCTTTGTTCCTTACAGTACCGCCATTGTGTACATAATCACTTTTTGGTCATTCTCTTTTGCTACCCATTGTATTATCCCTGTAGTGTTGTAATGAAGTAGCTCGTTCTCATAAATTTTTTAATTGAATATGAAAAATCACTCTTTTCTTGACTAAGGATTCTTGTAAGGATCTTTAATTTCTTAAGAACTCCTGACTAAAACATTGTTACAGACTTTCATAGCTCTCAAGAAGTTTTATCAGAATATGAAGATTTCTAGCAAGTTATGAAGGTTGTTATACATAATATATATTCTCTTTATATATGGCAAAGTATTATTTCTTTCTCAAAACCATATGATGGTTACAGTAATGTACATACAGCAGACAGACATCGCGCATACTGTTCATAGATACAGTACCCATACAGTATCTTTGTTGTGCCTAGTCTCTTGTGATGTTTTTATCATCAAACACCATCCTGTAAATATTTCCTATAAATCAGTCCTTGATAATCTTGTCCATTTGAGAATCCTTTAAATTTTCATTTACGTATTTCAAGACGTAACTGCATGATGGTATCACCTTTATGTTATTTCCAAAGGCGTAGTCAAGGCCAGCCTGAAGAGTAAAACAAATAAAAAATTACTGCTTTGAAAATTCCTTCTGAAGGTGTCCATGATATCATATTCCCTTTTTCAAAACCTCTAGGCCCTTTTTCAAAACCTCTGGGTTATGGTGCACACTACATCTTGACTTTGTGAGTTTGTATCTTTGGTGATTGGTGCCAATTTCTAAATGCAAGGTGCCTGCATTTAGATTGAAGATAAATAAACTTAGCTGCACACTCAGAAAGTCCTGATATCATGTTGTTTTGTTCCTTTTTCCAGTCAAAAGGGGGGGGGGGCCACTCTTATGAGACACAGACACCCAGTATATAGGGGAGTTAGTTTAGAACAGTTTGGTGTACCTAATTTAGTTCTCTCGGATCTTGTTATGACTGATTTATTGTCAAATGGAAATATTGGCAGAAAATGTTCTATCGTTATTTCTGTCATGACATACTGTAAAGGCTTTTGATCTTGAGTGTTCTGAATAGCTTTTGGTGACATATCTATAGTAAAAGTTACGGGGGGAACATGGGAAGATTCTGAAAAGTCTAAGGGAACTAGGAATGGAAAAGGTTGTTTTTGAGCAGAGAATGGTGACAGGCAAGAATTTCTACTTTGGAGCACAGAACAAGCATCTAGATTTTAAGGAGAGAAACATAGAACATTTAGCCCTCAATGAACAACTTTTAGTATTTGACTTTGTACCAAACCTCAAATACATAAAGATCCTGTGATCTTGAAATTACCTCAACCAAGTTCTGTGCAATTCCTTGTCCTCTGTGTGTGGTAGGGACACCAGTGTGATAAAAATCCATGACATCAACTGATGTCTTCTCATACTCCAAAACTGCTTTCCCTTAAGAAGGAGAAAAATAAATTAAGTTTTATGATATGATTTTAACAAATTTTAAGACCTCTTAGAGGGGCTCCGTCGTAGAGGGGCAAGTCACATCAATCAACTTTCAAATTTTCAAACTTTTTGTGCAAGTTTTCCATGGAGTTGAGGCTGGAGTCATTACCCTAATTTTCAAACTGTGACAGGAGAAACATCGTCACAATTGGATGTAGTTTGTCTTTGTTGATTAAAATCTCTTTTCTCAAATTTTTCTTTCCAACATGAATGAAATACCAGTTAAATGTTTTATGTTTTTGTTCTTGCAAGCACCCCAGACACCTCTTTCTGGGGGCGTACAAATCAATATTTATGTCTTTACTGATTTGTGCATGAATATCGTATCGTCATATGAGTCATTGTCATCATCATCAACATCATCAATTAATTTCTACACCAGCCAGTCTGCAGAGTATGGCACTTTTCAACGAGATCTCCGGTGTGCAAGGAGAAATTTCTTTTGTTCTCTATTGTTTGTTTTCAAAAGCCTATTGACATCTCCGGTGTGCAAGTCAAAGTGTCATACTCTGCACCAAACAGAGGTACACTGGAGAAACGATTTTTCATCCTTAATTAAGATACCTTACTAAATATCCCCCCCCCCATATAAACTCCCTAAACTGTATACCGTTTAGGCTTAATTTGGTCTGTTTATACCTCCATTATTTGTCAGTTCCACATAAAACATTTTATTGTGTTCATCATGTATTATGCTGCCATTCATTTTGGTGCAAAACGATCTTTCTTTCGTTGTTGTTGCTGTATTTTCGGTTGTGTTTCGCACAACTTCCCTACTACTTCTGCTCACAGCAGCTAAACTCTGTCTTGCAATCCACGTTGCTTTAGTCCACCGTAGGCCTTGTAACATATCTTTGAAGATGAGACACTGATCAAATTAGTAACGAATCTCTTTTCCTTCACTTCACTATTTTGCTTAGGCCATTTGTGAACTTTTGGTCTGTCGAAACAGTACGGTACCTCGTTTCGAAACCGAGGAGGGTTCTCTGTCCGACCGACCAGGGGGTTCATAGGGGCGCGGAAGGTGAAAAGGAGGCAATTTGTTTTTCAACGTATTTCGTTTCGTGTCAACAATTACACCTTACCTTTCTGCACATAAACTGTATGACCTGTATCGTACACTCAACTGAAGCATCTGAAGTGAGCTTTCTTACTTTCTCTAGCGCAGGCTGTGACCCTCTACTTAATCCTTAATTAACTGATCGCAGTATCTCAATCTCAATAAATTTTGTTCAAATCTTTATTACTTCTTCAGAGACAGTTAACTTGGCCTTCACACTGAATAGTTGCAAAGGTTAAAGTTCTAAATGTCAAAGATTGGAAAACAATTTTGACAGTGCAATCAATAAACATTTTTTAATATTTTTAGCCATTTATGAGAAATTGAACAAACTAGTTCAGTTTCTCGTAAAAGAGAAGATATTCCGACTGAAGGCAGGCTGCAATTCTAAAATGTCCGTCACTGACAAAATGAGATCATGCACTTGTAGAGCATGACACTGCATATATCGATCACATTACACTTGCGGGGCGGTGTTGTAGGATCCCAAATGATGCCTCTTCACTCAATTCATTATTCTTTCCGATGAATATGATTGAAATCCTGGAAATCTTCACATTGAAATGATTCAAATACTTGCTCAAGCTGTTTCATTCAATTACTGCATCGTCATGCTTAGGCCAATGGCGTCATGCTTCGCCCCTACCGCATCTTGCTTACTTTCCTTTCGTTGTCATGGTTACACGTCGTAATTTATTTATTAGTACTTCGCGTGCATGAGATCAATAGTATTTATTGATCAGGACAAAATAAATAAAAACATTTTAATCAGTTATTTATTTACGTGACGAGATAGGAGAGGAGAATGTTCGTGACTTGATTTTGGAGGTAGAAAAGTTAGAGATTGCATTGGATTGGCAAGAAGTTTGTAGAAGCATATCAAAACTCAATGAATTTGCAAGTGCTCAAGAAATTCAAGTTGTTGATCACAATTGTACAGATTTGTACAGAGTATTGAAGAATTTTCGAGAGCGAGTGCAGATTTTCGAAGGGATCAGAACCACGCCTGTTTATCGAAAAGATGGCACCCTACAAATACCTCTCAAGTGCCGCACTATTGTCGCTCTTATTTCTAATAATACTGTCCGCGCAATTAGCAGTAAGTCAAAATGTCTTGCAATGGGAAAAACTGAACATAGTCGGATCTTCACCCAAAGCTCGTATGGATAGCGCGATCGGTTTTGATTCATCGAGAAATCGTATTATTGTTTTTGGTGGTAGATCAAGTGCCGAAGTTTTCGCCGACACTTGGATTTTGGACATTTCTACACGACAGTGGATAAAGGCCAACGATACTCTTGTGAACTCATTGACCATTCCTGGCCCGAGGTATGGCACAACATTTGGTACTCACAAAGACCGGTTGATTGTCGCATTTGGAAAAGGGACGACAAAGTCTGCAGTCTCTAATGAAGTCTACAGTTTCGACTACAATTCGACAACTTGGAGTCTCATAGCTACGAATAACGCGAACCCTGGTAAAAGGCATTTTGCTGCTGGTGGCGTAACTGGCGATAATCTCCTCGCAACTCATGGTTACGATGAATCGAGTCTCAAATCTGATTTACATAAACTTGATTTGAAGAGTTCCAGATGGGAAAAATTACATGATGAAGTTAATCAGTACAGCCCAGTTCTGCCACATGCGAGGTACTTACACGGAGGAGCAGTGTTGCCTGGTAACAAGATGTTAATTTTTGGAGGCTGCCTCAGGTATCTATTTGAAATGACAAAACTTTAGTTCTCAACACCTCATTGAAGAGTTTTTCTGCCAAGAACAGCATGCTATTGCTATATGCCGCAATCTTGGATGTTCAAGATTTTTTCAAGATTTAATTTGAAGTTTCTAACAGTTTAACTTTCAGAAAACTTTGCTATTCTTGTAGTGTTATATTCGTTACCTTCGCTGTGGTGTTATATTCATAACCTTCTGTGCAACAGTAATATATCCTATTGGGTGCATAGATTCTTCTAGGTGAATAGATATAGCTTCTTGTTTCTGATTGAATATCTTTGTATTTTAAGGCAAAACTGGTTCTTTTGCAAAATAATCTTGTACAAAATGCAAGGCTGAAATATTTAACGTTAAAGATCAGTGGCACGTATAGCCCCTAATGGAAATGGTTTCATACAGTAAACCGAAAAATGGGAAAATTTCAACCATTTGCTTGAAACTCTGTTCAATTGGACTAAAGTTTCTTCCATACATAACGATTTCACATGAAATTTTGTGCTTGGCAAGTTGATTGACCCGCCATCGGGGTGGGTTTTATGGGTTTTATAGTTCTTGAGCTGACATTTTTCTACCATTAGCTCAATTGATAATTTTAACTTTCAGTGCTGGTAAATCTTCCGGGCCATGTCCATCAAGTGACACCTGGTTTTTCAAAGCAGACACAAAGAAATGGCAATATTTAGAAAGTTGTTCCAGTGCACGTGTTTCTTCTGCAGTTGCAGTGTTGCCAAATAGCACTTCTAAGTCTGCTGTTGCTGTTTTGTTTGGCGGAAAGCTAACTGGAAAGCAAATTATCACGGTAAGGCGTCTTTTAATTTACGTTAAAGGGAATTAAAGTGGCTCAAGCATATTAAAGTGGCTCAAGCCATTTGCGGTCACAGTCTAGCCAATCACATATCAGTATTTCCTGTTGACGTCGATAAGTTACCCAAATATGGTGCGGCACGTGTCACGGCCTATTATCTTTGGATGGCTATTTTTATCAAACGCTGATATATGCTTAGATTCCCTTTAAGTGCTGTCACAAGTGCTTTGCACTCCTTCGTGAAAACGTCAATTTTTCTCAACAATTTTGTCCAGGATTTTAGGTCTCGTTACCATTTATTCTGCTCTGATTTTAGATACGTACTGAAGCCAAAGCTGACGAAGTTTTCATCTTTGATACTGTTGATGATAAATGGAAACGCAGAACAGTTCTCAAGGTAACCTTTATCGTCAAAATCTATCACATTTGCTTCAAGGATTCTGCTAGCAGAGAACAGTCGGTTAGACTTATTACGTTGAACCCTAGTAATCGCTACCACCTACTCGTCTAACAGTGGGCAGCATTTGCTGAAAGCTCGTTGCCTGTAGCACTGTCCAAACTAAATTAGCAGCTTGGGGCAAAAATGATGATAATCCTTTCGACCATTCTGCAAAAGAGTTTGAATCGAGCGATATTTTCATATATATACCGTATATTGTGGAAATTTCGAATGTGCACAACAGTTATAGAAGCTCTAGCTCTAACGCCACTCAATCGAACATTTCGTACGAAAGTGTACAATAACAGATATTGTTCGATCCAGACTCCTTTATAGAATAGATGAAAGGTCTTTTGGGGATATTCTCCGTCATTTCTATTATTTTGAGGGGAACTTTTTCGGTACTGTCAATATTTTATATCCGTGTGGTTATTGATTGAGATTTTTGGAATTAATTGTTAGCTCTTTTTTTCCTTCTCTTTCCTCATAATCATTTTCTATAACTTTAGGACCCGACAAATGGATTGCCCGAGCTTCGTTCTGGACATGTTATGGTAACAACAAATCAAGGTGTCGTCATGTTTGGTGGAGTCTCCTCAAGGTACCTTATGTTTTTCTTTTCTCTTCTTGGCTTTCGTGAAGAAATTTATTCTGGATCTATAGCTGACCTCTAATATTTCGAAAACCTTTCTATGCCTCACATTTTCGTGATTTGTATATTTGAAATCGCCATTCAATTGCCTTCAAAATTAAGATGATGAAAATTTGAAATTTCCATGTGAAACGGTTTGTGATGTGATGTTATGTTTCTTCTTAAAAGGACTGGAAGTATGTTGTGAAGGTTGTTGATTTTTCGCCATTAGGCCATAACGGACCAAAACTAAAAGGTACGCCTATACCAACATTTGATCTTCACATTGCCCGTGGCGTAACAATGGCACTTTTCAGAGATGTAGGAACCGGGGGACACTGGGGGCACGTGCTCCCTAAAATTTTGCAATAAACAAAAAAGTACCCTTTTTATTTTCAGGAAGTGCCCCTTTAGCTTAATGGAAAAGTGCCCCTCAAGTGTAGTGCCCCCCCCCCAAGTTTGAGATGCTTCCTACGACCCTGGATCTTTTAAGGCTGAATCAGAATAAGGTTAGGCTATAAATACAATATATCTTTCAATGGTCTCTTCTTTTACAGCAATGGGAATCTTCTCAACGACATTTGGATTTTGAAAGGTGGTATGCAGGCTGCTAGGAATTCACCTAATCCTGGAAAATGTGATGGAGCCAGTTTGAGCTTCATAGCACTTCATTCATTGTTTATGATTGTATCATGGGGTATTATGCTCCAGCTTGGTGCTTTTGTGGCCAGATATTTCAAACATAAAGGGAAGATCTGGTACAATACTCATCGAATTCTTGCGGTGAGTATTCTTAAAGGCAGTGTGCCCATATAAATATCAGTTGCATGCACACTCGTTGAAACTGCTGACATGCTTGCAGCTTTTGGATGATTTGATTGGTTTAGACTGAGTCTGTTTCAAACTGATCACATGAAAACATTGGACTTTAGACTATGTGGGAAGTCATCCGATACTCACCCCCATATTTGCACGAAAGCTGATCGCGTGAGTCACGTGAATACATAGGAAATATCACATGTTTGTGAAGTATCCCCCTCGAAGCAAGCTACTTACATGGACACATTGCCTTTTAACAGAAAAAATGGTCGCATATAGCTGGCGGAGAATAGTTTAGAATTCATTAAATCAAAGTGTTGATTGCCAGTTTCGTGTCACCCTCCTCCTCACATCTCATCTAGGCCCTGTCGACTGTGTGTACAAACAAACAACACAGTCGATAGGGCATAAAAGAGATAACTGGAAGAGGAGTGTGACTCAAGAAAATTGGACTTGCTCCAAGTATCATCCTCTGATCCTCGAGAAAGGGAAGGGGGGGGGGGAGAGAAAACAATGAACATTAAGAAGAAAATGCAGAGAGTGACACTTTGAGGAAGTCCGACAAAAAACTGGTAAGTAATACTTTGATTTGATAAATGTTCAATTATTCTCCACCACATGTTATCGAAAATTTGAATTTCATTCGTGCGGATCGTTTTGCTACATAACTTTAAAAGGTCTATTTCATTTTATCACCTAACCTCACTTGTATTATTTGCTTACTCAATCAGGTTCTTGGACTGGTTTTTGCCATTATTGGTTTAAGTCTTGGAATAGTATCAACAAGAGGGAAGCATTTCTCCTCTGCACATGGTGTGATTGGATTAGATGTCATGCTTGCAGGATTGTATCAACCACTCAATGCTATATTGTAAGTTACTCGCTAACATATGACATTTTATACATTTATATTTGCAAAGTTCATAGACGGATATTTGTCATTGATAAAAAGAGGAGCAATTTCGACATTGTTCTTTAAAAGCTGAAAATTTGCAACTCGTGTTACGCTTTTGCATAGGTGTTAAATCTTTGGCAATCATTGTCTAACTACCGGGTGCTCCAAAAAGTACTCCTGTTTGAAAAATCGTCAAAATTTGGTTCAATATGGTCGCCGGTCTTTAAACTTTGTGGCAAGTAGATGAAAGAAAAAATTTCCCCTGGTACAGTTAGCATAAGTTCCCAATCTTTCAATTGGTGTAAAAAGGTGGGTGTAAAATTCTATGACCTAGTTTTTTTAAATAAATGTCATGAAGGAAACTTTAGCTACTTTGCTATAATTCTACCATTGGACCACAGGAGGCCTAGAATATTGTGATGAGGGGGCCTTCCTACATTCTAACGCATGATGTTTCAAGATCTTATCTTCTAGTAACGAAGACAAATATTTTATTATCTTTAAATATATTGGATGATTGACAAAGGGATCAAAAAGAAAATTATGATAAGTTTAATGATCGAGTTTTGATGATTTTTAAACAGGAGTACTTTTTGGGACAAGCGGTATTTATCAAATTTTCTTTCGAATAAAATCTATATCAAATTTTTTACGAGACGTCCTTCTCTCTTTCAGTCGCCCTGCCGAACCAAAAGAGGGAGAAAAAAAGAAATTATGGCGAAAAATTTGGGAAATATCACACAAGTTCACTGGACGAACTGCTCTACTCTTAGGCCTGATAAACATTTCACTTGGCATGTTCCTCAGCCTCGCTTCAAAGGCCTTGTGGATCACGTGGTTCGCATATTTAGGAATAATTATCATAGCTTATGTGATTGCTGAAATCTGGATGCGCAAGAAAAGTAAGAAGATGAAGGTAGGACATGAGAATGATGTTGCTATGTGATCCTTAAATGCACCGGGTGATTCAAACAATTTTGGTTTTGCAAGGTTATACCGGGTGGGTAGAAATGTTGAAACGTTTGGCGGGCTGTGGAATAAAAAGTATACGGCCGATATTCAAAGTTAAACTGTTTATCTATTACCCTGGGTACCAGACTCTATAACATAAAAAACAGAGACTCTCTGTTTTTTATGTTAGAGAGTGGTACCCAGGGTATTTATCTATCAGCCAAAGGTTAACTTAGACGTGAAAGAAGTTAACACACTTTGCGGACTGTGGAATAAAAGGCATACCCCCGATATTCAAAATTTAACTGTTTATCTATCATTCAAAGGTTAATTTAGATGTGAAAGAAGTTAGCACGTTTGGTGGGCTGTGGAATAAAAAGTTTATGGCTGATATTCAAAACTAAACTGTTTATTTATCAGTGAAAGAATAACTTAGATGTGAAAAAAGTTAACACGCTTGGCGGACTGTGGAATATAAAGTATACGGCCGATTTTCAAAATTAAGCTGTTTATCTGTCAGTCAAAGGTTAACTTAGACGTGAAAGAAGTTAACACACTTTGGTGGACTGTGGAATAAAAACTATACGGCCGATATTCATAACTAAGTTGTTTATCGATCAGTCAAAGGTTGACTTCGATGTGAAAATTTGTTTGGTAAAAATCACTCATCATTTCGGCCCAGCAATTAGAAAAATGCTGGTAAGGGGTCTCTATTGGAAACAAACGAAACAAACGAGCACTCGACGATCGATTCTGGTCCACGATTTACTGAGGATGTTTCATGAATATTAATTTCATCAAATGCCAAAACAGTTTTTGAGTCACCCAGTAGTGGTTTGGGAGGAATGAACTCAGAGTTATACCACTGTCAATTATAAATATTTAACAGAGTGTCCTTAATTTCTAGCACTTGTATATATGCAATAGACGATCATACTAAAGATGGCGCCAATGAACCTTTACCATTGCCTTCTTTAATCGAATTCCTATAGAATCGTTAAGGATACGTATTAAAACGCACTGAATCTTGGTTGAAAGTTTCTTGCCGTCATCTTTAGCGTAATCGTCTATGAAAATCGATCCTTTCAGAAACTAGCTATTTTTCAAGACTCGAGTGTTTCGAGGAAAACTGTTTTTTGCATGTAGCAACAAAAACGGTGTATATCAAATATACACCGTTTCCATTACCCCCGAATAACGAAAAATCGAAATTTTCAAGGCTGAAGTAAAATGTGTTTTGCATGTAGTAATTTGGTAGCACTTGTACATATTCAATTAAGAAGGATAATTTTAGTGGTAACTCCGGCTATTTTTCTTTGAGTAAATACCTACCTATTTTTCTCTCATGTTCCATATCAAGAAAAGATTATTGACAATGCTAGTTATTTAACTGAAAAGACCTTGATGCTGTAGATCAGAATTTCTTCGACTGTCCTCTATCTACATATTCTCAGTTTCTAGACGGAATTTGTTTGTTTGTTTGTTTGTTTGTTTGTTTCAAAACATTTGAAGAAGCTAAGCTCATTGAAGCAATCCTCTGGTCTTTCCTGTTGATGTGACCAAACCTCGCTATTCCTTTAGCCTGGAATTACAGAGACTCTGTGAATACGCTCACTATACGCAGCAGGTCTGTAGATCTGCTATGGGAGGAAGGGGAGGGGGTAGCTCGAACCACCAGCTCTCAGATTGGCATGCCAGCCTGCCGGCTACCACTGCTCTACCCCTGCACGTCATCGAATCCTTGTCGCAGTAACGAGTAAATATTATTTAAAAAATCACAGAAAGCTTTCAAATCAGAGCTCGAAGGAAACGCAAATAATCAAGGCGTAACTTTTGCAAAGTAATTTATTAATAAGTGCATCAACATCGTATTATACAGTAGAGCTTTTTACTCAATGCTTGTTAAAACTGAGTTGAGGTTATGCCGGACAAATATCTTCCCACTGTGCAACAAAGCTTCACGGTTTAAGCCCAAGTGCAGACAACTTTGTCTTTTCCTTACTCCAAATAATCTTCGTTGTTTCCTGCTCTGTAATTCACTTTCATCCTCATGCCCTACAAATTGAAAAATATGCGTCAACCTTCAGTACAAGGACCAAGACGAGCTTCAGTTTGAGGGATATATTAGAGGGAAAAAAGACTTTGGAGAAAAAAGAGATTGTCTTGAACCCCGTCCGCCTGACTGTTCTGGCTCCAGAGTCAGTGGGTTGCAAACACTGTACCCTAGCACCTTCAATTTCAAATACCAAGAGTGTCTCTCGAAATTAAAAAGTCTTCTTGATTGCCAAGGAATATTTTGGGTGATACCAACAATCAACATATTTGTATCACCATAATCAATACCGGGTGCGCCAAAATAAACTATGCACGTTTGGCAGCCCACAATAAATCGTACACTCGACCGATTTTGAGGATTTATGACTTAATCTTTAGCAGAAAGCCTGAATTAGATACTGGGATTTTTTGCAATTTTTTTTATTTTCAGTTTTTAGAGCTAGAAGCGAGTTTCCTAAAATTTTAGTCAAATCAACATAATTTAAGATGCTCTTGACTGAAGAAATTACCTTCAAATGCTCGTATCTTAACAGTCTTTTCTTCTCCTTGATTTTCCTCTGCTCTACGAGAGCATCGTAAACCTGCAAAATTGTAATGCATTTAAATTTCATCGTCCGGAACGAGATCTAAAATTTACTTAACAGCTTCTTGTATACAAAGTAAGATAATGACGTCAAAAGTAAGCAAGTAAACATACTAAACATCTGCAGTGAGGAATGCCCGCGAATTCCCGCGAATGCCCGCGAAGCCCTCTTGGCCATTCCAAAAAGAGTCTGGATCGAACGATATTTTGATGCATTTTGTAGAATTTTGGAATATGCACAATAGCAATAGAGGGCAGAAGCAGTAAGGCTACTCAATTGAGCTTTTCGTATAAAAATGAATAAAATATTGCTCGATCCATGCTCTTTTGCAGAATAGCCAAAACATCTATTAAAGTGTTTTGCATGGGTAGTTTTGCGTTATGACAGCGCAAATCTCATCTGACATCTGATTTAAGACGGAATTTTGAGCTATAACGCTTGTATCATAACCAGAAATATTATTCATAACTTACTTCGTCGTTCTTGTAGAAATAGAAGATGAATATCATCACCCCCTGCAATGAAATATCAACATATTAACAATATCAATGTAAAGCAATGAAGTCAGGGGTCCGGGGGGCAACTACCATGTATACCGGTACGGGCTGAGTTTTGGGTTGATCTAGTCTAATATGATTGGTTAAAATCTTGGAATTTTGTGACAATTTTAGGGTATGTATTTTGAGTGACCTGGAAATTTTGGGGTATAGTTTTAGGAAACTTTATAAATTTTAGGGTGTGATTTCACAATTCAAAATGGTACACCCCCGTCATCTGCCTATATAAGTTACCCCCGGGGGGGGGCGAGTCAGGGGCTAGCAATAGGCATGTACGGGTCCACAAACAAACTATGCTCACAAGAACAACTCTTGAAGGGAATAGACATAGCTATATCTCGTAGCCGCTATAAATAGGCTAAAGAAACGCCCACAAACCCATTGTTTCTTTACCTACACGATGAAACCGGATGCGTCAAAGTTTTCCAATACAATAGACTATATTTTTAACCTGGCCCGGGCCAGCTTTTAACGACGTCGATTCCCTTTAAGAGTACAGCAAAAATTGGCTTCTTTATTTTGATTTTACTTACCACAATTGCGTTCAAAACAGGCAAGCACATCAAATACATTCCAGCTTCAGAATCCTCTTTTGTTACTCCAAGTGTTGCAATGTACCAAAGGCCGGCAATAAGCGGCAGGAAAAAGCATGATGCAACCAGACTGCGCCTGCAAAGAGGTCATTTTTAGATGCACTCATTTGAAAGGAGAATTTCTTGCAGTTATTGAAGCGTTTAGCTATTCTACAAAAAGAGCCTGGATTGAGCGATAGTTTGATATGTTTTCATAAGAGAGGTTCGCTTGATTGGCGTTGTAGCTTCTATCACTTTTATGCACATTCAAGAATTTTTCAAAAAGTTTAAAGATTTCGTTTGATTCAGGTTCTTTTTTTAGAAAAAGCGAGAAGAGTCTTTTGAGTTGCATCAAACGGCCATGATAGGTTTTCATTGCCTTCTTGAAAATAGTAATGTCCTTAGATTGTCTGATATTGAGAGGCAAGGAGTTTCAGGTATGAGGTGCAGCATATTCAAATGATCTCTTGCCAAAAATCTCTGTTCTAACTCTTGGGATTTGAAGCAGGGAAAGCTGAAATAGCTGCAATGTTGCTGATATGAAGGTGAAGGTGATTACAGCTTTTAGCGCCAAGCTCTGGGATTGCAGAAGTGGAATAGGCCTAATCGAGTCCGTGGCCCCCTTGTCATGACGCCTAAGTAGTGATTCTCTAGCTGGGATCAAAAACCTAGCCTGCGTGCAGACTTTGGTTACTGGGGAGGGGAGGGAAGAAAGGAACCGTAGTTCCTTTCTGTTCTCTCCTCCCCAGTGATCAAAGTCTGCGCGCAGGCTAGATCAAACCCTGTCCGCTTTATTGTTCTGGCTGCAATGTCAGAGGATTACAGCACTGCGTCACAACACCTTCAATGTCTAATATGAAAGAGTAAACAATAAAAGACTAGACTAATTACCAAGCTCGTTGATAGTTGATATCTCTTTTGAGTCGTTCAGGGTGCTTGCGAATCTCGTAGAATGTGATCAAGCGTAAAATAACACTTATCTGTGAAGTAAGGTTGAAACGTTATACAGAAACTGTTTCATGAAACGCCAGCCAAATCATCATTGGTCCCAAATCTCTAAAAGAGCTGATGTAGATGGCTATTACTACTTCAACCATTGAATTTAA
Organism: Aurelia coerulea; assembly: GCA_039566865.1. Lineage (NCBI taxonomy): Eukaryota > Metazoa > Cnidaria > Scyphozoa > Semaeostomeae > Ulmaridae > Aurelia > Aurelia coerulea. The sequence continues at coordinate 18,710,947 of CM076960.1, read as the reverse complement.
TGAATTGAAAGGGACCTTTGCAACCTGCATGCACTTTGAATACCCTTTTTTCCTATTTTGAGAAACTTGGATAAGCCCATAAAGTTTGAAAAAAGTTTAGATCATGATAGTTTCCAAATTTATGAAGGAAAATGTCACAACTTTCAAGATAGAATTTTCAGTATATAAGATGGAAGACGTTATTGAAAAAACGGTATCATGGACGGTTCTACTTACTAAAAATAAGGCAGCAAGGGGTCCAGCAAAGAACCACATATCCATTCCTTTTACATAAACCCAGCAACTATAAAGGAAAAGAAAGAGACCGTTTTATGAATAACAATTTTCAATTCAAACATAAATCTATAACAATATCAGTCTATGTTACAGTTGTTTACATGGGGCGGCATCATCATCATCATCATCATCATCATCATCATCATCATCATCATCATCATCATCATCATCATCATCATCATCATCATCATCATCATCATCATCATCATCATCATCATCATCGTCATCATCATCATCATCATCATCATCATCATCATCATCATCATCATCATCATCATCATCATCATCATCATCATCATCATCATCATCATCATCCTCATCATCATCATCATCATCATCATCATCATCAACATCATCATCATCATCATCATCATCATCATCATCATCATCATCATCATCATCATCATCATCATCATCATCATCATCATCATCATCATCATCATCATCATCATCATCATCATCATCATCATCATCATCATCATCAGCATCATCATTTAGTTATTTACAAAGTTTTTAATTTTCCAGAGAATCGATCGACTAGACTAGAAATGTACAGTGTATATTTGCAAGATGAAGCCAATCAGACTTTTGATTTCGCTAGGCCTAGGCATATCCAGCCTAGGCCGAAAAGATATCAAGCCAACTTACTATCTGATCTTCGTGAATTTCTCAAACGGGTATCCAAATAAAGAAATTATGACGGCGACCGGGAAACCTGCAAGATATTCAAGGAATATAGCCAAATTTGAAAACATATATGAAAGAATGCATGAAAGTATATTAAAATATGGGTTTTATGGCTCCTGACACCAGTCTCGTTTAATGTGTGGGTATCGCATTCCTATCATTTCGATTACTTTCATTTGATTCCTATAAAAATGCGTAGCCTTTGCTTCCAACTGAAAATAACCAGTTTTATATAGATAAGAATAGTTTCTGCAGAAGTGCACAATAGCCAAATTGTCTGAACCGAGTACGAAGAGCAGTTGTTCTGGAGCCATTTAACTGCTCTTGCGCTCATAAAGTCCTCTTTGCCATACCGTTAAGGCGTGAAATAAACCCAGGCTAGTTCCCTGACGTCATTTTTGACTTGAGGGATTGGGCTCCACAGAAGAAGTCCAAAAGGATTAATAACTTTAGGTCCAGGAGTTAACAGAAATCAGGAGTTAACAGACTTTTGGTCCAGGAGTCACTGGTGCTCAGTACTCTCACTCGAACGTGTTCAAGTTGACTCCGAGAACGAGGCTGAAAACCCTCTTCGTTAAACTAATCCAGTTACAGTAAGGAACCAAATATTCTGTTCAGTTTGACAAAGAGTAAACATAGGACTCAGGTAGTTTGTCTATGGCACACTCACCCCAGCCTATGACATTGTAGAAAGCCTCGATGTTGCTTTTCTCTTCATTGAAGAAATATCGAATACGAGACAACTGATGGACAGATTCCAGCATCATCCAGCTCATTACACTAGTATGACATAATTGCATCACAATTGACATCGTTGTGCACATTGACTGAAAGTAATGTAGATGTAATGTAGTAATGCAATGCAATGCAATGCAATGCAGAAAGGTCTTGATCACCATGCAATAAAAGATGCGGCAAAGAATCGTTTGAAAGATTGTTGATTTGTAAAAATGGTCGTAATAATTCAACAATTCCAGCGAGAAGATTTTGTCGTTGAACATCAAAAGGAGGGCAGAACAACAAAAAGTGCTCAGTGTCCTAAATGCCATCGTTTGTTGGGCACATTGGGTTTATGGTATCCCTAAAATTATGCTTGGTGAGACCAACCCTTAGTTGTGTAAGGTAGGATGCTCCTATTGGATCGTGAATTCCAAAGACAGATTTGACTCAAACGATATTTCCATACGTTCTATAGAACTTTTGAGGGTGCACAAGAGCTATAGAAACTCTAACGCCACTTAATCGGACCTCTCGTATGAAACATATATAAAAACGTCACTCGATCCATTAAAATACTTACCCAATCATTCTTCTTCGTCAAGGCATACAAGAAAGCGATTTGAGACAAGATACACCCAATTGCAATATATACATACATCCGGCTGTATTTCGTTTTGACACACCTAAAAAATAACTTTCAGTATTTAACCATACGATTGAAGGTTTTTTGCTAGCGTAGTAGCCCTCCTGAAAAGCTGTCCTGGTGGACTGACGGAGCTACCGGGCTTAAATTATTAAGAATGAAATGAAATGAAAAGATAAATGAAAATTTCGATAAGAAAAAGAAATGATTGTGATGGAAGCAAGAAAGAAGCAAGCAAGGTTGAAACAAGGCGATTGGGTGATTTCTACCACTAGAGTTGATGTTTTTGCTTGAGGACTATTTTACAATTCCACGTAACTTCTCCCGAAAGTAAAGTTGAACGTTTGCACCTCTGCAGCGTAGTTCTTTTGATGCAACTGAATACAGATACAGCAGAAACATAAAAGTAAAACCCATTGACTTACCCAAGAGAGACCATCGCAAAAACAAAGACAATCATCGCTAGAATTGATGCAATTGTCAATAATGTCGTTGCAAGAGTGAATGGGTCGGTTGGTTCTGGAGGCTGAAAATTAGATCAATTTGATATTTAAATGCAACATTTCATGTAGTTTGAAATAGAAACTAACTATGGTCTAGAAAAAGATCACAATTGGCTATATTTAACTTAGAAACTTAGAAATATATACTGTAAGACTATACCGGGTGAGCCAGAAAAAAGTTCCCACTTTCGACAGGCCAGGATAAATCACACACTAGGGCAATTTTAGTAGTTTTTGTTTTAATCTTTTGTCAATACCCTATATTATTCCGAGTTATTTTTTGTAGATTTTTCGGTTGCCAATTTACCGATATATTGACGATTTCTTGAAATTTTTGGCCTGCAGACTGCCCAAAAAGATCGAAAAACAGTGATCAAATTTCCTACAGATTGAGCTTGGCAGAACAAAGGGAGTGCTCTTCGAAATGACTAGGGAATTTGGAAATAAATTACGTACAATCTGTCGCACGAGCGGTCGTTCAATGATTGCACAAGTTTAATGTCACTTTTATTAGTACAAAGACTCTCAGTTGTTTTATCATTTCTTTGAAATTATACTCGATAGCTAATGTAAATTAATGCATGTTGGGAATTCAAAAATATTTCAAACAAGCGTGTAGATTTAGGACTTTGTGACGCGAAGACCTGCTAGCCGCGCGTTATTATAACTATTCTTGACGCATGCAAGCCATTCATTCAAGGCGCCTAGCAACTAGCAAGTGCAGTTCTTCCTTGAAGTATTTCAAGAACATTTTGCTTTATCAGAACATTTACGCCTGCGTAAATGTGTTTTAACGACAAGGTGACGCACAAGGTGAAATACTTCCTATTAGTTCCCAGTCCTTCAGCAATTTTAAAGCGTGCAAGAAATCAAATTATCATTGCCTTGCAAATTCTCAAATGGGATGGATTTTTCAAACGAATTGTTTAATCCGACAAGTAATACTCCATGGTATCGCGATGAAGTGTATGGAACGATTCTATGTGGATTGGTTATGGCTGGAGCATCTATTATTGCATCACGTCGAGGGCCTAAATAATGCCAACACAGTAGAAGACGAGATGAAGATTCGTACGACTCCGAGTTCTTTAGCAAAATGGTCAGTTTGCTCTGTCCGTTACCAGTTTAACTACAAGAAAAGAACAGCTCTGAAGGCAGGTCATTTTATAACAAATCTAAAAACAGTCTTCTGGTGATGCTGATGGGCAAACCAAGCCAGAGTTGTCGAGTGCTGAAATGAATATGTATCTCTCTATATTTTAGAGTGATCCCTCTTTGGCTAACTGGTAAGAATACTCTTGACAGATATTGAATGGGGCTGAATATTCAAAATTTGGGTTTGCAGCAGATTGTTCGAACTTCCCTTCAGTGGGGAGCCAATTTATATATATCGCAAAAATCTTTGATTCCAATAATGTGATGTGTGCCCTATTTTGATTCAAACAGAACCTGTAACATTTGAGCTGGTTGATGGAAACCAAGCACTACTGCATTCAGAGTCAAAATGGAGCTAGATTCGTGCTTCGCTATATTACCAATGAAGAGAGAAGTCTGGGAAAGTTACTTCTGATAGAGGAACCTCAGACTGCCATTGATTTTATCCTGGTCCTGGTAGTACCATTTAATTCACCAGGGATGTTTTCTTCAAGAACACAGCCTAGATATATCCCTGTGGTGCATTGTTTAAGTTAATTGTCACCTCTTCTGATGTCCAGTGTTATGGCTGACTCTTTATTTGCCCCGCCAAGAAGTATATAATCTGTTTTGACCTCTCCAGAGTGAATGCGCAGTTTTGTTAGCAACAAACCAATCACAAAGGAAATTAAGAAATTTTGATTTCTGTTGCTGTCCTATTTCATTGTCCTTGTTATCACTGTATACAAGTCAACTCAACTGCATCCAGGTGAAACATGCGAAAAGTCTGTTATCTGCAAAATGGCCTATAAAAATAAACTTGTAATCTGACATTTTGTTTACTACCAAAGAAGCAGAATAAGATTAACCAGGCTGGATCAGGCGACCGGGAATGGGAGGCAATACAGATCTGGAATTACATAGCTCCAACCCAACTCATTGAAATAAGTACAGAATGGGTTTTGGCATAACCATATCTCAGGAAATAGAATCAATAAGAAACATTTGTAGGTCAAAGTCCATTTATATCCAGTGCTTTACATGTCCTCCATTCCTGCCACCCATGCAAGTCCTTAAAAGAAAAGGAAATCCTAACTAGCAAGTCCATCATGGCAAACAAAACTAAGCTGAATCAAGGCTTGAATCTTTCAAATTGGACGCACTTCAAACTAAACTCTTTCTTGTCAGGCCTAACCACTTCTATTTCAGGGTTAATAATTTTATTACAGCCCTTGGCAAGGTCCTAGTTTGTCAGCAATCTTGTCTATTACACAAGGAACCCATGTACAGCCCCGATATCAGCTAAGTTACCTTGTCACATACATTTCATAGCTAATCTTGTGCAAAATATAACAAACAAGATCCGCTAGGAGGTGCCTCTGAAACAAACAAAAGCATAAGCTTAAAAGCAAGTGTGCAAAGATAAATAGGCTCCTCTATAAACAGAACAAAGAAATAACTCAGACACACCATTGTTTCTTAGCAAGATAAAAATCTTATTCTTAGGCTACCCTTTGTTGTCATTTGTGCAACTTCGATTTGAATGGGGTATTTTTGATTTTCTGCTCTCTTCCAATGCAACCCTGTAATACTCCCAAGTAGGGAGAAAAGAAACCAACCAACTCAGTTTTTTATAACAAATAGTATTTAGGAGCATTCAAATGCTGGAGATTCCAGTACAACGCTGCACATCGGAAAACTGGGCAGGGTGGTAGTCTTTGGGCGTATCTTGGCGGTATGGCCACCATACAAGAATGGTGGCAGATTAGTAATAACAATCCAACCTGTGAAAACAACAACAGTCCCATCTAATCAACCATTTCACCTTGAAAGTCCAGAGTCCAAACTGTTAATTATCAAACATGGCTCTGCAAATAACTGTCATTCAAAGTCAAGCATTCTTCAGAACAATGAATCCTATTTGTAGCATACAATTAAATCAAAAGGAATTGTAATTCCTTATTTATTTGCTTGTTATGAAATATAATTAGCCGATACGACCCAATTACTGCCATCCAATGCCTCGTTATTCACACCTCCTCTATTCTAGTTAGGTATATCATATCACAGGAACCGCTGGCGTTAACAGAACATTTACGCCTGCGTAAATGTGTTTTAACGACAAGGTGACGCACAAGGTGAAATACTTCCTATTAGTTCCCAGTCCTTCAGCAATTTTAAAGCGTGCAAGAAATCAAATTATCATTGCCTTGCAAATTCTCAAATGGGATGGATTTTTCAAACCCCATTCCCTCCCTCCCACTTATATATTAGTAAACCATCGGGCTGCAGGTCCCCCCCCCCCTTTTTCAGCAAGCCTGGAAGGGTTCCTGCTGCCCCAAACATGGTCGTATCGTAGTTAGTTTGTGCAGTTGTAGCTTTGTAGCTCACATTTAAAGGGACTAAACAATCTTCTTTGCATAGGCTGAGGAAATGCCTGCAAATCCTTCATTTCCTTCCCAAAAAAAAAAAAAAAAAAGAAAACCGGATTCAAAGTGGTCTAATACAATATATTATGTTTGTAACTTGTCCCAGGGCAGCTCTAACTAGGTCACCCCCCCCTCCTTGACGAAAGTAATTGGAAGGAAAAACTTTGCAACCAAAAGCCAATAAGCAAAGCCATGTCATCCTTTTGGTTTGGTTTGGTGCCAAACTACACGCTGGTAAAAATTAGAAGAAGGGCCCTCAGTAATATAAACTGTTTGTGTCGATTGCATCAACTGAATCCAATGTTTGAATCAACTGCTTCTCTGGACTTATATTTCACTCCGAATCAAATTAAGAAAGGTCCCCCCAAAAAGTGTATACAACAGAGAAACCGTTGGAACAGCATTAAGAAAGGTTAATGGGAAGAGTCACTCTAGAAGTACGTTTACCGCAATTACAAGGAAAGATGTAACTTTTTTGAGCTTGGAAATGGAAACAGGAAATCGTTTAATCAAAAGGGAAGTCCCAAAAAGTGTACAAAACATGGAAGTCTTGAAGAATGAAATTAGAAATTGTTAATTAATAAGGGAAGTCCCAAAAAGTATATGAAAAACAAGGAAGTCCTTGAAATAGAAGTTGTTAATCAAATGGGAAGTCCCAAAAAGTGTATGAAAACAAGGAAGTCCTTGAAATATGAAATTAGAAGTTGTTAATCAAAAGGGAAGTCCCAAAAAGTGTATGAAAACAAGGAAGTCCTTGAAATATGAAATTAGAAGTTGTTAATCAAAAGGGAAGTCCCAAAGTGTATGAAAAACAAGGAAGTCCTTGAAAAACGAATTTAGAAGTTGTTAATCAAAAGGGAAGTCCCAAAAAGTGTATGAAAACAAGGAAGTCCTTGAAATAGAAGTTGTTAATCAAAAGGGAAGTCCCAAAAAGTTTATGAAACAAGGAAGTCCTTGAAATATGAAATTAGAATTTGTTAATCAAAAGGGAAGTCCCAAAAAGTGTATGAAAACAAGGAAGTCCTTGAAATATGAAATGAGAAGTTGTTAATTAAAAGGGAAGTCCCAAAAAGTGTATGAAAACGAGGAAGTCCTTGAAATATGAATTAGAAGTTGTTAATTAAAAGGGAAGTCCCAAAAAGTGTATGAAAACAAGGAAGTCCTTGAAATATGAATTAGAATTTGTTAATCAAAAGGGAAGTCCCAAAAAAGTGTATGAAAAACAAGGAAGTCCTTGAAATATGAAATTAGAAGTTGTTAATTAAAAGGGAAGTCCCAAAAAGTGTATGAAAACAAGGAAGTCCTTGAAATAGAAGTTGTTAATTAAAAGGGAAGTCCCAAAAAGTGTATGAATACAAGGAAGTCCTTGAAATATGAAATTAGAAATCGTTAGTCAAAGGGGATGCCCCCAAAAAGCGTATGCGTAAACAAGGAAGTCCTTGTAAAAATAAATGGTAGAGATTAGTCAAAGGGGAAGCCCCCAAAGAGCGTATGCGTAAACAAGGAAGTCCTTGAAAAATCAAATGTTGAAATCAGCTGTGAAAAATGGAATTCAAGAGCAAAGAAAATATCTGGAAAGAGTAGTTTTTCAAGAATCAAGAAGAGTGAAGAGAAGCGCAAATTCTCATGAATAAAGAAGTGTACATGTCAATCCAAGGAAACTAATGTTCAAGACCAAAAGAAAAGTGTCAAAGCAAAAATCACAAGACAAACATTTACTGCTCAATTGCATACTAGCATATCAAGAAGCGGTATGGCCACCATACAAGAATGGTGGCAGATTAGTAATAACAATCCAACCTGTGAAAACAACAACAGTCCCATCTAATCAACCATTTCACCTTGAAAGTCCAGAGTCCAAACTGTTAATTATCAAACATGGCTCTGCAAATAACTGTCATTCAAAGTCAAGCATTCTTCAGAACAATGAATCCTATTTGTAGCATACAATTAAATCAAAAGGAATTGTAATTCCTTATTTATTTGCTTGTTATGAAATATAATTAGCCGATACGACCCAATTACTGCCATCCAATGCCTCGTTATTCACACCTCCTCTATTCTAGTTAGGTATATCATATCACAGGAACCGCTGGCGTTAATGATGCGTTATTTGTTCTCATTTTTACTCGAGTTCGCGTTCTGTTTTGATATTCCTGTTGGCCTAAGAGCGTCAAATATCACGTAGGCCAAAATTGGCCAGTACACGATATTTTTATAAGAAACTGGTTTATAAGAAACTAAGTACTACGATGAACAAAATTTTAAGAAACTCTAGCACTACGTTCAAGAACAATTAAGAAACTCTAAAATTCTTCTTCTAGAATGCGAGTCGGTAGATTACGGTTCGCGCGGCATTGCGCGCGTAAATATAAAGTTTTGACTACCAAAATTAGCAACTTTTGCCTTCATGTGCATATGGCTTATTAGTGGTGACAATAAAAACGCAAAAAAGACAGCCTTTTATCGAAAAGAAGGCTCAACTTCGAACCATAACACAATTTTAGACCCCAAAAATGAGAAACTAATCAAGAAACTTTTACCACTAAAACACTGAAATTTTCATGCGAAATTAAGAAACTTCTAGTACTATGTGCTGATTCAAGTTTCTAAAAAAAAAACGGGTAGCAACTTTTGAAAACGATGCTTCTCTAAATTAGGCAGCGAGAAGCGGCGGGGCACAACTGATTTTATTTTGGAAAGGGCAACTGACAAAGTCGTTTCTCCATTGGAAAGTTTCTTTACTTTCTGCTGCAGTGCTGATAATAATGAATTATTATTTTGAGCCGAAAGTTGACGAAAGAATAATCAGCTGCCCAAATTTAGTGTAAGGAAAAGGGCTCAATTTCTTGATTATTTTCGTCTGGGATTGGTCACATCAAATCGATAATAAACATAATTTTCGAGTTCAAAAGTTGCTACTGGTCAATTTCAGCCAACGTAACATTTGCCGCTCTTAGGTCAACAGGAATATCAAAACAGAAAGTGAACTCAAGTATAGAAGAGAGCAAATAACGCATCAATAAAGCAAAATGTTGTTGAAATGTTTCACGGAAGAACTGCACTTGCTAGGCGCCTTGAATGAAAGGCTTGCATTCAGGAATAGTTACAATGACGCGCGACAAGCAGGTCTTCGAGTCACAAAGTCCTAAATCTACACGCTTGTTTGAAATATTCTTTCCATTCCCAACATGCCTTAATTTACAATAGCTATCAAGTATAATTTCAAAGAAATGATAAAACAACCGATAGTCTTTGTGTTAATAAAAATGACATCAAACTTGCGCAATCGTTGAACGACCACTCGTGCGACAGATTTACGTAATCCATTTCCAAATTCCCTAGTCATTTCGAAGAGCACTCCCTTTGTTCTGCCAAGTTAAATCTGTAGGAAATTTGATCACTGTTTTTCGATCTTTTTGGGCAGTCTGCAGGCCAAAAAAATTCAGGAAATGGTTAATATATCGATAAATTGGCATCCGAAAAATCTACAAAAAATAACCCAGAATATTATAGGGTATTGACAAAAGATTAAATCAAAAATAACTAAAATTGGCCTAGTGTGTGATTTATCCAGGCCTGCTGAAAGTGGGAACTTTTTTCTGGCTCACCCGGTATTATAAAGTGCTTTTAAAGCCTGTTTTTGAGAAGATAGTAATGTGGTCTGACGTTTTTTGAGACGCCCAGAAATGTACCACATTCCGAAATTCCCAGTGTAATAGTAGACAAATTCATCTTACGTTGTCTACGCCCTCATGTGATTGTCTTCATGGAGAAACTTTTTTTTATATATGTATATTCCATTAAAATGTTTACGATACATATTACGGATTACTCTACCTACAAACTACTTTACAATATTAGAAAGACGATACCATGCGGAGCAAAAGACTATCACTACCCCATGGCATTATCAAAAAAAGGAAACTTTCTTTTCATACAAGTAAAGAACTTCATACTCGTACCATGAAAAGCGTGATGCGGGTAACTATATCAACAGATAAAGAGATGATTTTCCAAGTGGATGGTCACTTGACCTGAAATGGCTTTTACAATGTTAGCTGAATTATCTATTGATAATTTTGTTTGTTGATGAATGTATCGAAAGAAGAAAGATATATCTACACTTCTACCTCGGGCAGTTTATTTGTTTGGTTTAGAAGCTGGGAGTAAGTGTTTAATTGCACCCAAAAAATAGGAGAATTGGACCGCCTGTCAAACCGCTTCTGAACCAAACAAATAAAAGCCTGAGGCAGAAGTTTACATATATCCTTCTTCTTTGGATTTATGCTCATGTCTGCTCCTAAAAGCCATTCCTGGAATGCACAATGAGCGAGCTAGCTACCTGGGTTTCAAAGCAACTTTTGCGGCTTGCTTTGTTTTTGTTTATAAGTTGACCGACCAGGCATTGAATTCCCTTTGTCTGCAATCGCGAATCGCTTTGTGCTTAGGTGTCAATCAGAAGTAGCGGATCCTATTGTAACATTGTCTGTCTATGTTGCTTGGATAATCATAGTGACCTTGAACAATCTGAAATAAGTTTAACTTGAGTTTGTTATTTCTTTTTTGGAGTGCAAATCACATTTGAGATACCTGGTCATAATATGGTTCCATGATGACTGCAAATGATGACATGTAAATATAGCTTGATGAACATACAGTAGTGGTATCATTTGTTTTCACAACTTTCATACCATAATTTGTCCAATAACCATTGTGATGACGAGATCTGTCAAGACAGAAAGACTGCGTTGCTTTAAAAATGAAGAATGAATGTAAGAGTATTTTTTTCAGTAATTTATTTTAAGTGGGCTATTTAAAGCTAATTGTTAAGGCTAATTTCCAATCAGTGGAATTTTCCGAGCGGGCGGAATTTCGAGAGAAAATGTCGCTCTGGCATTGAATAGAAAGTTACAGCTAAGCGACGTTATTTGTCTAAAAGTCTGCCCGCTCGGAAAATTCCACTGATTGGAAATTAGCCTTAACAATGAACCATCTCTGAATTTTGAAAAAAAAAAGAAATGTACTCATTAGAGGTTTACACTATTTTTTATAAGAATAATGTTTATAAGAATATTCAGGCTCAGAATCATCCAATTTTAAAGAATATTATAAGGATATTGCTCGGCCTCAGCTAGCATATTTGTGTCTCATTTTTCAGCATTTGCCTGTTTTGCGATGTTCACAACATGAAACCATGCCAGATTTGAAAACAATAAGAATACTTTTAAAATATTTTCAGGCTTAAAACGAAAATTTCTTAAGAATATCGAGGCTGGACAAAATTTATAGCATTCTTATAAAAAAAGAGTGTATAGAATTACAGTACCGAATGGATACAAATAAACGTACTTCGTGTCGCTTGTCTTTACATACTGCCAGTAAACACACCATGGTTGAAAATATTTTTTCTGAAACAAGAGAAAACAAGATTGAATTGTGAAGAAAAAACAGTCATTTAAACTGTTTTACCAAAACTGTGTTCCATGTTTTAAATTAACTCAAATCATGCCATGCCTAATCTGGACGGCTGAAACTTTGAAGCAATGTTGAGAAATACCTTTTTATGCCAGAGTGTAATGATGATATCAGACGCCACTGGTGCTTTGGGAATTGGTTCCAGGGAAAGAGAAATTACTGCGGTATTGATGACATATTTTGACGAGTAGACAAGGCCTTGTTCAGCATTGTAATCGATGAACGCTCCACTTGAAACCAAATGTCCAGCTCTAGGAAAAAGGAAACAATTCTTATCTTTTGGAAAAGTATCAGAAAAATCTTTCAAATCCTATACTGAACTGTGATACTAACCGTGGGAAGGCAAAGAAAACAAAGATTTCTGATAGAATTTTAAAGGTTGTTCAAGTTTAAAAATCAAGTAATCAACTACTCACCGCCATGATTTCTTCAATCTGACGTCATCCCTAGCAACAAATTCACCATGTGCGTTGTCATAGAGATGGAATGAATATTTGAATATACCTAGAGAAAGGAAGGAATACGAGGTATCAAACTAGACTCATTACAATGCGTGCCTTGCATCCCTGCGGTAAACCTTGACCGAAGAACTATCATGAAGTCAAAGAGCATACAAATGAGTGACTCCAGGTCACAAGTCTAGTATCAAAGTATCGAGTAAATCAAAGCCAAGTATCTACTCTTTGCAAAATTTTTCTTGCAGAAACTATAAAACCAATTTGTGAAAATTCAAATCCTTCATTTCTGTGAGGCTTCAACTTAATTTTTGACCTTTTACTATCAACTATTGCAGGGATGGCGCCAGCGGGGGTGCTAGGGGGGCAGGAGCCCCCCAAAATGTCACTCAGCCCCCCATCGGCACTTAAATTTTCGACAATTTCTGCGCACTGTCGGCATTTTCATAACCTAAACCTCCAGATTTCTTTGCTGCATTGTCATCTCAGTGAACTTGAATTGACCTCGTTCATAAGCAATTCTGACTGTCGGCACTCTGGCAGTATTTGCCCCCCTAGCATTTCTTCCCTGGCGCCATCTCTGAACTATTGATGTGTTATTTGTCTCCAATATCTCATGTAAAAATGATCTTGCTGGATTTTTCGAAAAGCTTTGATCTGCCATCATACTTAAATTTCAACGCTTCCTTTTCATCAGGCAGCAATACCCATATGTTTGTGCCTAACAATTATTCACTATTCTGATTGTGAATGAGTGAAGAACACCACACGTATATGTTTAGGCAAGGCTGACAGGAAGCACGTTAGTACAGGTTGGTTGCAGAAATCAATGTTACTAAAATTAGTTAACCATTTTAGAGCTACGAGTTATTTTTCTTGGGTGTCATTTTTGAGCGTACTTAGAAGGGAACTAAAAATCCTCAAGACATTCTAAATTTGCTTCCAAGTCGAATTGTCTGTCCAGACCTGACCAATTTTAATGAAATAAAATTTCTTATCTAAGTTTAGACTGTTTACATGATTCTCAGTTTTCCGCATTAAATTGGAATATGTTATGGCTTCACACTGAGGCAACTTAAATGTGGATTGTCGATGTTGCCCCCGTCTTTAAAACCTTAACTTGATTACGAGACGCAAGTTGGAAAGGAGACGTTCGATTTTCGTAAGATTTAAGCATAGGCCTACTATTTCTATGGATTTAGTCTCTGTTTTGAATCTGTTTGGTCGTGAGTCCTTGCATTGAGTGAAAATAAAACATCAGATTAAAAACGTTGAACGAATACAAGGAATCACGTCGTCAGTCTTATTTAAGTTAACCTTTTTACTTCAAGATGATCGGTGAATCATTCAAATCGGTGCATTATTCATAATTGTACAGTTTGGCAAACATTGATCATCTTTTTTGGACCCGGTAGGTTCCGTGAATAATCTTCACTTGTCTCATTGCTACTACTTTTCATATCTTGAAGAAGGAACATTCGGGTTTACAGAATAAATAAAATTACCTGACGGTATGGTAGCATATGGAAGTTTGATCGTGTCATTGCGACCATTCCATTTTGGTTTTGCAAACAAAGTCTGTGTTTTGTAATCAGGCCAAACTCGATCAGACAACTTGTAAGCTACTCCTGCCTCGAATACTAGGAAGGAAAATGATCAAGAAGATGATAAAGAGGAAGAGATGAACAGACTTCTGGACCGGAGGGCTGATAATTTTCTTTTTATAAAGGAGATTTTCTCCTCAGGATCTAAAAGTCTGTCTCAAATTTGATCTCGTGTGAAAATGCTTGCGAATAAACACGATTGAAGAGTTCTTGGCGAGGAATTTTGCGTTATCGCAAATCTCAAGTGCCATCTACTTTGAGACCAACTTTTAACAGTTCTACAGAATTCTTTTTGGTCCCTCAGAACCATGGGTACCTTTCTATAGTTTATATTTTGAATCTATTGCTCATCGTGAAAACCTTTATATTTTTAATTTTCTTATCATTATGAAATTATTCCAATCAATGATAAGATCTTTCTTGATTTTAGAATTGTTTTTTTTACTTGGCAAGAGTGTACTTTCGATAGCAGGGGTAAATTTTGTAACAATAGCAATTTCAGTTTGTTTACACTTTCCACCACAGCCAATCAAAAAGCTCCATTTTTGACCACGTGATCAACAAATTCGACAAATGGGGGAATCCACAGGAAAACCACCCTCAAAACTTTTGCTTGTGGTGAAAATGTACTTTTGAAGAATCTTTAGGAATGTTTCATATTTGTTGTCAGATGAATTGGGTTGCTCGCCCTCGGATCTACTTTGCCTGTTTTTCAAACAAAAAAACTATGGCAAAAATGAGCTAATAAGAATCGCTTTCTTATTTACTTTGCTAGAGTTGACTTTCCGTATGATTTTATTTCAAACATTTCCTTTGACATATTGAGAGAGAAACAATGAACCCTTTTTCATACTCATGTTACTGTAGATGCTCCTCCATAGTCTATATTTCTCCTCGTCAGTTGTAGTTGCCCTCCAGCCATCGTAGTGTTTTGCGATTTGAAGGCCAAGATCAAACATTGAACCAGGAAGCAACATTTTGGGAATGGCGACACTTGTGGGCTGAAAAATGGACAATGTTATTAAGACCAATACTATAGTCACAGTGGGAGAAGTTTATAGCCTGCGTGCAGACTCAACTCCTCGAAAGTCTATACTTTCGAGGAGTTGAGTCTGCACGCAGGCTAGAAGTTTATTGCAAAGACTACATGGTAAGGTGGACTTTTTGAATGCCTCTTTCATGAACAAAACGGGAGCAGAGCTTCCAATTATTCTTTGAAATAATCTGAATCGAAATGAATCCGATGTGCACAATAGACCTTTTATCTGTTCAATAAAGAGTCTGCATTGAGCGACATTTTTATATATTATTAGACGTTAAGTTTGATCGAGTGGCGTTGGAGGCTCTATCACCATTGTATGCAATCGAAAATTCTTCAATATGTTTAAAAACATCGTTCGATTCAGGCTCTTTTGTAGAATAGCTGTGAAGTCTATTTAAAGCATTTTATTCATATAGAATGAAGTAATGACAGAGGGCAATAGAGCAGGATGCTTGGAAGGATGTGTATAAAATTTCGCAAAATTTCCTTGGCAGTCCTCTGCAAGAACAATTCATCAATCATATCTCTTCCTCTTCAAAGTCAATTTTTTTCGTTGACAAAGACATGTTGACAAAATTTTTTCGTTGACAAAGAATTAATTTAAATTTGTTATAGTCTTTGGCTAATTCATCGGTGGTACTATGCAACATCTTTTGCTCATAAATACGGGGCAGATACATTTCTTAAGGAAGGGTGACGGGGTAGTTGGTTTTTGGCAATTATTTCATACGGGGTGAGCACTTTTTTTTTCAAGAATTTTTCTTCTCCACCGACCACCACCGACCATGTAATATAATAAATTTTGCGCTGTTTCACTGATTGCAAATATACTTACGCTTCCACCAAGCAACTTGTAGCACAGGAGGTAACCATTCGTGGCATTCAGGATTTTCTAGGACAGAAAAATTAGTTATTTATTTTGAATTCAGTCAACACAGACATTTGATGTTGTTACGTACGTTCTGTTGGAGTGGGGCTTGATAAGAATAGATATTTTGTGGCTCATGGTTAATGCTTACTGTATGGCAATCTGTCTTGAATGTTGTTAAGCATCCAGTCACATCTGGCATTCTCCATGAGGCATAGTTTGCACGACACCATATTTGTTGTAATGCCAATGTACTCAGAGTTGTTGGAGCTACGATAAAAATGGTTTTAAATGTTAAACATAAATCTATAACATGATGACAGTGGCGGGCCAGACAAAAATAGGGAGGGGGTAAAAGTGCAAAGTCTTCAGACCGAGGGGTATAGAGGTATACCCAGACATTTTTATCATATATTGCATACCATTGAAGAGGGCCTAACCACTCGAAGAAAACAGGCATCAATTTTGTCTTTTGCGATTTTCATCCTTTATTTCAGTGCTGACTAGTTTTGCCCACTAGGGCATCGTCAGAGCAACTGATTAATTGAAAGTATCAATTCAACACTCTTATTACATTTTCAATTACGATTTTTGCCAAATTTTTGAAAGTGGGGAGTATTTGCTCCTGCATACCCTTCCCTGGCCTCGCCACTGCATGGTGATGGTGCCTGGTGGGTCCCACAAGATCAACAAGAAAATGTGAAAAAAACTTAAATTTTGATAGAATCTTGATCCGAGTCCTGCGAAATCTTCAAAATGGAGCCTTACTGAGAGTTAGGTAACGAAGCAGTTGGATGATACTTACGCTTTGTCGTTGTTGTGTTGAAAGGTAATGTCGTCACTGCAAAAGGGGAGAAATTTAATCAGGGTAAATATCAATTAAGGTTGCAGTCTTCAAGATTATGCTTAAGGCTTTGTCCCAAAAGAGTTTTAAATTCAGTGTAGTTGGCAATAAACATTCTGGTATTAAAATTGTTATGAAAAGGCCAATAAGTGCCAAAAGGCCATTGTCGCATTTCAGTCATTATCCTACCTCTTCAAACTTTGTTAGGCCCTTCATAATATGACATTTTCTTTTAATTCTACTCCCCTTTCCCCTGACAATCTTGTTCGGCCTTTCCCCACCCCATAAGCTTCCAAAAGGTACCAGAAGACAATCTCTTTGTTGCTCTTAACATTGGTATGAAGTTAGGGATCAAACATCGATATTTTTATCTAGGTCTTCGTCAATTTTACTAGGGATTATAAACTTACAATTAAGGTTTGCAAGTCAGCGAAAAGAAAGAAATGTTGACTTACATTCCAAATTTCGTAATCTCTCTCAGCATTTGAGATTGTCGTATTTTTGCAAAGTAGCAGAAAAAAGATACATACCGTTGGCTGCGTAAGAGAAATTGAAAATCGAAACAAAACAAAACAGCAGCATCAACATTTTGACAAGTTCTTGCAGCAAACTACAACCATCTCAGAATTACGAAAACATCGCACATCTTTTCAGTGAGAAATTCATCTTGAATCGATAATTAAAATCTGAATCGTTCCACCAGTGAAAATATCCTGCACACCATTCTTTTGCATTATTTAGTATTCTTACGAATGGTATATTCAGATTCTGGTTTTAAATTTATTCATCTAAGGTTACGTTTTGATGTTGCTATGAAATATAAGCAATGCTATTCTTTTTATATACCTAAATACCTTATCAATAGACTTTAACCTGGAGTCCGGTCCTTGTTCGCATTATGAAGAAGAGAACTGGGCTCTAGATTGCCCGCGTCAGCAGAGTTGTTTATTTGCGTAGTAGACGGTTGGGGCCGAACGGCACAGGGGGAATCGTGCCCCTGCGATTCTTTTGAAAGTGCCCTATTTCAACCTCAAGTGCCCCCTTTTGCGCCTTGTCAAGGCTCTTGGTCAACCGGCAAATTTTTCGTGGACTTATTGGACTTTATTCACTTCAAGTTTATTTTCTAAGACACGCAAGGAGAAGTATGGCTGCATCATCTTGATGCTGCAGCAAAGTGCTGCTGAATTGTGCGACATCAGAAAATATTTTCATGCAGTATGAACTTAGGCCAACATTACAAATAGGCCTGCAATGCATGCCGGATGCCCAAGAGCCTTTAAATTTAAAGTACCCTTCCAGTTCTGAACTGTGGTCCTTCTGTGAGCTGCGCCGTTCTTAGTGAAACTGATTCATCCGTCCCTTTTAAGACTATAATTGCATTGTAGATATGTAATCGCTTTGCTTTTTCATTATTAGGATATGTGTTACACTGGCTATGACAATAACAAAATCTGGTTTATCCTCGCAACAAGACACAGCTTTGAGAAATACGACTATGGAACGCCATTTGCACAAAAATAACATAATATAGGATTATGTTACATAAACCTATATTATGTGCACATAAACTAGGATTATGTTACATAAACCTATATTATGTCGACATAAACTAGGATTATGTACATAAACCTATATTATGTCGACATAATATAGGTTTATGTACATAATCCTAGTTTATGTCGACATAATATAGGTTTATGTAACATAATCCTAGTTTATGTGCACATAATATGGGTTATCGGAACATAAACCTATATTATGTAGTGATAACCTATATTATGTGCACATAATATAGGTTTATGTACATAATCCTAGTTTATGTCGACATAATATAGGTTTATGTACATAATCCTAGTTTATGTCGACATAATATAGGTTAGAGCACATAATGATAGTTAAAGGTGTGACTTTGTTTTGGAACAATACATCTATCACTCTCTGGCGGCCAGGACTATTCAATTGGGGGAGAGAATAGGATTATGACACTGGGACTCGTTATGTGTCCCAAATGGTATATCACAGGAACTGAATGTGCAATTCGGAAGCCTTTCATCTCTTTCCCTTTGGTGAAACTGGCTTTATACACGATGTATGCACATTTCGATTTTTATTACAAAAAGACATGGCTGAGGACGCAGAGAGCTACGACGATTTTGTGCTTCCATCCAATTTTAATGATTTAGTAGCAGCTGCTCGATCAAATGTCGATACACTGAGACATTTGCATTATCCTGCCAAGAACGACAGAAAGCGCAAACGAGGAGGGAAGAAGGGGAAGAGATGAAAGGCTCCCGAATTGCACATTCAGTTCCTGTGATATACCATTTGGGACACATAACGAGTCCCAGTGTCATAATCCTATTCTCTCCCCCAATTGAATAGTCCTGGCCGCCAGAGAGTGATAGATGTATTGTTCCAAAACAAAGTCACACCTTTAACTATCATTATGTGCTCTAACCTATATTATGTCGACATAAACTAGGATTATGTACATAAACCTATATTATGTGCACATAAACTAGGATTATGTACATAAACCTATATTATGTGCACATAATATAGGTTATCACTACATAATATAGATTTATGTCCCGATAACCCATATTATGTGCACATAAACTAGGATTATGTTACATAAACCTATATTATGTCGACATAAACTAGGATTATGTACATAAACCTATATTATGTGCACATAATATAGGTTATCACTACATAATATAGGTTTATGTCCCGATAACCCATATTATGTGCACATAAACTAGGATTATGTACATAAACCTATATTATGTCAACATAAACTAGGATTATGTACATAAACCTATATTATGTCGACATAAACTAGGATTATGTACATAAGCCTATATTATGTCAACATAAACTAGGATTATGTACATAAACCTATATTATGTGCACATAATATAGGTTTATGTACATAATCCTAGTTGATGTTGACATAATATAGGTTTATGTACATAATCCTATTTTATGTGCACATAATATAGGTTTATGTAACATAATCCTATATTATGTCATTTTTGTGCAAATGGCGTTCCATATACGACTATAAGATATTTTGCTTGAATAATCGGATTTGATGAATAATTCGGCAACAAGAGCGGCTTTTCGAGTATTGTGTAAATTGGAAATTTATTGGTTCAAATGTCGGAATTCTCAGTGATGCACTTGTGCCGAACGGTGAAATCTTTATTCAAACTTAAAGAGCCATTTTCGCCAGGGTCCTTTGCGGGCGCGGTGCAATTTCAGTTTGTCGGAAAATCAGATTTGGGCTTTGGCCCAAGCATGGATCCACATAGCAGTATTTGGACTGATATAAAATGTTGGCTTCAATCGACTTTTCCAGGTGCCAGCTCAACTTCTGCAGTGTGGATCAATATTTTCCGCTTAGGCCAAATATGATTTTTAGACAGCCTGCAAGTAACCCTAACCCTAAGATGAGGAATTATGCCCATACTTACTAATATATTCTAATCTTGACATTTTACTGCTATAATACGGAAATTTGTTCCTACTTTCTCCTCAAAACCCCAAAAAGCCCCAAGAATGTGTGCGCTCTCCGGACCCAAACTCAAAACTATACCCCGCCCATTTTATGAGATCGAGGTTGCACAGAAGGAGCCTCCCTTTGTTTTGCGAACATAATTTGAATTCACAAATGGAAGGCTGCTTGTTGATTTGGACAAGGCCGGAAAGAATATTCACAAAAGACGTGTTTACATTGCTAATATCGGTTTGCTGCTGTCTATTCGCGTACGTTTATCACACTATTTTAATTATGCTCCATATTTAAAGCTTCATGCTGTATCTGAAGGCTGTTTTGGATGTTACAAAAGAGGGCCTAACCTGCTGACCGACTTTGTACTCTTGATTGCTTCTTGACTGCAGTGGAAGAGGGCAAGGTAACAAACATGGATAGGTTCGACTACTTCGGAGGTGGACGCTTCTTTGCCGTGACAAAAAGCCAAAAATATGACATCCATAATGAAGATGAATATACCAACGAAAGTGTGGACTATCAACCAGAGCTAGTGGAAGAAATTATCGAGCCACAGTATCAAGAACAGGTAGAAGCAGAAATCAATTTCGATGCGCTTGATGAAGCGGAAAATGAGCCGTCGATAAACATTGAATTCCATAATGGCTACATTGAAAGCAACACTGAAGATGACTGGCCAGAGCCTCCTCAGCAAGATAAAGAGCAAGACATTGAAAGATCTGATGATGAAGAGAAAGCCATCATTGAAGAGAGACTCCCCATGCATAAAACGGATTCTGCTTTGTATACGTCTTTCTTGACGATTGATGTCAGCTCTGCTGGGAAACGAGATAGTCTGGAGAGTTGTGAAGATGGTGGAAAACACAGAGCTTCTTTACTGAATTTGGTAACTGGAAGCCGTGAAGCTGACAGCGTTGATGAACTTCCACAAATTGATAGAGAAGATATGGATAAAATCAAAAATGACTTGGAAATGATTTCAAAATATTTGCAAAATATGCCACTGGGTGCTTCTTACTGGCCGCAAAATTATGATGTTCTAAGAGACCTCGTCAAACTATACCTGGCCGCAAAGAATGCAAATAGCGCTGCTCTGAATTTTTTGTTGGATTATTTTCTGAAATTGGATTGGCCAGGTATTTTCCTGAAGTGCACAAGAAAGATTATGAATAGCTACCCACAAGTGTTTCTACATTCTTCAGATAGAAAGGTGATTTGCTCACAGATAAACTTGTTTCTAGCCAAAGCATAACCAAATTTTTCACTATTAATTATTTAGTTGGTGATCATGATTGAGAAGTTTGCATGAAAAGTAAATGTACACAGGATAAAAAATCCATTTTTCTAGAGGATAACATTTTAAAGAAAATTCAAGGTGTAAATGTTTTGCTTCTTGAGAAGAGGTTTAATTCGATTTCAAATTTTGTAAACAATGACTGATGGCCTGGTTACAGAGCTTTGAATCAAATTTTTTCCCTTAAAAACAGGTCTTAATTACAGTCAATTATTTCATTCTCATTGCTTGCCCTGCTAAAATGCATTGTCTTGAGAAATAAAATATTCATGCCTTTGGGTTGTTTTATTTGAAAAATTAACTCTTTTGACAGCTAACTGTTTTGATAGGTTTACCAAAATTGAGCAAGATAAATAATTCAAAATTGCAGCTTTTGTCTAATTTGTAATGGAAATGATTTTCATCACATGAAAGAGTTTCAACAGTTTGCATTAACCTAGATAGGGTATATACCTTGTGATTTCTCTTGATTACAAACCCATTACAAATTACTTAATTTCCATATTTTAGCCCAATCAGTTTTAAACACCTTTTTTGCAGGTCCCTGGTTTTTGCTTGCACCTGTATTGTGCATTGTATTGTATTCGATAAGATTACTATGAGATTTTCTGATAAACAAAATAAAATCAATTAAGGCTGACTGTCTTTAGCCACCTGTTTTTACAAAGTAATAACAGGATATCTCATGTCCTAATTTCTGATAAATTCAGCTCAAAGTAAGGAAGGAATTAACCCAACAAGCAGCTGAAGGATTTAGACTATTCTTAGATTTATTCACAAATCGACCCCCTCTCCCAAGTGAATGGATAATTTTAAGATTTTGTGATAGGTACTGGATAAGGCCAGGACAATCAAGAGAAAAGTAATTGCACTCAACTAGTTTTCTTAATGATTTGATGTGACAAAAATACAGTAGATGCCAAGAATTTGGATCAAAAATCGTATGATTAAATCCATCATCTGTAGACAAAAGAGACGTTGTTATTCATTTTGGTTTTTTATTCATTGTACAAACTAGAAGCTGAAAGTCTTTTTTACTGGCTAATTTGAAACAGGTTGCAAGGTTTATCTCAGACAGACCTCTATCCTGTTTGTCTTTTTGGTGGTCTTACCAGGACAAGTAATAGTTCCAAAGCATACAAGAAAACCTAATTTTGGTTCTTATACCTAGAGAATCTTGAGACATAATTTCTTATCAAGTCTTATTTTACACTGTCCTAAAAAGGCAAGCATTAACAATATAAATACCATACCACAGGGGGCACTAAAGTTCATATATACTCTATGGTCATTACACTAAGCATATACAAGCAAATAAATACATCAAATCTTCATTTTTTCAGATCCCTTTTGAAGACCCAACTCCAGAAACATTGGACATGACACAAGTCAGCATTGAATATGCAGTGGCTGTAATATTTCAAGTCATTTTATCGCTGGCAGCTGAGTTTACTGAAGTTCATGAGGAAAGTCAGAAAACTGGTCACAGGGGATTTGTTCACTTCATATTTCAAGAATTGTTCCCAAAATTGCATGGTATTCCTTGGGGAAAGGTAAGAAATCAAAGCATTTATTTTGCAAGTTTCCAGAAAGAAAAGAGTTTGAATGAACCCATATTTTTATATTATACATTTGTAGAATTTTTGAATTTTCCCAACAGAGATAGAGGTTCTAATGCCACTCAATCAAATTTTTTGTTTCAAAATTAAGGCACCTCTGAATCCAGACTCTTTTGCATAATAGCAAGAGGTCTATTGCCTCACATTGCCCTAAATTGGACCTTTCTTTCCAAAGTTATGTGCAATTTTCAAGGTCTCTTCCAAATTGGGAAGAATGGCAACAATCATCAATTCAACTTTTTTGCCTTCACAAATGAAACAGAACATTTCTTATCACATTTAGATAACTGAACATTGCAAACTTAGTAGTCTGTCCATATGCATGGACATTTTGCAAGTTGACTTTTTTGTTTGATTAAAGCTTAATTTATTTGATCAAAAATTTGATCAAAGCACAGTCATCTTTTCTGAAAATTGGCAGTTTGAAAGATTGTTTTGAAAGACTTAAGAAGAGTGCTATTGTTATTCATCTTTTCAGAGCACAGCAAGAGAGGAATTCTTACACTCAGGCATGGACATTTTATACAACTTCTCACAGTCAGCAACAAACACTGCCAGCTTTTATGAATGCAATGCAGTTGAAGTATTGATTAATCTCAGGAAAGAAACTGATTACATTGGAGGAAACAGAGTTAATATTGGAGCATTGCTGACTCTGTCTTTCCTCATTGATGACAGAAATAATCAATTCATATTCAGTGATCTGGGTTGGTAGCTTTATGACGTTTTTACTTTCCGTCTTCATTTTGCACAAAAAGGTATAAAATGGAAGTTGACAATGTAAACGAGAATTGTTTTTATGTGTGCTTGAGCTTATTTTCAGTTGTGTTGTATTAATGCCAGGTTTTATTGTTTCCTCTATAAATAAATGAATAAATAAACTTATATACTATGAAGGAGGCTGACGCAAAGAAAGAGACAGATTTTTGGCCTGAGGCCTTTTGAACCTATGCTCTCATCAGAATGTGACTTTAAATAAATAGATGTGGACTTGCAAATTCACTAGTTGTCCCGAAGTGCTTCCTATTTGGTTAATGGTTTGCCAAATTGATTCATCAGAAACATCCACTGATTTAGGCCATTTGAAGATAAAGGATTTACAAGAACTCACTTATATGTTGTGAATTAGCAAGCCCGTTGAAAAATCGAGAAAAATCACTAAGTAAAATCGGAAAATGTTACAATGAGACATAGTAGCTGTTCTGCAGAAGAATATAGATTGAGCCAGTGGTGGAAAAAATATTCGCCTTCCTGCGAAGGAACGTCAAACCAGAATTCTTCCTTCCATTGTTTTATTAATTTTCCGTGGTCCAAGATTTCAGTGTAGTCGATAATCCACTAGGAACTAAAGTTACTTTAAAGCTTCCTTGGATCACAAAACTGTAAATGAAAAGAGCATAAACCAAACATTGATTTTCTTCTATTCTGTCCTCCCTTTAGTCTTTCCTGTCCCTTTGTGTTTTCAATTTTTGCTTTCTTTGTCATCCTTATCTTCCTTCCATCCTTCGTTCTTCCTCTATCCTTTTTCCTTCCATTCATTTTCTTTCCATCCTTTTTACAACCTTTTTCCTTTCATTTCTTCGTTCCTCCATTCAACTTTTTTTTTTCTTTCCTTCCTTCAATTCTGCTTACCCTCTTTCCTTTCCTTCCTTCCTTCCGTCCAGACAAACAAGCTTCCAGCGAAGCTGCTTCGCGGCTTCACGCACTTTTCCACCTCTGGATTGAGCAATATTTTGGAATATTGTTTCGAAAGTTGAAGAATTTTTGAATGTGTACAACCCTGATAGAATCCAACAACACTGAGATGAGACGAAGTTTGCGAATAGAAATATCTGATAATTTTGCTTGATCTAGATTCTTAAGTAGAATAGCTAAAAGGCGTATTATTGCTCTATCCTTCACGGCTTTCTTCACGTGAATAATTCTTATAATTTCATTTTGTTTCGTTCCAGCACCGATCAGTCATTTGATTCATTACATTGAAGAAAGTTTATCAAAAATCGATCATTGTTATGCTGACTTCAGTCTTGCAGAATTAATTGATGGTCTAACAAGAATTGCATCTAATGACAGAAACAAGCTTACTGTAAGTTTTTGAAAAATCCTAATTCATGCAGAACATCCAAATTGCGATCAGTTTTAAAGCCACTATTTTTATTCTGAAAGTAATAACATCAAAATATGGATTGCAATGTATGAAACGAGTTGAAAAGGCTCATTTGGAAACTTTATGATAGACGATCGCACTAAAAATGTTATCAGGGAATTTCTATCAATATCTTCTATGTCTGGAAGGATTTTGAGTGCTTTAACACAAAGGATCATGTTAAAAATGCTATCTTCAAATCAGTCATATTTTACAGAGCCTAAATCAGCCATCATCGAAGAAGCAAAAATATTTGTTTGCCAGAAAATATTTTTCAAGCTTTAGGGTTCTAGTTAGTCTGTGTTTATTTACATGTAAATAACATAGGGCTCAAATCGTTAAAAATGTCGGTGTAAATTCTATAACTGTTTTCTTTGAAATAAATGGCTTCAATGGAACTTCAGGGTTTTTGCTGTAAATCTGCCATGGAAATTTATTGATATCTTGGTTAGTTTCAAAATGGTGACATTTATTAAATTTGAGGCTATGACATCATCAAATTTCTAAATCCTAAACCAGAAAAACCAAAGATTTCTGCTTGCCACCATATCGTAGACCTTCTTTAACTATTGCTTTCTTGAAGGTTATATCATTTTTTCTCTATTGGTTTAGGATTTAGGGTTATTTATATTTTTCAAGACTTTCCTTGAATTTAAAAGAAAAGAATTATATTGTTGCCATTTTGGAAAAAAACAAGATATCAAAAAATTTCCACGGCAGATTTAAAGCAAAGCTTCATAAGTTCCTTTCAAGCCATTAAATTAAAAGAAAAATGGAATAGAATTTTGCACCCACCTTTTTAAAGATTTGGAAGATTTGAGCCCTATTCTTTTCCAGACTGATTTTTAGAAGTCGCAGTTCCACTAATGCAGTAGCGTTGAAGTTTTCCATGAGATGAAATCACAAAACTTATCCGAAAATATTTTTGAAACAGGCGTCAATGCTCATGGGAAAGAAAAACCATTTAGCTTTGTAAATTCACGACAACAGACATCAATACTTCTTCTGTTTGTGTATCTATGTTATATACAACTATTCCTTTCATGTAGATTTGTTCTCATGGAGGCATCACAGTTGCTGCGAAAGTTTTGAAACAAACCGATGATGATGAAGAGAGAATCTCAGCTTGTCATTTGATCTGGAGTTTGTGTTTTGTTGAAAAGTGTAAACAAAGGATCGTCAGAAGAGCTCCTGAAGTATTTGATATTTTACGTGATTTACAGGTAAGATTTTTTAAAAGCAAAATAATGTGAGGTATTTGTACAAAGAAATGTTTCAGTGCATTCTAGTTCTAAAGCTTTCAGATAAAAAGTAATACCATTCTACCAAACTTTTCAGCTACGAGATTCGTTATTTCTTCGAAATTATATTGTATAAGCCGGATCTTTAAAGCTTAGCGTTTATCAAAATGCTTCTGAACATTGTTGGAGAATGATAGAACCGAAGAACATCTCGGAGGGGGGATTACTACCTTTTTGGCACTGCTTGACGTGCAATTATTTCGGAGAATTTTCTGGCAAATTGATTGATATTAGAAGTACACATTTTTCTGATTACAGCTTTTTGGAGGATGATTTTGGCGAGTTGTTGCCTTTTGAACAATTTATTGTAGCATTTGATATTTCGTGTGGGTACTACCTCGTAATGTACTGCCTGCGTCAGCCTTTAACTGTTTTCTTCTTTAATGACAGTATTGCAGCAATAACACGTTAAAGAAGCTGGCAGAAGCATTGATTTGGGAATTTGAAGAAAAATTTGACGATCAAGGTACTTCTTCATACACGTATTTTTTATAAGAAACTGTCCATAAGAAACTCAAATTTCAGATCGCCAAAAAATTAAGAAACTCCAGTACTGGGAGAATATAAGTTAAGAAACTATTTACTTTGATAAAGGAAATCCTTGACATTACTTTGCGTTACTTTCACTTGTTTCCTGTATCATATTACTCGTAAGGTACTTGACTAATGTCTAAACATTGGAAAGGCTTAAAAGACATTGTTTTGAAATGTTCACGAGGGCACAAGCAATGAACATGAAGATTGTTATGCAACCTCTAAGAAACTCGTAAGAAACTCTGAGTACTCAAAATCTGATAATTTTAAGAAATCTTCAGTTCTGGCCCAAATTGCTAGTTTCTTATAAAAAAAGTACGTGTACTGCATGAAGTAAACGTAGATTTTCAATGAATAATAACAAAAATCTTTTTCCAATATTTTATCAATTTATATCAAGAAATTGGAGTGGCATCTCTGCCATTTAGTAAAAAACGTTTCACACAAAGTAGCTAAAGACAAGCTCTTTGCAATAATTTTTTGATTAAATCAAAATAGTATTTATTTAGTGAAACTTTGATGTCCTGAATCCTTTCATGTTTGAGAATGAGACAAAATTGTTTAGATAGGTAGCAACAGTGTATATGTTAAGTAGACTCAATACTTAATCCCAGTTATCGCAACAACAAGAACAACAACATTTTATCACATTTTCAATCGAATTTAATCGTTAGATTATATGCTCCTCCGCAGTTTCGTGTTTCGTGCGGGAAAAGAAATGGAATAAAAACTATGGGACGATCGGAGTAAATATATATGCTTAGTAGGGGGCTTGAAATCTTTCACCTGATAATGAAAAGGGGTCGGTCATGTGATCCACCGCCGTATAGCCAGAATCTAGCCCAGTTTGACTACTGGGATAGTTTCTGACTTTTTTAAAATCTGGAGTCAACCACACTGAATTAGCCTGCGTGCAGCCTCAACTCCTCCTCAAAGGAAAAGTAGAGTCTGCGCAACAACGAAGCAAAGCTCGTACTGCCTCGCTTGGATCATCGGTGGTAATTAATTTTGATTGTTTATTGATTGTGTATGATCCAATGAAATCCATCTGGCAACTTTCTGCCAGATTGGTTTGATTGTAGTTTCTATTGTTGATTGTTCACTGCTTTCTGCATACAAATTTTGAATCGCGCGGTGCGAAAAAAAGCAATGAACAAACCTCGCAACTTTAAAATGGCGAAGTCTGCTCGTGTCAAATTGTCTGAATTGCAGTTTCTTGTACTTGTGTTTTGACGCTCTCTCTAGTAGAACAACTGTAGAACAGCCTTTCGCACTTCAAGCTTGCTCGCCATCACAATCAACCAAAACTTCGATGTAAACGAAGAAACTGCAGCACTGCAAGGCCAGGCAGGACCGGACGAGCCAGGCTGAGTCGTACAACTCACCTCACATCGCAGTTTATTCTATTTGTCAAGGCCACAGCCTTCGTCTCTTGAAGTGAAACAACTCGAAATTTGCCTTGTTGGCGAGACGCAACAAAACCGATATTTGAATGTAAGAAATTCATAAATAGTAGGGACAGTGTTTCTCCAAACAACTATTGTAAATTCAAATTACAAAAGTGAATGTCGTTTATGGACGGCAAGAACATTTCAATGGGGATTAATGTACTGGGCTTCTCAATGAAAAGGGCGGAATGTTATCACTGCTGACTTTGAATACCAAATTATGCCATCAGCATTTACTTTCACATGCTTGATAAATTCAGTTTATATTTCATCATAATAGGCTTCCTTCAGGCAAGAGCGTCGAAGCAAATTTATTTCAGTTTCATCAGGAAAATTATGTTCAAGCAATTACCAATCTTGGATCTCGTGGGATTTCCTGCGGTTTTATTCACGGATTTATGCATTCAATAGGTATCACGCGCTATGAAGCGGCTCACATCTCCTTTGCCGCGCGTCGAGAATATCAGACAGAGGCTACCAGTTTTGCTGCGTCAGCGTAGTAGCTTTGCTTCGTTGTTGCGCAGACTCTACTTTTCCTTTGAGGAGGAGTTGAGGCTGCACGCAGGCTACACTGAATCTAAAGTTTTACTTTGTTGTTTTAGGGCAACCTCCCGAATCCGATATCGAGCATGTAATGCTGAGCTACCATCCAGATCAAAGAGATATTATGCTTAGAATTAGTGAGAGGCTAAAAGAAAAGGGTTACAAGGTATGGTTAGCAAAAAGTAACAGCCAATCATATCCGGAACATTTTATGGAAGCGATTGAGAATGCTGCCGTTGTTTTAGTTGGAATTTCAAGGAAATATAAACAGACACCATCAATTTTTGCTGGTAAGTATTGTTCTTTCTCAGTGTCCTTCTACGTGGCCCAGAAATGTCCCACATATTTTGCGTATTGTAAAAAGTTCAAAGAGTGTCTGACATCTGAAATGTCCATAATCTATTTTAGTGATAAAGCTAGGTTTTATCACATTGATTTTCGTGGCAGTTAAATCTCCTTGAGTCGTTATTTAGATAAGTAAAGAAATGAATGAATTTAATCGAAAATGCTTTGTTCTAGCTCTGAAAAAATGGTGTAAACAACTGGCGATTCTTCTTACCGTTGCAGACTTCTGTCAAGAAGTTTTCTGCTGCCTCGATAGCGTTTTAATATTTAATTACAAAACTTTAATTGTATTTCATCACAACTGCACTTCAAGCAAGAATGAAGCTTACCACTACTAGTCATTTGTTACTTCACGGCCTCATGACAAATGCGGATTCCTTTTAGCTTCCCCCTTCCATCTCAAGCTCTGTTTTATTAATTTCGGATTAATTTCTGTGATAGTGAAACTTGCGATTTAAAATATTCCCGTGAACGTTAAACTTGGAGGAGGGGGCTGAGCTGGACGAAATGATTGAAGGTCAATTAAAATAACCAATGTGAACGAAATAGGGTAAACATTACAGTTAAAATCATTTGATGGTCGGTTTTGCAGTGTTTTGGTCGATACAATGAAGCTACTTTCCTCCGCCGGTTTCTAGTTCCTTAGTCCATGGTTCCTGGTTCCTTAGTTCTGTAGTCCATGGTTCAGTGGTCCCAATGAAGCAGTTTTGTCGCTAATTCATTATCATTTCACTTTTCAACAGAAGCAGATTACGCATTTCAACTCTGCAAACCAATGATTCCAATCACGCTTGAGCGAAATTACAAACCAGATGGATGGCTTGGAATGCTAGCTGGGAGTAAAGTGTGGCTAGATTTTACTGAGAAATCGAGATTTGAAGGACATCTACAATTGTTATTACGACAAATTGGTGAGAGAGGAAAATCAGAAAGAGCAGTCAATATTTTATACATAAACGATCATCATAGATTGGGTAAGATTTCTAATTTTCTTTGAATTAAATTTGAACATTGATAACACGAAATGGTCACTCAGTGCTTGGAACCTAAGCCTTAATGCACCCTCAATTTTTGTTGTTTATAAATTCTCCTAGGATGTACAATTTACTGACAAACAATAACATTACAAGACAATAGAGCATGAAAATACATTGCAACCCTGAGCAGCTATTACATTTAACAGATACTAAAATAAATACAAAAATAGACCAACAGGGAACTACACGAAAAGCATAACCAATCTACAGTGACCCCCCATACAACGAACCTGGAAGCAAACCATAAATAAGACAGGCGTGCATAAACATGGGAACGTGGGAACAAAGTTCCCAGGCAGCTTTTTTCAAAGCAATATTTTGCAGGCAGTTTTTCTAAAATAGTTTTTGATGAAATGTAATTGCAGTAAGATGATGAATAATAGCAAACAAATGGTACAAATTGCTCATGTTCTGCTGTTCAATATATGATTAATCGTTTCGTTGCTCCATGTGTAAAAACTTACTGTTTGATACCTGCATTATTACTGGTTCTGGTAATAGGCTTTTCTACCCTAGCTGTACAAAATTGATATGCAGGCAGGTTTTCAGAGAATTTCTACCGCTCCCAGGCAGGTTTGAACATTATGCACGCCTGAATAAGTAACTCAACTACGCTGCGTGCAGGCTATAGAAACAAAGGACCTGCTTACTGTGACGTTCTTCTGTCTCAGTCAAATTGGCACATGATCAGAAAAAAGAAGAAGTAGAAGAAGAAGAAGTATGGTTAATAACTTGTTAAACTGGACTGATGATACAAATTTTTTTAACTGTTTAAAAATAAATCCGGGATATAGGCAGTTTTTGAAACTGTTTCAAACCATTTGCATGAAATTTCAAGGTCATACAGATACTCGCGAGTTTGTCCTTGTAATTTGAACAACATTCCTTGATTACAGCGAACTGCGAAGTTATAGAGTCAGGCAGTAATGGCAAATTTATTTAAAAGTATTTTTTGAAAATTTCATTGAGAAGTTTATTGAGCAGTTTATTATCCTTCTCTTTCGTATCGAGAAGTCGTTTCATAGCCTCATGCTGCCTCAACAAACCTAACTACACTTTAGGATTGTCGAGGCTGCACGCCAGCTATAATTTCATGGCAATACTATCTGAATTCTTTAGAAAATGGCAGAGAAACTCCAGATAACAGGCTGATCGACATTTCGAGATGGGGAAATGAAGAAGTACTCGATTGGCTACACAAGAATAATCTAAGAGAGTAAGAAGTTTTGTTTTATTAATCAATCAATTGATCAATCAACCAATCAATTTCCTAATCAATCAGTCTTTGATATTGACCCAGGTATCAATTCACGCAGGGATGGAACAAATCTTTTGATTTCTGGGGCCAAAGAAAGTCCTGGAAAAACGTTCTGTGAAAACTGCTCCAAAAAGAGCCACTTTTTAACATGTCCACTAAAAGGACCTGTCACATGTAAAGAACTGGACAGATTTTGAGGACTAATTGTTAATCTTAAATCACATAATTTTTTTGAATAATGGTCATCAATAAAGAGAAATGTTGGAACTTTGACGTAACATAACTTTCCTTTTTTCGATTTTTTCTTCGTCCATCTTCCTTTCTTCTTTTCTTTCCCCTTTTGTTTCTTTCTGGAGACCTGAAAAAAAATTTTGGGACCATTTGTGCAGTGGTCCGCTATTTTTTCCAGCCCTGAATTCACGAACGGACCCCCTGATTGAGCTTGTCTTGTAAAAGCCAGATATGGAAAGCCAATCACTTCATTTCTCATCAATTGGAATTCCTACTTGAAAACAAACCAAGTAGGAGAATGTTGTCCGGGGATTCGAAATTTTCTTGTCTTTTCATACCTTTTTATCCAAACAAGAAAACATGCTATCTCTTAAATTAAAGGCATTCTGTCACCCATCTGATTGCTAAAGTCAGAGCTCAATACGAGAGATGTCTTTGTGAATCTGTGCACTGGAAACAAATTATGGTTAATTGTTATCAGGATCACCAGCCATTCAGTTCTCCTATTCGTTGTATTGTTCTTATCACCCAATCAGATGCGTTTAAGCATTAGATACTTCGTATATTTAAGAAATTGATCAATCATATATTGTTTTCATTTAAGTTGCGTTGCTGACGAGAAAGCGACAAAGCTTCGTGGTTCACATCTGTTACGTTTGCATCACTTGAGGAAAGAGGTAATTTCTGCATATCATTTCCAGACGTTCAGAATAATTCAAACAACCCCCCCCCCCAATTTTGATTGATACATTTTGAAACTTTTTATTGATTCCAACAGAAGAATAGGGCTCAAATTTTTCAAATCTTTAGAAAGCTGGGTGTAAAATTTAATCACATTTTTCTATAAATTGAATGGCTTGAAAGTAACTCAGGGTGTTGTCTTGTAAATCTGCCATGGAAATTTTTTAATATCTTGATTACTTTCAAAATGGCAGCATTTTCACTACTTTTGAAAGAACGCATCGAAAATTTTGGAAAAATTTAGATCATCGTAGATCTGAAATCAAAAGAGGAAACTTGATACAATCTTCAAGAAAACCAAAGCTTATGAAGGTCTACAATATGGTGGTAAGCACAAATCTGTAGCTCTTCAGGTGAAGGTGAAGTTGTAAGCACTAATCGAGTCCGCGACCCTTGTCTTGACTCTCAAATGGTGGGGCTCTTCCTTGGATCGAACCCTGTTCGCACGACTGTTCTAGCCGCAAAATCAAAGGATTACACCACTGCGCCACAACACCTTCTGGTTTAGGATTTATAAATTTGATGATGTCATAGCCCCAAAAATAATAAATGCCGCCATTTTGAAACTGATCAAGATAACAAAAGATTTCCACGGCAGATTTACAGCAAAGTACCCTAATTTCCTTCCAAGCCATTTAATTCGAAGAAAAATTTTATAGAATTTTACACCCAGCTTTTCAAAGATGTGAGCCCTATGCTACAGAAGAAGAAAGCAAGCTCTGTCTCTACTGTATGAACCAGGGTGTAGCTTAATTGTTTTGCAAGCATTTATTCATTTTGATTTCCATTTCTTTGTAGAGCCCGGACTTTTATTACAATTCTTTGGAGCCACATCTCGGTTTCACTGACGTCATCGATATGATGGAATTCACACAAGCACTGGAAGCCCTGACAGAAAATGATTGGCAGGTCACATGATCAGCAGGTCACATGATCAGAGACAAGTTCAGGTGACTAAACTAGAAGGGATCTTCCAGGTATATTTATGCTTTGTTATGAGTTGCTCTAAAGATGCCCTAGTGGGCGAAACTAGTTAGCACTTGAAGAGAAATAAATGCGCAAAAGATCAATTTGATGCCTGCTTTCTGATGTTGTTGCATCTTCTTCAATCGCACACTATATATGCTTTGTTATGGGTAGGTAATGAGGTTCGAAAGTGTCTAGGATTTTACCAAAATATCCGGTTCTGCAAAATCACGAAATTATCGGGGATGACATTCATAAAGTAATGAGAGTAAGAACGTCAGGGCTCCGCGGTTGTGAGCTGGAGGAAGGTTTTCTTGTCAATGTCAAAATCGAGAAAGGTTTTTAGTCATTTTTATAAGGAACCAAGGGAGCGTTTGAATTATTTTGACAACTTCAATTGGTTGATATATGTTAGGATCATAGGGGATCATAGATACGCAAGGTGTTTGAAAAATCTGGCTATTTTGACTTGATAACACGAGGAACGTTCAACTAACGAAATATGCATCCTGACTAGGAATCTTCACCTGCGAGGAATCTTCACAGCCACTTTCATACGATTCTTGCTTCTTTCAAATTTGCACGAAGTCAAATTTTTCTTACGATCATTTTTAGCGATACTTCCATTCCTTCCCAAGAGTTTAGCTGAGTTGTTTGTCGTTGATTAATTCAGAAAAGACTAAATATCTGTTGATCAACTTTCTATTTACTTAACAACTTTTGTGCTCATGAATGGATGTGCTCCCTTGGCTATCAGCATTTGCTATCATTTTTATTTGACTTCTAAAATATACGAAATAACCTAGTACGTTGATGTACAGTATTGCATAGATAGATGTGAGCTGTTTCCTATAGAATTTATCAGTCTTTACCCTGGAGTCGATGATGATGTTGATGATGATGATAATGATTCATGAAATAAGCATGACTAAAATTAACTACATACTTTTTCATACGCCCCAGAGAAGCAAAGCTTATCGAGTCTGGGGCGCTTACAACAAAACAGAAAGATGCGACTACAATATCTAAATACTTAAGTTATTATAAAGCTAAATACCAGTGCAAAAACAACAACAGCCATATTTCTAATTACATGATAATTGACAATGAAATTAATGCAATGAAAGAGAACAGCACTAAAATGAAGCTAATATACCACAAAATAATCTAACTAAAGAGATTTCACCAACATTATTCGTAGGAGCCTAGCTTAAATTTTTTAAAAATCATTTAGATACTTCTTTTTTCCTGTGATGATCCGCAGTTCAAGGCGCTCTGGGTACATTATCAGAACTGTGTCTATTATATCATTTGCACCATACTGTTGCTTGTAAATACTATCAAGTATTCAATCGTCTAAACAAGGTATGCTGGACACATTAGTAGTCGTTTTTCCCAACTCATGATGATTAAGCAGCCCCATTTTTCAACGCTATTTCAAGTCTCTTCTCCTTTCGAAGTCTCTCAAGCCTTCGAAATTTTGTTAATAAACATTTGTAAATATTTGTATTTAATTAATATCGAAATGATTGTAATAATGATTATCAAATTGATTGAGGAATGTAGGTTAATATGCATAAAATCAACTATAATTACCATTAGCATTAATTACCATGTATTTTGTTCAGATTGTTATGTTATATTTTGGTCATATATTACAGTATTTGCATTGTATAGTATCTGATTCAGTAGTTCGTTGTAAGTTTCTAATTAGGACATATTGGGTCTCACAAGATAGTTGTTACAATTATAGCAGCTTTAGGGTTAACGCACCTATGAGGTTTTATCAAAATTTTACGCTAATCAATGTTTCATTTCCTTGATTTAAACTTCCCAGAAAGTAGCAATTAACATTTTGAAGAAATTTGACAGTAAGATGTTGCCACGCAAACGTTTGCTCCGGCTTTCTTGCAGCGCTTCAATTTCACGGATTTCTTTTGGATTAGCAAACAAAGTTAAAGATTAAAACTGTTCCCCTTTTTGCAAATTTTTACATTCAAACCATAGAAATATGATTCAAACGGAGAAAAGGTTTTGAAAAAGACTTTGATTGGATATTGAAAAAATTTCATTACAAAGGTAGAAATATGGCTAGGTCGAAAACACGGAACTCTCGGATCTCTCATAACTCGTGGAATTGTCGGAAGGGTATATACAGTACCAATGTTAATTGCTGTGCATCGAGAGATTCTATGACTGTATGTTTTCGTTGAATGTGTGTTCAAGCCATACATGAGCGTAGGGGGAGATTAAATTTGGGGGGGGGGCTGCCCAATAAAAATCCATTGTTTAAGAACATTTTGCCCGATTATGGCTGATTTTTGCAAATTTTCCGACGTTGGGGGGGGGGGGGGCTGCAGCCCCCAGCCCCCTTTCTCCTATGCCTATGAGGCCATACGTGAAACACACGTCAGGCAAAACGCTATTGAGACAACAAGAAATCAGTGGAACGGCTTTCAATAACGTCATTACTGTACATTTTTAACATTTCCGCGTTTTCGAGTATAGCCTAAGTCTACTCGAAAACACAGAACTCTCGGAAATCACGGAAACATTGGAATATGTGATTTCCGACAATGTGGTGAGTTCTGAGAGTTCCGTGTTTTCGA
This sequence comes from Aurelia coerulea, assembly GCA_039566865.1. NCBI lineage: Eukaryota > Metazoa > Cnidaria > Scyphozoa > Semaeostomeae > Ulmaridae > Aurelia > Aurelia coerulea. Next base: position 18,674,675 of record CM076960.1, on the reverse strand, counting down.
CCTGGCCGTAGAAATACAGAACGCTGGCCGTAGAAATACAGAACGGACTATGCAGCATGTCACTTAGTTTTCAAAGAAAGGCTTCCTTGGTAACTGGACCTTTGCATTGCAGCCCAAAAGATCCTTTCTTCATTTGGCATAGCAGCCCTGCCTTCTGTTTGTGATACGTATACACCAATAAATTTTGCTTGATCCCACATGAACTGTATTGACAACAATTGTAACTGAAAGTAAAAATAAGCAAAACCCCAATTCTTTTGATACAAACATATTACCAAACAGTTTTAAAGATTACCATGCAAATAATGTTATCAGGCATTATGTCCTGTATAAATAAACAAAATTCCATGATTTCTGAATTCATCTGACCTAAAAAAATCAATCAAAGCAAAGAGTCTTCAAGTTTAAAGATTAAAGTCATTTATGATTACCGTTTGACATAAATTTGACAAATAATGCCTTGCAGTTTTGCTATGAAAGCAGTTTTGAAATTCCGATTTTGCAGTGTGTCTGATTCATGCATTTGTAAGAGAGAAAGCTCTCTTCTTGATTCAACAGTAAAGTTTCTAGTTCTAGTTTATCAAGCAACATTGATCATGGCTTCTTTTGAATTTTCATCATCACCATCAACAGCAACGTCTTTCAACAAACAAAACAAAATCAATGCAGCCAGCCCAGCAAGACACAGCAGCACTGCACATAATGCAAATAATGATGAAATGCCATGTGAACTATGCGTATCATGTAATGCAAGTAGAACAACTGCGGCTATTGCATTCAAAGGCACTCTGAACCAATTGATGATACCAGTATGATGTGCCTCTGGTAACGCGTAATACCTCAATTTTCCCAAAGCAGGGAAGTAGATACCACAAAGCAGTTCAATGATGATGAAAATCACAAAAGTTGTTCTTGGGTGATTAGCACTTGCATATGAAGCTGCGATATTTGCAAACATAGCTGCATAAATAACAACAGGAATTATTATTGTAACTTTAATTTTTCTTATGTTCAAAAACTCATAAATCCCACCACCAAGCATAATACAAGACATGAAACAAGAGAACACGATTCCAAGCGGAGGATTTGCCGGCTCTAAAACTGGTGTCCAGAGAAACACAAATAGGTACATGACACTTTCAAACAAAGCTTGCACCGCACCAATGACAAAAACTTTGCGATCGGTGATAATCAAGCGAAGGCTTTCAAAACATGGCTTCAATATTTTGCCTTGCTTTCCATAATTCTCTTGCCAGGTGCATTGTATTAAAAGCCCAGCTAAGACGAGGAATGGAATCGCCAGAACAAATGGTGCAACAGGGCCAAATCCGAACCATTCTGATGTAGCGTTAGCAATGATTCCAGCAGCAATTGCAATGATACTGTTTGCAAATGTTGCTTTTGTAAATGTGACTTGGATCCATTCAGTTGGGAACTCATTTGTTTGGACGTGTTCATGAACATACCATGAATCGAATGCGGAGAACAGCAAAGAAGTTGAGATTCCTCCTATTACCCTTCCTGTGATCAATACTGTGTAATTTCTTGATAGCTTTGTAATACAGCATATTGAATATAGGATGGTGAAGAGAACACAGATTTTCTTACGCCCCAAAGCATCTGCTAGGAATCCTGCATAAGTACCAAAGATGACACTTGACGCAAACCCGCAGACATAAATGACAGCAATCTGGGTGTCAATGAAACCATAATAACTGTACAGTTTGTACAGATATGGAGCTTGGAACCATTCTGCTAGCAATGCGAGGTAATAAACATTGAAATATGTTCTTTGGAATTTAAGGAACACATCATTGTTGATTACTGGTTCATCATTCTTGGCTCTTCTTAAAAGAAACTGCAGGGCAATTGCAGCAGTACCAACAATGGATAAAGTGAAGTATGCTATAACCAACATTTCACTGCCAGTTGACGATGCTGTTGAGAAAAACAAGGCAAAATGATCAGTGGGTCCTACTGGAGAAAAATGGGTAAGTTTTGGCTAAAATGGGTAGGGAGAAATTTTTTGCTGAAATCAGTTAACTGTGCAATTGAGAAAATGCAAAAGCATATCATTAAGACTTGATATTCACAGAAACAATTACAGTGCAGGCCTTGTGAATGGCTTTTTCCTGCCTAAGAATTCTGAAGCATTGGCCAGTAATCGCGATTATTCTTCAAAGATTTTGTAGGCCTAAAAAAAGGCTGATATGAATCAGAATAGCCACTTTGTTGGTTCAGCTGCTTCCTCCACTGAACTAAAATTGCAAGGCCTTTTTATCCGAAGGCTTTTCTCCGCAGGATAGCCAGCAAGAATGTGTCGTGTGTTGTCTTTCTTTAGTTGAATCGTAAATCAGACGAGGCGAGGGCCTATAAAGATAAAAAACTGTAATTGATTTGAAATCAAATCATACTAAGTTGAAGATCTATTCTGCTAAATCTACCCGCAGCAAATCAATTAATTAAAATCATACCTCAGATCTTCTGGTGTCGACAGCTGTTATTTAGATCAATCGCACCACAAAGATCTCTTCATTTCCTCTCACATAAAAATTTCAGCAGCCATTTTGAATAGGGCACGTAAACTGTCGTAAATCAAAACGAGGCATTTCCTGCATGGCACCATTGAAGCGGAAATAATCCTCTAATTACTAATTCAATCTTGAAAACAATCGTACAAAACCTATCAAAGCAACAAATGTCAAATCAAAGATAAAAGTTGCTGGTGTGGTAACGTTAGATACGTAGTTTCTTTTGTTTTTCCAGACAACGATCTTTGATGGGAAGCATGTGTTCGTGACGCATTCATCAAATGTAAACACGCGACTTTCAAAATGGAGGAGGAAGGAAAAGTCGTCTTCCTTGACGAAATTCTTCTAAAAGTATTCAGTTACCTGAGTGCAAACCAACTGGGAAAAATAGCCGTAGTTTGTAAGCAGTGGTATCGAGTTTCTAAAGCGCCAGAATTGTGGAAACGACATGTTTTACGCAAATGGCCATCACAAAGATTTTTGTACGAAAACATCAACATGCGAAATTTGGAGTGGCGCAAAGTTTTTCAAGAATTGCACCAAAAGTCATGGTTTTCTCCAGACGAAATGAAATATTTCATCTGCTGCAAAACTGTTTCTGATGAACTGGCCTCGGAAGAAATCAGGCAAACGATGTTTGAAAGAATGGCCTACGTATCTCAGAAATGGTTGCAAGTTTATCCATACGAACATGATGACGATAGTGGTCATAAAAATTTCGACAAAAATGCAGAGCTTTATTTTGATACAACACTTCTAAAATGGGTTTTCCTCGACCGCCGACGAGGATACATTGGAGATTTGTTTCCATCCCAAAAATTGAGAATGTTGAAGAGAAACAAGAAAACAAGGCATATTAGGCCCTACCAAGTCATTCCAAGCTGTCTGGTTTTGTACCGGTGGTTGTGTCTCTTCCGGTCCTACGCAACTGCAGAAGATGGACTTACCTTTTACCGGATTTGGAGATTCAAGTTGAGGCACTTGGAGACTGGAATGATATTTGAGATCTATGATTGGAAAGCTGCAATGAATACAACATTTTCAAATGGTATGCCGGGTAACATCAAATTTCGTGATGACGCACTAGAGTTGCTGCAAATTTTGTCACATCCACACTTTATAATGCACCCACTTGGGTTGCAACCACTGCTTTCAAAATCAAGTCAGTATCTTGCTTGTGCTACTGCTGGGGGCATCACAAAGCCGAAGATATCAGCCGAAAGAAGGATGCGACGAAAGCGAAGATTTCAAATGCAAAGCCCGGCTTTCAAAGATTCCAAAATGCCAGATGCTGACAAATCAAAGCTTCGTAATGATGTCTGTGATAATGATGAAGATGGCACCATCAGAGAGAGAAGAGGTGTGAGGAGGAAATTATCCCCAAAACCTATCCATCCCCATCCAGTCGCCCCCACATCCCCAAGAGGTAACAGCTCATCATCTCTGTTTTCTTTCGATCGCAGAGGATACTCACGTGAGTCAAGTTGCAGTAGCGTTTTAAGTGATACTGAAGATTCTGAGCGCAGCGAACGTGAAAGTGATCTGGAATCCGAATGCGAGCTACCAGAGCATGGCTACATCGTCAATTGCGAATACTTCATTATTACAACACACAGCCTGGATATTGAAGAGCAACATTCACTGCAAGCTTCTGTTTCTGATGGCTGGATGGTCACACACAAAACACGGCCCTGCAACATCAAGTTATCCTTCAATGCAATTGAGGGATATTGGTATTTCCCAGCTGATGATGACACTGACGCCTCGTTAGCAGGAGCTGCAAGAATGCTTAGTAACTTGCAAAAAGTATCACCATTGGTAGCTGGATGTCATGGTCGCTCAGCTTCTGACCTGTCACTTCCAGGGTTGGCAATGCCTGATTTGCCATTTCATGGGAGATCCAATTCAGACGTTGGTTTGCCAGTGGACCTGAGATCTATGATGAGAGACAAACACGATGCAAATAAGCGTCTGAAGACATCATTAACCTCGTTGCCTGTGTCACCAGAGCCAAAAATGGCACATTCTGATGATCTTTTGTCACCAATGCTATCCCCTCGCCTGGCTCCATCAAGTGCCACCGGATCACAGTATTCAATATCCAGTATTGGCACAAACGCATCATCAAAGTTTGAGGTCAGTGGAACACATGAAATGTTTGAGCCATTAGAGTCCATACCATCAAGTCTTGCATTGTACAGACTAATTTGCCTGTTTGATCTAAATTGCTCTATGTACAGATCGACGGAGGATACAAGTGTTTGGGCTGTCAAATTGCTGCACAAGAAAACTGGGGGCATTGTACAATTCTCCGACTATAACGGTGAGACTCTTTGATAACATGTTGAGAACCTTTTCCATTTTCATTGCAGTTCGAGCAAGTGGAACAAGGGTTTTGCCACCACTTAATGTCTAATGCTCTGTTCGTCTGAATCTATTCTTCTTAGTTCAGAAAACTGAATTTCTCGTCGCTGTATTTCTTTACCACCTGAAGATGTTTGTCAGCTTTTTCCAGGCTCTGTATGTACTGCGTGTGTCTCCAAAGTTCGTAGCTTTAAAGTGGTAGAAATCTAAGCTTTATAAACTATCGAGTAACAGGTAAATGGTTGTGAACAATTTTCCTAAAAATTTCTTTTTAACCTTTGACACCCCCACTGAAGTGAATGTAAAGGATTTGACAAATTTCAAAATATGTTCATGCAAATTTAGAATGAAATGAGCTCCTTTCAAAGGCATATAACTCGTTGCTCACTCAGTATGAAAACTTTCATTTCAAAGACAAATTTATTATTCTACGAGTAGACTTATTATTCTACGAGTAGAGCACCTGCTAAATGAATGGGAACATCGATTGCACGCCAAGTACTTTTACATGCGATTACATTTCATTTTTAGGTTGGTTTCAAGTGTATGCCTCAATCGAGCACACTCCTCCGCAGTCACAAGACAACTCAGGCGGCGAATCAGCTGATGAAGAGGCAACAAGCACAACAGCAAGTAGCTATGGTAACAGAGATCCCACACTGGACAAATCAGATTTCAAAGCCGCTGCGCTGCAAATAATGGACTTATTGATGGATGATAAGTTTTCACATCCATACGGGACTGTCGCAGGATCTGTTGCTTAGTGCTGGTGGCTTAAAAAATAGTGGTAGGCTAAACATAGATAAATCACTGAGTTATAGAAATTGTCAATGAATGAAACTTCAAGTTTCTCAGCGATTAAATGTGTATTTAGCACGAGGAAAATTACGGATGCGAATTTTTCGCTGCGCTGTTTGCTTTTGGAATAAAGCTGAAAGAATAGTGGTTAGAAGCATAGTTTATCACAGTTTCTTGTTTTTTAGCAGTCATAATAATGCTGAATGTGGTAGTGTGACTCACTTCACTCCGTGAGAACCAAATCACAAAGAAAGCTTTTTGTCGTGCCTTGTTTAGAGCTGACGATTGTTCAATATACGTTCTATCATGACTTCATGAGTATGGTTCTATGCTTGCAATAGCGAACATCGTTTGTTTTTTCAGTCATTACTTCATTTAAAGTAGGCTGGAAGGATTTCTAGGTATTTAAAAGCTAATTTAGGCCTACTATGGATGTTGCATCCAGGCAAAGGACCCCTGGTTAGCATCAAACAAGGGCAGATTTTGTAATACAATAGCAACAGTTGCGTTTGATTGACACCTCAGTTCAAAAGCGATTAGCGGATGCAGACAAAGGAAACTCTCTCAACCAACAATTCAAAACAAACAAAGCCGCAAAAGTTTCCCCGAAACTAGTAGGGCAAACTCTTGCCTTGTGCAAGCGAAAGATGGTTTTTAAGAGAAGTTATGCCCTTATAGCGAAAGAAGAAGGGTACATCGAAAGCTCTGTCGCTTAGATTATGTTTATTTGGTTCAGGAGCTGTGTTATCGTTTCATTTTAAGCCCTAAAGACGCGAGAATTACAATGCCTTCTGCTCGGCTCCTGAATCAAATAAACATAATCTAAGCGACAGAACTTTAGATTTACCCTTCTTCTTTCGCTGTAAGCACATAACTTCTCTTAAAAACCATCTTTCGCTTGCACAAGGCGAGAGTTTGCCCTACTAGTTTTGGGGAAACTTTTGCGGCTTTGTTTGTTTTGAATTACTGGTTGAGAGAATTTCCTTTGTCTGCATCCGCTAATCGCTTTGAATTGAGGTGTCGATCAAGCGCAACTGTTGCTATTGTATTACAAAATCTGCCCTTGTTTGTTAGCATCCCTTTCGAAGGATCTCAAGTTTAGCGTCCCTTCCTTGTGTTTTTTGTCAGATATCATTTTGTGAATATATGTGTTTAACCATCTTGTGGTTTGCTATCAGTTTCGAGCCATGATAAGATATAGAGTTGCAGAGATGTTGTGGGCTGGTCCATTGCCAGTGTGCTGTCGTTTACTAGCAGTTCAATTGACAGTGTTCTACCACTTTCTTACTATAATTCCAACTTGCAAGCTAAAATACTTTGCACTCGGTTTATGAAAGAAAAAGATTACCGGAAGCATGAAATCTTTTTTGCCAGCTGAAAGAAAGTTTTGATAACCAAAAGTTTACATTTATTAATCTTTGTGCTTCCATGAATAAATATATTTGTAGTTTAGGCGATAGGATAACGCACATGCTGATATTCAGCCCATATTCAGATGATTTGGTGATCTTATTTTCAATCCTGAAGCCTTTCCAGGGGGTGTCACAGTTTCCATATTCCCCAGTTATTATTCCGTTTGTGTGTTGTTTGTAAGATGAATCAGAAAATCTACCAAACGGTTTCCTAAAAATGTAAGTTCTCACAAATTTGTTCACTTGCTCAACTCCGAGTTTCCAATGTTTCCTAAAACCTGGGGGGGCTTCAGTTATTTATCAATATCTTCAATTTTGAGTGTCCAACTCACCCCAGGTAATGATAGTTTAGTACACTGAAGTATGACTGTAATTAATTAAGTAAAGTTGACAATTGACTAATGGCTTCGATGTTAATTTTTGTAAATACAATGTACAACAATTTATTCAAATGTACATATAATCTGAATTTCCGTTGAGAACTAAATATCCATTTTGTTATCAAATTAAAGACAAAAGGCGAATAACAACTTGGGGCCTGTTTCCAATTGCCGCTATAAATAGGCTAAAGAAAATGCCTACGCCCCCTATCGTTTCTTTACATATACAAAGTCATCACAATCCTAAGTTTATTTTGTTCGCGAAGCTCTAACCCGGAGCAAAAAAAATTGCCACCTGCAAATATTGCACTGGCCAGTACCAGAGGGTCAGAGGGATCTTTCATAATGGCTTTGCTACTCAATGTGAGATATTCCAATATGTAATTCGTTATGAACGACGTTATGAACGACGTAGCTTACAAGTTACATATTCTCTGTTGTCATATAAGCATATAATATAACATTTTAATTCAACGTAGTCTCATTTTTAATCCAGCTTCATTCATTAAAGACCTATAGCTGACCATGATCCTTTGCGACATCAAGAGTTTCAACTGTCCTGATTGTTTTGCTCTTCGTTTGGAACGCAAAGGATTGTGGGTCGCAAAGGGTCTTAAATGCCTTCGTGGTATTACAGAAAGGACTGTCCCTTACTGGCTCTGACGCCAAAGAATTTGTGTGCATTGCTGTTAAAGATGGAACATGCATCAAACCAGACTAGGATCTTCCTCCCAGAGATAAAGTTCCGTTTTATTTTTCTTTCCGAATAAGAACGATTGCTAGGTGGGTGCGTCGTTATATATACTTGCAGTTTGGGTTATGAATGAGATTGGTTGTATTTAGGCTTCCAGAAAAATTTACAGGAATGCAAACGGTAAAACTGGTAATGGGATTTGATCAGTGACGGCAAATCTACAACTGTTGACTTAGATTTGCTGAAAATCATGACTGGGTATATGGGATTTCGGACCCATTTTCATGACCCTCTAAATGCAGTGAACCAGCCAAATCTTTGACCAACTGCTCACATGACAAATATGATTACCCCTCAGTGTTATAAACGCATCTTTGGTCTCTTAGGAGACTGAATATATGGATTTTCTTGCACGTCTTTAAGACTGTCATTTTTGTCCCTGGATTCATCATCTTCAGTCTTTTTCGAATCTAATCGAATCCCATTTGGGCTCAAATCCTCTTCTTCTGGTAGTAATGCCCTTAAGTATGGTGCCATTAATTTTTCTGGAGCTACCACTGTAGAAAGAATTAATTGAAACGTAAAAAAGGTCGAACGAAGAAGAATAATTTTGAGTAGCTACAGAGCAAAAGCTTTCTTGCAAAAAGCTAAGAATTAGACCAAAGTGTACACTAATACCGGGACAACGTTAGCCTGCGTGCAGACTCTACTGATTCCCTGAAGAGAAGTTAGGTTCCCCCTCCAGTAGAGGAACCTCACTTCTCTTACAGTAATCAGTAGAGTCTGCACGCAGGCTAGGACAACGTTGGATCCAAAACAAAAAGTGTCACAGCTCCACCTCACGTTTAGATCGTTCCTATTACCCCATGACACTTTTGTTCCTCCTTGTTGGCGAGACAAGATACGCTTCACCCAAGGAAACTTATGTCCCCCCCCCCCCCCGTGCAGTAGGTTAAAGCTCATGCACAGTAGCGTTTTTGGTTGAAGCTCTGATGGGAACATGCGTATTAGCCCATTGCACGGGGGGGGGGGGGACATAAGTTTCTTCGGACAAGGAGATCTCGTCTCCCAAACAACTCCTATCTGCAGAAAAACAGTGAAGCAGTGTAAACACTCTTAAACCACAAAAAATGGTAGCGGATCCCCGCGGATCAAACCTGTACTGCTCTGCTACTGTGTGAACATGTTTTTGGTTTTTTCAGCAAGTGTGCCAAATAATAGATTAATTGCAAATCTTCAACGAAAAAATTGCTCGAAACATTTTGCTCGTGACGAGCGAGGGGCAAATCACTGATTTTTTTTCGTACACCTTCATTAAAATCACAAAAAATCACATACAAAAATCACAAAATCACCATACAAAAATCACAAAATCATAGAAAAATCACAAGAAAAAGTCAACAAAATCACTAAGATCACAAAAAATCACTAAAATCACAGAAAAAAATCGTGTGATTTTAAAATCACAAAAATCACGTACGCTATTTTGAGAAGTGATTTACCCCTCGGTGACAAGCAGAAAATGCGTTATCCCTTGTTGCTGATGGAGAATTTGGATGGATATATCACACTCAAACACAAATAAATGCTGGATTACAGAAGATCACTGCCAGTTTGCCTTCGTAAATATCAAGTATCAGAAGATTAGAGGTTAGAGAGTATCACTACCTACACGTTATGTCTCTCTTATTTTATGTCTCTCTAACAAAGGTACATTTGTCTTTTCTTGACTTTTAACTGCAAAATTGGTAAATTTTTGCCTTGATGTGCATGGCTTCTTCTTGATGACAATGTCAATGCAAAATGGAAGCCCTTTCTCGAGAAGAAGGCTCAACTTCGAACAATACCGCAATTTTAGGCCCAAAAAAATAAGAAACTAATTAAGAAAACTTTTACTACTAAAACACCGAAATTTTCATGCGAAATTAAGAAACTTTTAGTACTAAGTGCTGATCCAAGTTTCTTATAAAAAAACGTGTATTTTAGAAGCTCCTGTCCGTTTTACTTGTTGGAAATCTCAATGATCAAGAGAAAAGGAATGTTTTGTTCCCTACTGTAGCTATCTTGAAGAAAACTATAAGCTGGTTTCCTTTCCTCATTGCAACAAAACGACAAAAATGTATAACAATCAGGTCTTTCTTACTTGGATATTTGCTTCCATCTATATTATTGAAAATTTTTGTCTCAGCAGGCCTTGTTCTTGCCATGAATCTACAAGCAAGAGTTCTTGTTAGAAAGAAATCTTGAAAATGCAAATTTTGCACTTCCTTGTTTCATACAGAACTACAGTAACCTATTGCACCAAAAATATGTCCGTCCTTTACCAACTCAGAGTCCATACTTCAGGTAGTATAGCACAATATAGTAAGTAATGATAATAATATAATAATAATAATTAAACAAATACTAATAATATGTATAATAATAATGTAAAGTTAAGTCATCTGTAAGGATAAAATATATATGAATAAGCAATGCTATCGGCAAATACAAAAATGACTGAAACATACCCTGTCAATGAGGCTTCAACGTCTTTCTTTTGTGATGCAAACTTCTCTCGTACAATTTTATATTCGCTGACTGGCTTTCTCAAAGTCTGTAGATAAAAACAATTCAGTAAGCCAACTGATACTAAGCCCTATGGAAGAGAGCTAAAAATACAAACATGTAGATTTGTTCCTTGGTCAGTCAATGATGTGTGTCCTAAGTTGCAACACTTGAACAAAGAAGGGATATAAACAAGTTTTTCCATCACCTTCTGTTTTTGAGTCTTGAAGGGATGATTAAGGTGCCATTTAGGGCTTGCCTTGTTTGGTGTAATGTTTAAGTTATACACTTAAAAGTTTTTTCAGTTCTTCGACACAGCGTTGTGTCATAAAACAGGACACAGTTTCCTCTTGAAAGATCAGACCAACAGGTAGTGGAGTGATAAAACATGCTGCTGTTGTAAAGAGCAAGAAAACATGTCAAGAACAAAATTGACTACTTAAAAAAAATCTCATCTCATTTATATTACAATCCAGGTAGTGCCCAGATGATATGAGCCTTATGGTATTTTCTCAACTTACCGGTGTTCTCACGTACGCATGCACATCTGGAAATGGTGGTAGATGAACTGGAACATAAGGAGGTCGCTGTTGTTTTGTAAGAGATGATTGCAGGGGACGTGGTGTTGAAGGTGGTTTTGCTTTTCCAGCTAAAAATAAATATTCTTACAAATTCATTTTTTTAACAAATTGGGAAAAATTGATGTATGCAGTTACATACAAAATATAAGTTTTAAAAAGATTTTAACAACATATTTAAGAATAAAACTATATTTATGAAAGTACAAATGACTTACGTATCTTTACAGATTCTCTTCCTTTCCTTTGTGCATATGAATCCAAATTGTCCATGCCCATCCCTGTGTAGATCATATTTTGGTATAAAATATACTTTCATATAATATAACAATAAAATATATACAATATACTAGGAAGACTTAATAACCATGAACCTTAGACTTTTCAGTAATTTGAAAGCAAAGAGATTAGCAATATGATTAACTTCTCATCCTTTTGTTTGCAAAAAGGTATCATAATTCTTTTGATACAGTAAGTTGATCACTCATTCAAAATTTGTATAAGATTTATAAAAGACACCTGGGAGTTTATTTGAGAATTTTTCTGGAAAGTAAAGGATTTTGCCAAAGACCCACAAGACTTTAATTCAAGGGATTATTGTCTATTTACACACCACAACTTATAAGCAACCCTTTGAATTTTATTGCAGAATTGAAAACAATTTCCTTTGTAAAAAGCTCCAACATAAATGGAAATTATTACCAAGATCAGCAAGTGCCATTTTGACATCTGTAACATCAGGATAAGTCCTATGACATTGTTCACTATACTCTCGGCTACATTCTGCTATTTCTGTCAGATCTGATAGGGATAAAGGGAAATTGGGAATAATGCTTATTGGTGAAGAGAGTTTTGACAGAAATTTTGGGTGATACAAAAATAATTTATCTAGAACAGTTTACCTAATTTTTGCATTTGGTTTATTATCAGGCTCTTAAAATCAAACTTTCACATAAAAATAAACTCCAAGTCAGTAGCTAATAACAAACACATTGAAAAGCAAATGTAAGTGTCTTTTCCCCTTCCTTGCACCATGGAGATTATGCAGATAAATGTTGGTGAGACTAAAGCAACACTTGTATGCTTATGTGTAAAGTTTCCGTTTCTTTTTGGTATACACGTTTTGTACAATAATTCGAGCAAAATCGATTTTAGGCCTATCATTCATCACGCCCAACAAGTTAACTTTATGTGGCTAAATAAACTTGACAACTTACAACTCTGCAACATTTCAGTCAATGTCTCAAGTACAAGCTTCGATGCTGATTGGAATCCTTCTTCTCTACAAAGCGTAGAAACGGAATGAAGCAGGATTTTTCTGTGAATAGAAACTCCACTGCTACTTGCTTGATTGGCCGCCATTGCAAAAAAGATCTGACTTCGGTTGAGCGAGCATCGCGAGCATTGCATTGAAGTGAATTGTAGATCAGGGGGTAAGCACAAGAAACAGTTGAATTTACACAAGTACTTTTTCCTCCCCCCCCCCCCCAGATCTGGACTTTTCTTGCAGGTTGAGGAAGACAAAATACCACAACAAAATGAAAGAGGATACAAACATGACCAAAAAATTTTCTTCTGCATGTCCCACAGCAGACCTTTGTCCATGGATTTATCTACACAAAGTTACTTGAGAGAGGCTAATGTTTTATAGGGAATTTTTGAGGATTTTTAGGTCAGATTCGCTGCCCTAATGCCTATCACCTCTCCTCTTGATTGATAGCATTGATATGATAGATATTCTTGACATGACATCCTTTGATTTTTGGGCTGCTAAATGCTTCTTGGTTTTTTTTTAATTATTGCTGATGTAGAAGAACTTTTAGGGGGCTAATTTTGCAAAAAACAAATGTCCTTTGTTCTCTGATTATTTTCACTACTATTCCTTACTTCACAGCTAAAATTTCAAGTAACCTTGGCAAAACCTCTTGCTCTTGGAAGCCCTGATTTAAAAGAACTTTACGGTAAGGATGGCCCCTTGAAGACCAGTTTCTGCTGAAGGGCAACCCTCCAAAGAAATGAAATGAAAATGCAAGGAATACTCAAGAATTTGTTGTGCTTGAGTTCAATGCAAGAGCTAAGAAGGAAATGGAAATAAAACAAAACATTTGTCTAATTTTTTGGCTTTGCAACACACTCTGTTGATTTTATTGGAGAAGCCCCCCTGGAATTCTCCTGCGCAGCGTGACTTGTTTTGTGCAAACGACGATCGCAGCGATCAGATTTCTTTTGTTTTCGAAGCCGCATGTTTACTTCTTTATCACGAAAGGAAAGCACGCCACTTTTAACGACATTATCACACTACCAAGAACTAACTGCCATATTCATCGAAGACTCAAGCCTAAACATATCAACGATAGATATATTTATAGTTGAATTAATACATTATATATTCTACTAGATTTTTGTGAAGTTTCACTTTTAGTGAGAGTGACTTTGAAACGGCTTGTGGCTTCGTACAAGACTCCAGAAAGAAGACAAGATTAGGTAGGCCTTTTGAAACCAAAACAGTTCCTCATCACAAAAGTTCAAGAAAAAAGAAGAAATTTAACAATAAAGATGCCACAAAGTCACATATTCGGAAGCGAAAGACCACATCCATTTGTTGAACAACATGATTTCGTGTCAAATGGAAGTTTCCTGCAGGATTTTGGCGGGCAAACTGAAGCGACGAAAGGCATCGGAATGAAGCGTAAAGACACATGGGGGAACAACAATCCAGGCACGGGAAATTTTGAAATGGAAGCAAACCAGTTCGGCCCATCTTCTCAGGTACAGTATGACAGTCCTTGGTTTAAATTACAGTTGATATGTACAAGGCAGAGTGATTTGATGAGGCAGGCTAGGTTTTACTGCGAGAGAAGGACACAACGACTCAAGGTCCGTCTGACATGACGGTTGGTTGACATTGTGGGAGATGCGATCTTTTCAAACGACCTCGAATCCTCTAATGACTGAATGAGGCCCCCTGGGGACCTATCAATGTTGAAAACAAAAGTAGAAAACAGTACAAGAGCAATTGGCCTACATCCTTTAGAAACAAAACAACTGGCATGAAAAGATCTGGTGTTGTAAAAACAAACTTTCCACCCTGTCAAATAAAGAGAGGGTAGGTTGTGCACAACATCATGTCTCAGAAGGGAGAGGTTTAATGCTTCAGTTCCCCCCCCCCCACAAAAACAAAAACTGTAAAACTTAACAAAGAAAATCAGTGGCCACAGGGTGGAAAGTTTGTTGTTGCTATGCCAAAGGTTCATGCCACACCAATTGTCTAAAGAAGATAGACCTTCTGTTTTACTATTGTTGTTCTTGACATCACACTACACCATAAATATTTTGCGTAACATAAATATTTTCCAGCATAGATCCAGTGGCGGACACTTTGCTATTTATTGGGGGGGCGAAAACATAACGGGGGTCTGGGGGCGAAGCCCCCAGGAAAATTTTTAGTGACCACGCCCTTCAAACTCTCGGAAAACAAGGGCAACGCCCTTTTTGATGTATTCGTTATCTTTACACGATGACACGATGACACGATTTTTCCCCAACCCATTTGGTGTTTTTGCACGGTTTGCCCTTTTTTGGTACTCTTTGTTACTGCCTTATTTAATGGCGATTACGCCCACTTGTAACACGCTGATGATGGATCTTGGAAATTGATCCAAAACGTTCTATATCAAATCAATATGGCTTAGCCACTCGTTTTATGTCTCTTGGATTTGTCGTTTATTACTCGTGGACCTGTCATCCGTTAAAATAGAAATGCTGAAATAATTCTGATAATGCTGAAATACTACACAAAATGATTTTATTTGTCGTCGTTCTTGCCCTCCGATTTATTGTGAGACTGCGTTTTCCGCCTGAGGCATTCGTTATTTATATTACAATTAGAAAATGTAGCTCATCACGCGCGGCTACATTAGGATAGAAGTATCTCTTGATCTGCAAATGCGTAAATGTGGGCAGGGCAACGACACGACAAGGATTACTACTTTTGATGAAAATATGCATTGCCAATGAAATGAATAGCTTTTGTATGATATTTGAGCTTTTGCAATTGTTCAGTTCATTCATACAGTATTCATCCTCTAAAATTGATAATAACGAGTTAACGACATAATGACTGCATACTGACAGTTCAGAATAATAGTAAGCCAGAAGAAGCCAGACCCTCCCATTGAGCTGACTGTCATCAAAATGTCTCGTGAAGCAATATTGATGTGTGTATCGAAACAAAAAGTTACGTCAAAGGTTGATGGATGTCATGACGCAGAAACAATGTAGTGGAGGGCGGGAAAGAATGCTGAATGAAAGAACGTCAAACAATTAGAGTGACGTAAAATGGTGTAATGCCTAGAAATAAGTTTTTGAAAAGTCCTATTTATTGGGTGGAATGAAACTGCATTTCAGCACAGATTTTTCAAGTTATCAAAGTCGTAAGAACGCCGAAAGACACACAACGCAGTAAGATTCATCGATAAATTTCACCACGTAGTCACTTCATCCATTTACCAGAATGAAAAGAGGAAAACAAACGGTCAAAAGTCAACCTATTACAGCATTTTTTGCCAAACGGACACATCGAGAGGTGAGTAGACAATTTCGATCTAAGGCATTTAATAATCCTAAGATAATTGAATTGACGTTTTGGCACTGCTTGGAGAAAACAAAATTATATGGTATTGACAGTTATCATTGACAGTTATTATGTAGAAAGTTATACTCGTTTCTATCAAGTATCAGAGCCTTTTATAGGAGTTACATTACATTTCACAGGGTTACATTCTTGGCTTCATTTCATATACAAAATACAGAAACTTAGAAATGCTATAAGAGTATTTCGAATGCATATCATAGTTTACCAGAAAGTCTATAATTTAGCCAATTCAGTTCCAATGAAAACTGTATGCCGAATCCTTCTCAAAACAGTTTTGAACGCGATTTCATAAACCTAAATTGTTTTCTAGCCACACTGATGTTTAAGATTGCCAAGATTGTTGCTGTTGAGCCAAATTAATTCAATTTAAGTAATATAGCAAGTTTACTTATGTAGAAACATTCCTTCTAGCCTGAAGAAACTTGCAACGACTCCAATTCAGACACTCCTGAAGAAATCGCTTTGGAAACTCATGAGGATCAGGCAGAAACGACTATGACTTTGCAGATGATGCAAAAAGATGCAGCTTCGAGAAATGACAGCCAGTTCCAGGCTCCGATGATAGCTTCTGGTGATGACCTAGGAAGCGTGGATTGCGGTCCTTCGCAGCCAAAGTTGGCATCATTCCCAAAAGGCCGCAAGAACCGTTGCTTTAGAGCTATCTGGTATGAAGGCTTTCGATGGCTCGAATACAGCGTCAAGGAAGACAGGGCATTTTGCTTTGCATGCAGAAACTTCAGCACGTCTACGTCAAAGTCTGACATAGCATTCACGAAAACTGGCTGGAACGCTTGGGCCAAGGCTATGGAAACAAATCGAGGGCTACGGAAGCATGATGCATGCAGCGACCATCTTCTTTCTATGACCCGATGGGAGTCCCATGCTAGCCAACGAGAACAAGAAGCAGCTGGTATCAGGAATATGCTAGATCCAGACCGGCCTTCAGTTGTTAGCAACAACCGAGAGTATATGAAGATGCTACTCCAGTACCATCAATATTTCTGCTCAGAAGAAATGGCATACCGAGGACACGACGAAACAAACGAATCACAGAATGCTGGTAAATGGAAGGAATTTATCAATCTAATGCTCCGAACAAACCCCTTGTTCAAGAAGTTTCATGACAAGATGAAACAGCGGTACAGGACCTACGATTACACGTCAAAGCGTTCATCCAATGAATTGGTCAAAGCCATGGCCTTTGAGGTGAGAAGAACCATCAAGGAACAGATCAATGAAGCTGGAATGTATTCAATGCTGATCGATGAATGCAAGGACAATGCTGGACATGAGGAGCTGGCAATATGTTTCAGGTTCGTAAATGAATTGGGTGAGATTGAGGAGCGCTTCTACGAACTCGCCAGGCTTAAAGAAACAGATGCTGCAACGATCGTCAACACAGGAATTTTGCCTTCTTTTGAAAGGATGAACACTTCAGCCTCTCTTCTTGCTGTCGGGGCAGATGGTGCTTCTGTTATGAGTGGATGCTACGAAGGAGTTGCTGCAAGGCTTGCACGCAAGGAGGATAAGCAGACCTTCCCACAATGCAACGCGCTTTGCTTCGCGATGGAATCGGAGGACAGAACCAATGGCGGCGAAGCCGAGGAAGCCATCGATACGTTTTGTACTCACAACACAGTAACGTAAAGGGGAACGAATAGTTGTAAGTATTTTTAAGATTTAATCTTATATATGTATTGAGTAATTAATTTTGTTTTGTCTGCTATTATCGATGAATGCACAAAAATGCAACTTAATGGAGACGGGCCTAAATAATCCGTTTCTTGAAAATGGGTATAAGTTTTTGGCTCCGTTTGGCTTAACGAACGGGGACCTAAGGTTATCCTCTCGTTTTAAGTAAGATTAATACTCAATGATGCTACATTCTCTTAAGTCCCCTTAAGTCCCCACGATAAAGTATTTTTTTCGAACCTTGAAAATTGGCATTTTTGGTGGTTTTTGCGTGCCTGATTATACCCGTCGACAGACTTTAAGTATAATGCAGCACCACACTGCTGCTCGAAAAGCTATTTTTATTGCAGGCCTCATGATATAAGATCTACTAACTTCTCAAACAGTTTTTCACAAATTTGTTATTAATTGTTATTATTAATTTTTGCTATTATTAATCTTATTAATTCAATCATACATAACACTGAAAGTCAAAACATAAATGATTGATAATGATACAAATAATGCTGTTTGCAGGAGACTGATAATGCCAGTGCCAAGTTTGCAGCAACTCCAAGTGATTCAGTGGAGAAAAAGAGGATGGAACAGATCATTGGTATACCACTTGCCTAACAGAAACAAGCAGTTATCTTGTTCCAGAAGATAATTATGAAGAACTTGTAAATCATGATATTATGAACTGTAATCATGGATCAGTTGCAGTGCCAGGCAATTATATTAAAGGGGTAAAATTAACAAATCTTCAAGCAGGGATACCCAGGTGTACCAGGACATTTTATTGCATTTGTCAAATATATATAGTAATTGCCAAATCTTTGGAAGTGGGGGCATTTCCCTCTCATACCTACCCTGGTCTGCCACTGACAATTTTGGGGTATTTGGTACAATTGTTGTACAATATAAAGTGCAAACAATGAGATGAGGGTAAAATTACTTGGGTGCAACAGTGGGTGTTTACTACCAAAAGTTTTCACTTTATATTTTACACCCATCTATTTTGAGCCATCAAAATTTCACTTGCTATCCTACTTTATTCACAATTAATATCAATTTGAAGCAAATATTGCAAATCCCAGGAAAGCAAGAAATCTAAACCATGCCTACTGTGATGGATAACCCATTCATGATAAATGAAATTCACTCTGTCAACTAATGCTGAATGATTCTATATATGTTAGCATGGCTGATGAAGGCTCAATGCTGAAACATGAGAAAATGGCTTTTTCATGTTGTAGGACCAGAGATATGAATGACTTAAGATTTTCCAACATTTCAATGCGCTTGAGTGGCGCAGTGGAATTGTTGGAGAGTCTTTTGACATGAAGACCTCGGGTTCGATCCCAGGCAGGGGCACATTTTAATTCTCCAATTTTGGTAGCAAACTCATGATAAATAAACCTATTTTGATGCAACCACTTTTGGGATTTAGTTCCACATCATATCAAGGCAAATGATGTATTTCAAAAGAACTGATGTCATTGTGAATGGGGTCTGTCTACAATAGTTAGCAAATAATTCCTTTGCTCTTTGCATTGAAAAAATCCCAACAGACAGACTTGATAGTTGGAAGCCACCCATGCTCAGGGTATAGTCTATTATGTAGCTGCAAGCACGATCTTGCTGACAGGACATCCCCATTTGACTTGTTAACAGTCAGCAGTTGTCAACTAAAGAACGAGACAGTAGTATGCATTGTTATATTAAGTAAAATGCTGAACTAAGATTGCTAAAGAGCCAACAGTCTTTACACAAATATTGTGAGTTCATTGCTTTCTCAAGCTGTTGATTATAAATCATGCTGTAGTTTATGGTCTTTTGTGAATGGATGTCTAACCTGAAACGTGTTTATTCAAAACTGATATACTGATTTATTTTACTGCTTATCTCCTTTCTCCTTGTTGCTCCTGTGATTCCTCTTTTCCCCAAATTTGTAGTTGCATAACATCAAAACCGCCAACAACAGCCATTTTTGTTTCTCGAACCAAGGTCAGCCTGAAAGGAAAGGAAACAAGTTTTGAGTTAAGAGCACAATTCACAGCCAGTTTCACTGAAAAACTGAAAATGTTGATGAAAACTGAAAAACTGGCCTTCTCAGATGGGTATTGTGTTTTTTTTGTGTATGATCTAGATCAAAGTGAACAGCAAAGCCAAAGGTGGGACTCTAATCATTTAACAAAAACTAGCCCGCAAATTTAGCATCTCCTCTAGTTCTACAGTAAATCAAGAGCAAAAATGAAACAACAACGAAACTTCCCAACAGTTCAAAACGATAGAATTGTAAATTTTCAGTCTTGATTTGATGGGCCTAAAATGGAAAGAGGTAAGATTCCAGTAAAACTAAAGCACCTTCAAAAGCCTGGGTTGTAGCTCAACAAAAAATGATCATCTTACCTGATAACAGCCCGAAGAAGGCACTTCGATTCAAGGTGAATGAAGCTGGCACAGCTCATCAACATCGTCAGTTGCAAGCAACAACAAATCTTCCCTGCTGGTCCAGGTTTTCAAAAGATGTCCGCAAATACAAGATTGAAGCAGCTGGGCCAGATTGTTTAACTTTGAGGCAACGACTTTATCGATATCAATGCAGTTGACATAGATACTGCTATCATGGTCTTGAAGGCAAGGACACGGCACTCCATCCGTGATTTCTACGCAGACAAACTTTCCGCCTTTCTTTGCTTAGGCCCATTCACGAAATCGTGTGATCTTTGCAAGAAGTCTTGCAGCTGGGCCAATTGTTCTTGCCCAAGTAAACATTAAACGAGCTCTGCGAGCGCTATAGCCAAGATCCGAGCATCATAGTTTGTCCAAACTGCTATTAAAGTGAACATTTCACCGATACATGTTCACAAGAAACAGACAGATGCTAGCCCGAAGCTTGCTCAGCGCAACTAATCCGCAATCTGCGTGCGCCTCGTTTCGTATAGTTGAATGAATCCTGTTGCATTGTGGGAAGGTCTGCTTATCCTCCTTGGCTTGCACGCCAGTATCCCTGGCTGATTTATATTCACTGTGCTGCTCATCGCCTAAACCTGATCGTGGCAACCTACCTCAGCAAAGTCAAAGCAGCAAAGGAGGTGATAGAGACATACAAAGCCCTGCATAAGGTTTTTAACGTTGCAAAGCGCAAGGAATTCTTTGAGGAGTGTCAGAAGAAACACTACCCAAAGGAGCCATTGATGGCTGCTTCTTCATTGACGGAAGTTCGATGGGCCTGCAAATTTGAGGGAGTAAACACGATCGTTAGACGGTTTAAAGCAATTTTGGTAAGCCTTCAAAAGATTGCAACTTCCAATTCAAACCAATCAGACGTTGCTGCTGGCTTGTACCATAAAATGCTGTCTGGTAGGTTCATCATTTCACTTTGTTTCCTTCATCGTATCTTGGCCATTGTGAATGGATTGAGTAAGGCAATGCAAGAGAGCAACATCAAATGGATCTCAATTGCAAGTGAAATGCTGGCTGTGCGACAACTGTTGCAACATCTGAACGTACATGACATTCTTGATGCTGCCGAGTCACTCTGCTCTTCTGTTGGAATACTGACCACTTTCGAGGATCCCATCCACATTCAAAGGGAAACTACAGAAGACCCTGGTAGCCAAATAAAGTTTTGTGAAGATCTCAAGAAGCACTCAATTCCACTGATCCTTGAAGAGCTTGACAGACGTTTCAACAATGACAATGTTGAAGTTTTGGCTGCAATGGATGCACTAGATGCTTCAAAAGAACTGTACTTGGATCACCAAACTATGTGTCCCCTAGTTTCACGATTTGACGATTGCCTAACCGTAGATGTTGGGCTACTGAAATCAGAATGTGAACGGGCATCAATAGGCCTTTCCCATAATTACGTCATCACCCGTGCGGCGCGCATTGCATTGCGGGACTAGTAGTTAAAAATCTGATCTCGTGTTGTGATTTGTATAGAATTGTAAGGAAGTTCGCGGAAGTAAGTAGATTAACGTTGTCAATATTAAAGAAAATCATGGAAAGATCATCTGAATTCACCAATGAGCAGATCCCTGGTTTTTTTCAAAACTCTAGTCCGGGGATCTGTGCAACAGAATTGCAGATTAAAGAAGTTTTGGCGAAGGAGGAAGACGAATGTTCTACAAGGCCTAAGGTCAACATGGGCAACGGGAAGGAAAACAGGCGAAGAGAAGGGAAAGCTCTCGTTGGAGGATTTACATGCTGTGTTCCTGACTGCTTCAGCAATAGCAAACGGAATCCAGAACTCTCATTTTATAATTTTCCGAACGGAAAGAGTGCAGAAAAACAAGAACTGCGAAGGAAATGGTTACACATGATTTCGAGAAAGGATTTCAAGGACCCAGGGTTGGGACACAGAGTGTGCTCAAAACATTTTGTTGGGGGCAAAAAACATACATGAATAATATCCCCACTATTGTCCCAAAAACAAAACACAAGAAAGAGCAGAAAGAGAGGGCCACACTTAAATCAAGGAACAGAGAATTTGTGCCAAAATGTTGTAAAAAGCCCTTAAACCAAAACGGGACATTAAGCCAAGCTGAGGTGCAAGATGCAACAGAACTTGACCAGCAATGGAGTGGGTTGAATGTCGATGACGAAGTGAGCCAGGGAATAAGTGAGCTTCAACTAGAAGAGGACAATGAGAGTAACCAACAGCAAGGACCAATGAAAAGTCAAGAGGACAATCTTACTGCCAGAATAGTAGAGCTTGAACGTGAAAATGTGCGTTTGAAAGATAAGATCCAAAGATTAACTGAAGTGGACAGCAAACAAAAAAATAGTTTTTCATTGGATGATATCAAATCCAATCCGAAAGCATTCAGATTTTATACTGGATTTACAGATTATGAAACTTTCAAGATCATTTTTGATTCCTTTGGTCCAGCTGTAAATAACCTCGTTTATCATGGAACAAAGGCTAACCCTGAAAATATAAACTCACCAGGGTACATGAAACGAGGACCAAAGAGAGCTTTGACAGCAGAACAAGAGTTTTTCTATGTACTTGTGAGACTACGCCTTGGTCTGCTGGAAGAAGACATAGCCTTCAGAGCTGGAATTTCTTGCTCTCAGTTTTCAAGGATCTGGATAACCTGGCTGGACTTTCTACACAGCAAGTTCAGAACTTACCCAATCTGGCCTTCCAAATCAGCAATAATGAAAACAATGCCAAATTCTTTCAAGGAGATGTACCCAACCACCAGAGTTATCATAGATTGCACAGAAATATACATTGAGAAGCCGAGCTCAGTGAGGTCTCAAGCTGCAACTTACTCGAACTATAAACATTACAATACAGCAAAAGGGCTTGTTGGTATAACACCTGCTGGTGCTGTCTCATATGTCTCAGACCTATTTACGGGAAGAACAAGTGATAAGAGAGCAACTTCTGAATGTGGAATTTACCAGCTACTTGAAGAAGGAGACTCAGTTATGGCTGACAAGGGCTTTGACGTAGAAGTAGACCTCCCAAAAGGTGTCAGCTTGAACATCCCCCCCTTTCTGAGGGGTAAAGAACATTTGTCCATCAAGGAGGAAGTTGAGACTCGGCAAATTGCAGCTGTGCGTATTCATGTTGAGCGTGCTATTTCAAGAATAAAAACTTTTCGAATTTTGAAGTCAGTTTTCCCCATCAATATGGGTGCAGAACTTAACAAAATCTGGATAATATGTTCTTATCTAACTAATTTTCTTCCACCTCTTATTGTAGAAAACAATGCATAAACTTTTGAACATGCTATTAGTGACATCTGAGTTTAAAGTGCTTTTTATTAATGGATAAGCCTGACTTTCCAGTATGATCCAGAATCCTCAAAAAGACTTGGGAATTTTCTTTTTTTCTTCAAATTCTAATAGGAATTCTTTAGTGATGTGAGATTGTAAATTTTAAACAAGCCAGAATTCCTGAGGAACTAAAAAAATTCTCAAGGAATTAGCAGGAAAACCATGTTAATTTTCACAAAGCCCATGTAAGGTCTTCTGACCTCAAAATGGGTAAAGGCAAAAACTGAGAATGATTTTATGGAAATCTTCAGATACAGTAACTTGACTCTACTCTCCTTGAAGTACTGAATATTGAATATGGTTATTTATGTAGCCTGTGTGCAGCCTCAACTTGGAGGAGTTGAGGTTGCGTGCAGGCTATATTAATGTTGATTGTGGTCAATGATCCCCCATTCTTTGGAAAAGAACAATACCCATTTTGCCCTAGCCTCCCATTTTACCCCTACAAGCTTTCTTTCTCTGTCCAAGCTTCATAATTGTTTCACTTCTTGTTGTGCATGATTGTAAGAAACTCATTCTATACAAGCGTTTCACTGAAAACATCAAAATCAAGCCTATAATGAGATCAACACAGAATTTGTAGATTGGACAATAAAATCAAACTTTTTACAAAACACCACTTTGATGACCAGTTTATACTAAAATTACACTTTTGGCAGTATATAGGCTGCATAAAATTTTGTTAATTCTGGAAGAATTCTTGATTGCCACAAGTTTTTGTCCACTTGAATTCTTTCAATATGAATGTCCTTTGGAGTGTAAACGATGAAATCAATCCAGTTAAGTCCTAGAATATTCAATACTCCCTGGCACTGGTAAAAATACATGTGATTCCTTTTGAGTTTGAGTTTGCCTTCAAAAGACTTCAAGAAAAAGGTTTTGTCACTGGCACTGGCTTCTTCAAGTTTCATGTCTCTCTTTGAATATGGACATTTTACTTCAATACATCCAACAGGGATGGAATTCTTCAAAATAATTCCATCTGGGCTACACCCTAACCATGGCCATTGAGGGCTAACAACTAGCCCACATTTTTTTACTTCAGCATCATTGACAATTTCCATGTATTTCTCAATGGCAACATCTTCATTATCAATGCCCCATCTCAAGGCTGCAGGCATAGAGCCCCTCGCATTTTGTTTCTTGTGCATGATTGCGTCTATCAGTGACTTTGGATGGATATTTGGTCTCCTATTCATCACTTTTCCAAAGAGAGATGCTGTAATCCGCTTTGAACGTTCCAGGTACCAAATTGGCTGTTCACTCCGAGTTAAAGTTTCACGACAAATGTTGATTGATTCTTCAACTGTGATTCCTACCTTGCTCAAGATGGCATTGTGAACATCCTTGTTGAGATTAACAGCACTACATTCTTTGGGTATAGTCTCATACAGTTGACTCATGAAGGCTTTACTCTCGTCAACACTACCATCATCAGATTGGCAGTTTCTTCGGTCAATAGCTTTTTGACATGATGTCTCAAAATCAGTGCAAGGCTTAAATTCATTTGATTCCAATGATTCACAAAACAGGGATGCCTTCCCTGCTAGCCTCAATTTGCTAACTAACTCTTCAAGTTCTTCACTGGTAGTCTCTTGCGCAAATGATGGTGTAGCACAGTAGGCATCCCTGTTCCCAGTCACGAATGGCCTTTTCCTCTTTTTGCTTTCCTCTGCTTTTTCAAAAACAAGATCTTTAAATTTAAAAGCCTTGACTGCCTGGCTATTTGTTGCAGAGGGAACATGCCATTTCTGTCCTGTTTGGGTGCAGGTAAGATCCAAAGGAACTTCTTTGACATCCATGTTGATGAAGTCAATAATGGTGTAGAGGAGAGCAGCAACATGCTTGCAGCAACCACCTTGACCAGCTTTACATGTGCACTTTGCAAACAGCACCTCCCCATCACATTGATTCAAATGAACATAAACATGATACTGTACATTCTTCATAGAGGCATGTACTTTCGCTTTGACAAGGAACAATGTCTGGCTTGTCTTTATGTTAGGTTTAACTAAGATGCCACGAACATATCCCTCTTTCCACAGTCTATAGCCATGTTTCTTGTTTCGAAATGCCTTTGGTGCAGTACCAGTATTGGGCATCGTAACTGAATTCTTTATCAATTTGTTGTCCAATTTCTCGTTATCAAAGTTCGGTAAGAGTTCAAGGGACCTTGTCCAGCCCTCTCTATTTGTTCTTGCTTCCTCTATAACCTCATCGCCTTTGACCATGCTGACCTTAGGCCTTGTAGAACATTCGTCTTCTTCCTTCGCCAAAACTTCTTTAATCTGCAATTCTGTTGCACAGATCCCCGGACTAGAGTTTTGAAAAAAACTAGGGATCTGCTCATTGGTGAATTCAGATGATCTTTCCATGATTTTCTTCAATATTGACAACGTTAATCTACTTACTTCCGCGAACTTCCTTACAACTCTATACAAATCACAACACGAGATCAGATTTTTAACTACTAGTCCCGCAATGCAATGCGCGCCGCACGGGTGATGACGTAATTATGGGAAAGGCCTATTGTGATAAAAGCTGGAAAGGGGATTGATATGAATTTGTACAGAAATTTGGAGCAACTTATCAAAGTATCAAAAACTCTTCCTGTTGGTACTGCAACAGTTGAACGCAGTTTCAGTGCAATGAATCACGTGCTGAGCTGGAGTCGCAATAGCCTGGACTTTTTAATGGCGAGTGACTTCATGGTACTGTCATTGAACAAAGACCTTTTAAAATCTCTAGATTTAGATAAAGTGCTAGACCAGTGGGTGCACCAAAAGGACAGAGTAGTGCCGTTTTGTTAAACTTGCAACTTATTCACGTAAAAAGTTGATTTGAATCTTGATTTTGGTGATATGTCTGTAAACTCTTCATAACGTGTTGAATATTGATGCCATGATAAGACTATTTCTCTGTACATTTGCGCTGTATGAAGGAAATTCCTAAAATGTAGACTAAAAGTTTCACTTTCCTTTAGAATTATTGGGGGGCGGCCGCCCCCCCTCGCCCCCCCAAGTGTCCGCCACTGAAGTGGCAAATGAATGACAATTTGTGTACATCTGTCTGCAGAAAATTGCACCTGTCTGAAAAGTTTGCTTCTTGTGCAAATTTGAGAGATGTGTAAATATATGGTTACTGGTACTGTAATTATTTTGTATAATCAATCATGTATTGATTGTTAATCAGTGGTGTTTCCCTTTTGCTGGTGGCTATTTAAAAAGCAGATGCAAAGTTTCATGCAGGGTTGTTTGGAGCACTTTGAGCCCCTGTGGAAAAATGAGAAAGTTAAGGGCCTCTTTAGGAGTTTTTTTGTTTGTTTCTCATTGCCGCTTACCTGTGCTGAAATTGCTTTGTTTTCTGATCAGGAATCAAAATGTCTCCTCCCTCCCAAAATATACCTTTCTGATACTTTTGGAGGCCATCTTCTAAGTACTTTTGAGGCCTCAGCTCAGGGCAACTTCCCACTTAACCTCTTCCAAGTGGGTTGAAAAGAAAGTTAGCACTTTTTGCAGGCTGTGAAATAAAAAGTATGCAGCAGCCGATATTCAAAATTGAAGTGTTAATCCATCAGTCAAGGCTAACTTGAATATCAAAGTTTTGTTTGGTTAAATCACTCACTCGTAATTAGACTCAGAAATTTGGAAAATGCTGATAGGAACAAGAGTTTTATGTTTAATTCTGGTCCATGATTTACATACTTGCCATTGAAATTTGAATTCTATTTCTGAAATTGACAATTGCATTTCAATTTCAATGGCAAGTAAATCATGGATCAGAAATGAACATAGAATTCTCATTCCCATATAGACTCCTTACCTGCATCTTCCTATTTTGTGGGTCTAAAAATGAGTGATTTTGTCCAAAAAAATAATTTCACATCTAACTTAGCATTTGACTGATAGATTAACCTTTCGGTCTTGAATATCAGCTGCATACGTTTGATTCCACCGCATGCCAAACATGTTAACTCTTTTCGACCCGGTAGGGAACTGTGTTTTTGGAATCAGTCATGTCAAATTTTGAATTCCATATAAATTTTACAGAAGCGCATAAAGACCTCTATGAACAATG
This sequence comes from Aurelia coerulea, assembly GCA_039566865.1. Classification (NCBI taxonomy): domain Eukaryota; kingdom Metazoa; phylum Cnidaria; class Scyphozoa; order Semaeostomeae; family Ulmaridae; genus Aurelia; species Aurelia coerulea. The sequence continues at coordinate 18,647,170 of CM076960.1, read as the reverse complement.
AAGATCAACTGCAGTCCTGGCTTCCTAGCCAAGCAGAGACAACTATTGACCCCTTGGCACAACCTACCACAATGCAAGTCCCTAATTCCATGGTGGCACATATGACCATGTCATTCCCCCCTCCACACGAAGAACAAACGCAGGTGCCAGAGGAAAAGTCATGTGATATGGAGATTGAGGATTGTACAGATATGACTGGCGCAGAATCAGTAACAGAACCATGCATAGATGATAACTGGTAAGTTTTTGTGATTGAAAACCCCGTAACATGAGAACATGGCCATAAGTTGGAGTGAGATGGTTACTGTATTCCCCCTCAACCCCAACTCTTCTATCACAAAACAATGACAAAAACTGCCAAATAAGATTCCCTTGATTCAATTTTGAGAACACTTATTCAACACCTCACCCTTTTTCAGATCATGCCCATGTTAGAACCTTGTCTAAAAATTATCAATTTGTTTCATGATCCAAAGGCAAGCCTGCATCATGCAAGTAATGCCCTGTTTTTTATCATAATTTGTTTCATGAACAATGCAAGCCCCAAGTTATCTGTTATGAAAATAACTTTCAGCTTGCCCCTTTCAACTATTCTAAACATAGGGTGTTTATATGGTATGTTGGATTTCCTTGCCAGTTGTTTGCTTTCTCAGTAGATATTCTTTAAGGCCTTTCCCCCATTGTAAGTACTAATTCAGTTTTTTTGAATGTTATGCTGTCTCCAGGCCCACCAAATTTCAGCTTTTTATACATTTTTTGATTAATCAATTTTTTGCTTCCTGGAATATAATCTTTTTGGACTGAAAGAGTCTTATGTTATTAAACTAGCTTTTAAATGTTGCATGATAGTTTGTCATATATATACTGAAAAATGCATACCACACACATTGCACGCACAAAAAGATGTTTTCCTGAATCTCCCCCCATTTCCCTCTCAGTTATAGCGTTGCTGATGTACAAGAACCGAATCAAAGAAAGTCACATTTCTATATGTACAGATGTAAACCACAGTATTATGTTTTCCACTAAGTATGTGCTTTTGTCTTTATTGAGATATATTCAGTAAATACAGGGTGTCCCAAAAAAAAGGTAACAGATTTGATAGGGACTAGCGATGAGAGTATAAGTCAAATCGATCCCAAATAGGTTTCGGAGTACTCTTCGATAGTTAACTTGAAGATTAATACCTCGTTTGTTGATATTGGCGCATCAAGAGTTGAAATATTAATCTCGAAAGCCAAAATTTGCGTCGATCTACAAACCAGAGCTTTTGGGTTTTGGCCTAAACTGCTAATGCGCTGATTAGGGGAATCTCCTCAGTCAAAGACATTTTTGGACAAGGATCGGTCCTTTGGGTACCCATTTGAAAAGAACGTAAAAAACTGAAAACTAACAAACAAATTAATGAATATAGTCACCAAGGAATATTTTTCTCCAGTCGAAATGCATTTACAAAAGTACACCAAGCCAAGCACGAATGAGCATTTTTTATGTTCCCTTGGGCATATACGATTGCTTGTTTCGTAATAATTTCGTGAGAGATGATGCAAAAAACATTTCATTCAAGCAATGAAGATTTCAAGATTGTCTATGTGTTAAAGCCGACGGAACATATTTCACTGATGAATAACTTTTCTCAGGCAGGTGTAATTCAAAGTTTTTGTAGAATCAAGAAAGGGGTCTCTTCAGGGCTAAATTCCTGAATCTGATTGTGAAGGTCAAAGTTTAATTTCCACTAAAATGTGTTCCTAAGCACGGGGTTTCTTGTTCGTACTTAGCTATGATTGAGGAGATTCCACAGCACAGCGAGTTAACAGCTTAGGGCAAACCCCAAAAGCTCTGGTTTGGAGTAGGAGGCAAATTTGGACTTTCAAGATTAATATTCCAACTCTTGGTGCACCAATATCAACAAATAAGGTATCAATCTTCAATTTAACTATCTAAGAGTACTTCAAAACTTATCAGGGATCGATTCGACTTAAATTCTTATCGCTAGCCCCAATCAAATCTGTTACCTTTTTTTTGGGACACCCGGTATGCTATGAATCAAAAACCTTCCTTCTAATTTGGATGATGCTTCATTGAAATATTCATACTGAGGTTTATTTTGCTTGGCAGTAGTTTCTGAAAGTTGAGATTCAACAGGGCTGAAACGTTTTTCATAATTCGTTCAGTTAGAATGACGAAAATTAATGCCTTCTTATTTGAACTGAATTGTTCAAGTCTCAATCATTCAGAAATAGTCGACAAACAGACCACCAATTTTAGTGTCATGAATTGTCTAACTTAGATTAATGTTAATTAAAGCTGACTTGTGTAAGAACCTGTTTAAATGATCCCACCTAGCCAAGATATCTTGCCTAGCTGGGATACCCCCGCCCGCTACCTATGGAAATACATACAATTTTAATTTTGTGTTTACATGGGAATTTTATGCCGTCTCATCTTGCTGGGTATTTTCCGCAAAATGGGAGAAGGTCACAGCTAGGCGGGACATCCCAGCAAAGCCGGGTCATGTGAACAGGCCGTAAAAGTCGCAAAAATTACAATTGATGGCCCACTTGAGAAAGAATTTCAGGTTTCAAGAACCAAATCTGCTAGATCCTGCTGAATTTCGCCAAACCTTTCTCTTATAAGTTTTGTTTTTTTACATGCTCATTTTGCAATGAATAAAGAGATTAATGCCCATCTCAGGCCAAGGGTGTTACCTATTGAAAAGTAGTCCCAAGTTTCACAGACCGTGCAGAATCCAGCAAGACTGAATTTGCCGTTTCTTCTTTCTAGGAAAGGATGGTCGGGAAATTGCACTTTTGATGGTCCATGGTGGGACAATATTATTGGATGTTGTCATGGCTCATAGGTAGCTCTCGTTCATAATATTATATTCTAATGAGGTAGGTTCTTTAACACTTTGTGATGAACGAAACTTTGCAGATTTAGTGGGTCACTGTTACAGATGTTAATATTGTATATTTAGGGTTTGTGATTATGGTTCGGGATATGGGATATAGGGTAGGGCAGGGATGGAAAAGATAAGTGAACACATGAACACTGCTTGCAGAAAATGCAACAATATCTCAAAATCAATTTTTTTGCTGGAAATTTCAGTTGTAACCTTTGACATGACATGAAAAGATATTTGGTGTGCAAAAAATCAAACATTTCCTTTCAGGAAATTTTGTGTCCATCTGTTCGGAAGAAAATTATTTTTTCCACCTCTGGGGTAGGGTAGCTATAGCAAAACAGTTTGTGATTTCCGTCAAGAAAGTATATCCGTCATTCTGTAATTAGTAACAAAACGGACGAAGGCAACCATCTAGAGCTCGAATAGGGAAAATATTAGGTCAAAATAGGGGTCGTAGCTTGTCTAAACAACATGTAATTATTGAACATCATATAGAATAGTAAGGAGCCTTTTCAATAGGTCGTGAAATTCACAACTTTAGAGGAAGTGCAAGAAGTAACGGAAACTTTGGAACAACGGCTTGAGATGTAAGAGAGGTATATTAATATTTCTCAATTATTTTGAATGAAGTCTCTGAAGGTAATACGATATCTAGTAACAGGCTAGCCAAAGTCTTAAAAAAATCCAAGAACGTCTGAATTTGTTGACTCGATTATTTGGCTGTGACAGAAGAATTATTTCTCGAAACTCTCATGATGCATTTAAAAGGTAAAAAGCCAACCATGCCAAGAAATTATCATTCTTAATCATTTCCTGGAGTCTGTAGAACGACACTTCCTTCATGCTACACTATTTTGGTTCGTAATCCTTTGCTAAGGAGAGTAGAAATCATTCAGAAGGATCAACATGAATCGACCATCATCAGAAAATGGAAGTCACTCTCCAGGCTGGTCCTGGTAGAGTCATCCATTAGGTGGTTCATGTAATCGGTTCCTGGTCAAAACATGTATGAAAGTTCACTGACCATTCAGATGCATTCTGCATGAAACGATGATACTCTTGGTTGTGTCAACTCAAGTTCAGGAAAAATCTCGAGCGAGGCATTGCATTCTAATTTGAAGCGTAATAGACCATTTCGCAATTTGGAGAAAGAGTCTGAGGAGAGTACGGCCCATTCTGACAGCCTTGGCAACAGGGAAATCTAGGGAATCCCCTCTTCTGCAGTGTAAAGTGTATGGTTGGCGGCTCCCTCGCATCTCTCTCCAAACTCGAGTTATTTTCGATTTATTTGCAACTTCCAAGAGTTATGTGATGCTTGTTTAGTATGGTAGGTGTTGTCTTTGGACTATTTAGCCGTTTTGCAATCTTTTCGCTCATTTGTGAATTTATTTTTGGGCCATTTTATTTCAGTTGTTTCCCTCGACTTTGAAACGGCTCAGTTTAGGCCCAGCTGAAGAAGAGGGGATTTCCTAGATTTCCTACTTGTTGCCAAGGCTGTCAGAATCGGCCGCGCTATCCTCAGTCCCTTTTCCAAATTGCGAAATGGTCTATTGCCAGATTACTTGGGCTTTGACTATGATCGCACATTCTTTTACCCACACGCATTCCAGATTCTTAAGCGAACTAGTACAACTTGTACATGTGTTTACTGCAGTTGCAGCATTGCTTTTTACTCGCACTTATCGTACTGTCCTCCACGAAGCTTCTTAATTTATTCCGTTGTGCTGAAGGTCCGTGATTCCGTGGTCCGTAATTAACCATGCGAAGGATAGTACACTTACTGTACTGTCCTTCACGAAGCTTCTTAATTTATTCCGTTGTGCTGAAGGTCCGTGATTCCGTGTTCCGTAATTAACCATGCGAAGGATAGTACACTTATTGGGTAGGCCATGCCTGCATCCTGTTCCATTAGCACTCACTCGCTTCCTCAAAATGGAGACCTATTCTCCATCTTATTTATAAAGGAAATGATTATTGAATGTCCAGTCAGATCATCGAGTCCTGTTGCCTCCGTATTCCTGCAAACTTTATGATCTTAGGAGTTTTTGGATGGAATTAGTAGTTAAAGGCATTGAGTCTGCATAAATAGCGCGCTCGTGACCAATATTAACTTCTTTTCAATCATAAAATTGTGATTTAATCGTTGTTGAAATCAAACCAAAGAAATTCCCGAGGATAATGAAAGGATAAAGAAGCCTTTGATCTCCACTGCTAATGACTTTAGCATAACTGTGCGATAACAATGGGCCGTCAGCGGTTTGTCAGCAGAAATTCTGGATAGCGTTAACGCTCAGCTATTTATATGGACTCAATGCCTTTAACACAGAGTAAACCTTACAGTTTAGTAACAGTTTGGAAGAAAATTGGTTTATTAGTTTAAAGTTAATTTAGGTTCATTTAGGTTTCGTTAGAGAAATTTCACTAATCGTGACTGATCTAGTGTATTAGAGATCCTTCTGTGAAGATATTGAAGATTTACGTTTTAAATCGCTTTGATATTTTAACTGGTCGGCAATTTATTCATTTGTATGGTCCGAAAGAAGAAAGACAGGTCGAATTTAGTAGTCTTCTGTCAAAACCGGATCCACCAACGCATATTGTGGGTGTTTATTACTGTAGAAAACAGGAAGACAGATGAAAAGGACATCCTGATTATTTAAGATCCCACGTCGAATATATCATCAACATAAAGTTTTAATCGGCGACCTCAAAATCCTACGTAATATCTCGAAATTATGAAGCAACTGCAGAGTCCATAAAGATGTGCGTTTTAGGGCCTTTTAACTGTTTGTAGAAGCCAATGTTCAATACATCATCAACATAAGGTTTTCATCAGCAATGCCAGAATCTAACGTAATGATTTGAAGTTATGAAGCAACTGCAGAGTCCGTAAAAATGTGCCTTTTGGGGTCTTTTAACTGTCCGTAGAAGTCCATAGTGAATATATCATCAACATAGGGTTTTTCATCATCGGTGCCAGAATCTTATGTTATGATCTGAAATTATGAAGCTACTGCAGAGTCCGTAAAAATGTGCCTTTTGGGGTCTATTAACTGTCCGTAGAAGCCCACAGTGAATATATCATCAACATAGGGTTTTTCATCATCGGTGCCAGAATCTTATGTAATGATTTGAAATTATGAAGCAACTGCAGAGTCCGTAAAAACGTGCCTTCTAGGGCCTTTTTACTGTCCGTAGAAGCCCATGTTGGATATATCGTCAACGTAAGGTTTTTCGTCAGCGATGCTAGATTTCTATGTGATGATTTGAAATTATCAAGCAACTCTGGAAAATCTTTAAATGTACTTCATAGTTGCATGCCCTTGCTGCATCATTAGTTTAGGTAAAAAGAACATTGCAATAGGACAGTAATACCTAGGAGAAGTTGATGTGGTTCTTGACGTCAAGAATTTTTAAAGTGGATTGTTAGCGCCTTAGGGACTATGTTAGAATTGTTTAGTGCTTTATCTAAGCAGAGAAAAGTTTTATAGATGGTTCACTTCGCTTGCCACTCTCAAAAACTGTTTAATATGTGCAAGGGAGAAAAGTGATCACATCCATTAGATTATGAACAATATTTGATTCAAAAGACATTTAGTTAGATTTATATTTCTGTTTATGTCCATTTTGCACTTCATGAAACTATTAGAGATTAAGAGTGTCTCAGAATTCTTGTCACACAAAGCGCTCATCAAAATGCTTGCGATGAAAATTTGGTTTGATAAGTATCGAATTCAGGAAACAAATTTTATGAAAGGATGTAGGAGAGGAGGTATCTGAAGCTTTGACAAACATTAAAAGCACCATAAATTCTAAATTGATTCAGGAAAATCAACATGACCAAGAAAAGAAATACGCAGTTTTTGAAGGTCTAGGAGGTGATAGCAAGCAAATGTCTGTAGCTTTTATGGTTTACGGACTTAGCGATTTGATTACGTCACAACTTCAAATCTAGCAGAAATTTTAAAAATGCAGCGATTCTGAAAATAATGATGATATTGAAAACTCTCTCCCATTGATTACAGGAAAAATTCCTCAAAGCTCCATTTAATGTTAAGATATCGTGGAAGATTCAGCACATCTGCTAACCAGTGAGTGCAGCTTGTTCCCAATTAAAGGGGCTCCGTCGCCAAACAATAAACAAATCCATAAAATCGCACATGTCACCAATTATCCATTGTTCATCCATTATTTTCTGCAGTTTTTTTGGGAAGATATGAATGTTTGGTTTGTTCCTTTGTGAAGTACAATGATTCATGTCCAAACAGCAACTTTCACTTTGACAAAAATATGAAAATCCTTTGTGATATCACCGTTCAAAAAAACTGCAAAAATCATCGTTTTGTTTACATTTTGACGACGGAGCCCCTTTAACACGGTCTTAAAACATGCGAGAATAGAGACCGACTTTCTACGATTGCGGCGCAAATTTTTGTGTGACAAGAATAATGAGATATCCTATAGTTGCGCACCTTAGAGTTTATTGGAAGACCAGGGGGTTTAGTCTATCAGAGTTTTATCAGAAGTAGACTGTATTGTAAATGGTAGATGTTGTTTGAATAGGTAATTATTTAACGTTAGTAGCGTCTTCTCAAAGTTTAAAAAAATCTTTCAGTTCATTCATATGAAATACCAGATTGGTAACTCTTGGTAACCAGATTGTTCATAATGTCTACTTTCAAATGTACCTGAACTAATGTGGCTCAAATAGCCATTCAGAGCAGGTCAATCGGTGAATACTGGTCTCACGGATGGCCTTCTCGTTTTACGGTTAGATTAAGAGTGTAGTTGTTTTTGCAACAACTGCCTTTTTTCTAGCGGTGCAATAAAACTAGGGTTTCCCTCAGGGTTTTCTGCGAAACTGCTTCATTGGCTGCGTCAATATTTCGAACTCTCCTGCCTTTGTCGCTATAGTGTGGAGGTGGAAGTCTTCAAGGAAACCTTCCCCTCTCACCTGACTCAAAGTCTTCTTCACTGAAATTCTCTCCATTTTCTTTGTTGCAAAATACGTTTTCCTTTCTTTCCCTTTCCTTCCTGTCCTGCCGTCTCTTCCGCGTACATCTTTCTGTCGTTTTCCTAGTAGTATGAAAGATTATTTCCTTCTAAGATATGAACCCACCCTGCTATATTTCTTTGCGACTTCGACCAAAACTGTTGCAAAACTGCCTGTCATTGCCAGTTCGTCTTGATTAGAGATAAAGCACAGAACACATTGAGAAGACCATGTGATCAACGAATAACATACATCTTATTTCACCAAACCATCATTTATGTACAACTTTAAAACAAAATGTTTGTAGCTCGTATGTTGTTACATTGAAAGGGTTATTGGTGTACAAGGCTAAAAGCTACCTGACCTATATACATACCTTATTTATGCGAGAGACTAGGATGGGTACTTCACTATCCAGTCATACGAGCGAGGATGTGTGTCAGTTTTGGGGTAGTTTTTGTCACGAAAATCCTGGGAATTGGATGTTTATTGTTGCAGAACTTTTGTGAGACTGGGGTCTTATTTTTACAAAAAATTCTGAGAATGGTAGTGAAAACACTTATCAAAAACCTCATCCATATTCTTGGATTGGGTCTCACAATCCCGCCTTAAATTCTGGAATTGGATCATAACAGAGGCTCTTGCAGCTTACACCCCCATGTGACCCCATAGTGAAACCCCATAGTGAAATCCCCACGGGTGCTAGGGACTCTTCAACAGGAAAATCTTAGATCGCCTGCTCCTCCTCAGAAGAAATTTATATTTATTGGTAACACACATCTAAAGTTAACACACATTAACACATCTAAAGTTTGAACTAAACGCCAAGGCTAAGTAAGACAGTTTAAAATCATCAATATCCTTTGCTTGATAATTTGTTACTACTGCTCAGACAATTCGAATTCTCGTAAACTTATATTCGAAAAACTGGATGGTACACTGCAATTACTTCCCTTCGGTGTGCTTTGGCCACTAGACTGCTCGTTGTCAGAATTCTCATTCGAACCAATGTTGATTCCTTCTTTCTCAAAATATTCTTTCGTCGATTTATATGATGAACTGTCGGACATTTCAGCGTCCATATTTTCAGAATGCTCAATTATTGGCTCAAACATTTCCTTCTGCGAGTTGAATATGTCCGATAGGCGAAGCTCTCTCCGTCCTGGCCCTCCAATAGCTGGGTGGTCCCCCAAAATGTCCGGTTCAAATTCATATGTCATATTCCAAAGTTGCGGAAAAGCAAGTTCCTCGTCACCTTCGTTTTCCTTCAGAATTTCAGTTGAATCCGGACTGGCAAACGAGGCCATGAGCTTCTCTTTGTAATCTTTCGAATGTGACCGGCCCTCAGCTTGGAAGCAGAATGTTACACTTTCTCCCCCCGTCATGAAACCAACAATCTCATCCAAAGCTTGCTGGCAGTTACAAACAAAAACCAAAATGAGGCTGTGCATAAACATTAATAGGAGGCTAAGCAGGAAAGAAAAGTAGACCTTGATGGAACTGCCTCGTGTTAGGATTTTCTCATTTCCAACGAACGTTAAGGCATCTAACGAAGCGTATACGCCATAAAGATAGCTTCGGTTCTTCAAAAGTGAAAATATTCCCCCAAACAAGATGAGACAGACACACGTCGTAAATGAAATCAGCAGAATTTTCGTATTCAGAAATTTAGTTTCTTCGTATTGTTTGTGTTCTATGCTCGTTATACATTTAAGCATCGCATCTCGGAGGTGATAGGCCAATGTTACGATAATGACGATGTAGAGAGCGAATCCAAACGGAATGACGAAAACGTAGAATAATCGAGTGCTTGATGTTGTTGGTCGAAGTCCACTGTTACCTGAAAAGAAACATTGAAATTGTGTTTAATAACATAAGAATGAATGGGAACTGCATAAGGTTTTGCACAGTAATTCTCTGACAGACTCAGATGGGAACTGGAAACTTGAATGTCGCGGACTTTTTGTGATCCCAGAGGGCGCCGCAACTTTTGGATATTTAGAAAAAGGGGCTGGAGATGAGCGATGTTTTTCTAACTAATGGTGGATTTTCGAATGAAAAGAAGCAAGATCCAACGTACAGTCCGGGATACAATCACAGCGAATTGTTTATGCTTCCATAACTACCTAAGAAAAAGCTCCCCCCCCCCCCTCCCCCTCAAATCGAAAGAAACTAAAGTGATAAAATTGCCATATCCAGAAATGCAGTTTGTTGCTCGTTGCCAGAATTGCTTACTTCTAACTATAGCTAAGTGGTTTATCCAACAACTTTTGTCCGAGATCTATCGAAATCTACTTTCAAGTCTTCAAGAATCGTCGTTAACTGTTTTCAGAACGGTATGAAACATTTCATTGAAACAAATATCAGTATCTAAGTTTTTTCAATTTTAGAAAGATGTCCCGAATGCTTCATTGGAATCGATCAATGCTTCCTGATAGAACTTGTTGGGGAGACGAGATACGGTTTGTACGATGAACATATGTGTCCTACCTTGCAGTGGGTTAAAGCTCATGCGCAGTAGTGTTTTGGGTTGGAACTCTGCCGGGCGCATGAGCATTAACCTACTGCACGGGGGGCACATATATTTCCTCGGCAAACCGTATTTCGTCTCCCCAGCAAGCACTCCAAATTTGTTTTGACCCACCCGAATTAGATTGATTTTGTACGTAATATTCCCGTCGAAAGAACGAACGAGCTTGGAGATTTCCTTTACAGCGACATTTTTAGAACAGAAGTTTCTGAAATAAAAGCAACAACAAATACAAGCGAATCTCGCTGCGCGGGAAAGAAAATATTAAGCTACTTTAGGAAAGGTTGCTAGGATCATAATTGCTTACGAGTTAGGTATAAAAACAGGAGGCCAAATTTTATTCATATTTGTTCAGTCTTTTGCAATAAAAACTCGCTCTTTTCAGCTTTGTTTGTTCCGAAACTCATCTTTCCACGCCAAAGTGAATGCATCTGCTCATTCCACATGTTCCATTTAAGCAAATGTGTTTCATTCATTTATTTATTCCGTAATTAAGACGCAGGTGTTTCGGCTTGAACTGTGAGCTCTTTACACCAATAGCATTACTCTGCTGAAAAATCGTCTTTTTCGCGTTAGAAAGTTGCTGAGGTAATGAGGAATTGTGCGATATAAAACACATTTTTTGATAGTTTTCACAAATTGTGTGCACACCTTGCTTTGGAAGATAAAATAACCTCGAAATGTGGGAGCAATGCTATGCATTGCTATAACATTGCCTGTCGAATAGATTCATCACAGACGTCCCTCTAGCTTTTGCTCATTGTAACATTGGGCTCAAATCTTTAAAAAGGTCGGTGTAAAATTCTATTGCAGTTTTCTTTGAAATAAATGGCTTGGAAGGAACTTAGGGTTTTTTGCTGTAAATCTGCCGCGGCAATTTATTGATATCTTGATTAGTTTCAATATGGCGGCATTTGTTAAATTTGAGCCTATGACGTCATCAAATTTTTAAATCCTGAACTAGAAAAGCTACAGATTTCTGCTTGCCACCATATTGTAGACCTTCCTAAACTATGGTTATCGTGAAGGTTATATAATGTTTCCTCCATTATTTTAGGATTTACGATGAATTAAAATTTTTCAAAGTTTTCCATGAATTTTTTCAAAAATAATTAAATTACCGCCATTTTGACAAAGATCAAGATATCAAAAAATTTCCATGGCAGATTTACAGGAAAGCACCAAAACTTTCTTTCGAGCCATCCAGTTCAAAGAAAACTGTAATAGAATTTTACACCGACCTTTTTAAAGATTTGAAAGATTTGAGCCCTATGCTGCTCATTGTTGTTTTTGTAGCGACAAATCAGTTCAGGGAGCGAAACGGGAAAGCTTAAAGGCAGTCTATCACGTAGCTGATTGGCTGCAACAGAGTCAGAGCTCAACACAACGAATTTCTTTGTGAATCTGTGTATTTGAAACAGAGAAGGGCTGATCGTTATCACTTTCTACGGTCGTAGAAAGTCAGGGGATTAGCAGCCATTCAAATGTCCTATTCTTTGTATTGTCACTACCACCCAATCATATGCGTGATAGACTGCCTTTAAAAGAAATTATCATTTTTCGAAAAATATTCTCATTCTGGTACAGTTTTGGATCCCGTAACGAAGTGTCACAAATCAGCCTGCCATATGTACACTGCTCTAACTAATGCGTAACATTTTTGCTCCAGAATACTTTCATCTGAGGGGCTTCTTAGAGAGGGGGGCTTAATAGAGAGGGTGCTAAATAGAGCTTTTACGATATATCAATTCTAGCCTGCACACTTTCTTGCATTGTAACATTCCAGAACACTTTCATCTGAGGGGCTTCTTTGAGAGGGGGGCTTAATAGAGAGGGTGCTAAATAGAGCTTTTACGGTATATCAATTCTAGCCTGCACACTTTCTTGCATTGTAACATTCCAGAATACTTTCATCTGAGGGGCTTCTTTGAGAGGGGGGCTTAATAGAGAGGGTGCTAAATAGAGCTTTTACGATATATCAATTCTAGCCTGCACACTTTCTTGCATTGTAACATTCCAGAACACTTTCATCTGAGGGGCTTCTTTGAGAGGGGGGCTTAATAGAGAGGGTGCTAAATAGAGCTTTTACGATATATCAATTCTAGCCTGCACACTTTCTTGCATTGTAACATTCCAGAACACTTTCATCTGAGGGGCTTCTTTGAGAGGGGGGCTTAATAGAGAGGGTGCTAAATAGAGCTTTTACGGTATATCAATTCTAGCCTGCACACTTTCTTGCATTGTAACATTCCAGAATACTTTCATCTGAGGGGCTTCTTAGAGAGGGGGGCTTAATAGAGAGGGTGCTAAATAGAGCTTTTACGGTATATCAATTCTAGCCTGCACACTTTCTTGCATTGTAACATTCCAGAATACTTTCATCTGAGGGGCTTCTTCGAGAGGGGGGCTTAATAGAGAGGGTGCTAAATAGAGCTTTTACGGTATATCAATTCTAGCCTGCACACTTTCTTGCATTGTAACATTCCAGAACACTTTCATCTGAGGGGCTTCTTAGAGAGGGGGGCTTAATAGAGAAGGTGCTAAATGGAGCTTTTACGGTATATCAATTCTAGCCTGCACACTTTCTTGCATTGTAACATTCCAGAATACTTTCATCTGAGGGGCTTCTTAGAGAGGGGGGCTTAATAGAGAGGGTGCTAAATAGAGCTTTTACGGTATATCAATTCTAGCCAGCAAACTTTCTTGCATTGTAACTTTGATGCTCCATGGGAATTCAAGCAAAGATCGCCTAAGTTTCAAATACATTTCTTTTCTTGCTAACTAATGAGAACGCTAAGCTGATTATCGACCTCCTCCCTCGGAACCCATATTAAAATTGATTCAAGCAAATTGCTTTGAAAATGATATGAATCCGTAGCAAACAGATGCAAAGAACCTTCAGTGGGTGGATGTAGGCGTAAGCAGTAGGAAAGAAAGACCCGAACAAGGCCACGCCACGGGCAAAGCATGCGCTCATTGCGTTTCTATTTGGTGCGTTGGAAAATGAATGCACATCATAAAAGATGTTAAGAATTTTCTTTTATCAAAATCAGTTGATTAACGAAATGTTTGGAGTTGTCGTTCAAGCAAAACTATTCAACGAATTATATAGCTCCTCGGCTGAAAAATTCCCAGGCAAATATAGAGTCAACTTGATGAAGTTGGGTCGAAAGAACTACTCTTTTCTGTTGTGTAAAATATTCTGTTAGTAGAGTAGTTAAGCATGACCTGTAGAAAATGTAGCCATGTTGAATATTCACTTGTTACTGCTTATTTGAACGCTGCTGGGAACCTTGTACTCAATTTTAAATATATGTTTTCAGGAGACCTGAAAGCTGTCTGCATAGATTTTGAAACGGTTTTTTCCTGTTATTCCAGCTCAATAAGAATGAAATGATAGTAATAAATAAAAGATTTAAGTACCAAAAGTAGCTGAGATGTTCAAAAACACGACGTTCCGAGCGAATACACGTTTAGCACGTTGAATAAGAATAAAGAATAAAATTTTCAAACAAACTAGTCTTGTTTTCTCTGCGAATAAAAAATGAAATATGCTTTTCTGTCAGATTTAAGCATGCTTTTCCTATAATCTACGAGTGGATAGTTGACCCTTTTCCTTATCATCACTTGGAGGTTTACCGCGTACGATACCACCAGGATATCCTTAGAAGTACACCGCACAAGCATAGGGCTCAAATCTTTAAAAAGGTCGGTGTAAAATTCTATTATTCCTTTCTTTGAATTGGATTGCTTGAAAGGAACTTATGGTACTTTGCTGTAAATCTGCCGTGGAAATTTTATGATATCTTTATTATTTTCAAAATGGCGGCGATTTGATAATTTTTGCAAAATTAATAGAAAATTTTGAAAAATTTAAATCATTGTAAATCCTAAACTAATAGAAGAAACATTACATAACCTTCAAGAAAACCAAAGTTTATGGAGGTCTACAATATGGTGGCAAGCAGAAATCTGTAGCTTTTGTAGTTTAGGATTTAGAAATTTGATGACGTCATAGCCTCAAATTTAATAAATGCCGCCATATTGAAACTAATCAAGATATCAATAAATTGCCACGGTAGATTTACAGCAAAAAGGCATGAAGCTTTTTTAGTCAAAAGATTTGATTTTTTTGTGTTTTATCTGGTGCCCTTGTGAACATTTAACAGCGAAGTTTCATAACGCCAAATGATATGTAACAAGAAAAAGTTCGAATAAAGTGGAAATATGCCATGGATTTCATTAACTGACAGATAATATTTTTTTGATATGATTTTGACCTGGTAGTAGTGAAGTTTCTTAGTATTTTTATTGATCTGAGAGTTGAGTCTCTTATAAAGAGTTTCTTAAAAGAGAATTTACGTGCATAACAAAGATGGATCTTCAACTAGCTGAATGTGAAGCACAATACTGTTTGGTTATCGACGTTCTGGATAATATCGAAACCACATCTTCCAGTAAACTAAACTTCAAATTAGTACTCACCCAGGGTCGTGAATGACATCATTGTGAAAAGATAAGCATTTTCAATCCCTTCAAATCTTTTCTGTATCTCCAACTCTTTTTCCTTCTCAAACACTTTCCTCAGTTGATCAATAATTTCATAACTGTTGTTATTCTTAATTATTACATTCTTTGCTCTCAAAACAGCTTCAAGCAACCCATCTTTCGCTACTTCACTTTTCTTCTCTAATCTTTGAAGTATCAACGCAGTAATTACGATGTAAATTTGCAGCAAAGCAACGAGAAAACAAATTCTCACAAAAGCTGAAGAAATGTTCATATTTACAGATTCCTGAATCCTATTACTCCTCACGTTGAAATTATTTTGCAAGGAGATAATTCTGAACTGGCAGGAGAAATTATTTGTTTATTGATCAGATGTTTTGGTTGGTTATCCTTTGTAATAATGAACAATAGAATTTGAAAGCTTTTCTCACTAATAACGGGGGCTTGTTGAGGCTTGTTGTTGCTTGTGATAAAAAGATTCTGCTCCTTCGCAGTTGATCTCAAATGCATTTATTATCATCATCATCATCATCATATTGCTATAATGCACTACATAAAAACAGTGTACGGCAACAACAAACAAACAAAAGTTAAACAAAACTAATCAAGGAAATTAAATGTAACTGGAGCAGAAAACGGGGACAGAGGCATAGGGGGCTAGGGGGAGCCCCCCAACGTTGGAAAACTTTGCAAAAGTCAGCCGTAATCATGCAGGAATCCGCGTTAAGTCGGGCAACACTTTTGTAAACAATGATTTTTTGTTGGGCAGCCCCGCCAAATTTTCTCTTCCTCTACGCTCATAAAATGGGGATAAATTGAAAATGTAAATAATAGGTATTATTTAGAAGTAGCCTTTTGGAGGTAGGCTATTTAGAAGCAACTTGGCTCAAAATCCTGTTTACTTTTCAGCGTTTTTGCACAAAAAGGAAGTGTCTAGGCTGCGTGCAGACTCTACTGATTCCTTTCAAAGAGGTTTCTCGTACTGGACAAGAAGCCTCTCTGAAAATACATCAGTAGAGTCTGCACGCAGGCTCTGTGTCAAGTTGTTGTAAACTTGACGACACTCAAGTCAGCATTGATATCCAAATTTCTTGCTTTAGGCACGTTTTTGTGGCCAAGAGTCGAAGCTGTTTCTAGATATGTTTTCGTTACTTTATTTACAATTTTGATACTTCCGTCTGATGACTTCTAAGATAAGGCGCATCCTTTCTTAGCATCTTCTAAGAAGTAGACTTAAAGACTCTGTAGAGTTAGGACCTATGCTTTTATGTTTCTTGTTCCTAAAGGGTTAGCCTGTTACAAACAGATAGACTTTCAAGTGAGAACCGAATTCCTGTTTACACAAGCTCTCTTTTGACTTTCTGAAAATTCTAGACTTCCAAAAGTCCTTTGAATGTTCTCTTTTCTTCACAATCCTTTCCTTTCGCTTTTCTTAACCTTATCCCTCGCATATCTACTGTTATAGGGTATAAGTTTTGGATTTTCCTCAAAGAGGTAGAATTTGTCTGAAGATTTCTGAAAGTACAAATGCCCAAAGGAATACGCTTTCACATTCACACGATCCAGTACAACTGTGTCAATTGTTAAGGTCTATTTCTCTCGTCTAAAAGGATATCTTCACCAAACTTTGGCGATACTGGAGTACATTCTGATGCAGAAACCTCGTTCTGGCTCCCAAATTTTTCCTTCATCTTGAATCCGAGTTTAAAGCTCTGCCACAGTAACGTCATCTCTTCGATTGCATTCACCAAAGATGAGATGAAACAGGACACAATTATCAATCCAATGATATTGAAGAACATGTAAATAACACTGA
Organism: Aurelia coerulea; assembly: GCA_039566865.1. Classification (NCBI taxonomy): domain Eukaryota; kingdom Metazoa; phylum Cnidaria; class Scyphozoa; order Semaeostomeae; family Ulmaridae; genus Aurelia; species Aurelia coerulea. Next base: position 18,630,417 of record CM076960.1, on the reverse strand, counting down.
AAATAAGCTGTTCTTGGTCGTTAACTGAAGGGACCAAATCACCAAAGCCGACTGTACTTAGCGATATGAAGCAAAAGTAGATTCCTGAAGAAAGAAAAGAAAGGATTAATTGATCAGTGATGAGATGAAACAGGGATCAGGTGTGAGTCCGATGATGTTTAAGAACATGTAATTAACACCGAAGATAAGCTGTTCTTGGTCGTTTTGGAAACGCTAAAACTGGGGTTGAATCTGGTAAAAGAAACGAGGTATGACTTTATAACAATTTTGTCTGGATTCTGTTTATCTGATAGACACCCAGCACAAAGCAACTAGCATTGCAAGCAAAGGAATTTATACGGCCTATTCAAATCGCAAATAAAAAGACATGGCGCACGGGATGCCGTGAACTTTAGGTAGCAAATTCACTCGAAGTGCCTATGAAAGGGACATATATAGCAGAAGCGAGTATATATTGAAAGAAAGAAACTTAATCTAAACATTCGTTTTTCAGATTTATTTATCTGAGTCAGAAGCTGAACGGTCGTATATTTTGGGTGTAAATAAAGCACTTACTGCTCGGCTTCTGAATCAAATGAATACAATCTGCATGGTAGATATTTAGATTCATCCTTCTCCTTTCAATATATGCTCATAACTTCTCTAAACAGCCCATTTTCGCAGGCACAATGAGGCAGTTAGCCATGCTTGTTCGTAACATCCTTTGCAGCTTCGTTTGTTTTGATTTGATGCTTGAGAGAACTCCCTTTGTCTGCAATTGCTTATCATTTTAAAACAGAGAGCCACCTGTGAATCAAAGGTGTCTGATGATATTGGATGCGGTCACACTACTGTATTTCCCCGTTGTAACGTGTCTTTCCATTTGTTTTTGTCCCCAAAAGTATGGCAATATAACGGTATACAATGACAGCCCGTCACACACAGTGATATGATGTATCATGTGACAACTGTGCAAGGCTGCGATTGGTTTATTCTCCAAAACAACGCTAAAATATAGCTCGGAACCTTGTTTTCCCCGTTGGTATCTGATTGTTTTCTTATGGAATCAGTTCTTAGGACAAAAGCAACGTAGCAGCTTTGTATGTGAAAATAGAAAAACGCGGTCACAAATCACAGCGTAATCATCCCGTTGGTTTGAAAAGGTACAACGAGGTAAAACGCCTAGTGTCACCGACTCACAGCAGCCATTTTTGCAAAATCTGTATGTTTATGAAACTTGTTTACTCGTTTATTTATTTACTCGTTGACTTACCTTCAAAATACGACCATCCAAACGAAAATGATCCCAAGGCACCAATCAAGATAGTCGTTGTCATTGAAACGAATGCCAGAACCATTATTTTTATATTCATATATTTAACGTCAACTAATTCAGTCCTCTCTGCTACTCTTATTGCTTTCCGTAATACGTTGATGACTAAATCTCCGGCACATTTCAGGAACAATGCGTACAATGGAATGCCAAACAATGCACTCAGCATGCAGAATGATCTTCCCGCGACTGTCTGCGGGACAATATGCCCAGTTCCTGGAAAAAAGAGAGAGAAAAATGATTGATGCAACCTGGTTCCGAGGGCCAGCTTCCTAGACTCCTTTTGGGACATGGGGACGAGGCTGTGTGAGGTACCATATATCTTGATTTTTTTGCAACTAGAACTCTTAAAAGACCATTCCGCAGTTGACTGCGAAGGCGCTTTTCACATTGTAACTCGGGATTGCATGGAGGTTTTGAAATCAGATTCGATTTCGAATCCGAAACTCCTGTGCGATACCGAGATGCAACGCAAATGGCGCCTTTGCATTCGACTGCGGAATGGCCAGGATTGTCTTACCCACTATTTCTTATCATTACGACACTTTTTGAGGTAACTACTCATATTTTCAGCAAGGATTAGCGACTTTTAAAGATTGCACGATGCCAAGCGTAATTTACAGCATAGGTTCCAAATCTTTAAAGGGGCTGGGTCACGTAAAGTAAACAAACTTCTTTCGAAACGGCGATTTTGCAGTTTTTTTTGACAGGCCATAACACACAGATTTTCCACTATTTTTCTCAAAATGAAAGTGCTATTTTGAAGATGAACTCTTGAACTTCTTAGAGAAACAAACGAAACAACCATATGTTGTAAGATTGCAAAGATATTGATGGATTTTTAGAAGTAACTTTATTGTGGATTCACCCCATCCACTAAAATCTTTGCACAACACAATGGGCGCGTGCCGGCGCGTGCGGGCAACAATATAGATAATAAACAGAACAGATTTGTTTACGGTTACGTGACCCAGCCACTTTAACTTGGCGTAAAAGGGTAGGTGTAAAATTAAAGGACCTTTTCCTTCCGATTGAATGGCTTGTAAGAAACTTTAGATACTTATCTTTAATTCAACCGTTGGACTTTTCAAAAATTTTGAATATTTTTCGAAACTACAGCGTATCTTACATTTCAACTCATTTGACGATGGGACGTCATCAAATTTCTAAATCGTAAACCAGATAAGTGACAGACTTTTGCACATTACCCCCACACTAATCATGCTAGCCCTCCACTGTACTCATGCTAGCCCTCCACTGTACTCAACAGCCTCCACTGTACTGATGCTAGCCCCCCACACTCATCATGCTAGCCCTCCACTGTACTCATGTTAGCCCTCCACCGTACTCAACAGCCTCCACTGTACTCAATGCTAGCCCTCCACTGTACTTTTTGCTTGATACCATATTGTAGGCATTCATAAACTATGGTTTTCATCGAAATTACTTCATGTTGCGTCAAACGGTTTAGAAATTACGATGGTTTTAAGACTTTTTGAAATTTTTTCCTGAATTCTTGAAAAAGAAGAAAAACACTCTAATTCTGAAAATATTAAAGATTTCAGAAAAGTCCAATGGTAGAATTATAGAGAAATAGCTAAAGTTTCCTTTAAGTCATTCAGTTCAAAGAACTATAGGTCACTCATTTTTACACCAGCCTTTGTAAAGATTTGGAACCTATGCTAGCCCGGGGGGGGTACTTCACATATTTTGGGTACGGGGACGTGCCATCGGGAAGGGTATCGATTTTCACGATTTTGGTATAAGCAACGGTATCGATTTTCACGATTTTGGTATAAGGAACGGTATCGATTTTCGCAATTTTGGTTTAAAGAACGATTTTGGTATACTTTTTCGGAAAATTGGTATAAGGTCGGGTATACTTTTTCGCAAAATTGGTATAAAGTCGGGTATACTTTTTCGCAAAATTGGTATAAGGAACGGGTATGTTTTTGAAGCTTCGATGGCACGTCCCCGACCAAAACCTGGTCAAGTACCCCCCCCCCGGGGATGATAGCATACCGGATGTCCCAAAAAAAAGTACACAGATTTGGTTGACTCCAGCGATGTGAATTTAGCTTTAATCAATGGCTAATCACTCTGAAAATGTTCCTCGATAGTTAACTTGAACATAGATACCTCGTTTGTTGGAATTGGTGCTTTGAGAGCAGAAATATCAATCTTGAAAGCTCAAATTTGCGTCCACTTGCAAACCAGAGCTTTGGCCTTTTGGCCTAAGCAAATTCCTGAAGCACATCGAAATTATGAACTGAAATTAATGAAAACTTAAGAAACTTCCCACTGGGTGACTGGGGGGTGACTTCTGGAAAACAGAATAACACAAGATCTAATACTGTTCAAATTTTATCAAGGCTATCGTTGATTTATACGCTGTGCCTCAAGAAATTGCTTAGGCCAAAAGGCTAAAGCTCTGGTTTGCAGAAAGAGGCAAATTTGAGCTTTCAAGATTAACATGTCTGTTCTCAAAGTACCAATGTCAACAAACGAAGTATCTATGTTCAAGTTAACTATCAAGGAACATTTTCAGAGTGATTAGACATTGATTGAAGCTAAATTCACAGCCCTGGAGTCAACCAAATCCGTATACATTTTTTTGGGACACCCGGTATCAGTGTCTTCAGCCTCCGTTCTGGGATTATGGCAAATTACCTGAACTTCTCTTCAAGTAATTATCGTTTCAAGTTTTCAACTTACCAACAGTCGTAAATAAAGTCATGACGAACCACAGTGCTTTTGGAAAACTCTGCCAAACTGAAGCCATCCACATTTTCTGATCTTCTGTCTTCGCTGTAAAGATGTCATCAATAATTTCTTCTGCTTGCTCTTCTGTGATATTGAGATCTCTCATCAAGGACATCTTCGCCTTTTCTGTATGTGGTGTGTCCATCTCGCTTGATTTGTACTCAAATTTCTGGAAAAGAAATGCTGATGAGATCATGTATAGGTGAAGAATGAGGCATAGTACGATTGTTCTTTTTACTGAAGCCATCTTTAATGTGCCTCGTATTTACTGTCTGCAAGGAATGAACGAAGTTTTGAAAATCTTCTTCCCCTTGTGTTCTTTGTCGTCTATTTCCATCGAAATATTTTCCCTTCTGGTCGTTGCTGCCTTGTGATTTCAATGTCTGCCTTGCTGATCTCTGAAGTCCCTACTATCATTGTCTTACCAACCAACGTCCTTAATCTCGTTTAACTACCTTCTTTAATTATCTTCTTAGCTTCACTATTAATATCCTTTCTTCTTTAACTTTTCTGCTCTGCCTTATATTTTCTGTAATACCTTCAATTCTTTCTACTCATTTACGAATGAAATGTCAATCTTTCTAATCTAGACTACCAATTTCATTCAACTGCTTCCAAATGACCCCGACCAAGGTGCCATATATTCTTTCATTATTTTCTTCTTTGCAATCTTTATATACTTCAATGTTTATGTATTTCAATGTTTATATACTTCAACTTATATTCTCTTGTTTTGCTCTGATATCTTTCTCTTGCCTTTCTCTGGTTTCTATGCTTTTTTCTACTTATTCAATGATAAAGTGTCAGTCTTTCTAATTTCAACTGCCAACTTCTTTCAAAAGCTTCCAAATGTTGCTGACAAAGAGACAATGTATTCATTCATCATCTTTTTAGTTTCACAGTGTCTTTATTTTCTTACCTAATTCATATTCTCTTTCTTTTATTTTCTCTAATATATGTCTGTATATTCCTGCTTACCCTGCGAATGAAATATAAGTTTTTTATCTCGGCCAGCAATTTCTTTATTTCTTTTAACAACTTCCAAATCTCGAAACCTAAAGAACAAATTTGTAGATCTCTTCCATCTCCTGTCCTGCTAGCAACATTTGAAATCGGTCCTCGAGTTAAAATTCTTCTTCAAGCCTTGAATAAAATTCTACAAAGTAACTTGATGCAGAACCCAGATTCCAAATCTTTTCAATGCAGTTCTCTTTAATTTGTCGAACTTGATTGATCAGTGTTAACTCAGTTAATCTTCAAGTTAAGGCTCTTCATCATGGTTTAAATAAAATGTTCTGCAAAATTACTCGTTATGGAAGCCAATTAAGTAAGTCCTTCTTCCAAATGCTGTAATCTTTCGTACGTGGTCTGGCTAAATTGACAACTATTTGTTCGGTCTGTCTTCAAGCAAGTTCTTCATGGAGCCTTGCGTAAAATGCTCTTCGAGATTAATCGTCATAAAAAACACAATAACCTATCTTCTTAATCCAACAGTGTTTAGTACGTCTGGCATAATTAATTCTCACCATACAAGAAGACATTAACATCGGCTCTGCCTACAAGTTAACAAAACCTCTTCTCTTTGTCTTCTTTACTACCGACAAGGTCTTTCTTCAATTCATACCATGTGGGAAAACATTTGATTAGCGATTGAGTCATATCACAACATCAAACAAATATTTTGTCTTCGCTGTCTTTTTAAAAGGCGGGTCTTGCTTTTACTTATTCAGATCTGTTCATGAATCTAAAACATTCAATTAGTTTTATTCATGGTTTTCAAAGCATTTCTGCACTTCTGCACTTTTAACTTAATGCTCGAAGGTGTCCCCTATCAAGCATTGCTTTGAAATTTAATTTGCCTCAATTTTATAAAACAAAAGATTCACGTTTCCACAATTTGATTTGCCTCCCTGATGAATAGATTTCACACTTCTGATTGCACTTTATCAAATAAAAATGCAAAGAGAACATAAGCATTATGGTTCACTACGCAGAAGATGTGAAGTCTATTTTTGGGTCTGCCAAATCCCTTTGCATTAATCAGAGCTACATACATTGTTTTACAAAATTCTCCCTTGCTCTTGCAAGCCTTGCAAAACTCTTGCACCATCAATAGGACTAAGCAAACATCTTACAAAGCAATGTGGGCAGCATATAAAGTAAGTCTCCAGAGAACTGCCTGTCACGGGCAAAATTGGTCATCAAAAGGGTAATAAAATCTTCTTGAAAGATACAAATGCCTCCTCGAAAGATGTAATACGGTTTAATTGTGTGCATAGAAAGTAATTCGGTTTAAAAAGCAGATATCCCCTTCTCTTCCAACCTGAGATAATCTATCGACTTGTTTTTGCGAACAAATGCTCCTATGTCACGTAAGTATTCAGAAAATGTCTCCACCACCAGAAATCTTTGAGAAAGTTTTCTTCAAAATTCAGTTTCTCTTCTACCTGTCCATTACGACATCTGCGAACAACGTTTCTGTATTCACAAATGCTGCAGTATGATATAAGCTTGTATATTATATCTTCAATGAAATGTATTGCAACCATATCAGCAAGATTCATTTAGAGTTGGTCTTCAGTCATTGATTAGTTTTCAAAACAATATGATACCAGCACTACCGGAATAACAAAGCCTTGAATAAATTCTATATTGACAATTTTCAGTCTGTTTCGTAGAAATGGATTAAGAAATCTTTTCATTTTCAGGATTGAAGATGATTGAAGAGTATTTTCTGGTTTCTAGACAAACATGAAGCTTTTCACCTCGAGTACAGTAGAAACCCGCATAAAAGAAACTAGATTTTCTTGAGGCAGCCTGAATGAGGTTCTTGATTAACTGATGCCATAATCAAGTCCAGCCTGCAAGGTTCTTAAAAAGGTGGTTATAGTTGGTAAAGGGCAAATGTGTTTTTATACATGCCAATGCATTCTTCCTACGAATTGAATAGTTTTTCAATATATTTCTTTTTGATAAAGTTTACATCATGAAAGATTTTGTCGTTTTCAAGAGCATAGGTTCCAAATCTTTGAAAATGCTGGTGTAAAATTCAGCGACCTATTTCTTTGAACTGAGTGACTTCAAAGAAACTTCAGCTATTTCTCTATAATTCTACCGTTGGACTTTTCTGAAATCTTCAATATTTTCAGAGTTAGAGTATTTTTCTCCTTTTTCAAGAATTCAAGAAAAATTTTCAAAAAAACTTAAAACCATCGTAATTTCTAAACTGTTTGACACAACATGAAATAAGTTCGAAGAAAACCATAGTTTATGAATGCCTACAATATGGTATCAAGCAAAAGTCTGTCACATATCGGGTTTATGATTTAGAAATTTGATGACGTCACACCCTCAAATGAGTTGAAATGTAGGATACGCTGTAATTTCGAAAAATATTAAAAATTTCTGGAAAGTCCAACGGTAGAATTATAGATAAGTATCTCAAGTTTCTTTCAAGCCATTCAATTTCAACAAATAGGTCATTGAATTTTACACCCACCTTTTTACGCTGAGAAAAAGATTTGGAACCTATGCTGTTTTCAAGTAGAGTACCATCTTTTAAGCCATTATATAAGCACCTTTACAAATTTTAACCTCTTGCGGGTTCTTGTTTAAAAAGTTGTAATTATGGAATGTCAGCCTCAAGGTTCTTTCTTACAAAACTAGGTTCTTTTATGCCGGTTTCTACTATAGTACACTGCTGATAGATTTAGTAAGGAACAAAATTTTCTTGTAGGTATAACCCTTTGCACTTGAAAATCTTGATCTTTGACAAATACAGGAACTCTGGATCATTTTTAACTATAACTATAACTACAACTATAATGATAACTGTGCTAAAGGCTAAGAGCCTGTCACAGATCTTTGGAGTGACTTCACCCTGGACAGACCATTGTACTGACAGACCACTCATGTCAAGCCAAACTCAAAATATAATAAATTTTTAACCTAAAGATCTCCTAATCGAGAAAACTTTGTAATTCTGGAGTAAAAATCTTCCAATCAATAGAGTTCAGCCAAAACGGCAGAAAACGTCTATGCTGAGGATGCTGTATGTCAATAGACCTTTTAGCTATTCTGAAAAGAATCAGAATCGAATGATATTTTGCTACATTTTGTAGAATTTTCGAATGTGCACAATAATGATCGAAGCTCTATCGCCATTCAATCAAACGTCGCGCATAAAATTGTATAAAAATAACGCTCGATCCAGGCTCTTTTGTAGAATAGCTAAAAGGTCTATTGAGGACAATTTGAAAATTCGAATGTATGTTAAATCTCCAAGGTGATGAAGTCCACCTTGATAAATTAATCGAAAGTTGAGTTCGTTTTGATGTTGTGTAAGTTCTTTGAAGAGATTCTGTAAACCTGGTTCTTTAATTTCGCAAACACTAGAGTTATTAATCTACAACAAGACAGTGAGCAGATGATTTCTACAGAAAAATCACAGTTTTATATTCTTTATTGCTTACATAATATTTTCGATGAAATTCAAGCAAGACCTTTAAAAATTTGTCGCCGGTTTCATTTATTTTCAGTCGTCATTATAAACCTGTAAAAGGTTTTATATTAAAAATCATTTTTACTTTTGAATTGATTGCCTTTAGAAGTGATCTACCAACAAATACAATTAAATTTTGTTCAGCGAATAATTTTCAAAGGAAAACATAATATGAAAAGGTGAATTTTTAGACGTTTTAGAAGAAATAAATTATTTGTTAGTAAATATTGTCTGGATTCGTTTATACTAGCGTTTAGCATGGCGTCCGTTAATCATTGTTTAATTTTGAGAGAAATGGGAAGAAAACATTTCACACCCTCCAGGCAACGAGCAATAAAGTTTTGCTTTCTCTGTTTATTTTGATTTGATTGATTGAGTGCACTCAGAGGTGTGAAATCTACGTATATTCTTCAGAGATGTAAATCGCTTTGTCTTTTTGAAAACTATCCTCTATAACCAAGAAGGCAAACGAGGTCTTCTTCTTCAACAATTCTTTGTCCATCCTTGCCTTCCTTCTGCATCACTTTTCAAAATTTTGACCAGAAATTTAAACCAGAATCATCCTTCTTCTTCCTATTTCCAAATTTTTTACTGAGCATATTCTCGCCAAGATATTGCCGTTGCTGCTGAAATATTTATCACTAAACGGTTTTTACTTATTCTTCAGTTTGAAGTAATTACACATTCAAGTCGAAGAACAACGAAAATGGCGAAAGTTCATAAGCAAAGGAACCTTTGGATGACTCACGAAACACGAATGTTTAGCAGGGACTCATTGGCATGGAGCAGAGCTCTGGTTTAAAGGTACAACTTTTATCTGTACTTAACCTTTGAAATTAATAATTTAGAATTCATCATCAGTAACAATACAATGGTGATGGTATATAAGGAACAATTAAAAACTGAATATCTCAGTGATGGTAAATCTTATTGCTATTAGCCTTTGAATAGTTTTTCAGGAATCAGACATATTTTTGACCATAAATACTTTGATACTGTGAATTTTTTCCAATAACTATTTTATCTGGCTTGAGAAATATGTGCCTTCTTCAATCTGTTTCCTTTTCCCTTCAAGCTGACCCACAGTTCATTTTGATTAACAGTGTCATCCGACTTGTTGCTTTTAGTGACTCATTGTGTTTCTCTAAGATTTGAGTGAGAAGATCTGTCATTTGAGAATCAGTCCCGTTTCTTTTTGTGATGGTTCAGGTTTGTATTTATCAATGGTCTGATGCCATATCTAATGTTTTTTATATTGTATCTTCTCCAAAGGATTCCCAGTTAAAGGTCATAATTTAGTAAACATGTTGGCAGGACTTTGCTGAATTTCTCATCCTAATCTTTAGAGCTGTTATCAATGTTCTCTGCACAAAATTTCCAAATTATCTTTTACTTATCTTTATTTTCTTTGGTTTCTATTTTTCATGTTGAATCTTGAAAGTGTACTGTAAATTTTGATAATTCAATACAACTCTGTATGTTTGGTATTACATGTGGTACTTTCAAATTTAAATGGATTGCAGTACCATAAAATAGCATAGGATGTAAAAAACACGACGTTTTCATCATCAAGTATCTTGATGCAATGTACTAGTTCATCACTAAAACCCATCATTCTTAAATTTGACAATATTCTACATAAATTAAATCAACTACTTTCAACCCACATGTTCTGTCTTTGTGAATGATTGACTTTAGTCAGTCCTTTTCAGATTCTGATGAAAAATTGTCCTCCATACAATCTACCTCGTGAAAATCTTTCTTGCCATCCAATTCAGCACCACGCTTCTTGCCATAAATTAGGTTTCCCCATAAAGATTCAATTCCACATTTAGGGCATTCCACACATATTGGGATGAGGAAACGTTCTTGTTCAGAATTTTTGTTTTGTTCGGCCAGACATACTGCATGACTTTTAAATGTACATTTAGAGTCACAGCATTCTACCAAAATTGTTTCGTCTACATCTTCATAAACTTTGTGACAAAGTTGGCAATGTCCATTTTTTTCATTTATTTCCACCTGACTTACGGATTTCTTTGACTTCTTCTTATCCACAGTGATTGGCCCATACGCAATTGGCATATGAATAGGGGGTTGGCTAGTGATTGGAAACTCCTTCATATATTCTTGTTTTAGCCATTGCACTGTAAGAGGCAATCTATTCCATGGTCCTGTTTTCAACATTTCTGACAATATCCTCAATTTCCTATGAAACTGTTTCTCCCTACCCTTCTTCTTTTGAACATGTTTCAAACGTCTTGATAAATCGGGATGTTGCCATGCCCATTCAAACCTGAGCCCTGCAACATCAGTAGGGAATCCATGAACAATTAAAACCATATCCCACGGCCCCCTTCCATCAGTTTTTGATGCCCCACCAGCACTTATCCCAATGTTGTGTTGCTTTACTCTCCTTTTCGGGTCAACAGTGTAACCAATATACGTGTTTCCTTTGCGTGTAGGGTTCAAACAGTACAAGAGATAAACGCCATAAAACTGACGGTTTCCTGTAAAAGGATTATCAGAAGGACCTGCTACTGCCTCCATAACTTAGCCCCCCTTGGACTTGCTGCAGCTCCTTTATTCTCTAAGAGCTTTCAGAGGCGACAGGCAGGGATGGCCCCAAACGACCTCCTTGCAAAAACTTGCACTAGGACTCTGCAGACATGGAACTTGAGGTCCTTATAAATCATCTCCACGTCTCTTGATCGGGCCTTCTTGAATTTGCTCTGGGTTTTAGGTCCTTTCTCCCCAAGAGCTTCAGAGCTTCCTCAGAACTGACAGGTACAACAAGAGAGATGGATGGGCCTAAACGACCAACGACTTCCTCCTCGCTAAAACTTGCTCCTTTAGACGTCTGCAGACATGAATGAAACTTGAGGTCATTTCAAACCATCTCTATGCCTCGATGATGCTTGCACTCTAAAGAATCTTACCCAACGTTTGCGTGAAAGGAAATCGTTTCCAGCAGCTTCAAGAAGTTACAGTGAACTGCTTGCCGCCATTGCGGTTGAAAATTTAAATTATGCAATTTCGCGGGAAATATATTCGCGTCAAAGGACATTTTGCGATTCTATTGTCTTTCCAATAAGCGCGAAAGTTATGGCCAAGTTCAGTTCCCATGATGCTTCGTAAATTGTTGTTGTTGTTTGTTGAAGAGAAAGGGATGCCATTCACGTTTCAAGGGCAAGAAGGTTTTGGAGAAACCAAACAAAGTGACCAAATTACAAGCAAAATATATCAAATGAAAGACAGCCAGTGACAGCCAATGAACGGTTGTTGAAGTAGATGAATAGATAGATACTGGTGAGACGATTTTTCTTTGGCCTGATGTAGGTAGCTAGTAGTAATAGTTTGACTTTGAAAATTAGGCCCCACAAATCAAAATTGTATGCCTTACTTAGGCTATGTCTCAGAACAGAGGGCTTCTCATATTCGAAAACGTCCATAGTTAGACCAGCTTTGAGTTGCATACACAGAATGCTGAAAGATAAAAGAGGTGATTTAATATTTATGAATTTCCAATACAAGAAGTTTCAAGATAATTGTGTTAGTTCTTGTAAAAAATAGCTTTAATTAACCCTAGTAGGAGTTTGAATCTAACTAAGAGGTGAATCCCAGACCTGACTCACCACAACATTGTCCCTAATATTCCACTTGTGCAATTTTTCCATTGTTTTCCTTTGCCATGCATGTTTCTTTTTAAAGCAATTCTCAAACAGTTTTCAATTATAATCCCTTTTGTGACCTAATACATAAAGTTTGAAATTCTAGAGGATTGCGCTAAAGATGGCAGCAAGGTACTTTTTACCAAGATGCGTTGTATTCTTTAAATATTGATTCTTGTAGAATCATTAAAGATTCTCAATTGAAGCACATATTGGCAAAAGCTCCTCCACGCCATCCTTTCTGTAATCCTCTGTCATTATGAAGACCCTTTTCTGCAGACTTTCTTTTGCAGTTTTTAAACAATGAACCCTAACGGGGTGCGCTTTATATTTTATCCTATCCTTCAACATACTTTCTTTGAAAGCTTGTGCTGTTTTCTACTATGTCTGCTAATCGTTCCTCCACAGATGATACACAGCAATGCAAGCAGGGTCAGTTGAAGTAGCAGGTTCAAGAAGAAATGCAGATGATGAAAATCCAGTCAGCAATCTCCTGCTCGCTTGTGGTGCAGTCTTTGGTGATGAATTGAAAAAAAATCTCAAGAAAAAGAAGGAAACAGATGAAAAGGGTGGAATCTCTAATCACAATGAAGCTGTTGTTTCAGTTGGTGGAACATCCATCCGAGATCAAATTGTAAGAAATTTTTTAGAACGGAATAACGCAAAACTGCAAAAATTTGATTGAGCAATGGAACCATTTGATAAATGTTCTTGTCTGATAATGGTCACACAGATCATGAGATGAGATTTGAAAAAGAGAAGAAAAATCAAGAATAAACACTTTGCAGCATTGTTCATAATTTCAAGTTGTGGAACCATGATCAAATGTATTTGTTGAAATGATTCTAAGTAGTTTATAAGGTGCATGCCTTGCACAGTCACATTACCGCATCTTTTCTGCCTAACAATTAGGGCTCAAATCTTTCAAAAGGTTGGTGTAAAATTCAATTACAGTTTTCTTTGAAATAAATGGCTTGGAAGGGACTTAGGGTTTTTTTGCTGTAAATCTGCCATGGAAATTTATTGATATCTTGATTAATGGTGGCATTTATTAAATTTGAGGCTATGATGTCATCAAATACCAGAAAGGCTACAGATTTCTGCTTGCCACCATATATCAAATCTTCATAAACTATTGTTTTTCACGAGGGTTGATATCATTTTTTCTCTATGGTTTAAGATTTACAATACTTGTTTAAATTTTTTCGAAATTTTCCATGAATTTTTTCAAAAGTAATTAAATTGCTGCCATTTTGAAAAAAATCAAGATATCAAAATATTTCCATGGCAGATTTAAAGCAAAGTACCATAAGTTCCTTTCAAGCCATTCAATTCAAACAAAAATGTCATACAATTTTACACCCACCTTTTTAAAGATTTGGAGATCTGAGCCCTAAGTATGCTATAATTCTTAAGAGTTCTTGAGAAAACTTTATGTTCTTAAGGCTTCTTTCTTGTTCTTAGTGTGAAGAATTTTTTGAAAATTCCTAAGGATTCTTGAAGGTTCTTGTCATGTTAATGTGCGCAGAGCCTGTACTGTGTGTAAAATTTATCCTCTTATTGATAATCAAAAACTTGTATTCATTGCAGAAGCCTGATGAACGCTATTCTTGTGAAAACTGCAACAGGAAGTTTGCAAAGAAAGCCAAGTACATGGAACATTTGTTTGAGGAAACTGGAAAACACAGATACAAGGTAACTTCTTTTAAAATGGTTATATGATGTTGTCATGATTGCTACTAAATGTTGATAGCATGCAAGATTTTCATGCAATTTGTATTATTTTCTGACTACAAACTATATCTCATTAAATTAAAATCGACTACACTTCATACCAAAATTTCTGGAGGAAACTTGTGACACAATTGTTTCATTTTTCCATTTTTCTTGTGCTATTCAATGTCAAAAATTCAAATTCAAAAGTTATTGCAAACTGTCTCTACTTTCTCAAGATTTTTTTGACAATATTTGATACAGGATTATAGTTTGTCTCAAATTACAGTTCTCAAATTACAGTAGATGTCATAATTTCTGCAAATGACAACGATTCAAGCAATAACGCATGCCATCTATTTTGAGATGGATACCACAGAGTAGTTTCCATTTCCTTCCCTGAGATTCATTGGCAAAGGATATTCCTTCTTCTTTCCCTCCCCCCCCCCCGCCATTTTAAGGCTTTAGCAGCCTTTGCAATTTCTTTATTAGAATGACTTTGCATATAAAATTCCTTAACCCTGAATTGAACTATTCTATTTTCATTTGTTTCCTAGTGTGAACATGAGAATTGCAACTGGTCATTTAAAACAAAATATAAACTTGAAAGACATCAAATTAAGCATGGTGCAGAAAAGAAATTTGTGGTAAGTCCATGATCCTCTTACCAAATCCTGTTTGACTAGTTTAAGTGGTTTCCATAATCAGTGTTATAAAACCAGCATGTGTATTTTGATTCTTTAGCTGGGTATGGCACAAGTTTAGTGCCAAAACGTACTATAGAAATTTTTGGATATGTCGTACTATAAAATTTTTTGGATATGTCGTACTACTCTCTAACATGGACTTGTCTATTTATTTATTTAACCGTATTTCAAAATGCCGGCATTTATTAAATTTGAGGCTGTGACATCATCAAATTTCTAAATCCTAAACCAAAAAAGCTACAGATTTCTCCTTGCCGCCATATTGTAGACCTTCATAAACTATAGTTTTTGTGAAGGTTATATCATTTTTCCTCTATTGGTTTAGGATTTATGATGATTGAAATCTTTCAAGATTTTCCATTAATTTTTTCAAAAATCATTTAAATGCCACCAAAGAAATCGAGTTTATCAAAAAATGTCCATGGCAAATTTACAGAAAAATTCCATAAGTTCCTTTCAAGCCATTCAACTGAAAGAAAAATTTCATAGAATTTTACACCCACCTTTTTGAAGATTTGAAAGATTTGAGACCTATGCTAGATTTACACTTTTGGCTCTATTGAATGTTACTTCATCATTTCCTCTTGCAGTGTCCAGTTGAGAATTGTAACAGATCATATTCCGAATCCTACAAATTGAAAGCACATGTCCACACGCATACAACATTCTTCCAGTGTCCTGTTACTGAATGTGACAAAGTTTGCACGTCAGAGAGAGGACTGCAAAATCATGAAAAGAAAATCCATTTTCCAAAAAAGTGAGTAGTTAGTCTCATAAACACTTTTTTCAAGGGGCAAATAAGATACTTTGATATGCTTAAAATCATTTGTTCGTCAGAATACATAAGGAAGTCATTCATGGGTGGACGAAATATTGGCAATTTGTAATTAATCATACCTCATTTCCTGCCGCTTTTGTTGTGTTGTTTCCGCTTTTCTACTTCTTAAAAAATGCCCTCTGTTTGGATAATCATGGATAACCAAATGCAGTTCTACTATAGTCATCAAAATCTAAAGGCCAAAATATTGTTCTAAAACCCAAAATATTGAAATACTTTTTTGTCACTTTTTTGTAATTTTTAGAACATAGTGGTCCCATGATGAATTCGAGAGATGAAAGAAGTCATCAGAACAACTAAAAGATGGCCTAAAATGCATGATCAAAGCCATTATCAAATAAAAGAAATTCAACTTGTTAGTTTTACTCGTTTTTTAAATGCTTTTCTCAATACATGTACGTATCTTACTTGCGTTGCTGTTTAATGTGAATTTTATTTGTAGAAAGACGCCTGGTCGATATGTTTGTACATTTCCTGATTGTGGCCAACTGTTTGATAGAAAATCTTATTTGGATGTACATATAAGATCGCACACCAACGAACGACCATTCAAATGTTCTTTCAAGGTTTGTTATTAGACTGATGACGCTTCATTTCATTTTTAATTTTCATTTATTTAACTAAAGGGGAGGGTAGCTCTTCCGCAGAAGTGCTGGTTTTCAAGGGGCCCTATAGAACTAAACTATAGTACAAAAAATGATTGATATTAAAACTATCACTGAACCTATTGACAATGAAAAAACCTATTTACAATATCCGAAATTTACAATTAAAAAGAAAAAACCCTAAATCGACTGCTTAAGTAAGCTCAGGGAGGATGCTTGTTTTGACTCAGCTGAGAGTTGAGACATGACCCCTTGTATTTTTTCAATGTTTTTAATCTGATTTCTTCATTTCGACTGATACAATGACTCACAACCAAACGGATTCTAAACAGGGACTAAAATTTAACAAAAGGTTGGAAGAGAAATCCTGAAAGAGAAAGCCTTGCTCAAATTGGCTTCTCCGCTCTGAGATAACGAGGGATTCTCTCGCAAAAGCCCCTTGATAATCTTCAAAACAGGCCTAAAATCACGACCAAATTTTCCTAATACTTCTGCCTTACAGGAATGACTTCAACACCATTTAGCAAGTGTTATTCCCTTGGAAATCGCCCATAAATTATTTGTTTATACTCCCATAGATGACACTTTCATCTTCCCAAAAGGATAACACACGCTCAAGCATCAATAAAACCATTCCAGTAAGGCAGTAAATTTGGCCGTGATTTAAACCATGACGATTTCTGGAAGGGGCTATCTTGGGAAAATCCCGCATAATTTCAGATTGGTAGCTGATTTCAGTCGATAAATTTTAGAATTTATTTGAACATGTCCACTATATAATAATATACTAGTCATTATCATGTTCTTTATACCCAGAGAGCAGTGGCCTTTGAAACGGGGATTATTTTTCTTGACTGACCATGTTTATTCCAGACTGTGTTTATTCCAATGATTTTTTAGGATTGTCATGCTACATTCACATCTGGTAGCAAATTAAACAGACATCAGATGATACACGCAGAAGCGAAGCCATTCGAATGCAAATATGAAGGATGTCTGTCATCTTTTAAACGACAAGATAACCTTAATCAACATATCAAAATGCATCATACTGACATTAAAGCATTCTTCTGTCCGTTCGAAGGTAAGATTACTTGATTTGGTAACAATTTAATTAGCCGAAATTGTGAATATTGTATTTCTGCAGATAGTTAGTTACCCTATTCTTAGAATAAACTATGTTTTTTGAATCAAGCTTTATATAAATTCTTTATTATACAATCATGGGCTCCAAAGAGTTTTAACAATGAGCCTATTTCAGGCGAAATCCGCCCCTTTTCGGGCAGATATTTTGGTAAACAATGGACATTTTATTGGGTTCCCCTCCCCATAGATTTCGTCTTCCCTTTCGCTTATGGTAACGAAACGATGCTATCTTAAAGGGAATCGACATAGTTAAAAGCTGGCCCGGGCCAGGTCAAAAATATAATCTATTGTCATCGACCACTTTGACACATCCGGTTTCATTGTGTAGGTAAAGAAACAATGGGTTTGTGGGCGTTTCTTCAGCCTATTTATAGCGGCTACAAGATATAGCTATGTCTGTTCCCTTTAATCAAAAGCATTTCTTCTCTTCAGGAAAAGTTTGTTTTGTACTTTGCAAATGCATTATAGACTGACTGCACGAGTGTAACTAGTCTGCATTGAATTGAATTGTATTGTTTGAGCGAACAGATGTGATAAATGTGATATTAGATGAACACCAAATGCAAGGTGTACAAATGATAAGTGAGGTCACTGCAATGATTTTCACCAAATTGCACGGTTCTCCTATTTTCTGGCTGATGGACCCCAAATATTGAATTTTTTTCACGTTGTTATTCACAGGCCTAAAATATAGATTTAATGCCAGATTCCAGACCCCAAATATTGGGCCGGATTGAAAATAGAGAGCACCCCCTTGGGGAAGAAGCTTAGAGTATTGGAGACGCAGTTTGTAAGTTTCTAAGACTTAAACTTTGTTTCATTGAGCTTATAAAGTTGTAAACACCCTTGAAATCAAGTAAAGTTCGTTTATCATCAATTTCCAGATTGCTCATCAAGATTTTCTGCTGTGAGTTCATTGAAGGACCACATTTGTTTACATACGAGAGAAACGTGTTTTGTTTGCCCATTAGAAGGATGCATAAAATCGTATTATTCTAAGAATGTACTGCGGACTCATATTAGAAGACATCAAGCCAAAATCGAAAAGGAAGAGAAGTTATTACAAGAGCAAGGTAAATGCTTTATGATATCTCGTTATGATTACTGCTGCAATTGCCAACCTGGACTTGCTACAAGTCTCTCTCTTGTCAGCACAAGATAAATGGCGAGCAGGAAGAAGGAGAAAAGAATGGTGGAGGCGGAGAGCGTCTCTCTCCTCCCTTCTCCCTCGCCCTCACATTGAACATCTTATGACTTGCGCTGAGAAGAGAGAGAGAGAGAGACTTGTAGCAGGTCCATTGCCAACTCCAAACCAAGGCAAAAATGCTGAAGAGTTTGTGCAAGGTTGAAAGTTTGTATTTGCAAAAATCATAAAATCTCAATACATCCCAATCAAAGCCGAGCACGTGGCATGAACAAAGCATAACTAAATATATAATGTTGTGCCTTAATAGAGCTTTTACTGTACATATCCTTCTGGAATCAATTACTGAAGTTGAAATCTAGTAATGTCTGACGTTGATATGTGTTTGGAAATTCTGTTTTCATTTCTAAAAATAAATGAAATGCTTAGGACATTTAAATTTATAGCAGAGGTATCCAGTAGGTCTAGCGAATTAAAGAAAAATCATTGAAAACTTTTCTCGAGCTTTTAAGGAGGGTTGCCCTTCAACAAGTTGATTTTCAAGGGGCCCTCCAAATGCTCCTTGTTTTGCACGTTCAGTGAATTTTTCTCCATGAGTTCACAACTGATTGCTGTTTGCTTTATCTCAACAGAAATCCAAAACAGGCTACGCAACGAATCGCTGAATCTACGATTAAACGATCACAATCAATACGTTGACATTTCCTTGAACGAGGTTCTGATTCCTGCAATAGATGACGTCACTGGGCTTCTAAATCCTGATAGTGCCTCTGCGCCCTTGGACTCGGAGAACACTGTTGTTTCCCTTGGGGAGGCTGTTTGCTTTCAATACATGAATGCTGGCAACGATAGTTTAGATTCATCGGAGATCGTGGACGGCAGTCAAAGAGAGACTGGAATTGCGGAGGTAAGTGGGATGTTTATTTGTACCGGGCGTCCCTGCATGTACTCCTGTATTGAATATCACCGAAACTCGCTTGATTGATAATGATTTATGAAAACAATTGATGTTAAAACTAACTACAAACGTTTTCATACGCCCTAGAGAAGCATAGCTTATCGAGTCATAGCATATCATACCTTTGATAAAATTTTATTTCCAATTCTTTTTTCAATGGACCAAAAATATATGAAGTTGATAAAACGTTTGTTTTCAATACTTGATGGTTGAAAAATTGCCCGTTGAAAACCCTATTTCGTGCTGTACTTTTGAAGCAACATAGTCTATCTTGCATTACAGCCAAAACAGAGTTTTTATCATCCTTGAAATCTCCAATGACAGTTAGCATTTCTGTCTGTCATTTATGACCAAACTGTGAGCTTAATATAGAAAGGAAATTGGTTTGGTGATCAGCAGTGCTTTTTTTAGTATGCTTCAAAACCAGGCAAGGTGTTGGTGAAGGTGTTGTGGCGCAGTGGTGTAATCCTCTGATATTGCAGCCAGAACAGTAGGGCGGAGAGGGTTCGATCCCAGGTAGAGCCCCACCACTTGAGCGTCATGACAAGGGGTCGCGGACTCGATTAGGTCTATTCTAATTCTGCGGTCCCAGTGCTTGGCGCTAAAAACGCAAATTCACTTTCACCTTCAGGCAGCCCTAAAAAGAGCTAATTTACTAATTTTAAACAAGATCAGCTGTACCTGGTAAAATTATTTTGATCTTTGATCTGCTTGCCAAAAAGGAAATTTTGAAAACTTCGCCATGTAATCACATCTTGGTGATTTTCCAAACAGGGTATTTTTTTGGGACACCCGGTGAGGTAATTGAAAAGAACTTGATCGAATCTTGCAAAGGCTTTATTACTTTGTGGACGCTGAGAAATCAAATTTCTTGAAACTTATTCTATTTATTTCAGATCAACAAGGAATCGCGTGAACAGAGACCAAAATGCAGCCAAGAAACAGTTGTATCATTAAATTCCCGCAGCACAACAAGTCCTTCACAAGCAAATGCAACTTCAAGTGAAAACATTAGAGATTCTATCATATCGTCAAAAAGCGAAGGGAAGAGATCGAAACCAGATAATCTGAAACTCGATTCTCCAGTATTTGACCCCATTTCAACTATCGCATCCGAAAGTCCTGAAAGCAGAAGCGTCGAAATGTCTTCCCCAATTTTCAGTTCAGGGTCTGTGGCCGTTCCGTTATCGATGACACGATTTCTACCGCGGGATATACAAGTGAACGAGTTATTCCACCACGACTACCCGAATGACCACGCGTATAATCGATCGTTACTGCCAACAGTTCCTCGCACTTCTGTTACGTTAGAGAGCCGAAACATCGATACAGCGATCGAAAATGCGCTGACCTCATCTGATTACGAGGGTTCGTTATCTGTAAGTGGCGCAACTGATTCGATAATGGAAATGCGACCGTTTCTCGTTGATAATGGAATGTCATCTTTTTTGGCAAATGATGATGTTGGAAGAATGGAAACTTGTTCAAGTGAAGATCACCTGAATATTAACCGGAAGTATGATTTGTCATGTGACATCAACGATGCTCTGATGCTTGAGGTATGTTCATTTTTTCTAAGCTTTGTCTAAGTTAAGATGAAAAGCAATAAGGAATAAACTCTATTGGTTGTGAGGGGTCAAGTGCACTTAGGCGGACGCAGATGATGGTGACAGGTAAAATGTACCACAGTACCACAGGGGCAGTACCTGGTACCAAAATATCCGGTACCCAGTACCATCAAGGTCAGTATCAGGGACCATCGGAGTAGGAAAACAGTACCACTTAAAATAGAAAATTACGGACAAATATTGGGAAAAATTCGGAATGAAAAAATTGATAATTTCTGTGTTCAAAGTCCTAAAAAAATATCCTTGTCTCAAAAAAATCCCCCAAAAATTTCCATATTACCCTGTAATTCCTACCAGTACCCAATCAGTAGCAGGTATAGCCTGCGTGCAGACCCAATATTCTGAAGAAGAAAGGGTCTGCGCAACAACGAGCAAAAGCTTGCTACCGAACAATTCTGGGTTTCAGGGAAAATATTGTATGCAATCATGAGTTGATTAATTCATTTAACGATGTGTTGTTTAGCGTGTTGAAAAACATGTCGTTCTTCGCTATTATCATAGTCATAAGAGAAAAATTAAGTTTTCTCTTATGACTATGCTATAATTTATCCGTAGTCCGAGTAAAATGAATGGCCTAAAGGGATTTGCACTGTGTAGCAAGCTTTTGGTCGTTGTTGCGCAGACCCTTTCTTCTTCGGAATATTGGGTCTGCGCGCAGGCTATAGCAGGTACCGTAGGGGCCGATAACCCTGTCACCATCCTCAACACAGCTGCCAAGGAAAATAGGGCTGAATTGAAGTGCGTTAGTACTGATTGCATTAGCATAGGTTCAAAATCTTTAAAAAGGCTGGTGTAAAATTCAGTGACCTAACCGTTGGACTTTTCTGAAATCTTCAATATTTTCAGAATTAGAGTGTTTTTTATTTTTTTCAAGAATTCAAGAAAAATTTTCAAAAACAACTTAAAACCATCATAATTTGTAAACTGCTTGATGCAACATGAAATAATTTCGGAGAAAACCATAGTTTATGAATGCCTACAATATGGTATCAAGCAAAAGTCAGTCACTCATCTGGTTTATGATTTAGAAATTTGATGACGTCACATCCTCAAATGAGTTGAAATGTAAGATACGCTGTAATTTCGAAAAAATATTCAAGATTTCTGGAAAGTCCAACGGTAGAATCATAGATAAGTTGCTAAAGTTTCTTTCAAGCCATTCAATCAGGAGAAATAGGTCATAGAATTTTGCGCCCACCTTTTTACGCCGAGTTAAAGATTTGGAGCCTATGCTGATTGCATATTGTTTTTGTGAACAATACTGACAAATTGTATTCTCTGCTCAGATGATGCAAAATACGATCGTAATTTGTACATGGGGGGGGGGGGGACGTCAAAAAAACCTAAATAAGCTCTAAATCTGCAGACCTGTAGCAGGAACGGGAAACCGTCGCAGAGCCTATAACAAATAGACCTTTTAGCTATTCTGCAAAGGACCAGAATCGAACGATATTTTGCTACATTTTGTAGAATTTTTTAACGTGTACAATAGTGATAGAAGCTCTAATGCCACCCTATCGAACGTTGCATGTAGAATGTATAGAAATAACGCTCGATCCAGGCTCTTTTGTAGAATAGCTAAAAGTTCTATTATGAAAAACTTAAAAAGTAATTACTGAAACCGGGATTGTTTCTGTCAGACTTGACCACTTTTTACCGATTTCTCGTCATATTACGTCCCTTCAGTAATCTTTCATCTTCAGTAATCCAGTAATCTTTCATTTTATAGGAATCAGTAATCGACAATCGTTCTTCATCACTTGATTCTGGTTTCAATCATTATTCATCAAATGACAGTTATGTTGTTTCCCTAATGGAACCATCGCATGTTGTGAGCGAACACTTATTGAATATCTCACACAACCCAACTATGGTCGACCATATGTATTCCCAACAAAGCCCAGAGGAAGTTGAGCTACAAATAGCAAGTGAAGAACAGAATTTTGAAGAGAGTACTGTTAATATCCAAGATATCAGGTAGAAAGCTTATAATGACTTTAGCCTTTAGAAATTCTACTACCGTATTGACGTATGATACGTTTGGTTCGATATAAGGAAGAAGTTGCACTACGAATTGCAAGTGAATAACAGAATTTTGAAGAGAGTACTGTTAATATCCAAGATATCAGGTAGAAAGCTTATAATGACTTTAGCCTTTAGAAATTCTACTACCGTATTGACGTATGATACGTTGGGTTCGATATAAGGAAGAAGTTGCACTACAAACTGCAGATGAAGAACAGAATTTTGAAGAGAGTACTGTTAATATCCAAGATATCAGGTAGATAGCTTATAATGACTTTTAGAAATTCTGTTACTGTAGGATGCACTTTGTTGGGTTCGATATATAGGGAGGAAGTTAAACTACGAATTGCAAATGAATAACAGAATTTTGAAGAGAGTACTGTTAATATCCAAGATATCAGGTAGAAAGCTTATAATGACTTTAGCCTTTAGAAATTCTACTACCGTATTGACGTATGATACGTTGGGTTCGATATAAGGAAGAAGTTGCACTGCGAATTGCAAGTGAATAACAGAATTTTGAAGAGAGTACTGTTAATATCCAAGATATCAGGTAGAAAGCTTATAATGACTTTAGCCTTTAGAAATTCTACTACCGTATTGACGTATGATACGTTTGGTTCGATATAAGGAAGAAGTTGCACTACAAACTGCAGATGAAGAACAGAATTTTGAAGAGAGTACTGTTAATATCCAAGATATCAGGTAGATAGCTTATAATGACTTTTAGAAATTCTGTTACTGTAGGATGCACTTTGTTGGGTTCGATATATAGGGAGGAAGTTAAACTACGAATTGCAAGTGAATAACAGAATTTTGAAGAGAGTACTGTTAATATCCAAGATATCAGGAAGAAAGCTCATAATGACTTTAGCCTTTAGAAATTCTGCTACCGTATTGACGTATGATACGTTGGGTTCGATATAAGGAAGAAGTTGCACTACAAACTGCAGATGAAGAACAGAATTTTGAAGAGAGTACTGTAAATATCCAAGATATCAGGTAGATAGCTTATAATGACTTTTAGAAATTCTGTTACTGTAGGATGCACTTTGTTGGGTTCGATATATAGGGAGGAAGTCAAACTACAACTTGTAAATGGAGATCAGAATTTTGAAGAGAGTACTGTAAATATCCAAGATATCAGGTAGAAAGCTTATAATGACTTTTAGCTTTTAGAAATTCTGCTACCGTATTGACGTATGATACGGTGGGTTCGATATAAGGAAGAAGTTGCACTACAAACTGTAGATGAATAACAGAATTTTGAAGAGAGTACTGTAAATATCCAAGATATCAGGTAGATAGCTTATAATGACTTTTAGAAATTCTGTTACTGTAGGATGCACTTTGTTGGGTTCGATGTATAGGGAGGAAGTCAAACTACAACTTGTAAATGGAGATCAGAATTTTGGAGACAATAACTGTTAATATCCGAAGATATCAGGTAGAAAGTTTATATGGTATCCTATAGAAGTTCTGCGTGAATACCTTTAGATAAAAAAAACTACAAATGATCTTAGGTATTCTCGTGCCGAAAGTTTTTGAAGCGAGTAATGTGCGTATTCGCAGGGGATATATAACATGTTGAGGGTGCAGGTATGTGCGGCACACATGGGCGAGTTTTTGCACCCACCATTCTCTGATCGTTGCTTGGCATATTTTCCTTAAAAATGGATTGGTTTGGCGTAAATCATCAGAAAGTATTTCTAATCAGTAGCTTTCAGCCAAAATTCATTATAAAAGTGGGTACTAAGGTGGGTGCCTTTCTGACTGAAAACTAGGCAGCAAACCCCTGTCCATCCACAATTTGTGCCTCCTCCAGTTTCATATTCCAGACATTTTTGTCTATATATCTTGCCCAAGAACATTATTTGACTTTCAAGATAATCGAGCGTTATTGTAAACAGTTTAGAATTGCAATCTCAACTCAGCAAAACTTTTCCTTAGCAAAGTTTAGGTTGCATGCAAATTCAAAACGTTTGAATATGTAGCTTATTCCCAAGACAATTGGGGGTCACTTTCTGCTCATTTGCGCTTCGTTGAGCATGTGAGTGCGGGTACCCATAAGAATTGTTTTTCCAATAGAATCTAGTCAAAGTCAATCATTTTATAGTTTTGATTACAATCAATTAGACATTAGTTCAAGTTAGAAGTAGCATTTACAAATTCAGCATTACTGTTTCAAGCTAAATACAGACATGAATTTACAGCAGTGCTTCATAATCTACTTCTTTCCTTGTTGCCTAATACTTATTGTTACAGAATTTAAAATGTCAAACAACACGATATGTATAATGTTTTACATTATTTCTACCATCTGATGAAGAAATTATACGAAAGGGTGATTTGTTGACATCAATCAAACAGTTTGTGCGGGTTGAGAGAATTCTCTCATTTCTACAGTATCTATATGCAGCAGGAATGAAAGTTTGATTTGCTTATCTGCTACAAGACAAACCAGAACACCCCTTCTTCTTGACATAACTTCTAATCATCTCCTTCTGAAAGTCATTTAAATCCCAAGAGTCAATTACTTTCTCAAGCTTTTCCATTCCTCCATAACCTCCAAGAAATCCAGTTAATTTTGAAGCCATTGGACTGCTTTTTACTTGCTCGTCATTCAGATGTAGGGATTGGAAAATCTGTCTGTGTTGTCGTAGAATGTATTTCTGGTGGTAGCTGTCAAAAAGAAAAATATATTGTAAGTGATCAATAAATTATAAAGGGCTATGTAATCTAGCTTACCTTAATACCTTAACAAGAGAATTGATATGAGAACGTCTCAAAGCGCCTCTTTGATATCAGGCCATACACAACACAAGGGACGGCGGGGGCAGTACCCCTAAATTCTCAAATACAAAGTGAAAAGTAGGAATTACAGGGAATTGGGTCACTTCTAAGGAAATTTTCCATCATTTCCCCTTGAAATTTTGAGCTATGTGCACCTGTGCTTTGTTTGGTACAAAGTTTCAGGAAAAAAGTTTGCCAACAAATTTTGCCTGAATGGCCTTTAAGTGTCTCACGATTTTAAAGGTTTGATTGGCTACATTTTTTTCACAGAAGTCAAAGCCTCACTTACTCTTCTGCATCATAAAATCTCTCAGCAGGTAGAATTTGTGTTCTGACTGTCCTTGGCTTCAGTTTTTGCTTTACCATTTCAAGTGACTTTTCTGCTATTTGTTTTTGCTCCTCGTCATCATAAAATATGGCAGACATGTATTGCCTTTTAACCATGGCCGCAGGGTTGTGGTTTTCCCAGAAGACGTCCAGCAAGGTTTCGTATTTGATCTCATTTGGATCAAATTCTATCTGAATGGTTTCTGTGTGGTCACCCCTAAAAATGAATATACTCCTGTCAGTCTACACATATTTTTTAAGAAACTCAACTCTCAAATAGATACAAAATCAAGAAACTGGAGTATAGCACAGATCTTATATGAGGGATTGCTTCTGAGAAACTGTAGTGGCCTCAACTGAAAAATAAGAAACCTTACTTTGAAGCAAAGACCTCAATTAGAAGTTAAGAAACTTTTCCAATTTTTGGATGAAAGTTGCTAAGTATAGAAAGTGACTTTCTATTAAAAAATGCTTTGCAACTTTCATCTAAAAAATTGGAAAAGTTTCTTAACTTCTAATTGGGGTCTTTGCTTCGAAGTAAGGTTGGTTGGTACTTACCAATGCTAAACCAAATAATACTAAAAGAGTCATTTCTGTTTTATGATTTGGTTGTTTAGTTTTATACTTAAAGGGAATCTAAGCATATATAAGCCTTTGATAAAAATAACCGTGCAAAGATAATAGGCTGTGCCACACCATATTTGGGTAACTTATCGAGGTCAACAGGAACTACTGTGACGTGATTGGCTAGAGTTTGACCATGATTGGCTTGCACCAATTTTATATGCTTGCATTCCCTTTGATAAAATTCAATTTTATGAAAATTTAAGTAACTCTGGAAGAAATGTTTGCTCTAAGAACTGGGACAAAACTTAAGGAATTACTACAAATTTGAAAGATTTGGATTTTTATCAAAACAGTATGTGCTATGTCTCGATTGTGCTTCATAAATTTTGCTTCAAAATTTCACTGGGCCAGGTTGGACAAGTATGCGTTCAATAAAATTCCTACGCTGTTTTCCCCCTGTACCAGCGACATTCCAGTGCCATTGCTACAGATGTCTTTCAACTGGCCATTTGTCGCAAATTGCCGATACCAGTTAAAATCAGCCCCAAACAAAGTTTTTGTCCCTCACAGGGACCCACCAAGCCCCCTGCCACAATTTTAACAACAACCAATCCTGCAGGGATCAAAATTGCCCTTGGCTCGCTGTTCAATCACAAATTTAGGAGATTTAGGTGTTTACTACCGTTGTACTGTAGGTGATTCCCTGCTGTTGTAAACAGACAAACCTGAAGAAACTTATACTGCATTCACACTGACACAGTAAAACCACCTTATCTAAACCAGGTTAACTTTCAGCCAATCAAATACACTCAATTTGTTGGACTAACCAATCAAAGGCCCAATTCGATAACCTGGTTTAGTTTAAGCTGGTTTAACTTGCAGGTGTGAATGGGGTGTTAGAGTACAGTATCAAATCAAAGAAAGATAATTTTAGAAACGTACGTTTCAGTATTACATGGTCAGATTCATTTTTGGTTTCTTTCTCTCTACTGCATAACAAATATCTATTTTCCATGTAATGTAAGGAAAGGTATGATTCCAATTGACACTGCCAAAACATTTGGCTTACGAAACCGTTCATGAGTTACATAAAAGAATTACCAAGCAGGCTTTGGCACGTGAGAACACTTCTGTACTTCTTTAAGGTACTTCACTGGTCGAAATTCTAACTTTGCACGTAGAGCACTTGTCAAGTTGATATCACACCCCTTTATTAATGTTCACACCCTGATTTCAAATTTTGATGCAAATTTTGGGTGTGGCTGATCGTTGCCATGGAAATCAAGAAAACAATGGAAAGAGTCTCAATCAGCATCAGATGGTGCAATCTTAAGTAACAACCTGAAGCAAACAAACCTATGCATCATATTGAAGCCTGATAGATGGGGAATGCACTAATGGCTTTGTTTTTGCAATCTCATCACATTAAGTGCCATTTTCTGTAGATTTTCTGCAAAACTACCAAATTTATGTTGACTGCCTGAAATTTATACATTGATGTATCAAATGGCCAAATAAATAAGTTTAGTGCATTCTCCATACTTTCAGCAATAAAATGATGTATAGACATCCTAATTTACAATAATTTTACAGGAATGCGCCATCGGGGCGTGAGCGGAATACTGCAAAAAAGCAGTTTTGAGAAAATGCATCATAAAGTTTGAAGCTCAAACTTTTTTTGAGTACAACACTCTTTCACATATGAATACAAAGAGCATGCATGGAAAAATGAAATAATCAATTAAATTAATGAAATTTAGTGTTATAGTTATTCTATTGTCTCAATTAAATCCCCCAGGGGCATATGTGGTCCCTTCCTGCCCCTTTCGCTTTGTGTCAACATTTGCGTTTTTGAACTTCAGCTGTTTCCGCCTCTTCTTTCCAGCTTCACTATGTGCTTTCTCTGCATGCTTTTTCTTTCAAGGTTTTTCCTTTTAGAAGCAACCTCTATGTACTCCTCCTGTTCTATGCCCAAAATCTTACACATCAAACTTTTAAAAGTAGCCCCCATATTAAACTGGCAGGCTGCAAGTGATACCCCAGTTTCTATTGTTTTCATGCGAACATACACAGTTTTTGGGCACAATTTCCAGATAATATCATCTGAAGAAGTGAGATGAAACAGGATGGCAAAAATTTGTTTATTTAACAATTCAACGTCATCCGCATTATCTCCATTGTGGGATGAGTGGCCCCGCTTCTGCTAGGAGCCATCAAATGATACATCAATATCAAGAATTTCATCATCATCAGCAACAATTCCAATTTGCCAGTACTCTTCAACTATTTTCTCACGTGTGGTTGTGGACATTGATGTGAAGGTCTTCTTGCTTGCTTCATTGATCTTACAATGTGTGCCTCTGTATGCATCTTGACTCATACAATGTGTCATGTTCATTGTTCCAGACCAATCTTTTATTGCAGAATGGCCAGAACCTATCCCTCTGAAAGCCAACGTTGAAAGCAGATTTATTTCAAATGGATTCCTTTTTGAAGCTGAATTGCCAATTCTTTTGCATAAAAAATCCTTGGCATTTTGTGCACTCCAAGATTCCAAATTTTGCAAATCCACATTCCTTCTTTTCATCAAATGTGAAGGCAATGCTTCCTGCACTTGTGACAAGCAGGACACTCAAGTTTGCCAAAGAACCGTTGTAAACATGAGAATTGGGCGAATAGATTGCAGTCATTTACTTGCTCATTTTTATCTTTTGGCTTTGCAACATTTGTGTCCAAAGTAAAGCCGTCAAAGTTTAGCTTTGACGTACTCACAGATGACTCTTCTTTCTCGACATTTTCTCCAGTTTGATGGCCTTCGTCAACTGTGAAACTGTGCTTCCTTTTGCTGCAGTCATCTTGGTCTTTCTCTTTGCGTTTCTTCTGTGGCCTACGTACGGCTTCGCAACTCTATATTTTGGCTTCCCCATAGCAAGATGAGAAAGCAAACAGATAGTTGTCGAGAAACAAACGTTGAAATAGTATCGTCCAGCGAACTTTGAAGTGAAAAGATTCGAGTAAACAGGAGGAAGTTGGATCAGCTGATATCATGCCTCAACTGAGTCAGCTTGAAACGACCAATCAAATCTCACCAGTTTGGTGTTTCAACCAATCAGAGCATAGTAGCTGCGGAATGCTCCTGCGTATTCACTTAGAAGCGACCTTTCCCTTTGTTTTTCGATGAAAAGAAACAGAAGATAACAATCATATATTGTCTTTTACCCAATGAACAAGTCGATGACATACTTCTGCAGGAAATGAGCTTTCGAAAGAGACCATGAGCCTAAGAAACGAAGGAAGGGAAGTTCGCAAGATTCTGTTGGAAAGATTGAGAAAATCTAGCCATCAAAACCAATTTTACCCTTTTATTGGAGTGACCTGGGTCTGTATAAGTACCATCTCTGTCACATAGGAGGAAGATAAAGCAATATCCTTTCGAAAATAGTTCCTCCAAGGCCTAAACAAAAAGTTATCATCAAAAAATTTTTTTGGATTTTTCTGAAAATTTCGACCAGTGAACTACCTTAACTATACCCTTTGCTTTTTTCCCATAATAGGCTCTTTTTCAAAAGATCGATTTTTGGGCAAAAAGTAAGGCTATAGCCTTTGCTTTTCTGCAAAATTAGGCCCTTTTTCAAAAGACCGATTTTTGGGCAAAAAGTAAGGCTATAGCCTTTGCTTTTTTGCAAAATTAGGCCCTTTTTCAAAAGACCGATTTTTCGGCAGAAAGTAAGGCTATAGCCTTTGCTTTTTTGCAAAATTAGGCCCTTTTTCAAAAGACCGATTTTTCGGCAAAAAGTAAGGCTATAGCCTTTGCTTTTTGCAAAATTGGGCCCTTTTTCAAAAGACCGATTTTTCGGCAGAAAGTAAGGCTATAGCCTTTGCTTTTTTGCAAAATTAGGCCCTTTTTCAAAAGACCGATTTTTCGGCAAAAAGTAAGGCTATAGCCTTTGCTTTTTGCAAAATTGGGCCCTTTTTAAAACGACCAATTTTTGGGCAAAAAGTAAGGCTATAGCCTTTGCTTTTTTGCAAAATTAGGCCCTTTTTCAAAAGACCGATTTTTGGGCAAAAAGTAAGGCTATAGCCTTTGCTTTTTTGCCAAATTAGGCCTTTTTTCAAAAGACCGATTTTTGGGCAAAAAGTAATGCTATAGCCTTTGCTTTTTTGCAAAATTATGCCCTTTTTCAAAAGACCAATTTTTGGGCAAAAAGTAAGGCTATAGCCTTTGCTTTTTTGCAAAATTTGGCCCTTTTTCAAAAGACCGATTTTTCGGCAAAAAGTAAGGCTATAGCTTTTGCTTTTTTGCAAAATTAGGCCCTTTTTCAAAAGACCGATTTTTCGGCAAAAAGTAAGGCTATAGCCTTTGCTTTTTTGCAAAATTAGGCCCTTTTTCAAAAGACCGATTTTTGGGCAAAAAGTAAGGCTATAGCCTTTGCTTTTTTGCAAAATTAGGCCCTTTTTCCAAAGACCGATTTTCGGGCAAAAAGTAAGGCTATAGCCTTTGCTTTTTTGCAAAATTAGGCCCTTTTTCAAAAGACCGATTTTTGGGCAAAAAGTAAGGCTATAGCCTTTGCTTTTTTGCAAAATTAGGCCCTTTTTCAAAAGATCGATTTTTGGGCAAAAAGTAAGGCTATAGCCTTTGCTTTTTTGCAAAATTAGGCCCTTTTTCAAAAGACCGATTTTTGGGCAAAAAGTAAGGCTATAGCCTTTGCTTCTTTGCAAAATTAGGCCCTTTTTCAAAAGACCGATTTTTGGGCAAAAAGTAAGGCTATAGCCTTTGCTTTTTTGCAAAATTAGGCCCTTTTTCAAAAGACCGATTTTTCGGCAAAAAGTAAGGCTATAGCCTTTGCTTTTTTGCAAAATTAGGCCCTTTTTCAAAAGACCGATTTTTCGGCAAAAAGTAAGGCTATAGCCTTTGCTTTTTTGCAAAATTAGGCCCTTTTTCAAAAGACCGATTTTTGGGCAAAAAGTAAGGCTATAGCCTTTGCTTTTTTGCAAAATTAGGCCCTTTTTCAAAAGACCGATTTTCGGGCAAAAAGTAAGGCTATAGCCTTTACTTTTTTGAAAAATTAGGCCCTTTTTCAAAAGACCGATTTTTGGGCAAAAAGTAAGGCTGTAGCCTTTGCTTTTTTGCAACATTAGGCCCTTTTTCAAAAGACAGCTTTTTGGGCAAAGAGTAAGGCTATAGCCTTTGCTTTTTTGCAAAATTTGGCCCTTTTTCAAAAGACCGATTTTTCGGCAAAAAGTAAGGCTATAGCCTTTGCTTTTTTGCAAAATTAGGCCCTTTTTCAAAAGACCGATATTTCGGCAAAAAGTAAGGCTATAGCCTTTACTTTTTTGCAAAATTAGGCCCTTTTTCAAAAGACCGATTTTTGGGCAAAAAGTAAGGCTATAGCCTTTGCTTTTTTCCCATAATAGGCTCTTTTTCAAAAGATCGATTTTTGGGCAAAAAGTAAGGCTATAGCCTTTGCTTTTCTGCAAAATTAGGCCCTTTTTCAAAAGACCGATTTTTGGGCAAAAAGTAAGGCTATAGCCTTTGCTTTTTTGCAAAATTAGGCCCTTTTTCAAATGACCGATTTTTCGGCAAAGAGTAAGGCTATAGCCTTTGCTTTTTTGCAAAATTAGGCCCTTTTTCAAAAGACCGATTTTTCGGCAAAAAGTAAGGCTATAGCCTTTGCTTTTTTGCAAAATTAGGCCCTTTTTCAAAAGACCGATTTTTCGGCAAAAAGTAAGGCTATAGCCTTTGCTTTTTTGCAAAATTAAGCCCTTTTTCAAAAGACCGATTTTTCGGCAAAAAGTAAGGCTATAGCCTTTGCTTTTTTGCAAAATTAGGCCCTTTTTCAAAAGACCGATTTTTCGGCAAAAAGTAAGGCTATAGCCTTTGCTTTTTTGCAAAATTAGGCCCTTTTTCAAAAGACCGATTTTCAGGCAAAAAGTAAGGCTATAGCCTTTACTTTTTTGCAAAATTAGGCCCTTTTTCAAAAGACCGATTTTTGGGCAAAAAGTAAGGCTATAGCCTTTGCTTTTTTGCAAAATTAGGCCCTTTTTCAAAAGACCGATTTTTCGGCAAAAAGTAAGGCTATAGCCTTTGCTTTTTTGCAAAATTAGGCCCTTTTTCAAAAGACCGATTTTCGGGCAAAAAGTAAGGCTATAGCCTTTACTTTTTTGCAAAATTAGGCCCTTTTTCAAAAGACCGATTTTTGGGCAAAAAGTAAGGCTATAGCCTTTACTTTTTTGCAAAATTAGGCCCTTTTTCAAAAGGCCGATTTTTGGGCAAAAAGTAAGGCTATAGCCTTTGCTTTTTTGCAAAATTAGGCCCTTTTTAAAGAGACAGATTTTTGGGCAAAAAGTAAGGCTATAGCCTTTGCTTTTTTGCAAAATTAGGCCCTTTTTCAAAAGACCGATTTTTGGGCAAAAAGTAAGCTATAGCCTTTACTTTTTTGCAAAATTAGGCCCTTTTTCAAAAGACCGATTTTTGGGCAAAAAGTAAGGCTATAGCCTTTGCTTTTTTGCAAAATTAGGCCCTTTTTCAAAAGACCGATTTTTGGGCAAAAAGTAAGGCTATAGCCTTTACTTTTTTGCAAAATTAGGCCCTTTTTCAAAAGGCCGATTTTTGGGGAAAAAGTAAGGCTATAGCCTTTGCTTTTTTGCAAAATTAGGCCCTTTTTCAAAAGACCGATTTTCGGGCAAAAAGTAAGGCTATAGCCTTTACCTTTTTGCAAAATTAGGCCCTTTTTCAAAAGACCGATTTTTGGGCAAAAAGTAAGGCTATAGCCTTTACTTTTTTTGCAAAATTAGGCCCTTTTTCAAAAGGCCGATTTTTGGGCAAAAAGTAAGGCTATAGCCTTTGCTTTTTTGCATAATTAGGCCCTTTTTAAAAAGACAGATTTTTGGGCAAAAAGTAAGGCTATAGCCTTTGCTTTTTTGCAAAATTAGGCCCTTTTTCAAAAGACCGATTTTTGGGCAAAAAGTAAGGCTATAGCCTTTGCTTTTTTGCAAAATTAGGCCCTTTTTCAAAAGACCGATTTTTGGGCAAAAAGTAAGGCTATAGCCTTTGCTTTTTTGCAAAATTAGGCCCTTTTTCAAAAGACCGATTTTTCGGCAAAAAGTAAGGCTATAGCCTTTGCTTTTTTGCAAAATTAGGCCCTTTTTCAAAAGACCGATTTTCGGGCAAAAGTAAGGCTATAGCCTTTGCTTTTTTGCAAAATTAGGCCCTTTTTCAAAAGACGGATTTTTGGGCAAAAAGTAAGGCTATAGCCTTTGCTTTTTTGCAAAATTAGGCCCTTTTTCAAAAGACCGATTTTTCGGCAAAAAGTAAGGCTATAGCCTTTGCTTTTTTGCAAAATTAGGCCCTTTTTCAAAAGACCGATTTTCGGGCAAAAGTAAGGCTATAGCCTTTGCTTTTTTGCAAAATTAGGCCCTTTTTCAAAAGACGGATTTTTGGGCAAAAAGTAAGGCTATAGCCTTTGCTTTTTTGCAAAATTAGGCCCTTTTTCAAAAGACCGATTTTTCGGCAAAAAGTAAGGCTATAGCCTTTGCTTTTTTGCAAAATTAGGCCCTTTTTCAAAAGACCGATTTTCGGGCAAAAGTAAGGCTATAGCCTTTGCTTTTTTGCAAAATTAGGCCCTTTTTCAAAAGACCGATTTTTGGGCAAAAAGTAAGGCTATAGCCTTTGCTTTTTTGCAAAATTAGGCCCTTTTTCAAAAGACCGATTTTTGGGCAAAAAGTAAGGCTATAGCCTTTGCTTTTTTGCAAAATTAGGCCCTTTTTCAAAAGACCGATTTTTCGGCAAAAAGTAAGGCTATAGCCTTTGCTTTTTTGCAAAATTAGGCCCTTTTTCAAAAGACCGATTTTCGGGCAAAAGTAAGGCTATAGCCTTTGCTTTTTTGCAAAATTAGGCCCTTTTTCAAAAGACCGATTTTTGGGCAAAAAGTAAGGCTATAGCCTTTGCTTTTTTGCAAAATTAGGCCCTTTTTCAAAAGACCGATTTTCGGGCAAAAGTAAGGCTATAGCCTTTACTTTTTTGCAAAATTAGGCCCTTTTTCAAAAGACCGATTTTTGGGCAAAAGGTAAGGCTATAGCCTTTACTTTTTTGCAAAATTAGGCCCTTTTTCAAAAGGCCGATTTTTGGGCAAAAAGTAAGGCTATAGCCTTTGCTTTTTTGCAAAATTAGGCCCTTTTTAAAAAGACAGATTTTTGGGCAAAAAGTAAGGCTTTTTTGCAAAATTAGGCCCTTTTTCAAAAGACCGATTTTTGGGCAAAAAGTAAGGCTATAGCCTTTGCTTTTTTGCAAAATTAGGCCCTTTTTCAAAAGACCGATTTATCGGCAAAAAGTAAGGCTATAGCCTTTGCTTTTTTGCAAAATTAGGCCCTTTTTCAAAAGACCGATTTTTCGGCTAAAAGTAAGGCTATAGCCTTTGCCTTTTTGCAAAATTAGGCCCTTTTTCAAAAGACCGATTTTTCGGCAGAAAGTAAGGCTATAGCCTTTGCTTTTTTGCAAAATTAGGCCCTTTTTCAAAAGACCGATTTTTGGGCAAAAAGTAAGGCTATAGCCTTGGCTTTTTGCAAAATTAGGCCCTTTTTAAAACGACCAATTTTTGGGCAAAAAGTAAGGCTATAGCCTTTGCTTTTTTTGCAAAATTAGGCCCTTTTTCAAAAGACCGATTTTTCGGCAAAAAGTAAGGCTATAGCCTTTGCATTTTTGCAAAATTAAGCCCTTTTTCAAAAGACCGATTTTTGGGCAAAAAGTAAGGCTATAGCCTTTGCTTTTTTGCAAAATTAGGCCCTTTTTCAAAAGACCGATTTTTCGGCAGAAAGTAAGGCTATAGCCTTTGCTTTTTTGCAAAATTAGGCCCTTTTTCAAAAGACCGATTTTTCGGCAAAAAGTAAGGCTATAGCCTTTGCTTTTTGCAAAATTGGGCCCTTTTTCAAAAGACCGATTTTTCGGCAGAAAGTAAGGCTATAGCCTTTGCTTTTTTGCAAAATTAGGCCCTTTTTCAAAAGACCGATTTTTCGGCAAAAAGTAAGGCTATAGCCTTTGCTTTTTGCAAAATTGGGCCCTTTTTAAAACGACCAATTTTTGGGCAAAAAGTAAGGCTATAGCCTTTGCTTTTTTGCAAAATTAGGCCCTTTTTCAAAAGACCGATTTTTGGGCAAAAAGTAAGGCTATAGCCTTTGCTTTTTTGCCAAATTAGGCCTTTTTTCAAAAGACCGATTTTTGGGCAAAAAGTAATGCTATAGCCTTTGCTTTTTTGCAAAATTATGCCCTTTTTCAAAAGACCAATTTTTGGGCAAAAAGTAAGGCTATAGCCTTTGCTTTTTTGCAAAATTTGGCCCTTTTTCAAAAGACCGATTTTTCGGCAAAAAGTAAGGCTATAGCTTTTGCTTTTTTGCAAAATTAGGCCCTTTTTCAAAAGACCGATTTTTCGGCAAAAAGTAAGGCTATAGCCTTTGCTTTTTTGCAAAATTAGGCCCTTTTTCAAAAGACCGATTTTTGGGCAAAAAGTAAGGCTATAGCCTTTGCTTTTTTGCAAAATTAGGCCCTTTTTCCAAAGACCGATTTTCGGGCAAAAAGTAAGGCTATAGCCTTTGCTTTTTTGCAAAATTAGGCCCTTTTTCAAAAGACCGATTTTTGGGCAAAAAGTAAGGCTATAGCCTTTGCTTTTTTGCAAAATTAGGCCCTTTTTCAAAAGATCGATTTTTGGGCAAAAAGTAAGGCTATAGCCTTTGCTTTTTTGCAAAATTAGGCCCTTTTTCAAAAGACCGATTTTTGGGCAAAAAGTAAGGCTATAGCCTTTGCTTCTTTGCAAAATTAGGCCCTTTTTCAAAAGACCGATTTTTGGGCAAAAAGTAAGGCTATAGCCTTTGCTTTTTTGCAAAATTAGGCCCTTTTTCAAAAGACCGATTTTTCGGCAAAAAGTAAGGCTATAGCCTTTGCTTTTTTGCAAAATTAGGCCCTTTTTCAAAAGACCGATTTTTCGGCAAAAAGTAAGGCTATAGCCTTTGCTTTTTTGCAAAATTAGGCCCTTTTTCAAAAGACCGATTTTTGGGCAAAAAGTAAGGCTATAGCCTTTGCTTTTTTGCAAAATTAGGCCCTTTTTCAAAAGACCGATTTTCGGGCAAAAAGTAAGGCTATAGCCTTTACTTTTTTGAAAAATTAGGCCCTTTTTCAAAAGACCGATTTTTGGGCAAAAAGTAAGGCTGTAGCCTTTGCTTTTTTGCAACATTAGGCCCTTTTTCAAAAGACAGCTTTTTGGGCAAAGAGTAAGGCTATAGCCTTTGCTTTTTTGCAAAATTTGGCCCTTTTTCAAAAGACCGATTTTTCGGCAAAAAGTAAGGCTATAGCCTTTGCTTTTTTGCAAAATTAGGCCCTTTTTCAAAAGACCGATATTTCGGCAAAAAGTAAGGCTATAGCCTTTACTTTTTTGCAAAATTAGGCCCTTTTTCAAAAGACCGATTTTTGGGCAAAAAGTAAGGCTATAGCCTTTGCTTTTTTCCCATAATAGGCTCTTTTTCAAAAGATCGATTTTTGGGCAAAAAGTAAGGCTATAGCCTTTGCTTTTCTGCAAAATTAGGCCCTTTTTCAAAAGACCGATTTTTGGGCAAAAAGTAAGGCTATAGCCTTTGCTTTTTTGCAAAATTAGGCCCTTTTTCAAATGACCGATTTTTCGGCAAAGAGTAAGGCTATAGCCTTTGCTTTTTTGCAAAATTAGGCCCTTTTTCAAAAGACCGATTTTTCGGCAAAAAGTAAGGCTATAGCCTTTGCTTTTTTGCAAAATTAGGCCCTTTTTCAAAAGACCGATTTTTCGGCAAAAAGTAAGGCTATAGCCTTTGCTTTTTTGCAAAATTAAGCCCTTTTTCAAAAGACCGATTTTTCGGCAAAAAGTAAGGCTATAGCCTTTGCTTTTTTGCAAAATTAGGCCCTTTTTCAAAAGACCGATTTTTCGGCAAAAAGTAAGGCTATAGCCTTTGCTTTTTTGCAAAATTAGGCCCTTTTTCAAAAGACCGATTTTCAGGCAAAAAGTAAGGCTATAGCCTTTACTTTTTTGCAAAATTAGGCCCTTTTTCAAAAGACCGATTTTTGGGCAAAAAGTAAGGCTATAGCCTTTGCTTTTTTGCAAAATTAGGCCCTTTTTCAAAAGACCGATTTTTCGGCAAAAAGTAAGGCTATAGCCTTTGCTTTTTTGCAAAATTAGGCCCTTTTTCAAAAGACCGATTTTCGGGCAAAAAGTAAGGCTATAGCCTTTACTTTTTTGCAAAATTAGGCCCTTTTTCAAAAGACCGATTTTTGGGCAAAAAGTAAGGCTATAGCCTTTACTTTTTTGCAAAATTAGGCCCTTTTTCAAAAGGCCGATTTTTGGGCAAAAAGTAA
Organism: Aurelia coerulea; assembly: GCA_039566865.1. Classification (NCBI taxonomy): domain Eukaryota; kingdom Metazoa; phylum Cnidaria; class Scyphozoa; order Semaeostomeae; family Ulmaridae; genus Aurelia; species Aurelia coerulea. Next base: position 18,592,351 of record CM076960.1, on the reverse strand, counting down.
GGCTATAGCCTTTGCTTTTTTGCAAAATTAGGCCCTTTTTAAAGAGACAGATTTTTGGGCAAAAAGTAAGGCTATAGCCTTTGCTTTTTTGCAAAATTAGGCCCTTTTTCAAAAGACCGATTTTTGGGCAAAAAGTAAGCTATAGCCTTTACTTTTTTGCAAAATTAGGCCCTTTTTCAAAAGACCGATTTTTGGGCAAAAAGTAAGGCTATAGCCTTTGCTTTTTTGCAAAATTAGGCCCTTTTTCAAAAGACCGATTTTTGGGCAAAAAGTAAGGCTATAGCCTTTACTTTTTTGCAAAATTAGGCCCTTTTTCAAAAGGCCGATTTTTGGGGAAAAAGTAAGGCTATAGCCTTTGCTTTTTTGCAAAATTAGGCCCTTTTTCAAAAGACCGATTTTCGGGCAAAAAGTAAGGCTATAGCCTTTACCTTTTTGCAAAATTAGGCCCTTTTTCAAAAGACCGATTTTTGGGCAAAAAGTAAGGCTATAGCCTTTACTTTTTTTGCAAAATTAGGCCCTTTTTCAAAAGGCCGATTTTTGGGCAAAAAGTAAGGCTATAGCCTTTGCTTTTTTGCATAATTAGGCCCTTTTTAAAAAGACAGATTTTTGGGCAAAAAGTAAGGCTATAGCCTTTGCTTTTTTGCAAAATTAGGCCCTTTTTCAAAAGACCGATTTTTGGGCAAAAAGTAAGGCTATAGCCTTTGCTTTTTTGCAAAATTAGGCCCTTTTTCAAAAGACCGATTTTTGGGCAAAAAGTAAGGCTATAGCCTTTGCTTTTTTGCAAAATTAGGCCCTTTTTCAAAAGACCGATTTTTCGGCAAAAAGTAAGGCTATAGCCTTTGCTTTTTTGCAAAATTAGGCCCTTTTTCAAAAGACCGATTTTCGGGCAAAAGTAAGGCTATAGCCTTTGCTTTTTTGCAAAATTAGGCCCTTTTTCAAAAGACGGATTTTTGGGCAAAAAGTAAGGCTATAGCCTTTGCTTTTTTGCAAAATTAGGCCCTTTTTCAAAAGACCGATTTTTCGGCAAAAAGTAAGGCTATAGCCTTTGCTTTTTTGCAAAATTAGGCCCTTTTTCAAAAGACCGATTTTCGGGCAAAAGTAAGGCTATAGCCTTTGCTTTTTTGCAAAATTAGGCCCTTTTTCAAAAGACGGATTTTTGGGCAAAAAGTAAGGCTATAGCCTTTGCTTTTTTGCAAAATTAGGCCCTTTTTCAAAAGACCGATTTTTCGGCAAAAAGTAAGGCTATAGCCTTTGCTTTTTTGCAAAATTAGGCCCTTTTTCAAAAGACCGATTTTCGGGCAAAAGTAAGGCTATAGCCTTTGCTTTTTTGCAAAATTAGGCCCTTTTTCAAAAGACCGATTTTTGGGCAAAAAGTAAGGCTATAGCCTTTGCTTTTTTGCAAAATTAGGCCCTTTTTCAAAAGACCGATTTTTGGGCAAAAAGTAAGGCTATAGCCTTTGCTTTTTTGCAAAATTAGGCCCTTTTTCAAAAGACCGATTTTTCGGCAAAAAGTAAGGCTATAGCCTTTGCTTTTTTGCAAAATTAGGCCCTTTTTCAAAAGACCGATTTTCGGGCAAAAGTAAGGCTATAGCCTTTGCTTTTTTGCAAAATTAGGCCCTTTTTCAAAAGACCGATTTTTGGGCAAAAAGTAAGGCTATAGCCTTTGCTTTTTTGCAAAATTAGGCCCTTTTTCAAAAGACCGATTTTCGGGCAAAAGTAAGGCTATAGCCTTTACTTTTTTGCAAAATTAGGCCCTTTTTCAAAAGACCGATTTTTGGGCAAAAGGTAAGGCTATAGCCTTTACTTTTTTGCAAAATTAGGCCCTTTTTCAAAAGGCCGATTTTTGGGCAAAAAGTAAGGCTATAGCCTTTGCTTTTTTGCAAAATTAGGCCCTTTTTAAAAAGACAGATTTTTGGGCAAAAAGTAAGGCTTTTTTGCAAAATTAGGCCCTTTTTCAAAAGACCGATTTTTGGGCAAAAAGTAAGGCTATAGCCTTTGCTTTTTTGCAAAATTAGGCCCTTTTTCAAAAGACCGATTTATCGGCAAAAAGTAAGGCTATAGCCTTTGCTTTTTTGCAAAATTAGGCCCTTTTTCAAAAGACCGATTTTTCGGCTAAAAGTAAGGCTATAGCCTTTGCCTTTTTGCAAAATTAGGCCCTTTTTCAAAAGACCGATTTTTCGGCAGAAAGTAAGGCTATAGCCTTTGCTTTTTTGCAAAATTAGGCCCTTTTTCAAAAGACCGATTTTTGGGCAAAAAGTAAGGCTATAGCCTTGGCTTTTTGCAAAATTAGGCCCTTTTTAAAACGACCAATTTTTGGGCAAAAAGTAAGGCTATAGCCTTTGCTTTTTTTGCAAAATTAGGCCCTTTTTCAAAAGACCGATTTTTCGGCAAAAAGTAAGGCTATAGCCTTTGCATTTTTGCAAAATTAAGCCCTTTTTCAAAAGACCGATTTTTGGGCAAAAAGTAAGGCTATAGCCTTTGCTTTTTTGCAAAATTAGGCCCTTTTTCAAAAGACCGATTTTTGGGCAAAAAGTAAGGCTATAGCCTTTGCTTTTTTGCCAAATTAGGCCCTTTTTCAAAAGACCGATTTTTGGGCAAAAAGTAATGCTATAGCCTTTGCTTTTTTGCAAAATTAGGCCCTTTTTCAAAAGACCGATTTTTCGGCAAAAAGTAAGGCTATAGCCTTTGCTTTTTTGCAAAATTAGGCCCTTTTTCAAAAGACCGATTTTCGGGCAAAAGTAAGGCTATAGCCTTTGCTTTTTTGCAAAATTAGGCCCTTTTTCAAAAGACCGATTTTTGGGCAAAAAGTAAGGCTATAGCCTTTGCTTTTTTGCAAAATTAGGCCCTTTTTCAAAAGACCGATTTTTGGGCAAAAAGTAAGGCTATAGCCTTTGCTTTTTTGCAAAATTAGGCCCTTTTTCAAAAGACCGATTTTTCGGCAAAAAGTAAGGCTATAGCCTTTGCTTTTTTGCAAAATTAGGCCCCTTTTTCAAAAGACCGATTTTCGGGCAAAAGTAAGGCTATAGCCTTTGCTTTTTTGCAAAATTAGGCCCTTTTTCAAAAGACCGATTTTTGGGCAAAAAGTAAGGCTATAGCCTTTGCTTTTTTGCAAAATTAGGCCCTTTTTCAAAAGACCGATTTATCGGCAAAAAGTAAGGCCATAGCCTTTGCTTTTTTGCAAAATTAGGCCCTTTTTCAAAAGACCGATTCTTCGGCAAAAAGTAAGGCTATAGCCTTTGCTTTTTTGCAAAATTAGGCCCTTTTTCAAAAGACCGATTTTCGGGCAAAAGTAAGGCTATAGCCTTTGCTTTTTTGCAAAATTAGGCCCTTTTTCAAAAGACCGATTTTTGGGCAAAAAGTAAGGCTATAGCCTTTGCTTTTTTGCAAAATTAGGCCCTTTTTCAAAAGACCGATTTTTCGGCAAAAAGTAAGGCTATAGCCTTTGCTTTTTTGCAAAATTAGGCCCTTTTTCAAAAGACAGATTTTTGGGCAAAAAGTAAGGCTATAGCCTTTGCTTTTTTGCAAAATTAGGCCCTTTTTCAAAAGACCGATTTTTGTGCAAAAAGTAAGGCTATAGCCTTTGCTTTTTTGCAAAATTAGGCCCTTTTTCAAAAGACCGATTTATCGGCAAAAAGTAAGGCTGTAGCCTTTGCTTTTTTGCAACATTAGGCCCTTTTTCAAAAGACAGCTTTTTGGGCAAAGAGTAAGGCTATAGCCTTTGCTTTTTTGCAAAATTTGGCCCTTTTTCAAAAGACCGATTTTTCGGCAAAAAGTAAGGCTATAGCCTTTGCTTTTTTGCAAAATTAGGCCCTTTTTCAAAAGACCGATATTTCGGCAAAAAGTAAGGCTATAGCCTTTACTTTTTTGCAAAATTAGGCCCTTTTTCAAAAGACCGATTTTTGGGCAAAAAGTAAGGCTATAGCCTTTGCTTCTTTCCCATAATAGGCTCTTTTTCAAAAGACCAATTTTTCGGCAAAAAGTAAGGCTATAGCCTTTGCTTTTTTGCAAAATTAGGCCCTTTTTCAAAAGACCGATATTTCGGCAAAAAGTAAGGCTATAGCCTTTACTTTTTTGCAAAATTAGGCCCTTTTTCAAAAGACCGATTTTTGGGCAAAAAGTAAGGCTATAGCCTTTGCTTTTTTCCCATAATAGGCTCTTTTTCAAAAGACCGATTTTTCGGCAAAAAGTAAGGCTATAGCCTTTGCTTTTTTGCAAAATTAGGCCCTTTTTCAAAAGACCGATTTTTCGGCAAAAAGTAAGGCTATAGCCTTTGCTTTTTTGCAAAATTAAGCCCTTTTTCAAAAGACCGATTTTTCGGCAAAAAGTAAGGCTATAGCCTTTGCTTTTTTGCAAAATTAGGCCCTTTTTCAAAAGACCGATTTTTCGGCAAAAAGTAAGGCTATAGCCTTTGCTTTTTTGCAAAATTAGGCCCTTTTTCAAAAGACCGATTTTCAGGCAAAAAGTAAGGCTATAGCCTTTACTTTTTTGCAAAATTAGGCCCTTTTTCAAAAGACCGATTTTTGGGCAAAAAGTAAGGCTATAGCCTTTGCTTTTTTGCAAAATTAGGCCCTTTTTCAAAAGACCGATTTTTCGGCAAAAAGTAAGGCTATAGCCTTTGCTTTTTTGCAAAATTAGGCCCTTTTTCAAAAGACCGATTTTCGGGCAAAAAGTAAGGCTATAGCCTTTACTTTTTTGCAAAATTAGGCCCTTTTTCAAAAGACCGATTTTTGGGCAAAAAGTAAGGCTATAGCCTTTACTTTTTTGCAAAATTAGGCCCTTTTTCAAAAGGCCGATTTTTGGGCAAAAAGTAAGGCTATAGCCTTTGCTTTTTTGCAAAATTAGGCCCTTTTTAAAGAGACAGATTTTTGGGCAAAAAGTAAGGCTATAGCCTTTGCTTTTTGGCAAAATTAGGCCCTTTTTCAAAAGACCGATTTTTGGGCAAAAAGTAAGCTATAGCCTTTACTTTTTTGCAAAATTAGGCCCTTTTTCAAACGACCGATTTTTGGGCAAAAAGTAAGGCTATAGCCTTTGCTTTTTTGCAAAATTAGGCCCTTTTTCAAAAGACCGATTTTTGGGCAAAAAGTAAGGCTATAGCCTTTACTTTTTTGCAAAATTAGGCCCTTTTTCAAAAGGCCGATTTTTGGGGAAAAAGTAAGGCTATAGCCTTTGCTTTTTTGCAAAATTAGGCCCTTTTTCAAAAGACCGATTTTCGGGCAAAAAGTAAGGCTATAGCCTTTACTTTTTTGCAAAATTAGGCCCTTTTTCAAAAGACCGATTTTTGGGCAAAAAGTAAGGCTATAGCCTTTGCTTTTTTGCAAAATTAGGCCCTTTTTCAAAAGACCGATTTTTCGGCAAAAAGTAAGGCTATAGCCTTTGCTTTTTTGCAAAATTAGGCCCTTTTTCAAAAGACCGATTTTCGGGCAAAAAGTAAGGCTATAGCCTTTACCTTTTTGCAAAATTAGGCCCTTTTTCAAAAGACCGATTTTTGGGCAAAAAGTAAGGCTATAGCCTTTACTTTTTTTGCAAAATTAGGCCCTTTTTCAAAAGGCCGATTTTTGGGCAAAAAGTAAGGCTATAGCCTTTGCTTTTTTGCATAATTAGGACCTTTTTAAAAAGACCGATTTTTGGGCAAAAAGTAAGGCTATAGCCTTTGCTTTTTTGCAAAATTAGGCCCTTTTTCAAAAGACCGATTTTTGGGCAAAAAGTAAGGCTATAGCCTTTGCTTTTTTGCAAAATTAGGCCCTTTTTCAAAAGACCGATTTTCGGGCAAAAAGTAAGGCTATAGCCTTTGCTTTTTTGCAAAATTAGGCCCTTTTTCAAAAGACCGATTTTTCGGCAAAAAGTAAGGCTATAGCCTTTGCTTTTTTGCAAAATTAGGCCCTTTTTCAAAAGACCGATTTTCGGGCAAAAGTAAGGCTATAGCCTTTGCTTTTTTGCAAAATTAGGCCCTTTTTCAAAAGACGGATTTTTGGGCAAAAAGTAAGGCTATAGCCTTTGCTTTTTTGCAAAATTAGGCCCTTTTTCAAAAGACCGATTTTTCGGCAAAAAGTAAGGCTATAGCCTTTGCTTTTTTGCAAAATTAGGCCCTTTTTCAAAAGACCGATTTTCGGGCAAAAGTAAGGCTATAGCCTTTGCTTTTTTGCAAAATTAGGCCCTTTTTCAAAAGACCGATTTTTGGGCAAAAAGTAAGGCTATAGCCTTTGCTTTTTTGCAAAATTAGGCCCTTTTTCAAAAGACCGATTTTTGGGCAAAAAGTAAGGCTATAGCCTTTGCTTTTTTGCAAAATTAGGCCCTTTTTCAAAAGACCGATTTTTCGGCAAAAAGTAAGGCTATAGCCTTTGCTTTTTTGCAAAATTAGGCCCTTTTTCAAAAGACCGATTTTCGGGCAAAAGTAAGGCTATAGCCTTTGCTTTTTTGCAAAATTAGGCCCTTTTTCAAAAGACCGATTTTTGGGCAAAAAGTAAGGCTATAGCCTTTGCTTTTTTGCAAAATTAGGCCCTTTTTCAAAAGACCGATTTTCGGGCAAAAGTAAGGCTATAGCCTTTACTTTTTTGCAAAATTAGGCCCTTTTTCAAAAGACCGATTTTTGGGCAAAAGGTAAGGCTATAGCCTTTACTTTTTTGCAAAATTAGGCCCTTTTTCAAAAGGCCGATTTTTGGGCAAAAAGTAAGGCTATAGCCTTTGCTTTTTTGCAAAATTAGGCCCTTTTTCAAAAGACAGATTTTTGGGCAAAAAGTAAGGCTATAGCCTTTGCTTTTTTGCAAAATTAGGCCCTTTTTCAAAAGACCGATTTTTGGGCAAAAAGTAAGGCTATAGCCTTTGCTTTTTTGCAAAATTAGGCCCTTTTTCAAAAGACCGATTTATCGGCAAAAAGTAAGGCTATAGCCTTTGCTTTTTTGCAAAATTAGGCCCTTTTTCAAAAGACCGATTTTTCGGCTAAAAGTAAGGCTATAGCCTTTGCCTTTTTGCAAAATTAGGCCCTTTTTCAAAAGACCGATTTTTCGGCAGAAAGTAAGGCTATAGCCTTTGCTTTTTTGCAAAATTAGGCCCTTTTTCAAAAGACCGATTTTTGGGCAAAAAGTAAGGCTATAGCCTTGGCTTTTGCAAAATTAGGCCCTTTTTAAAACGACCAATTTTTGGGCAAAAAGAAAGGCTATAGCCTTTGTTTTTTTTGCAAAATTAGGCCCTTTTTCAAAAGACCGATTTTTCGGCAAAAAGTAAGGCTATAGCCTTTGCATTTTTGCAAAATTAAGCCCTTTTTCAAAAGACCGATTTTTGGGCAAAAAGTAAGGCTATAGCCTTTGCTTTTTTGCAAAATTAGGCCCTTTTTCAAAAGACCGATTTTTGGGCAAAAAGTAAGGCTATAGCCTTTGCTTTTTTGCAAAATTAGGCCCTTTTTCAAAAGACCGATTTTTGGGCAAAAAGTAATGCTATAGCCTTTGCTTTTTTGCAAAATTATGCCCTTTTTCAAAAGACCGATTTTTCGGCAAAAAGTAAGGCTATAGCCTTTGCTTTTTTGCAAAATTAGGCCCTTTTTCAAAAGACCGATTTTCGGGCAAAAAGTAAGGCTATAGCCTTTGCTTTTTTGCAAAATTAGGCCCTTTTTCAAAAGACCGATTTTTGGGCAAAAAGTAAGGCTATAGCCTTTGCTTTTTTGCAAAATTAGGCCCTTTTTCAAAAGACCGATTTTTGGGCAAAAAGTAAGGCTATAGCCTTTGCTTTTTTGCAAAATTAGGCCCTTTTTCAAAAGACCGATTTTTCGGCAAAAAGTAAGGCTATAGCCTTTGCTTTTTTGCAAAATTAGGCCCCTTTTTCAAAAGACCGATTTTCGGGCAAAAGTAAGGCTATAGCCTTTGCTTTTTTTCAAAATTAGGCCCTTTTTCAAAAGACCGATTTTTGGGCAAAAAGTAAGGCTATAGCCTTTGCTTTTTTGCAAAATTAGGCCCTTTTTCAAAAGACCGATTTATCGGCAAAAAGTAAGGCCATAGCCTTTGCTTTTTTGCAAAATTAGGCCCTTTTTCAAAAGACCGATTCTTCGGCAAAAAGTAAGGCTATAGCCTTTGCTTTTTTGCAAAATTAGGCCCTTTTTCAAAAGACCGATTTTCGGGCAAAAGTAAGGCTATAGCCTTTGCTTTTTTGCAAAATTAGGCCCTTTTTCAAAAGACCGATTATTGGGCAAAAAGTAAGGCTATAGCCTTTGCTTTTTTGCAAAATTAGGCCCTTTTTCAAAAGACCGATTTTTCGGCAAAAAGTAAGGCTATAGCCTTTGCTTTTTTGCAAAATTAGGCCCTTTTTCAAAAGACAGATTTTTGGGCAAAAAGTAAGGCTATAGCCTTTGCTTTTTTGCAAAATTAGGCCCTTTTTCAAAAGACCGATTTTTGTGCAAAAAGTAAGGCTATAGCCTTTGCTTTTTTGCAAAATTAGGCCCTTTTTCAAAAGACCGATTTATCGGCAAAAAGTAAGGCTATAGCCTTTGCTTTTTTGCAAAATTAGGCCCTTTTTCAAAAGACCGATTTTTGGGCAAAAAGTAAGGCTATTGCCTTTGCTTTTTTGCAAAATTAGGCCCTTTTTCAAAAGACCGATTTTTGGGCAAAAAGTAAGGCTATTGCCTTTGCTTTTTTGCAAAATTAGGCCCTTTTTCAAAAGACCGATTTTTCGGCAAAAAGTAAGGCTATAGCCTTTGCTTTTTTGCAAAATTAGGCCCTTTTTCAAAAGACCGATTTTTCGGCAAAAAGTAAGGCTATAGCCTTTGCTTTTTTGCAAAATTAGGCCCTTTTTCAAAAGACCGATTTTTCGGCAAAAAGTAAGGCTATAGCCTTTGCTTTTTTGCAAAATTAGGCCCTTTTTCAAAAGACCGATTTTCGGGCAAAAGTAAGGCTATAGCCTTTGCTTTTTTGCAAAATTAGGCCCTTTTTCAAAAGACCGATTTTTGGGCAAAAAGTAAGGCTATAGCCTTTGCTTTTTTGCAAAATTAGGCCCTTTTTCAAAAGACCGATTTTTGGGCAAAAAGTAAGGCTATAGCCTTTGCTTTTTTGCAAAATTAGGCCCTTTTTCAAAAGACCGATTTTTCGGCAAAAAGTAAGGCTATAGCCTTTGCTTTTTTGCAAAATTAGGCCCCTTTTTCAAAAGACCGATTTTCGGGCAAAAGTAAGGCTATAGCCTTTGCTTTTTTGCAAAATTAGGCCCTTTTTCAAAAGACCGATTTTTGGGCAAAAAGTAAGGCTATAGCCTTTGCTTTTTTGCAAAATTAGGCCCTTTTTCAAAAGACCGATTTTTCGGCAAAAAGTAAGGCTATAGCCTTTGCTTTTTTGCAAAATTAGGCCCTTTTTCAAAAGACCGATTTTTCGGCAAAAAGTAAGGCTATAGCCTTTGCTTTTTTGCAAAATTAGGCCCTTTTTCAAAAGACCGATTTTTGGGCAAAAGTAAGGCTATAGCCTTTGCTTTTTTGCAAAATTAGGCCCTTTTTCAAAAGACCGATTTTTCGGCAAAAAGTAAGGCTATAGCCTTTGCTTTTTTGCAAAATTAGGCCCTTTTTCAAAAGACCGATTTTTCGGCAAAAAGTAAGGCTATAGCCTTTGCTTTTTTGCAAAATTAGGCCCTTTTTCAAAAGACAGATTTTTGGGCAAAAAGTAAGGCTATAGCCTTTGCTTTTTTGCAAAATTAGGCCCTTTTTCAAAAGACCGATTTTTGTGCAAAAAGTAAGGCTATAGCCTTTGCTTTTTTGCAAAATTAGGCCCTTTTTCAAAAGACCGATTTATTGGCAAAAAGTAAGGCTATAGCCTTTGCTTTTTTGCAAAATTAGGCCCTTTTTCAAAAGACCGATTTTTGGGCAAAAAGTAAGGCTATTGCCTTTGCTTTTTTGCAAAATTAGGCCCTTTTTCAAAAGACCGATTTTTGGGCAAAAAGTAAGGCTATAGCCTTTGCTTTTTTGCAAAATTAGGCCCTTTTTCAAAAGACCGATTTTTCGGCAAAAAGTAAGGCTATAGCCTTTGCTTTTTTGCAAAATTAGGCCCTTTTTCAAAAGACCGATTTTTGGGCAAAAAGTAAGGCTATAGCCTTTGCTTTTTTGCAAAATTAGGCCCTTTTTCAAAAGACCGATTTTTGGGCAAAAAGTAAGGCTATAGCCTTTGCTTTTTTGCAAAATTAGGCCCTTTTTCAAAAGACCGATTTTTGGGCAAAAAGTAAGGCTATAGCCTTTGCTTTTTTGCAAAATTAGGCCCTTTTTCAAAAGACCGATTTTTGGGCAAAAAGTAATGCTATAGCCTTTGCTTTTTTGCAAAATTATGCCCTTTTTCAAAAGACCGATTTTTGGGCAAAAAGTAAGGCTATAGCCTTTGCTTTTTTGCAAAATTAGGCCCTTTTTCAAAAGACCGATTTTTGGGCAAAAAGTAAGGCTATAGCCTTTGCTTTTTTGCAAAAATTAGGCCCTTTTTCAAAAGACCGCTTTTTGGGCAAAGAGTAAGGCTATAGCCTTTGCTTTTTTGCAAAATTTGGCCCTTTTTCAAAAGACCGATTTTTGGGCAAAAAGTAAGGCTATAGCCTTTGCTTTTTTGCAAAATTAGGCCCTTTTTCAAAAGACCGATTTTCGGGCAAAAAGTAAGGCTATAGCCTTTACTTTTTTGCAAAATTAGGCCCTTTTTCAAAAGACCGATTTTTGGGCAAAAAGTAAGGCTATAGCCTTTACTTTTTTGCAAAATTAGGCCCTTTTTCAAAAGGCCGATTTTTGGGCAAAAAGTAAGGCTATAGCCTTTGCTTTTTTGCAAAATTAGGCCCTTTTTCAAAAGACCGATTTTTGGGCAAAAAGTAAGGCTATAGCCTTTGCTTTTTTGCAAAATTAGGCCCTTTTTCAAAAGACCGATTTTTGGGCAAAAAGTAAGGCTATAGCCTTTGCTTTTTTGCAAAATTAGGCCCTTTTTCAAAAGACCGATTTTTGGGCAAAAAGTAAGGCTATAGCCTTTACTTTTTTGCAAAATTAGGCCCTTTTTCAAAAGACCGATTTTTCGGCAAAAAGTAAGGCTATAGCCTTTGCTTTTTTGCAAAATTAGGCCCTTTTTCAAAAGACCGATTTTTGGGCAAAAAGTAAGGCTATAGCCTTTGCTTTTTTGCAAAATTAGGCCCTTTTTCAAAAGACCGATTTTCGGGCAAAAAGTAAGGCTATAGCCTTTACTTTTTTGCAAAATTAGGCCCTTTTTCAAAAGACCGATTTTTGGGCAAAAAGTAAGGCTATAGCCTTTGCTTTTTTGCAAAGTTAGGCCCTTTTTCAAAAGACCGAATTTTGGGCAAAAAGTAAGGCTATAGCCTTTGCTTTTTTGCAAAATTAGGCCCTTTTTAAAAAGACAGATTTTTGGGCAAAAAGTAAGGCTATAGCCTTTGCTTTTTTGCAAAATTAGGCCCTTTTTCAAAAGACCGATTTTTGGGCAAAAAGTAAGGCTATAGCCTTTGCTTTTTTGCAAAATTAGGCCCTTTTTCAAAAGACAGATTTTTGGGCAAAAAGTAAGGCTATAGCCTTTGCTTTTTTGCAAAATTAGGCCCTTTTTCAAAAGACCGATTTTTGGGCAAAAAGTAAGGCTATAGCCTTTACTTTTTTGCAAAATTAGGCCCTTTTTCAAAAGACCGATTTTTGGGCAAAAAGTAAGGCTATAGCCTTTGCTTTTTTGCAAAATTAGGCCCTTTTTCAAAAGACCGATTTTTGGGCAAAAAGTAAGGCTATAGCCTTTGCTTTTTTGCAAAATTAGGCCCTTTTTCAAAAGACCGATTTTCGGGCAAAAAGTAAGGCTATAGCCTTTACTTTTTTGCAAAATTAGGCCCTTTTTCAAAAGACCGATTTTTGGGCAAAAAGTAAGGCTATAGCCTTTGCTTTTTTGCAAAATTAGGCCCTTTTTCAAAAGACCGATTTTTCGGCAAAAAGTAAGGCTATAGCCTTTGCTTTTTTGCAAAATTAGGCCCTTTTTCAAAAGACCGATTTTCTGGCAAAAAGTAAGGCTATAGCCTTTACTTTTTTGCAAAATTAGGCCCTTTTTCAAAAGACCGATTTTTGGGCAAAAAGTAAGGCTATAGCCTTTACTTTTTTGCAAAATTAGGCCCTTTTTCAAAAGACCGATTTTTGGGCAAAAAGTAAGGCTATAGCCTTTGCTTTTTTGCAAATTAGGTCCTTTTTCAAAAGACCGATTTTTGGGCAAAAAGTAAGGCTATAGCCTTTGCTTTTTTGCAAAATTAGGCCCTTTTTCAAAAGACCGATTTTTGGGCAAAAAGTAAGGCTATAGCCTTTGCTTTTTTGCAGAATTAGGCCCTTTTTCAAAAGACCGATTTTTCGGCAAAAAGTAAGGCTATAGCCTTTGCTTTTTTGCAAAATTAGGCCCTTTTTCAAAAGACCGATTTTCGGGCAAAAAGTAAGGCTATAGCCTTTGCTTTTTTGCAAAATTAGGCCCTTTTTCAAAAGACCGATTTTTGGGCAAAAAGTAAGGCTATAGCCTTTGCTTTTTTGCAAAATTAGGCCCTTTTTCAAAAGACCGATTTTTCGGCAAAGAGTAAGGCTATAGCCTTTGCTTTTTTGCAAAATTAGGCCCTTTTTCAAAAGACCGATTTTCGGGCAAAAAGTAAGGCTATAGCCTTTGCTTTTTTGCAAAATTAGGCCCTTTTCAAAAGACCGATTTTTGGGCAAAAAGTAAGGCTATAGCCTTTGCTTTTTTGCAAAATTAGGCCCTTTTTCAAAAGACCGATTTTTGGGCAAAAAGTAAGGCTATAGCCTTTGCTTTTTTGCAAAATTAGGCCCTTTTTCAAAAGACCGATTTTTCGGCAAAAAGTAAGGCTATAGCCTTTGCTTTTTTGCAAAATTAGGCCCTTTTTCAAAAGACCGATTTTTCGGCAAAAAGTAAGGCTATAGCCTTTGCTTTTTTGCAAAATTAGGCCCCTTTTTCAAAAGACCGATTTTCGGGCAAAAGTAAGGCTATAGCCTTTGCTTTTTTGCAAAATTAGGCCCTTTTTCAAAAGACCGATTTTTGGGCAAAAAGTAAGGCTATAGCCTTTGCTTTTTTGCAAAATTAGGCCCTTTTTCAAAAGACCGATTTATCGGCAAAAAGTAAGGCCATAGCCTTTGCTTTTTTGCAAAATTAGGCCCTTTTTCAAAAGACCGATTCTTCGGCAAAAAGTAAGGCTATAGCCTTTGCTTTTTTGCAAAATTAGGCCCTTTTTCAAAAGACCGATTTTCGGGCAAAAGTAAGGCTATAGCCTTTGCTTTTTTGCAAAATTAGGCCCTTTTTCAAAAGACCGATTATTGGGCAAAAAGTAAGGCTATAGCCTTTGCTTTTTTGCAAAATTAGGCCCTTTTTCAAAAGACCGATTTTTCGGCAAAAAGTAAGGCTATAGCCTTTGCTTTTTTGCAAAATTAGGCCCTTTTTCAAAAGACAGATTTTTGGGCAAAAAGTAAGGCTATAGCCTTTGCTTTTTTGCAAAATTAGGCCCTTTTTCAAAAGACCGATTTTTGGGCAAAAAGTAAGGCTATAGCCTTTGCTTTTTTGCAAAATTAGGCCCTTTTTCAAAAGACCGATTTTTCGGCAAAAAGTAAGGCTATAGCCTTTGCTTTTTTGCAAAATTAGGCCCTTTTTCAAAAGACCGATTTTTGGGCAAAAAGTAAGGCTATAGCCTTTGCTTTTTTGCAAAATTAGGCCCTTTTTCAAAAGACCGATTTTTGGGCAAAAAGTAAGGCTATAGCCTTTGCTTTTTTGCAAAATTAGGCCCTTTTTCAAAAGACCGATTTTTCGGCAAAAAGTAAGGCTATAGCCTTTGCTTTTTTGCAAAATTAGGCCCTTTTTCAAAAGACCGATTTTTCGGCAAAAAGTAAGGCTATAGCCTTTGCTTTTTTGCAAAATTAGGCCCTTTTTCAAAAGACCGATTTTTCGGCAAAAAGTAAGGCTATAGCCTTTGCTTTTTTGCAAAATTAGGCCCTTTTTCAAAAGACCGATTTTCGGGCAAAAAGTAAGGCTATAGCCTTTGCTTTTTTGCAAAATTAGGCCCTTTTTCAAAAGACCGATTTTTGGGCAAAAAGTAAGGCTATAGCCTTTGCTTTTTTGCAAAATTAGGCCCTTTTTCAAAAGACCGATTTTTGGGCAAAAAGTAAGGCTATAGCCTTTGCTTTTTTGCAAAATTAGGCCCCTTTTCAAAAGACCGATTTTTCGGCAAAAAGTAAGGCTATAGCCTTTGCTTTTTTGCAAAATTAGGCCCCTTTTTCAAAAGACCGATTTTCGGGCAAAAGTAAGGCTATAGCCTTTGCTTTTTTGCAAAATTAGGCCCTTTTTCAAAAGACCGATTTTTGGGCAAAAAGTAAGGCTATAGCCTTTGCTTTTTTGCAAAATTAGGCCCTTTTTCAAAAGACCGATTTATCGGCAAAAAGTAAGGCCATAGCCTTTGCTTTTTTGCAAAATTAGGCCCTTTTTCAAAAGACCGATTCTTCGGCAAAAAGTAAGGCTATAGCCTTTGCTTTTTTGCAAAATTAGGCCCTTTTTCAAAAGACCGATTTTTGGGCAAAAGTAAGGCTATAGCCTTTGCTTTTTTGCAAAATTAGGCCCTTTTTCAAAAGACCGATTTTTCGGCAAAAAGTAAGGCTATAGCCTTTGCTTTTTTGCAAAATTAGGCCCTTTTTCAAAAGACCGATTTTTCGGCAAAAAGTAAGGCTATAGCCTTTGCTTTTTTGCAAAATTAGGCCCTTTTTCAAAAGACAGATTTTTGGGCAAAAAGTAAGGCTATAGCCTTTGCTTTTTTGCACAATTAGGCCCTTTTTCAAAAGACCGATTTTTGTGCAAAAAGTAAGGCTATAGCCTTTGCTTTTTTGCAAAATTAGGCCCTTTTTCAAAAGACCGATTTTTGGGCAAAAAGTAAGGCTATAGCCTTTGCTTTTTTGCAAAATTAGGCCCTTTTTCAAAAGACCGATTTTTGGGCAAAAAGTAAGGCTATTGCCTTTGCTTTTTTGCAAAATTAGGCCCTTTTTCAAAAGACCGATTTTTGGGCAAAAAGTAAGGCTATAGCCTTTGCTTTTTTGCAAAATTAGGCCCTTTTTCAAAAGACCGATTTTTCGGCAAAAAGTAAGGCTATAGCCTTTGCTTTTTTGCAAAATTAGGCCCTTTTTCAAAACCGATTTTTGGGCAAAAAGATTTTTCGGGCAAAAGTAAGGCTATAGCCTTTGCTTTTTTGCAAAATTAAGCCCTTTTTCAAAAGACCGATTTTTGGGCAAAAAGTAAGGCTATAGCCTTTGCTTTTTTGCAAAATTAGGCCCTTTTTCAAAAGACCGATTTTTGGGCAAAAAGTAAGGCTATAGCCTTTGCTTTTTTGCCAAATTAGGCCCTTTTTCAAAAGACCGATTTTTGGGCAAAAAGTAATGCTATAGCCTTTGCTTTTTTGCAAAATTATGCCCTTTTTCAAAAGACCGATTTTTGGGCAAAAAGTAAGGCTATAGCCTTTGCTTTTTTGCAACATTAGGTCCTTTTTCAAAAGACCGATTTTTGGGCAAAAAGTAAGGCTATAGCCTTTGCTTTTTTGCAAAAATTAGGCCCTTTTTCAAAAGACCGCTTTTTGGGCAAAGAGTAAGGCTATAGCCTTTGCTTTTTTGCAAAATTAGGCCCTTTTTCAAAAGACCGATTTTTGGGCAAAAAGTAAGGCTATAGCCTTTGCTTTTTTGCAAAATTAGGCCCTTTTTCAAAAGACCGATTTTCGGGCAAAAAGTAAGGCCATAGCCTTTACGTTTTTGCAAAATTAGGCCCTTCTTCAAAAGACCGATTTTTGGGCAAAAGTAAGGCTATAGCCTTTACTTTTTTGCAAAATTAGGCCCTTTTTCAAAAGGCCGATTTTTGGGCAAAAAGTAAGGCTATAGCCTTTGCTTTTTTGCAAAATTAGGCCCTTTTTAAAAAGACAGATTTTTGGGCAAAAAGTAAGGCTATAGCCTTTGCTTTTTTGCAAAATTAGGCCCTTTTTCAAAAGACCGATTTTTGGGCAAAAAGTAAGGCTATAGCCTTTACTTTTTTGCAAAATTAGGCCCTTTTTCAAAAGACCGATTTTTGGGCAAAAAGTAAGGCTATAGCCTTTACTTTTTTGCAAAATTAGGCCCTTTTTCAAAAGACCGATTTTTCGGCAAAAAGTAAGGCTATAGCCTTTGCTTTTTTGCAAAATTAGGCCCTTTTCAAAAGACCGATTTTTGGGCAAAAAGTAAGGCTATAGCCTTTGCTTTTTTGCAAAATTAGGCCCTTTTTCAAAAGACCGATTTTCGGGCAAAAAGTAAGGCTATAGCCTTTACTTTTTTGCAAAATTAGGCCCTTTTTCAAAAGACCGATTTTTGGGCAAAAAGTAAGGCTATAGCCTTTGCTTTTTTGCAAAATTAGGCCCTTTTTCAAAAGACCGAATTTTGGGCAAAAAGTAAGGCTATAGCCTTTGCTTTTTTGCAAAATTAGGCCCTTTTTAAAAAGACAGATTTTTGGGCAAAAAGTAAGGCTATAGCCTTTGCTTTTTTGCAAAATTAGGCCCTTTTTCAAAAGACCGATTTTTGGGCAAAAAGTAAGGCTATAGCCTTTACTTTTTTGCAAAATTAGGCCCTTTTTCAAAAGACCGATTTTTCGGCAAAAAGTAAGGCTATAGCCTTTGCTTTTTTGCAAAATTAGGCCCTTTTTCAAAAGACCGATTTTTGGGCAAAAAGTAAGGCTATAGCCTTTGCTTTTTTGCAAAATTAGGCCCTTTTTCAAAAGACCGATTTTCGGGCAAAAAGTAAGGCTATAGCCTTTACTTTTTTGCAAAATTAGGCCCTTTTTCAAAAGACCGATTTTTGGGCAAAAAGTAAGGCTATAGCCTTTGCTTTTTTGCAAAATTAGGCCCTTTTTCAAAAGACCGATTTTTCGGCAAAAAGTAAGGCTATAGCCTTTGCTTTTTTGCAAAATTAGGCCCTTTTTCAAAAGACCGATTTTCTGGCAAAAAGTAAGGCTATAGCCTTTACTTTTTTGCAAAATTAGGCCCTTTTTCAAAAGACCGATTTTTGGGCAAAAAGTAAGGCTATAGCCTTTACTTTTTTGCAAAATTAGGCCCTTTTTCAAAAGGCCGATTTTTGGGCAAAAAGTAAGGCTATAGCCTTTGCTTTTTTGCAAAATTAGGCCCTTTTTCAAAAGACCGATTTTTCGGCAAAAAGTAAGGCTATAGCCTTTGCTTTTTTGCAAAATTAGGCCCTTTTTCAAAAGACCGATTTTCGGGCAAAAGTAAGGCTATAGCCTTTGCTTTTTTGCAAAATTAGGCCCTTTTTCAAAAGACCGATTTTTGGGCAAAAAGTAAGGCTATAGCCTTTGCTTTTTTGCAAAATTAGGCCCTTTTTCAAAAGACCGATTTTTCGGCAAAGAGTAAGGCTATAGCCTTTGCTTTTTTGCAAAATTAGGCCCTTTTTCAAAAGACCGATTTTCGGGCAAAAGTAAGGCTATAGCCTTTGCTTTTTTGCAAAATTAGGCCCTTTTCAAAAGACCGATTTTTGGGCAAAAAGTAAGGCTATAGCCTTTGCTTTTTTGCAAAATTAGGCCCTTTTTCAAAAGACCTATTTTTGGGCAAAAAGTAAGGCTATAGCCTTTGCTTTTTTGCAAAATTAGGCCCTTTTTCAAAAGACCGATTTTTCGGCAAAAAGTAAGGCTATAGCCTTTGCTTTTTTGCAAAATTAGGCCCTTTTTCAAAAGACCGATTTTCGGGCAAAAGTAAGGCTATAGCCTTTGCTTTTTTGCAAAATTAGGCCCTTTTTCAAAAGACCGATTTTTCGGCAAAAAGTAAGGCTATAGCCTTTGCTTTTTTGCAAAATTAGGCCCTTTTTCAAAAGACCGATTTTCGGGCAAAAGTAAGGCTATAGCCTTTACTTTTTTGCAAAATTAGGCCCTTTTTCAAAAGACCGATTTTTGGGCAAAAAGTAAGGCTATAGCCTTTGCTTTTTTGCAAAATTAGGCCCTTTTTCAAAAGACCGATTTTTCGGCAAAAAGTAAGGCTATAGCCTTTGCTTTTTTGCAAAATTAGGCCCTTTTTCAAAAGACCGATTTTCGGGCAAAAAGTAAGGCCATAGCCTTTACGTTTTTGCAAAATTAGGCCCTTTTTCAAAAGACCGATTTTTGGGCAAAAGTAAGGCTATAGCCTTTACTTTTTTGCAAAATTAGGCCCTTTTTCAAAAGGCCGATTTTTGGGCAAAAAGTAAGGCTATAGCCTTTGCTTTTTTGCAAAATTAGGCCCTTTTTAAAAAGACAGATTTTTGGGCAAAAAGTAAGGCTTTAGCCTTTGCTTTTTTGCAAAATTAGGCCCTTTTTCAAAAGACCGATTTTTCGGCAAAAAGTAAGGCTATAGCCTTTGTATTTTTGCAATATTAGGCCCTTTTTCAAAAGACCGATTTTTGGGCAAAAAGTAAGGCTATAGCCTTTGCTTTTTTGCGAAATTAGGCCCTTTTTCAAAAGACCGATTTTGGGCAAAAAGTAAGGCTATAGCCTTTGCTTTTTTGCAAAAATTAGGCCCTTTTTCAAAAGACCGCTTTTTGGGCAAAGAGTAAGGCTATAGCCTTTGCTTTATTGCAAAATTTGGCCCTTTTTCAAAAGACCGATTTTTGGGCAAAAAGTAAGGCTATAGCCTTTACTTTTTTGCAAAATTAGGCCCTTTTTCAAAAGACCGATTTTTGGGCAAAAAGTAAGGCTATAGCCTTTACTTTTTTGCAAAATTAGGCCCTTTTTCAAAAGACCGATTTTGGGGCAAAAAGTAAGGCTATAGCCTTTACTTTTTTGCAAAATTAGGCCCTTTTTCAAAAGGCCGATTTTTGGGCAAAAAGTAAGGCTATAGCCTTTGCTTTTTTGCAAAATTAGGCCCTTTTTCAAAAGACAGATTTTTGGGCAAAAAGTAAGGCTATAGCCTTTGCTTTTTTGCAAAATTAGGCCCTTTTCAAAAGACCGATTTTTGGGCAAAAAGTAAGGCTATAGCCTTTGCTTTTTTGCAAAATTAGGCCCTTTTTCAAAAGACCGATTTTTGGGCAAAAGTAAGGCTATAGCCTTTGCTTTTTTGCAAAATTAGGCCCTTTTTCAAAAGACCGATTTTCGGGCAAAAGTAAGGCTATAGCCTTTGCTTTTTTGCAAAATTAGGCCCTTTTCAAAAGACCGATTTTTGGGCAAAAAGTAAGGCTATAGCCTTTGCTTTTTTGCAAAATTAGGCCCTTTTCAAAAGACCGATTTTTGGGCAAAAAGTAAGGCTATAGCCTTTGCTTTTTTGCAAAATTAGGCCCTTTTCAAAAGACCGATTTTTGGGCAAAAAGTAAGGCTATAGCCTTTGCTTTTTTGCAAAATTAGGCCCTTTTTCAAAAGACCGATTTTCGGGCAAAAAGTAAGGCTATAGCCTTTGCTTTTTTGCAAAATTAGGCCCTTTTCAAAAGACCGATTTTTGGGCAAAAAGTAAGGCTATAGCATTTGCTTTTTTGCAAAATTAGGCCCTTTTCAAAAGACCGATTTTTGGGCAAAAAGTAAGGCTATAGCCTTTGCTTTTTTGCAAAATTAGGCCCTTTTTCAAAAGACCGATTTTCGGGCAAAAAGTAAGGCTATAGCCTTTGCTTTTTTGCAAAATTAGGCCCTTTTTCAAAAGACCGATTTTTGCAAAAAGTAAGGCTATAGCCTTTGCTTTTTTCCCAAAATAGGCCCTTTTTGAAAATACCGATTTTAGACCAAAAAGTAAGGCTATACTCTTTGCTTTTTTCCGAAAATAGGCCCTTTTCGAAAATACCGATTTTAGACCAAAAAGTAAGGCTATACCCTTATCCTTTTTCCCAAAATAGGCCCATTTCGAAAATACCGATTTTAGGCCAAAAAGTAAGGCTATACCCTTTGCTTTTTTCCCAAAATAGGCCCATTTCGAAAATACCGATTTTAGGCCAAAGAGTAAGGCTATACCCTTTTTGAAAATACCGATTTTAGGCCAAAAAGTAAGGCTATACCCTTTGCTTTTTTCCCAAAATAGGCCCGTTTCGAAAATACCAATTTTGGAAAAAAAGTAAGGCTATAGCCTTTCCTGGTTCCCAAAATAGGCCCTTTTCAAAACAATGATTATTTGTCAAAAAGTAAGGCATTACCACTGGCTGCAGGAAACGCTGAATTTCAAAAGGGTGTATGTATGATAAATCGTAAGGCTATAGACTTTCCTTTTGGCTAACATTGGCTGTTTTTGAAAAGGGTCCTTTCCCAGCAAAGGAACTGATTATTTCCAGATAAAGACAGTTAAAAAAGACGTTGAGAGATCCTTGTTCCTTTCAAAGAAAATTACGATATCAACTTATTTATAGACTTCCTATTTAAAATATTACAGCATTATTACAATTGATGCACCTAAAGCAAGGAAGCAGCAATAAGCCGTCTTCGTTTCTGTACTGTGTTTCGACGTCCAGAAATGTTGCAGAGAATGTATGCATTGGTCTTTTTACCATGTGTTTCAAGAGCTATTTCTACCCTGGCTGGTCTTTTACAGGGCAGGCTACAAGGTCAGACTGT
Organism: Aurelia coerulea; assembly: GCA_039566865.1. Taxonomy (NCBI): domain Eukaryota; kingdom Metazoa; phylum Cnidaria; class Scyphozoa; order Semaeostomeae; family Ulmaridae; genus Aurelia; species Aurelia coerulea. The sequence continues at coordinate 18,571,841 of CM076960.1, read as the reverse complement.
CTGAAAATCACAAGTGATCCAAACTGAAACAATAGATCAACGGTGCAACTGGTAGGACAGTTCAACTAAATCAAAACTTTTCCATCGGTACATCTACTGCTTGTTGGGGAGACAAGATACGGTTTGTCCGAGGAAACTTGTGTGCCCCCCCGTGCAGTGGGTTAATGCTCATGCGCAGTATCGTTTTGGGTTGGAACTCTGATGGGCGCATGAGCATTAACCTACTGCACGGGGGGACACATAAGTTTCCTCAAACAAATCGTATCTCATCTCTCCAACAACTGCAGTTTGGAGCCATGGTCTCCAGTTAGGCCAAATTTGATTTGCAAACAGCCTGAAACTCCATTGTACCCGCAAAGGACCTTGGGTAAAAAGGGCTGATTAACCGGGAGGGGAAATTTATGTAATTTAAAGAATTTATTTGTGGTATTTCAAAGCAGAATGAGATATCAAATCATTTAAAAAGGACAAATTTTCACAAAATTACATTCTATCTCCGGTTGCTAGCCAAGGAACATTCATAAATATTGTAGACTTGCCCCAAGTCTATCTCTTCCGTCCGTCTACCGTTCCCTTTTTACGGTAGTTCCTGGATCCGCTATTTCATGGATCTACCATTCCAAAATTCCGTCAAGAGCTCTCTGGACGGAACATTGGAATGGCGGATCCAGGAAATGGCGGATCCAGGAACTACTGTACAGGGAACTGTAGACGGACGGAAGAGATAGACTTGGAGCAAGTCTATAAATATTGTGCATAGGGATATGGGATACTTGTATCATTATCCTTGTTTGAAACTCAGCCTGCGGTTATTTTTCGGGTTCCTTGACATTTACTTTTGGTTTGATAAATGAATGGTTATTTTTGGGGTTTTGAGCAAATTGTAACTATTTTCATAGTTCTGTAGAAAAATGCCATTCTTTGGGGTCGAGAGAAAAGTTTCCTTACTTTTGTTGGTATTTTGGACACAGGTGAAGTTAGCCAAAATGAGCATTTCTTGTCCAAATGTTTATCGAGTGTTCCTTCTGGAGTTGCTATTAGACGCTTCACGATGTGACCAGTGTGCGACGATGATGCATATATTGATTTGATGGTCACATTTCGTGGGCCTATGATCAAGTTGATAATAGGTACATGGCCTAGTAAACACTTCCAAAAGGCAGGAAGCGGACCTGCTGCACTCTAGGAGGCGGACCTGCTGCATACTGCAACCTAAAATCACACAATTCAAAACTGTTGGCTAGAATTTACATTAAAACACTTAAAGATATATTACAAAATATCGACAAACAAATTCGTGACAAATATATTCTAACAGATTTGCAGTGTTCATTCTGACTAGATGTTCGTCCTGTAGCCTGTTGCAGTATTGCAAGGCTAGGCTTACGCAAAAATGTCTCAAGAAATGAACGTGGGCATCGAATCCTTCCACAACTTTAAAATTGAATCATAAACCATGAAAGCTACAGATCTTTGCTTGCTACCAACTTGTAGATCTTCAAAAATTGGGTATTTCTTGGATTGATTATATTGACTTTTGTCAATCAGTTTAAAGTTCCCCTCTATCAATTCATTTGATAAAATGCAGTAATAACATTTTACACATTGAATTCTAAACATAGGGCTCAAATCTTTAAAAAGGTCGGTGTAAAATTCTTTTACAGTTTTCTTTGAAATAAATGGCTTGCAAGGAGCTTAGGGTCTTTTGCTGTAAATCTGCCGTGGCAATTTATTGATATCTTGATTAGTTTCAAAATGGCAGCATTTATTAGATTTGATGCTATGACGTCATCAAATTTCTAAATCCTAAACCAGAAAAGCTACAGATTTCTGCTTGCCACCATATTGTAGGCCTTCCTAAAATACGGTTTTCTTGAAGGTTATATCAGTTTTCTTCTATTGGTTTAGGATTTACGATTATTTAAATTTTCAAAATTTTCCATGATTTCTTTCAAGAATAATCAAATTGCTGCCATTTTGAAGAAAATCAAGATTCTCAGAAAATTCCATGGCAGATTTACATCAAAGTATCATAAGTTCCTTTCAAGCCATTAAATTCAAAGGAAAATGCCATAGAATTTTTACACCCACCTTTTTACAGATTTGAAAGATTTGAGCCCTATGCTTGAATTCTAAAGTTTGCAAAGATTCGAATCCAATGCTGTTCTTGACTGACCCAGTTAGGGTACCCCAAAGGTGGGGAAATATTTCAAAACACCAGGTACTGCATAATACTTTTTTCTATATGTGCTTTAAAAATTTACAAACATCTTACTAATTATAATACCTACAAACTACGCTACAATACTACAGAGACGATGCCACATGCAGCGAAATATATGTCGACCCTGCGGCCATTCAAAGGGAAATCAATTAAAAGCTACATAATACTACACCCACAATCGCGGACAAAACTCGTTGGGACAGACGAGTTTTGTGTTTAGAGGTCTTTCCTGCATGTAAACTACTACAAGCATAAAATGAAGGTAGCTTGCAACCAAATACATTAATTGCATATGTACGTTTTAAATTTAGAATCAAACATGGCAATTTGTAAATTCGATTGTTTGGTTGCAAGCTTCCTTCAGACATCACATAATTTCAAACAAGGAGAACCACTAAAACAAACACATACAGCTAATTAATGCCAATTGCTACATAATATTAAGCAATTGGCATCAACGGATCTGTCTCTATAGAATACGTTCGACTACTTATCTCAGATTGCAGTTCCAAGCTCTCGGAGTCCTCATCTTCCGCATCCGTTCTCTGCAATTGCGCAAAACTTCCAGCGTCTCGTAAGACCTCCATTGAGCTTGCTCCTTCGTAACTACTATTCTGGATGAAGGGTTCTGCAGGCCCTTGTTCTTGCATCTCATCATATCTGTGCTCGTAGCTATCATTCTGAATGAAGGCATCTGCAGGCCCTTGTTCGGGAATCTCGTTATATATGTGCTCATCCGGATAAGGGATCTGACCGCGTGGATTGATCTGGAAGAAAAATTTAATGACTTTGCTCAGTATATTAAGTTTGGTAATGATGAATATTTGAACTAAACTTTGATCCATTCCAGTAACTAAATTTATTTAGTCACAAGAGAGGGAAAAAGAGTACAACAGAGTCACGGATACAAGCGTGCCAGTGATTCTAAGTTGTGTTCTTGCACGTGAAATAGACAGTATCAGTATAAATAGTCTGTACAGGAGTCTAAAGGGCACACGTCGATAGCTCGTTTCCTGACCAGACCCCCCCCTCCCCACCCGTCCCATATGATTTGGAGCAGCAGCAACATCAAGTTGTGTTTGTTGATTCTGTTTTATATATTTTCGACACTCGATTTATTAGTCTATAATGAAAAGCCCTGGCAGGCTACGATAATGATCCCACCAGGATTAGACCTGCCCTAAGTCTGTTTTGTCAACTGTAATAAGTCTACCTGACGAAATTTTTTTGACGAAATAGACTTGGGGCAAGTCTACACCAGGATAGGCTTAGCAATATTGTGTTAACTTTGAGGATATGCCATCTTGTAGAATTTTTGTTTTGCCTCATTTATCGTATTATTTGTTTGTCATGCACTCGTCTTTTCACAAACTTGTTAAACTGACTAGTACTACTGTCATGAAAGACTCTTACAAGTAACTGTAATTAGATACTAAATAAATGTAGGTATTTTTGGTTGAAGGAAATGAATTAGAAAATAACTCAAGAATTGTTGGGTAGATGAGATACGGTATGTCCGAGGAAACTTATGTGTCCCCCCCCCCCTGCAGTAGGTTAATGCTCATGCGCTCGTCAGAGTTCCAACCCAAAACGTTACTGCGCATGAGCATTAGCCTACTGCACGGGGGACATATACATGTCCTCGGAAAAACCGTATCTCGTCTCCCCAACAAAGTATTCGCCATATTATCAATGCTCAAACGTGTGAAGTTTTTTTTGGCACACCCGGTATGAAAAGTACAAGGTTAAAGATAAGAAAATCCTTTCACACTAACCAGGTCATCATCTGGGATCTCTTCGGGATCATCTTCCAGCCTTTGGCGCCTATACAAATAGATAAATCAGATAAACAATGCGAGAGTGCGTAGATTTTATAATTGACTTCGTCAACAGAAGCAGAAATATGGATAGGTGCACATATTTTTATATAGGAAACAGTTCATCAACCTCGTTCCCCGGTCCGCCATTGTCTTCCTTGGGTCATCGATAGACTGATTATATGTTCGTAAGTCAGTCTATATAACGATTATATGTTTGATTATATATTCATTGATTATATTTAATAAAATCCATGAAAATCACAAAAACTAAGGCTGCCTTTCCACTTGCCCGGGTTAAAATAAAAACGGGTTAAAAGTTATCTGTCCTTAAAGTGAGCCAAGGAAACGCCAGTTGACCTTGAATCCGTTTTGATACGTTTCCAGTCATTTTTTCACCATCACTTGATTGGTCCCTCCTTTGTCGTTTTGATTACAATTTAAAGTCCCAGCAGCTAGAACACGTTGTTGCTGCAATTGGGTTGAAAGTTATCCAGTTTTAGGCGTTTCCATTAACCTGTAGCCAGGTTAAAAGATGCCCAGCTTAAAAGTGATCAACTTTGAGACCCGTTTCAAAACTTATTCGTTTTTAAAGTGAGTTAGTGGAAATGCAACTCACAAACGGATAATTTTGAACTAGTTTATATTGGAACCGGGCTAGTGGAAAAGCAGCCTAAACCAAAGAGCGCAATGCATGCCGGTCGCACAACAGCACTTAACATGATAAAGTGAAATGAATGACATAAGATTGTGATAAAGAAATTTCATAACCAAGAAATGGTTTGTAATATTGATCAATCCTTGGAAAATCCAACACGAAAAATAAAATAGCCCTAAATAACAGACTCGTCGTACTAAACCCATAAACGCAACAAAACACCGTAATCTGTAGAAAGAAGACTGTTAAATCCTGTACAAGAACAACAACCAAAATAAACATGAAAATAGAGAGAAAATTATTGAATCCTGCAGGAGAATGAACACCGTTTTCTCTTGCAAGAGTCAACAGTTTTCTCTCTAGTTACAGATCTATTTTGGTTGCTGCTCTTCTACAGGAGTTAACAGTCTTCTTTCTACAGAGTACGGTGTCACAAATCAATTGCATACAAAAATAGGATAATACTTACTGAATTACTACTACTATACTTACTTGTTGTTTCTTTTCAAACATGACCTAATTGAGACTATCACAAGTAGAGTGAGGAGAACTGTTAAAAAACACGATCCAATCACAATTGCTATAATCTGGCTCGTACTTAATGAATGACTTTCTTCTAAAATAAAACAAAATAAAGGTGATTAAGGCCTGAGTTAAACACGGTGCCAGACTGCTTTTCGCATCGGATTGGTTTCAACCCATCTTCATAAAAATCACACCGTTTTCATTGCAGTTACACGACACTGGATTGCCATGAACCCATTTTCGATTGTAGTTACACAAGACCGAGTCACCCTCCCCTGCAAAGTTTTTATGTATTGTCCTTGACAACTGCGAAGCCCAAATGGAGTGGAGCAACACCGGATTAGTGCAGTTACACGAGATGGAATGCGGAGCGGAATGAATCGGATTGATTTTCACCTCACCTCCAGAGCGGAGTGAAGAGCGGAGTGATTTCACTCCGCAAAAACGGAGTGGAGTGACACCTGATTGCCTCGGTGTCGTGTAACTGCACCCCCCTATCCGATGCGAAAAGTAATCCCGTGTGTGATGAATCCGGTATCGTGTAACTGGGGCCTAACAAGTAGACGAACAATGTGATTCCTTGTGTTCGCTTAATATTTCTAATCAATTTCTATTTTCACTTGAACAAGTTTGAAGTCATTCACTCAGTTCAGTCTAATTAATAAGGACAAATCATGCAACATTATAGCATCAGTTGCTATTACATGATATTACATTACATGAACGATTCATTGTGTTCGTTCAATATTTCTAATCCGATTTCTAATTTCACTCGAACAAGTTTGAAGTCATTCACTCAGTTCAGTCTAATTAATAAGGACAAATCATGCAACATTATAGCATCAGTTGCTATTACATGACATTACATTACATGAACGATTCATTGTGTTCGTTCAATATTTCTAATCCGATTTCTATTTTCACTCGAACAAGTCTGAAGTCATTCACTCAGTTCAGTCTAATTAATAAGGACAAATCATGCAACATTATAGCATCAGTTGCTATTACATGATATTACATTACATGAACGATTCCTTGTGTTCGTTCAATATTTCTAATCCGATTTCTATTTTCACTCGAACAAGTTTGAAGTCATTCACTCAGTTCAGTCTAATTAATAAGGACAAATCATGCAACATTATAGCATCAGTTGCTATTACATGATATTACATTACATGAACGATTCCTTGTGTTCGTTCAATATTTCTAATCCGATTTCTATTTTCACTCGAACAAGTTTGAAGTCATTCACTCAGTTCAGTCTAATTAATAAGGACAAATCATGCAACATTATAGCATCAGTTGCTATTACATGATATTACATTACATGAACGATTCATTGTGTTCGTTCAATATTTCTAATCCGATTTCTATTTTCACTCGAACAAGTTTGAAGTCTTTCACTCAGTTCAGTCTAATTAATAAGGACAAATCATGCAACATTATAGCATCAGTTGCTATTACATGATATTACATTACATGAACGATTCATTGTGTTCGTTCAATATTTCTAATCCGATTTCTATTTTCACTCGAACAAGTTTGAAGTCATTCACTCAGTTCAGTCTAATTAATAAGGACAAATCATGCAACATTATAGCATCAGTTGCTATTACATGATATTACATTACATGAACGATTCATTGTGTTCGTTCAATATTTCTAATCAATTTCTATTTTCACTCGAACAAGTTTGAAGTCATTCACTCAGTTCAGTCTAATTAATAAGGACAAACCATGCAACATTATAGCATCAGTTGCTATTACATGACATTACATTACATGAACGATTCATTGTGTTCGTTCAATATTTCTAATCCGATTTCTGTTTTCACTCGAACAAGTTTGAAGTCATTCACTCAGTTCAGTCTAATTAATAAGGACAAATCATGCAACATTATAGCATCAGTTGCTATTACATGATATTACATTACATGAACGATTCCTTGTGTTCGTTCAATATTTCTAATCAATTTCTATTTTCACTCGAACGAGTTTGAAGTCATTCACTCAGTTCAGTCTAATTAATAAGGACAAATCATGCAACATTATAGCATCAGTTGCTATTACATGATATTACATTACATGAACGATTCCTTGTGTTCGTTCAATATTTCTAATCCGATTTCTATTTTCACTCGAATAAGTTTGAAGTCATTCACTCAGTTCAGTCTAATTAATAAGGACAAATCATGCAACATTATAGCATCAGTTGCTATTACATGACATTACATTACATGAACGATTCCTTGTGTTCGTTCAATATTTCTAATCCGATTTCTATTTTCACTCGAATAAGTTTGAAGTCATTCACTCAGTTCAGTCTAATTAATAAGGACAAATCATGCAACATTATAGCATCAGTTGCTATTACATGACATTACATTACATGAACGATTCATTGTGTTCGTTCAATATTTCTAATCCGATTTCTATTTTCACTCGAACAAGTTTGAAGTCATTCACTCAGTTCAGTCTAATTAATAAGGACAAATCATGCAACATTATAGCATCAGTTGCTATTACATGACATTACATTACATGAACGATTCATTGTGTTCGTTCAATATTTCTAATCCGATTTCTATTTTCACTCGAACAAGTTTGAAGTCATTCACTCAGTTCAGTCTAATTAATAAGGACAAATCATGCAACATTATAGCATCAGTTGCTATTACATGATATTACATTACATGAACGATTCCTTGTGTTCGTTCAATATTTCTAATCAATTTCTATTTTCACTCGAACAAGTTTGAAGTCATTCACTCAGTTCAGTCTAATTAATAAGGACAAATCATGCAACATTATAGCATCAGTTGCTATTACATGATATTACATTACATGAACGATTCCTTGTGTTCGTTCAATATTTCTAATCAATTTCTATTTTCACTCAAACAAGTTTGAAGTCATTCACTCAGTTCAGTCTAATTAATAAGGACAAATCATGCAACATTATAGCATCAGTTGCTATTACATGATATTACATTACATGAACGATTCCTTGTGTTCGTTCAATATTTCTAATCCGATTTCTATTTTCACTCGAACAAGTTTGAAGTCATTCACTCAGTTCAGTCTAATTAATAAGGACAAATCATGCAACATTATAGCATCAGTTGCTATTACATGACATTAGATTACATGAACGATTCCTTGTGTTCGTTCAATATTTCTAATCCGATTTCTATTTTCACTCGAATAAGTTTGAAGTCATTCACTCAGTTCAGTCTAATTAATAAGGACAAATCATGCAACATTATAGCATCAGTTGCTATTACATGATATTACATTACATGAACGATTCCTTGTGTTCGTTCAATATTTCTAATCCGATTTCTATTTTCACTCGAATAAGTTTGAAGTCATTCACTCAGTTCAGTCTAATTAATAAGGACAAATCATGCAACATTATAGCATCAGTTGCTATTACATGACATTACATTACATGAACGATTCCTTGTGTTCGTTCAATATTTCTAATCCGATTTCTATTTTCACTCGAATAAGTTTGAAGTCATTCACTCAGTTCAGTCTAATTAATAAGGACAAATCATGCAACATTATAGCATCAGTTGCTATTACATGACATTACATTACATTACATGAACGATTCCTTGTGTTCGTTCAATATTTCTAATCCGATTTCTATTTTCACTCGAACAAGTTTGAAGTCATTCACTCAGTTCAGTCTAATTAATAAGGACAAATCATGCAACATTATAGCATCAGTTGCTATTACATGACATTAGATTACATGAACGATTCATTGTGTTCGTTCAATATTTCCAATCACATTTCTATTTTCACTCAAACAAGTTTGAAGTTATAACCATCATAACAGGAGGATATCACAAATGATCTCTCTGAGATTATGATACATTGTACATGAAATTCCCTTTGAGCAATTAATTTGAAAGAACATGGCAATAACATTCTACAAATTCAATTCTAAAGTTTTGCAAAGAATCAACACCTATGCTAACTGTATTTTTGCTCACCATTTTTCTTGATCAAAATTGGTATCTCCTTTGAAGAAGTGCATCCACCTTTTGTACACAGCTTTAGGACAGCAAGATAATCAACACCTCGTGACAATCCTTCGATCCGATATCGTGTTTTCTCGATGGGTACAAAAATTCGAGACATTGCTAGAGCATTTGGTTCCTTCTCTTTTCTTATTTCGATGATGGTGTATTTGACATTGCCATTCAGCTTTTCTCTTGAAACACCCTGCAAGATATAGCAAAATTTAATGATAACAACAAAGAAAGGAGAAACACAGAAAGAGAAAATTAATTGGTAATAAAAAATTGCAGTGAAAAATCAAACCATTTCCTAAATATTTTCCTCCGAGACTGGTCAAAGAAAAGCGCCTTGTGCGATCAGAAAGAGGCAATATAGCGCAAAGGTTGTGTGCCTATGTTTAGATTACCTGAGCGAATAATATGATATTTACCAATAGGCCTCTTAGCAATTCTAAAAAAGACTTTGAATTAAACGATATTTTTATACTCAGTGCTAAATCTTTAAAAGAATAGCTGAAAGGTTTACCAAGTAAAAAGATGCTTGAAAGATCATACTGCAAAACATCTTAAATCGATTCAAAACATACAATTCCATCACATGATTAAGGCCCAAATACTTTGGGTCCCTGCACGTACGCTCAGTTATCCACAAACCGTTTGCTTCTTCCTTGGATTTCAACTCCAACTTAGCTTTATCAGATGGCTGTAAATCCAATCGTATTTCATCAGCGGAGCCCTCAGTAATGAGGTTGCTGATTTAACGATGTAGGTGCGAAGGTATTTGAGAATCTTTTGATAATTTACTGTGAATGAGTTTGCTCATGTAGTTAAAGACCTAAATTAACAGAGGAAAAACAGACCAACCTTCCAGGAAACCATAGTTTATAACGGTCTACAATATGGTGTTAAGCAGAAATCTGTAGCTTTTCTAGTTTATGATTTTGCAATTTCATGACATCACAGTCTCAAGACCGGTTAATCAAAAATACGATTTAATTCTGAGAATACACAAAATATCTTTAAATGAATGAATAGCCTAGAGCTTAATATGCTAAATGTTTCGGGCTTAACCCTTCATCAGTAGTAATGAGAAGAGGGTACGTTAGAGCGCAAGAAGCAGAAAAAAGAACGATTGATAGAATAGCGTATTAATAGAACGAAAAAAGAATGCGGCGCAAGAATGCGACGTAAAAGAAAGAACGTGTGATTCGAAAAGGAAAACCTGACAGAAGATGGTTGATCTTTTTCTGCTTCTTACACTCTTAAACGTACCCTCTTCTCGTTACTACTGATGAAGGGTTAAGCCCGAAACGTGTAGCACATTAAGCTCTATGCTATTCATTCATTTAAAGATATTTTGTGTATTTATCGACTATTGTAGCCGCACGTACGAACAAACAACTTAATAGACCTTTTAGCTATTCTATAAAAGAGCCTGAATCGAACGTTATTTCTATACATTTTTATATGCGACGTTCGATTGAGTGGCGACAGAGCTTCCATCACTATTGTGCACATTCGAAAATTGTACAAAATGTAGCAAGATAGCGTTCGATTCTGATTCTTTTCAGAATAGCTAAAAGGTCTATTCTGAAAATAATTGAGATATCAAAGATTGCTACTGAACACTTATAACCAAATTCTGGAAGTTCCTTCTCAAGCCATTCAATTCAATCAAAATAAAGGTGCATTAACCATTTGTGTGATCTAAAGATTTGATACCTATGCTTTAAAAATTGATTTGACTCTTGCTTACCTCCCAAACTAATTCACAAGCCCATGTATCTTTTCCAGTTGAAATTGGTCTTGGCCTGATTTTACTTGGGGCTTCAGATGGTGCTGTAAAAAAAATACATACGTGAAACACATTATCATTCTGCAAATGCTGACACAGATGATAATAAAAGCACACACACAAAAAGAGTTTTTCTTGCAACATTTGTTTTTGAGTCATTACAGCCCCAACTTGAGATCTAATGTTAGACATTCTCCAGTAAAGTATTTATCGTTTATGTCTGTAGCATTTATGTAAAATTGTATGCAGTTTAGCTCTTATTTTTTACTTAACGCCATGGGGTATTGCTCCTCGTGGTATAGTTCATGTAGTATTGTTAAGTAGTTTGTAGGTAGAGTAATCTGTAGCATGCATTGTAAATTTTTAAAGGTATATATATATATATATATTATCATTAGCTCATTCGAGGGGCATTTCACTCTTTCGAAAAAGCGTACGAGATTTTTTCAGAACAAAAGGATTTTTACAGATTTTTCATGGATTTTCTTGAAAACAAAAGGATTTTTTCCTAAGGCGTACGAGATTTTTTGGGAGTGAAATGCCCCTCGAGCTCATTCGCAAATATGTTATAAAAAAGATATATGTACTCAAAAAAAACACATTCGTTTGAACGTTTCGGCGCAAGCCTTCATCAGTATTGATACTGATGAAGGCTTGCGCCGAAACGTTTAAACGAATGTGTTTTTTTTTGAGTACATATATATATATATATTTTACAGGCATTTTACTGGAGAAGGCCACCACGGGTTTCTGAAGGATATTAGTATAAAGATAATCGATAGGCTAACGGGGGGAAATAGAATGCGGGAAAGCTTCTGGCAGTATCGGCTGGATTGCTTTTCCCCTAAGGGATTAAACACTAGACAGGTTGATACATAGATTCTATTTTAGTTTACATTTCGGTTGTTTGGTTGTTTTGATGTTTGCGCTCAGCTTTTCGTTAGGGTCACACGCTGTTTTTTAAGGATCTCTTTTCTGCCAATCCGCTTTTGGATCTTTCTATTGCTTGTTTTGTTATTACACACGTTTTTTCAGCTCCCGCGAGACAGACACCGCCGCCGACTTTAGCGGCTCTATACTCTGCGCTTTCTTTGATCTCCCTCTTGCCGCTTCTGGTAACATCCCTATTTTAACACCTTTTGCGATTTATTGTATTTAGCGGGATCCCGCTTAGGCTATTGTTTTATATTGTTTTTGAATTTCGAGATGTATATGTATGCTCTGTCTGATTTTGAAAAGTCATTACTGATGAAGGCTTGCGCCGAAACGTTTAACGAATGTGTTTTTTCTTGAGTCTATATATATATATATAAAGATAATAAATAATTCTCATGAAAGAACATTGTCCATAGCATTCAATGATTATGGAAATGAATTCATGAAACGGACAAATTTGGTGCCAATCCATGCAAGAAACCTACTACTGTTGTTAATGAATGAACTTTCAAAACAAAATCCGATCTAAATCCATCGTTCACGAAGGATGTCTTTATGCAGCGAAACTTTAGCTACCATCTTAAGCACAGCAACGACACTCAACTCTCAAAGGTACGGACTACATCCTTTGGAGTTGAAACCAAAACATATCATGGACATAAACTGTGGCAGTTTTTACCACGAGAAATAAAACATTGTAGATTTTAAATCAGAAGAAAGGCTATTCCATATTTTTTGCCCCAAGTACGACAGACATCTTTGGCCAGTGTTACTTTCGCGAAATGGAAGGTTTAATTTAAACTTAGACCTTTGTGTTACTCAGCTTTGATCGATTGGGTGGAATATTTTGTCAGTATAGGCTGGAGCAGTTCCTTTGAAGAATTTCACTATGTTTACACATGTATGTTGATCAGCTCTGTTCTTTGTGGGGAGCCAATTCATAGCTTTAATTTTCAAATTCAAATAGAAGCGAATGTATTTGTTCTGTGAACAAATGCATTACAAATAAACAAATAAACAAATGAATAAACAAATAAACAAATAAACAAAAGAATAGAGGAACGGGACTTAGCGACAGGGGACTTTACGAAAATGGACTTGGTATGGTGGTTGAGTTGCATTTAGCTGGATTTAGGTGATCTTAATTGAATCGACCGCTTGTGTGGATGTATTGTGGAGTTAAAAAATCGAGTATATTTCTGGTGATGTCATTCGGGGGGTCTTCATCACCATATACGCGTTTTTTTACAAGAAATTTGGATCAGCACTTTGTACTAAAAGTTTCTTAATTTTGCATGAAAATTTCGGTGTTTTAGTAGTAAAAGTTTCTTCATTAGTTTCTTATTTTTTGGGCCTAAAATTGCGGTATTGTTCGAAGTTGAGCCTTCTTCTCGAGAAAAGCTTCCATTTAGCATTGACATTGTCATCAAGAAGAAGCTATGCACATCAAGGCAAAAATTTACCAATTTTGCAGCTAAAAGTCAAGAAAAGACGAATGTACCTTTGTTAGAGAAACATAGAATAAGAGAGACATACAGAAATAAAGTTTTAGAGTTTCTTAACTGTTCTTGAGCGTAGTACTAGAGTTTCTTAAATTTTTGGTCATCATAGTACTAGTTTCTTATAAACCAGTTTCTCATAAAAAAACGTGTAATGAAAGTTGCGTCAAAATTTCATTTGAAAGATTGATATATCCAAATGGTCGTAGTCATACAAAATTTTACCTTTTAACACCAATTTAAAGATTTGGAACCTATGCTGACGAAAGCGACATTGAGAAACAAAGAAGAAATTGCAACTTACCAGCTTGCAGTGTTTGTTTTGTTACGCAAGCACTTTTGATGTAATGTGAGCTCAAAACTTCATCATATGATTCCACACACACTTTGTAATTTGTGTAAGGTTTTAATCCTGTGATGTCCTGTGAAAAGCTGTGCCCTGCATCTTTGTAACTGTCAGATAATGTTGTCTGGAAATAACAAAATTAAAATACTGGATTTTTTGTAAAAAGCTGGAACGGAACCTTTTTTTTCGTAAATATTTTGATAATTTCAGAATGAAAGACCAAATGTACTGGGCGACTGGGAGAAGTAATGCAATTTTGCGATATCTTACTGAATAGCCAAAACATGCTCGATGATTTTTAAATTCTTAATACTTGCTGAAATCCATCATTTTGTTCAGATATTACAAGGGATTTTTTCAAGGATTTTTTCTATGAGAAACCATAAACACGCTAAAATCACAAGTAAATTTCCCTCATATTTTTACTTAACAGCAATTACTTGAACACACTTAAGCATGTTGTGTTATCCTCTTATTCAGGAGGATTTCAGTCTCCCAAGAGGACAAAATACATGAATAATGCAAGTGTCATTATTGTCAGGAAGGATAACTCACTTTTGGAGGGGTTGGAAAGGGCTTTCTGCAGAAAATCACTCAGATCCACAGGTAGGAATGACCAATTGATGCCCAGGTAAATTACTGGTAAAAACTTAACAAATTTTGTTGATAACTTGAAAAGAAATTATAATTTTGAAGTAGTAGTGTCTTTTTGCCAGAGGTCTTTAACACTCAAATTCAATCTCAGTAGGTTCTTTAAAGTGTTATTTGCTTGTATCATTTGTTGGAATGAAATGTTGAGTATTTCAAATGAAATGACATTGAAACTGAATTGACGTTCATTGAGATACACAAATAAAAATTACCTCTAATGTGGTCCAAGGACCTCCTCTTGCTAATGTGTATATCGGTCTATACACAAACTCCATGTATTTGCACTTCGGTCTTTTCCAGACTACTTTTAGTTGAGTGGATGACGCAGCTTGCACTGTCACATTATTTGCAAGGCGGTAAGTTTCCATAACTGAAAAGAAAATTGTGTAAGAGTTTTAAGTGGTGGCAGAAGAGTTCTTAGCCTGGGCCCAAAGGGGTTGATGCATACAACTGTACACAGAGTGTCCCAAAAAAGTATTACTGATTCGGTTGGATCTAATCAATTCCAAAACAATAATACCTTGTTTGTTGTTATTGGTGCTCTATGAGAGTATAAATGTTAACCTTGAAGCTTGAACTTGCCTCCACCTCATAAACCAGAGCTTTTGGCCTTTTGGCCTGAAAGCAAATTCTTGAAGAACGTCAACATTAAACTGAAATTAAAGAAAAGTTAAAAACAAATATACATACAGTAGTGTGATTCACATCTATTCACCTACATCTATTCACCTACCCTAAACTGGTGCACACTAAGGCTATTGTTGATCTATTTGATGAGGAGCGCAGCCTCAACACGCAGGCTATTTGACATGCTTCAAGAAGGAATTTGTTCAGGCCAAATGGCCAAAAGCTCTGGATTGGAGGTGGACACAAATTTGAACTTTCAAGATTCCTATTTCTGCTCTCAACCTTCTGAGAGTGTCCCATACTTTTTGGACACCTGGTACACATTAGGTGTGCATGGAGGTGAAAACTTTGGATTGCATGCCTAATTTTACCAGGGCTGTATAAAACGATTTGCTCCAAGGAGTTTCCTCCCATATCAAATTTATCAAAACTATTCAATGAATAAATATAGTCAAAATGAGCAATTGGTACGTACCTTTAAAAGGGGGGATTAACTGAAAACGGATACTTCTGGAGAGCCCAGCATTGTTTACACCATAAACCATTATATAATAGGGCTTAAGGCATTCCACAACATTCTTGTCTTTACAAATATCCAACCACTGCATTTTGCAAGTTATGCCTGGCGGATTGATCTTGCTGTTTAGTTGGCAGGAGACCAAATTCTTTTGCACATAGGAGGCACATCTCTGCTCCGCAGATCTAACTGAATGGTTGAATAAATATTTTGTGAAAAGAAGGGAATGGTTGCTGTATATTTCTGGAAATTGTAGATGAAAACAAATGTAATTGGTGTTGTTGCATAATTTGTAATTTGTGCGTGGCATGACAGGATAATCTGAAATTGAGAAAAATTATTAGTTGATGGAGCCCATTGTATAGTTGACAGAAAAAGCGGCAAAGAGGAAGTAAAAAATTTTTCTTGGGAAAACCACATCTCTCCACCTGACATTGGTCAAGGCAAACACTGTAAAAGCTCTATCAAGTCAATGGGGGCTTATTTAATTTTGGAGACTCCAGAGGGGGATCAAAGATTGAGGGCTCACAACAGAGAGGGGGCATATTCAGAAAATCAAATGACCAGGATATATTACACTGCAGCTTTTTTTCTTTCACCCATATTTGGAAGAATCAACATAAAAAATTTTCGAGTCATACAATTTGAAAACAGCTTTTTTATCCCAAACAATATCAAAAGTATAACATAGCCAAATAAATGAAAAATCTTTGGTAAACTCTGAAATTTGATAAAAAAAGATAGGGAGCCCGTTAATTTTTTTTTTGGCTTAGGAGGGTGGGACTTATTAGAGAAGGGGCTAAATAGAAAGGGGCCCAAATACAGCTTTTAAGGTAAATATATATCTTATTTCAGCCACAAGATTTTTCATAGTTGTTCTCAAGACTTTTCAGCAAGTCACAATGTTTAGCTTCAGAAAAGATTAAAGGTTAATTGGTTTAACTATAAGGATGAGGACACGTTCTGATTGGGTGTTAAAACATTTGAGAGGTAATGTAAGCAGCTTCCCATTTCCCCACCTAAAGTCTGCTCACACTAAAATCAGATGTGTTGGAAATAAAGCTTCAACAATTCAGTCAATCAAAAAGTTTACCAAACACCTTACCTAACACGTGTAAAATCAATTTCCTTGTATGGGTAGATCCATTTGAAAACATGATTTTTAACAAATAATGGCCATCAAGATCCCATGAGATCTTTGTTGCATTCAGAATAATTACATCAGAAACATTTGATGTTTTCTCTATTTTGATGGGAAGTTTCAATGACACATTACTGTGCTGATTTATTCTTGCAAGGGTGATATGCTCTAATGTTTCATTGTTCGTCCCTCTGAATCTGCACAATGTAGTTAACCTCGAACCATTCATACTGGAGGAAAGTTTCATTTCTACAACTGAGTTGATAACCAAAGACACCTGAAAGAGTTACAGAAAGCAACAGGTTCAATTCAAGTTGAATGATAAATAGTAAACAATTTTAAAGGGTTTGTGCTAGGTTATAAGCTTGCATTTGTAAGGAGCAAAAATATCTAAAAATAGCCTATTCAAATTGATGTCCCACCCATTGTACACTCCCTTTACGCAGCTGAAATGTCCTGTAAAAAATCATGTATCATCTAACAAGGAATATGTAGGGTCTACAAGGGGTAAAATGGATAAGCCTGGGGATAAAATGGACCAACAAGATGCAAATAAACTTTCTGAAAATCATACTTCAAATATTTTCTCTTGCTACAGCTGTTTGATTATTGATGTTATGGATGGTGATTTGTAACAGTATGGCTACATTTGACCCTAGAAGACCCCACACTATTTATGATTTAATCAACTCCTTCAACTGCACATATTTTTGTAAGAAACTAAGGATTTGGGCCAGTACTGAAAGTTTCTTAAGCAAGCTGATACAGGGAACAAGTGAAAGTACTGCAAAGAAAAATATGTCAGGGATTTCCTTTATCAAAATAAATAGTTTCTTAACTTATATTTTCCCAGTAGTACTATGTATGTATGTAAAATTTCGCCATCAAAATAAAAATGAAAAATAACAGATTCAGAAAAAAAGCTCTAATTACAATATTTACAAGTTTGAAAAAATTACAGGCAAAAGTTACATATCTAATTTAAAATCAAATTTAATAAAAACACCCCATGGTTAAAGATGGCAGGGATAGCATTAAAAGGTCAATGCGACCTTGTTTCCATAATGGTCCCTCCAGGAGTGCCCTTTGAAATTAAGAAAAGGAAAAATTAGCGAGATAAACAGAGAAAGTTTTCATGAAAAACAGAAATTCATCTAGACCTGAAATAAAGCCTTTCTTAAGGATGATAAGTATTAGATCTTCGAGTTACTGGAGTTTCTTAATTCTTTGGCGATCTGAGAGTTGAGTGTCTTATGGGCAGTTTCTCATAAAAAATATGTGTACTACCAACTTATAAATGGTGCATCTTTTAAAAAAAGCATGGTCCATTTCCTATGGGTTGGGGTTGGACAGAATTTCCTAAAATCCTACAAACTTTCAAGCTTGACAAAAAGTTTCTTTTTGGTTGGTGGTTGGTGCAAAGAAAAACAAACTTTCCAGTAAAAGCATTGGCTGGGGCCACACACAAATCAATTTTGTACAGTTTAAAAACAGAGTTCTGTTTTGAAATTATCTGTTCTAATCTAAATGTTTAGAATCCACGCCAATAATAATACTGAGCATCGCTCTTAAGCATTTTGCTAAAATAGACATAGTCAGGAATTTTTTGCTGGCAAAGAGCAACGGGCCCAGGAGCAAGGTATCGGGCAAGATCTGGCACAAGAGGGGCCTTGTACTTTCCCTGATGCCAGGCTACAAATAGGTAGGCCTAGCCGCCGCTTCCAGCCGGTGAGGAGAACTGCAGGAAGTCACAATATTAACATGGAGAAAATCGATGTACAAGTAATAAAGGATAGTTACGATTGTTAAAATAGCTACCTGAATAGATAGAAGGAATCGTGCAGAGAAATATGGCTATCCAAGTCTTCATTTTGGGTAATTTTTCTCTCCTCTGTCTTTGCACATGTTTTAGCAACCTTCCATTTTGTAAACAAGAGGACTCTAAAAAGCAAAGCTTGCTGGGATGGGACCCATCCGAATCATTATAATCATCATCTTTATAGACAAACGTTGCACAGTGATCCAGATTGTCAAAATTATGGAATAAATGCCAAAACACAAAACGTTGGAAATGCAAACCTTTCACACCTATCATAGAGAGGACACTTTGAGGTATTCAGAACAAAGATCCGTATAGAAATCGGACCAACTACTGCAGAGAAATTGCACTTTTAAGTTGCCAAAAATTGCCAGGCCATGTTTTTGTTTACATTTCCGGTGTATCACTTTTGAAATGGGCCTAAACCAACAATTTCAAATTTTCATTTCTCCAGTTGTATTCGTCCAATTCCAATAAACTTTTTTTAAAATTGACCCTCAATGTCTGCGCAGTTATACAACGTATCAGTTCTATGAATTTACATCAATTTATTTAATTTATTTGGCACATATTTGCCAAGGGGTATTTTTAGCAGTAGAACTACTCAAGACCACTAAATTTCTTCTTTCCTGGTGCAAACAAAAAAAGTGAATTTTCAGATGTACTCGTTCCACAAAAACTCTAATTGAATTATAAACCAAGAGGTTTTCTTTGAAGTGACAGTTTTAGTCTTCTAAACCGCAGATAACTTTTAGAATATAGTTTCAGTCTGTGCGATTCTGTAATCAGTTTCAACCTTAACCAAAAATAAATGTAAAGTTCCTTTGGATTTTTTAAATTCAGCATTAGGTATTGAATAAAGAAAGATAAAGTGATAAATACACAGCCTATGGAGTAACTATAAAATCATAAAATTCATGATAACTATATAGTTTTTATCATTGCCCACGACATGTAATGAACCAAAAAGCTAAGGCTCGTGAGACCTTTAATTTGAAGTCCAAGATGAAGTTCGTTTCTCAAGACTTATACAACAGAAGTGCACTTTATAGACTAAAAGCCCAGGCGAGGGGGTTCTCAAATTTCTGGTCGTATAGGCATTTAGGGGAGTTTTTGTCAGAAATTATAGAAACGGGGTATACTTTCATAATCTTGTTGTGAATTTTCTGGTACTGGGGCTTATCATTTTACGAAACATTCTGACACTGTTCTGTTTCCCCTGACTTTAATGTTAGGTAATTTAAAGTCCTGCTAATGCTTTGTTTACGTGAAACAAAAATATTGCAGTGGTTTTGCAGCGAAAATTTTTCTTTGTGAAAACGGAACTCATATTCAAAGATTAGGTATCAAAATCTTCCCTAAATTCTGGGATTGGGTCATGACAGAAATCCTTTTGCCGCACACCACACCTTCCTGTAACCTATTAGTGCAGTTTCCAAGATAAAAAAATGGACCTCAAGCCCAAGCTTTGTATCTTAACAGTCATAGACATAAGATGCTTGTTGCCGTGATTTTAGTGTAAACCATGTTAAACCCGTGCCGTGTACGATTCAAGTCATTTAAATCTTAACGTGATTGTTAGGTAATGAAATAATGCCTCTTTTTATTTAGAATTTAAACCCTCGCTATTAAAGCTGTGCAATTAAAACGAAAACTAAGCATTTGAAACACTCAGAACAAAATATACATACTATCATTGAAAATCACAGAAAATTGCATACATAGGCCTAAATGACTCAATTTTTTATATCAGCTATAAAATTTTTACATGTACGAACCTGAACGAACCCTTTGGCAGAAACCTTCATCGATACCTGAAGTTTAGTGCGAAATGAGTTTTTAAGACTCTTTTTTCCTCACTTTTTTTGTTTGCACCAGGAAAGAAGAAATTGAGGGGTCTCGAGTAGTACTACTGCTAAAAATACCCCTTGACAAATATGTGCCAAATAAATTAAATAAATTGATGTAAATTCATAGAACTGATACGTTGTATAATTGCGCAGACATTGAGGGTCAATTTGAAAAAATGTTTCTTGAAATCGGACGAATACAACTGGAGAAATGAACATTTGAAATTGTTGGTTTAGGCCCATTTCAAAAGTGATACACCGGAAATGTAAACAAAAACATGGCCTGGCAATTTTTGGCAACTTAAAAGTGCAATTTCTCTGCAGTAGTTGGTCCGATTTCTATACGGATTTTTGTTCTGAATACCTCAAAGTGTCCTCTCTATGATAGGTGTGAAAGTTTTTGCATTTGCAACTATTTGTGTTTTGGCATTTATTCCATGCTCTGGATCACTGTGCGTTGGTAACTGCCAAAATAACGGTAAAATAACCCCCAAGCCCGGAGGGGTACTTGGTATATTTGTCCGACGGGGATGTATCATCTTTTGGACAATGGGTCTGCACGCAGGCTAACGTGGATTTTTCATCAATATTTTCCAGCACAGGATATCAAAATGAGGCAATTTTTCAAGAGCAGGTTGTCAAAACATGTCAAAGGGGAATATTTTGTTAGATCGGGTGGTTTTTCGGTCAAATTTAATGTTTTGGATTATACCCCCGTACAAATCTAAGTCGAGTACCCCTCCCGGGAAAGGACGGTGAATTGAGCTGCTTGGTCAACCTTTCCGCAAGGTGACCCGTCCGGATTTTGACCGCACATGAACAAACTTATCTGACGGAAACTGCGTAAGCCACTCGGCCACTCTCACATGTAAAATGATGGTAGCTCAAGTGGGTAGAAACAATTTTCAACTAAATAGTCATTGGTTGTACTTCAAAATCAACTTGGACCTAGAACAATGGCACAAAGAGAAACAAATCACGTTCACTTGGCCTCTCAATCAAACAGAGACACAACAAATTCCTTGATACAGCTATAAGCAAAATATGAACACCTTTATGTCTCAAATACAACGGCTTATTTACAGCATAGCTTCCAAATCTTTAATTCAGCGTAAAAGGGCGGGTGTAAAATTCTATGACCTATTTTTTATGATTGAATGGCTTGAAAGAAACTTTAGATACTTATCTATAATTCTACCGTTGGACTTTCCAGAAATTTTGAATATTTCTTTAATTTACAGCATATTTTTTATTTCAGCCCATTTGAAGATGTGACGTCATCAAATTTCTAAATCATAAACCACAAAAGTGACAGACTTTTGCTTGATACTGTATTGTAGACATTCATAAACTATGGTTTTCTTCAAAATTACTTCATGTTGTGTCAAACTGTTTAGAAATTATGATGATTTTAAGGTTTTTTGAAATTTTTTGTTGAATTCTTGAAAAAGAAGAAAAACACTATAACTCTGAAAATATTAAAGATTTCAGAAAAGTCCAACGGCTGAATTATAGAGAAATAGCTAAAGTTTCTTTGGAGTCATTCAGTTCAAAGAAATAGGTCACTCAATTTTACACCAGTCTTTAGAAAGATTTGGAACCTATGCTCTTATTTACATATGAATACAAAGTTAGGACAAATAAACTCTAAACTACTAACCTACACTATAAATTACCTACAATAAAACTACATACACTAATTTACAGAACAAGGACAGATAATGTTACAATAGAACTCGCTACTTTTCATTGACACCTAGATACAAAGCAATTTGTGATTGCAGACAACGGGAATTCCATGATCGGTTGGTTAAGACATAAACAAAAACAAAGCAAGCAGCAAAAATTGCCCTGAAGCCCGGGTCGCTAGCTCGGTCGTTGTGCATTCCAGAAATTGTTTTTAAGAGCAAATATTAGCACATATCGAAAGAAGAAGGATATATCTGCACATCTGCCTCGGGCATTTTATTTATTTTGTGCAGAAGCCAATTTGGAGGGGATTCAATTCTCGCACTTTTTAGGTGTAATTAAAACGCTCACTGCTCAGCTTCTGTACGGAAAAAATAAAATGCCCAAGGCAGAAGTTTCGATATATCCTTCTTCTTTCGATATATGCTAATATTTGCTCTTTAAAACCATTTCTGGAACGCACAACGACCGTGCTAGCGACCCGGGTTTCAGGGCAATTTTTGCCGCTTGCTTTGTTTTTGTTTATGTCTTGACCAACCGAGCATGGAATTCCCTTTGTCTGCAATCACAAATTGCTTTGTATCTAGGTGTCAATGAAAAGTAGCGAGTTCTATTGTAACATTATCTGTCCTTGTTAATTTACCTACACAACCTACATTAAATCCCTTGGGGGACGGGCCACGTCACTATTCGGTCATGTGATTTTACACAGATTTAAAGACCTATGTTTTCCGTGCAGCCAATTAGCTTTCTGTGACGTTAACTTGCTCCAGTTCCGTCTCATCGAGATTCGCGGTTCTAAAATCATCTCTGAACTGCAATTGTCCAGCCTCTAATCCATGACGTGGTCCAGATTCTGTCGATGCAAGGTCTTCGTCTCTTCCAGTTGAAGGATCCCAAACATCATATTCAGTGCTTGGCGACTGTGGATGATCATATTCGAGCATACCAGGGCGAGGGTGGCACACCTGAATGATGAACAGAGCTTGGGTTTAAACAAAGCCAAAATGAAGTACAAGGACAGATAATGTTACAATTTATGCAAAGGGAATTCTATGCCCCGTCAGTCAAGGCATAAACAAGCACAAAAAAGCAGCAAAAGTTATTCTGAAATTCTGGTAGCTAGATCACTAGTTGTGCATTCCAGATATGGCTCTTAAGAGCAGACATGACCATATGTCGAGAAAAAGAAAGATATATCTAAACATCTGCCTCAGGCAATTCATTTGCTTGGTTCAGAAGCCGATTGGTACGCAATTCAATTCTCGTATTTTTTGGGTAAAATTAAACATTTACTGCTTAGCTTGACAATCAAATGACCGAGACAAGACGTTGAGATATATCCTTCTTCTTTCGATATATGCTCATGTTTGCTCTTGAAAATCATTTCCAGAATGTACAATGAACGAGCTAGCTTCCTAGGTTTAAAAGAAACATTTGCGACTTTGTTTGTTTTGAATTACTGGTTGAGAGAATTTCCTTTGTCTGCGAACGCTAATCGCTTTGAATTCCGGTGTCAATCAAAAGCAACTGATGCTATTGTGTTACAAAATCTGTCTTTGTTAATACTGGGTGAAAGCAAAACAAAGCGGTGTTTGCAGCCTCACCTCAGGAATGGATTTCATACCTTCAGAGTACCCAAGCAAGGGTTCGCTCTCATCATTTAATTTGATCTATTGCTTCTGAAACACAGAAATAAAATGCCCGCGGCAGATGTGTAGATATATCCTTCTTCTTTCGACTCAGTTTGCAGAGGTGTGAAATCTATTCTTCATCGCTAATCAATTGAGGTGTCAACAAGAGCAACTCGTCCTATTGTATTACAAAATCTGCCCTTGTTGATCTATTGCACTCAGTTCAGAGGTGTGAAATCTATTCTTCAGACAGGCAGATCATTTAGTATTTTCGTAGATCTGAGCATTTGTTTAACGAGATTCATCCTTGCTTTTTTATCAATGCAAAGCTTTTGTGTTTTGGATTCTTTGTCCCAAAATGATGTATTATCGTTTGATTGCTTACATCTCCATAACCAATGAACCGATTTTCAATAACTTTATTTTATCCGATTGCCGAAAGGCTAAATTGTATTTGAGGATGTTGGCAGTGGTTTAGGCCGATTTCTTCATGTTGAAAAGAAGATCGATAAAGCTGCTCAAATTCAAGTGTTAGATAGCATGAAAAAAACGGCCTTCTTTGCCAGTCAACATTTTAGATGTGATGCAAGAGGCTGAACTTATATGTCGTTCATAGAGTATATGGCGTTCAGAGAATACGAATTCACTTAATACTGAGTTCAGAGAACACGAATACGAGTTCAGCCTTTTGTATCACATCTAAAATATTGACTGGAAAAATAGGCCGTTTCTTTCTCATGCCATCTAAGGCTTGAATTTGAGCAAGTTTATCAATCTTCTTTTCGACATGAAAACGCCGTGGTAAAACCGCAACCAACATCTTAAAATACAATTTAGCTTTTAGGCAATCAAATGAAACAAAGTTTTTGAAAATCGATTCATTAGTTATGGACAGGTAAGCAATCAAACAATAATACATCATTTTGGGACACCCGGTATATAAACAATTTTAGACACAAAATGAATGAATTCATGACACGGTCTACCTTGAATATTTAGTGTCTATTCGAAAAGTTTTCCCTTACCTGGATATTGTCTGCTTTGGCTGGGCCTTCTTCCAATCTCCCATATCTTTGCCTGCAAAAAAAATCGTAAGAGATGAACGACAAATCTTATAAGAAAATCTCACAAGAAAATCTCTTCAGTAATGACCATGAAAAATAATTTCCCGTGACAGGAAATCTAGGATCTGAAAATGCTCTTTGATTATGCAATCTTACGATAAAGGGAGTCAGATTGTTATCATCTTTAACAAATTTTGATGTGCATCAAAATCACTGAAGCTTGCCTAATTCTATTCTCTTTGACTGTCTTACTTACCCAATCAGAGTCACGACGGTGCGTGTCTGTAAATCAATTTGATCATTGATGGGAGACTGCAAGGAATTTTATTGGGTCCGCCAGTAGTTTGAGTGGTCTTGAATTAAACATTAAAAATGTTCGGACGTTAATAATACTTACTTGAGCTTTTTATGCCAGCAAACTGCACCAAACACAATGATGAATAAGAGCACAATAACGGACACCACGGCCACCACGGCAATTGTGACAGATTCCGGTCCACTCTGCGACTTCCCTGGAAAGAGAAAAATAATAAGTTCATTAGAGGTCTTAGACGAAAGGTTCTTGTTAGAACTAATATAACAACCTAATTGAAATTGGATGATTTGTTAAAAAGTTTTCTGACTCAACAACTTTACAATCAGTTTTACAATCAAAATAACAAGGAAGAAATTGGTTCTTACCTGCACCACGAAACCCAACGTTTATCCAAGCCGAATGATTGCATCCTTTGATGGTACAGATTACAACACGAATTAAATATTCCCTGTCCTTGTAAAGACCTTTGACGGTCGAATTCATCGTTTGAATATTGAATTTCCCTGACTCTGTTTTTTCCGGTGTCTTCGTCTCCTTATATTCTATCAGAAGGTACACTTTGCCATTCCAAAATATACTTGATGGAATCTAAAATCGAAAAAAGCTCGCATCAAACTGAATCAAATTTTTAGAAACATTGCATGATTGGTTGATGCATCTTGAATTTGATTTGATTTGATTCTTTATAGGTACCGTTGGACTTTTCAGAAATTTTGAATATTCTAAAAACTACAGCTGAATCTATGTGACGTCATCAAATTTCTAAATCGTAAACCAGAAGAATGAATGACTTGCGGTTGATAATGTATTGCCTTCTATCTTGGAATGTTTCCCTTTGTTACTATTTATTTGTATTGTAGTTTATAGTTTGTATCATGTATGGATATTAACTGTTTTATTGTTATACTGGGTGCGCCAAAATAAACTATGCACGTTTGGCAGGCTACAATAAATCGTACATTAAACCGATTTTGAAGATTTATGACTTAATCTTTAGCAGAAAGCCTGGATTAAATTCTAGGACTTTTGCAAATTTTTCCCTTTCCAGTTTTTAGAGCCAGAAGCAAGTTTCTTAAAATGTTCGTTTTCGAGAACATCGAAAACGATCAAAAAACGTCGATCAAATTTTAAAAGAATCAACATGAATGAAAAAAGAGAAAACGTTTTCAGGGGCATTTGGGGGTTTAGTACGAACTCTCGTACAGCAAATTACAATTATTCGATTTCCAAATCGCAAATCACCACGAACAAGTTCTCTCTTTGTCCATCCATG
This sequence comes from Aurelia coerulea, assembly GCA_039566865.1. Taxonomy (NCBI): domain Eukaryota; kingdom Metazoa; phylum Cnidaria; class Scyphozoa; order Semaeostomeae; family Ulmaridae; genus Aurelia; species Aurelia coerulea. The sequence goes on along the minus strand of CM076960.1, from coordinate 18,545,429 downwards.
TCGATTCTTTAGAAAACTTGATCGATGATTTTTGATCGTTTTTCAGTGTTTTCGAAAACTAAAATTTTAAGAAGCTCGCGTCTAGCTCTAGAAATTGAAAAAAAAACGCAAAATCCCAGTATCTAATTCAGGCCTTTTGCTAAAGATTAAGTCATAAATCTTCACGATCGGAGCCCCTTTAGGTTAAGTTAGGTATGTTGTATTGTTATATGTACTTAGATATGTTTGTCAATGAAACTGAAACTGAAGCCATCTTGTAAACATTCTAAACTGTGGTTCTCTTGAAAAATTATTCTGTTTCTTCACAAAATTTAAAAATCACGATGGCTTCAAGTTTTCTTAATTTTTCTTGAATTCTTAAAAGATAAGAAAATCACTGCTATATTCAAAATATTGAAGATTTCAGAAAACCCTAACAGTAGAATTATTGCACAATAGCTAAAGTTTCTTTGAATAAATTCAGTTCAAATAAAAATCGGTCACAAAATGTTAGACTAAGTACCTCAGTTCCAGTTCCGCGTCGTTCATTGAATTGGATAAGGGCATTACGCTTCAACTGGTGATAGCGTCCATCAGTCTATCACTAGCGATAACTACGAACATGCAATCAGTCTAAAAGAATGTTACACCCACTTTTTGAAACATTTGAAACCTATGCATATCATTCAATAAGGATAATTATTACCTGACTGACGTTTCAAAAACGAGGCAATACAAGAATCCCGCCAATCTCATTGGTTAATCGCACATTTCCCGCGGTTTTCCCGTAGCCTTGTACAATACGATACAAGGACGCGTTTTTGTCACCACAGCAACTGATTTAGGCCTGTGAGATTTACAATGAACTCAAACGACATAACAGTAACAAAATGAGTTTGACTAAATGGTATAAGTCAAAATTAGAAGCTATCAGGTAATAAAACTCATACTAACCGGTTTTGTAGTTGTAAAGGAAAATATAAAGCCCTCGGTCTTATTGCACATACCTCGCAAGCTCGGTCTGTACTTTTAAGACCTCGGGCTTTATATTTTCCTGTACAACACAAAACCGGTTAGTATGCGCATAAAGAAACAATTACCTTCCAAAATATGACAAGATCCCATCTCGGGTTTTCTTTCCCTTCATCGATTATTTTTGTGTCGCTTATTGTCGGTCCTTTCGAAGGAACTGCAACAGAAGACACAATTAGCAAGATCGCTAAGATGGAAGTAATGTATAGCTATAACGAACTAAAATCAAATAAATTTCCTTTGCTTCCTCCGGAAAGGTAAAAATATGGTGCTAAATTTGCCTGCATATTTAAGAGAAGCCTGAGGGTTTTATTGGTAAAAAAGTTTGTACGTCTTGTCTGGACACCCCAAGGTAGAACCTAGAATTCTCCAAAAGTAGTTTTGTCTATTCTGGTGCAAAGAAATCCCATTAAAAATCAGAAAGAGTTCCACGATTACCATATTCAAAGGGAAACTGAAGGAATTTCTACAAAATTAGCATCCTCCGAAGCACGATCCCTATGAAGACCAGCAAATTTGTAAGATTTTATATGTAAATATATATCTATTTGCGTGCTGAAATTATGAAAACTTGCTATCAGGCAAATTTGATCTTCTGAAGGTCAGATAGCTCCATTATTTTTCAACGGATTTTCACAGGGATTGTAACAAACTTTAATTAAATATCTGAAGAGCAACTGTAGGTGTTATAATTTTACACCACTGTTTTTAAAGATCTGGAACATATGCTATCAACAACTTACCATCTTCATCCGTCCTGCAGATAATGCATTTGGTCGCGGAACTGTCATAGCTCCATGCTTCAATGCAGATTTGATAGTTGGTATATGGTGTTAAACCAGTTAATGAATACGGGCTTGTTATCCATGGGGTTCTCTGTCAGAAGAAAATGAATTACCATAAAAACCCGCATTTAAGTTGCTCTCACAGATAGGGCCACCCCCCATATAGGTCGCACCCTTAGGCTGCCTTCATATGATACTGGCACGATTTGAGAACGGCCATGGGTAGGCCTCCCTTTCATACATAAAACGGGGCACAATTGTTGCCAGTAGATTTTGAAAACGGCAGAATTTGAAAACGGAATGGAACGGCACTTGAAAAAAATGAAAATGAAACATTATTATCCGCTTTTAAAACGAGGCTGATCGATTCTTAAGGTGTTGGTACATTTCTTTGGCATCAAATTCTTGGGACGATTACAATGAGTTTGTCACCCTCAAAATTTCTACCGTTTCAAATTGTGGCGGTATCCTGTGAACGCTGGCTAAAATTTGCCACCGTGGTGACATCTTTCACCGTTTTCAAATTGTGCCGGTAATCTGTGAACGATAGCTAAGATTTTGCCACCCTCACATTTTTCAATATTTTCAAATTGGGCTGGTATACTGTGACCGTAGTCTTAAAGACAAATGACAGAGATGTAAGGCAACTTAACTTCGGGGCCTGGGCAACCTAAATATAACCCATTGTTTTCCATTGTATTCCATTGTATTCGATGATCTCAAGAGATTATCAAAACAATGGACAAATAGACAGACGTAGCGTCGTTTTGTTCTATTTTTAAACAAGACGCTATATATCCGTCATTGGTCTTTAATCTCAGTCGTACGATTTAAGAAAAAAGTTATATGGATATTGAATAAATTTGCTTCCAGTAAACATACCATGACACGATACAACTGATTCGTACATATGGTTCGATACCGAATGGCACAGCAACTACTCCGGTTTAAAAAATCATAAAAACTCGATTATCATATCAATGATAAATGTTCTAGATGATAGAATATTTGTTTTCAATATTCAAAGATTAAGAAATTACAAGTTGAAAAACATTATTTTGAGATATACTATTCAAGCAAATAAAATACCAAACTAAGTCAATTTTCAAAAAAAGCTTCTAGCGTCGTATCTAAATTTTCTGCACATTTTAAAGGGTCAACAAGCATCATTTATCCGTCACTGTGACGCTATTCAATCAAAACTCTTGTATAAAAATGTTGCTCGATCCTGACTCTTTTGTAGAATAGCGAAAAGGTCTATTTGCATAAACTCATTTCTTTCAAGCGAGAGACTATTGTTTTCACATAGATTGCGTGCAAGGCAGACTTTCCAATCTTGCTTGGAGCTGCAGTCATTTAATCATGTTAACAGCTAGTTTATCTGTAAGACAAGAACTCTTCATTCAAGCATCACTTGATTTTGAAATTTCTGTTGAAATATAGAAAAGCTGTTTTGAAGCAACCACATATTTTGCCTTTTCTTCTGTCATTCAGCAACAACTTGTCAGATTGACTAAAATAAGGTCTCATACTCTAAATTGAAGCCTGGCCTATGTAGCTGTGTAAAAATGGAGATACTTGACGCTAGAGCTCCTCCACGGCAGCCACACAAACGGAGCACAATATTTTTTGGACACCTGCATACTCATGCCAAAGGAAGCCCAGGCGGTTGATTGAACGATAATAAGTTCAAAACTTCAAAATAGACAATGGTAATATACCTTTGTGTCTTATCTGTTGCAATTCTCTACGGCTGCATTGTGATTCCTTTGTTGACTTCTGTACAGCGTAATTATTCGAATACGAGAGTTCGATGTGAAGTAACATTACGCCTTCCTATATAAGATTACAAAGGAAACACAATGCAACCGTAGAGATGTGCAACAGATAAGACACAAAGGTACTGTATACTACCTTTGCCTATTTTGAAGTTTTGAACTTACTATCGTTCAATCAACCGCCTGGGCTTCCTGTGTCATAGCTAGCAAAATACAAATTTAGATACCTGGTACTTCATGGTTTGGTTGACTTTACCAAATTTGATTCGATACTGATAGTCCAGATGGTAACAGGGTTTGGACCATGATATTTTGAGCTTTCTTGAACTTGCCATACATTTTAACCTTGGTGCCATCGCTGGAACTATCAGGGAGAAAAAAGGAGAAGACTTAACAGCATTTGTACAAAAGGACTGAAAATCAAGTCTGAGTTTTCTTAACATGTGTCTCATTTGCAACACACATTTGTTTATACAGTACAGGCCTTGTGCATGTTAAAGGGAGTGAATTTCAGTCAGTTATTCTGGAAACTGTGCAGAGCAAGTCGCTGATTTCATGCAAAAGCATGCTGCACATTGTGATAACAATTCTTGAGCCATATGAAAGACTGTTAATTTGTCCAAACAAGAATTCGTAGGCAGGAAAACCAAGCTGATGTGTGCAAAGGCCTGCACTGTAACTTGCTTGGAGAAATTGTGTGAGATTCAGTTTTATTTCAAGTCGTCTAATGTCAGTTTCTATTTTATACTTCTTCTTACAACCAACGTTGATGCTAAGCCTGTGTGTTAGAATCACCCACAGTAAAAATTGGGGCTTGAATTTGTCAGCATTTGGTTTGCAGCAAATTTGTACAAATTTGTGCTTGTTCTGAGTGTTTTTCAGATTTAGGCATTTGTAATTGTTTGTAACGAGTTGGAATTTTGCACCAAACCAATTTACAAATTTATTTGAAGCATTCTGTAATCATGTAAATTGGTGCCATCGAACATTCAAACTTGCAAACTATGCAAAAAATGATAGCATTATATACTCAGCGCAAACTGATTGGAAAATTTTTGCACAAATTGCATTTTTTACCGAGGGTAACTTTGATCAATGATTTGAATCATTAGCCGCATGTTTTTGGAGTTAGATACTGCATCAGAGATGCTATATGGATATGTGTAAGTTTCCTTGAATAATGATACTTGCTTTCAGTAACTTTTCTTTGGCCAAAAACTCGCAAGAATGTCAAAAGAATTCTTTGCATTTCTCAAGATTTAGAAGGACTATCATCAAAATTCCAAGAAAGAAAAGAAATTGAAGCTTTAAATCATGAAAGATGTGTACTGAACGAACTCTTATAAATTAGTTAAATTAAGAAAAAGCACAAAATTACCTGTATATTTGAGGCGAGGTGTTGTAACATTGAGTTGAGTTGAGCTGCCAAGCTTGTTTATTCCCTGAAGAGTTATCAGCAGAAAGCAATCTTTTATTTCTGGCATCAAACAAACATCGAGAATTTTGCCTTCATTGGATGCTTCACAAACCAGATCTCTATCCACCCTATCTGTATCATTCACAACCACACAATGCAGCCTCCCAGACATTAGTTTTGTTTCCTTTAAACACCCAAACATTTTGTATGTTGAGGTGTACTTTGTTTCAAGCTGATATTCACAGCTGTGTTTTCTGGGAAGAGTTGCTTCCAAAGCAAACAAGTGTGAGAATAACGATGGTACACTTGTGAAGTTGACTTTCAATGCATCTGGTAATGCAGGAATATCTGAAAAAAATGACACAATGAGCATTAAAAATATTCTATCCATACTGCTGCATGTCTCAAAAAAGTACTCCCGTAATGACCAAAACTTGACTATCAAACTTACCACAAACTTTTCTGCTTTTGGAATCTTTTGTCGATAATCCAACTACATTTAAAGATGATAAAATGCTTCTTTTTACTTATATATACTTACTGTAAAGGCATATAGCATAACATGTCAAAAAATCCTATTCTTGCAATTATTGTGAAATTTTTCATCATGATTCAAGTCAAAATGAAATTTTGCATTTTTCTTTCTAGCATTTTAGCCAAAAGAGTAGTAAACGCTTGATAAGCAAATAGAAATTAATCTGGAGATCATAAATGCTTCTTGAAGCAGAGGGGCTGGAACTTCTGACAGGGGGCTAGAATGCCCTAAAATGCAGTTTTCATACGTCATTTTGCCAAATTTCCTTTGATGATTTTTCATCATGATTCAAGTCAAAATGAAATTTTGCATTTTTCTTTCTAGCATTTTAGCCAAAAGAGTAGTAAACGCTTGATAAGCAAATAGAAATTAATCTGGAGATCATAAATGCTTCTTGAAGCAGAGGGGCTGGAACTTCTGACAGGGGGCTAGAATGCCCTAAAATGCAGTTTTCATACGTCATTTTGCCAAATTTCCTTTGATGATAACCCCAAAATTCCCACAACTTTCTAAGGCTAAATGCTTCTGAGAGGGAGGGTGTAGCACTCCTGCCGTAGCTCTTCAGGCACCATGCTTATTTTGCAGTATTCTTCAAAATCAGGCAACCCTAGAGAGACCTAAATTTGCTAATTTCAAAATATTTGATCTACATGACAGAGGAGAAATTCAACGATCAGCCCTGTAATCAAATTTTGATGAATTTTGAACAAGAGTGCTTTTTGGCACACCACGTAGTACACCCAACAGGCCCTGAATATACTGTATACATTAAATCAATAATTCTTCAGGAATTTTCCAAGCAAGAATTTTTGAGTAAGAATTCTTTAGATTTTCATTACAACTCTTAAGGTTAAGAAAGGTGAAGTGACGGTAAAGGTCACAGCTGTAGCACCTAATAGGTTGGGATTGCAGACGTACAGAAGACCTAGTGATTGAGTCTGCGTCCATTGGTCATGATGCTCAAGAGGTGGGTCTCTACCTGGGATTGAACCCTGTCCACCTGACTGTTCTAGCTGCAAAGGCAGGGGGGGGGGGTACCTACACCAACTGTGCCACGACTCCTTCAAAAACAGAACCAGAGAAAAAAGTCTAATGTACATGGATAAATGTTGTTTCTTCTTCCGCTATTCTAGCACAACTTTAAGTGTTACTCTTACCTGCTATTCTAATTTCTATCATCTGCTGGTCTGTAATGTTTCCCATCTGCACTTTTATCATATAATCTCCTCCAGTCGCCCAGCATGCAATATTTCCAAACGAGATTGTCAGAATCTTTGTCCCATTGTCCCTGACTATTGTCAGTGTGTAATTTGACGTATCTGGGCCACAACTATCTTTTATCTTTGTGACATTCATTGTTGGGACTTGGCTAAAATTTCCTGTCAAACTACAGTTGACATTTGCTGTGCTGTTCAGCCTGAGGATTGCCTTTTTCGGGCAGGAAAGGATCCTTAGATCTATGAAAAACAAGAGAATGATTAAAATATCATTTTTACAATTGATTGAAATCTTAAGGTGCATTTCGAGCAACCCAGATGAAACAACAGGATTGTATGCTGGACATGCCCCTGATGGAAAGTGTGGCACTGGCACACATAAGAAAAATACTATGGCAGTCAAAACAGATAATGGATGAACAATAGGGGATTCAATGAAGATTGAGCCCTGGGGAATGTCTGAAGCATCAATGACATATTAGTTTCTTTTTGTACTCATTGGTAATTGGTTAAATGTCTGGGGTACAACAGTTAACTTTCCAATACAGTTTGAAGAACAAAATCAAAGTCAGAAAATATTTTGCACAATTGGTTGATGCCAGTGGTGGACACTTGGGGTTGAGGGGAGCGATTGCCCCCCCTCCAATGTTTTGGCTAGTACAAAGATCTGTTGTTTGAAAACAATAGAAACAAATAATGCTTTTTTTAACTGAAACAATAGCTTCCCCCCTTAATTTTTGGAAAAGTTTCCCCCACTGGCTGATGCATAAAAGCATTCCTTGATATCGTTAATCAATTTTAGAATCACTGCATTTTCCTTTTATTGAAAGGATGCCTGAACTTATATTTGTGTACCATTTCGGTACTCAACATGTGTTGAATTTCAACAACCACAACCGCGATTTAGAGGGTTGACTAACAGGGTTGCAATGGCTGGAATGAGGGCAAAATTCAAGAAAATGACGGATAACATGCCCGATGTCGAAGGGCGCCCTTGTTTGCCAATTAATTTGAGACAAGCCCCCCCCTACCGGGGCCGCTGAAAGAGGGGCAGGGATGGTATCCTCTAAGGAAATCAGGGTCTAGAGGGCCAAATAAGGAAAGATCACAATTTTTATCTACATTCCCGCTTCGGATACAGGAAGCTTCATTTCCAAGTTTTATCCCTGGGCCTAAAAAACTTTCAGGCGGTGCCCCCCCCCCCACCTACAGACGTGAAAGATTTTCAGATTTGAAAAGATCTGATTCTGATCAGATTCTGATTTCATATCAAAGTAGGATTATTATGTTCTGCTCAGTGGTGTGCCCCTCAGTGAGACATTTGGAGGGGACGCCCTAACGATCAACAAGGAACATGAAAAAATGCCATGTTGAGTTTTACCATTATCGTTCACTCAACACACTGCAAGAAAAAGACCTAAAAAGACATGTTTGGTACTAAATGAAGCAAGAGAAACTTATTTTAGACTGTTACATTACGCTCTACAGTATAAGTGCCATGTTGAGTTTTACCACTATCGTTCATTCAACACACTGCAAGAAAAAAACCTAAAAAGACATGTTTCATACTAAATGAAGCAAGAGCAACTCATTTTAGACTGTTACATTACGCTCTATAAGTGCCATGTTGAGTTTTACCATTATCGTTCATTCAACATACTGCAAGAAAAAAACATAAAAAGACATGTTTCATACTAAATGAAGCAAGAGAAACTTATCATCGACTGTTACATTACGTTCTATAAGTGCCATGTTGAGTTTTACCATTATCGTTCACTCAACACACTGCAAGAAAAAGACCTAAAAAGACATGTTTGGTACTAAATGAAGCAAGAGAAACTTATCATTAGACTGTTACATTACGTTCTATAAGTGCCATGTTGAGTTGTTACCATTATCGTTCACTCAACACACTGCAAGAAAAAGACCTAAAAAGACATGTTTGGTACTAAATGAAGCCTAAAAAGACATGTTTTTTACCATTATCGTACTAAATGCAAGAGCAAGAGAAACTTATCATAGACTGTTACATTACGTTCTATAAGTGCCATGTTGAGTTTTACCATTATCGTTCACTCAACACACTGCAAGAAAAAGACCTAAAAAGACATGTTTCGTACTAAATGGAGCAAGAGAAACTTATTTTAGACTGTTACATTACGCTCTATAAGTGCCATGTTGAGTATGACCATTATCGTTCACTCAACACACTGCAAGAAAAAGACCTAAAAAGACATGTTTGGTACTAAATGAAGCAAGAGAAACTTATCATAGACTGTTACATTACGTTCTATAAGTGCCATATTGAGTTTTACCATTATCGTTCACTTAACACACTGCAAGAAAAAGACCTAAAAAGACATGTTTCGTACTAAATGGAGCAAGAGAAACTTATTTTAGACTGTTACATTACGCTCTATAAGTGCCATGTTGAGTATGACCGTTATCGTTCACTCAACACACTGCAAGAAAAAGACCTAAAAAGACATGTTTCGTACTAAATGGAGCAAATTATTTTATACACAGCATCAGCTTGCACTGTCTTGGCCAAGATATATATATATTGGTGTGATAACCTCTGTCGGTTTTAGTTTGACGCAATAAAATAATTTCCTTTTTTCAATTTTAATGCCATTTTAAGATAATTTCTGATCATCGACCAATCCACCATATCTTGAACAACACCATCAAAGTTGTAGTTGCTGTATTTTCAATTATGTTGTTGCAGTTGTTGAACTCAACATATGTTGAGTTACGATATCCGTACCAAAATATACCTGGCCCCTGGCCTGAGATCAATATTCTAGACAATATCTCTTTCCAAATGATGGTCTTCTATTCCTCAGCTCTCTGTTGTATCAGTATTTTGGTTTCCTGGCATAACCGATTTTTTTATCGGCGTACCTTCAGCGTGGGGTTTAAAGCACCCAAGGAAGGGTGGGATGTTTTGGGCCTCAAAATGCATAGAAACAATGACATGAACGAGGTACTAGAGTGGTTTCGGGTATTATGGGATGTCGGGTATTTTGGGACATTATTCAGTAAATGAAGCTTAGCGGCCTCGGGATGAGAAAGAAACTTGTTAATTTCATTAGGTTCAAGTCTTCATACCTCTTCTGCCATATTTTGATTGATGTTAGGCAGCTGTAGCATTTTGTGTACTCTCCATATCGCTGATAATGAAGGACATCAGACAAGAGTGATTTCTGGCTGCCATTTTCTTGAGATATCTCAAACATTAACCAGTATACAAACAATAGAAATAGCTTAGTTCCAAAATACCCGACAGTGTTCCATAATGCCCAACTCAACCCGTGTTCATTTTTTTGCCTTGTTTATCAACAACCAACGTTTCAGAATCAGGGCATACTGATGAAACATTAGAGCATGCTTAGGCCTAATTGCTAATACCAAGTGTGGCCAGATGTGTCATGAATTATGTTCACCATTAATTTTTTTCCGTTAAGTGTTCCATAATATCCGAAACTACTCTAGGCCTTGCTATCTATCAATTTTATAGTTTACTCTGTGCATCCATTTCGACACTCAGCCAAATTGCAAGTGACAAAAATAAGATAATGAATACCCAACTAAATCATTTATTTACCTGTCAATGCTGAAATAAACGGCATCATCAAACTGACCACTATCAAAATCTTCATACTGTCGTCGGTAGGGTGCATAAAATCGCTTTTTGCTTCTTGCTTCGTTCAAAATTGTCTTCGGTCTGAATACTTTCTGTTCCTCGTGCATTGTTATATATTGAATTGCATTGCTCAATGGGGACAAAACCCCGCTTCTGCGCAACTTTCCCTTTCGATAAATTCTAAGAAGGAAGGGACTTTCTAAGGAACTTACTTTCTAAATCTGAAAACTGTTTTTCGTTCTATTATTAACTTTGAGTAATGCCTCCTCCCTTTTCCAAAAATTCTGAAAAAGAGCACTGATGGGACCATGGTTTCAGACATCAAGAAGTTCTAAAAATGGATGGGAATTCCACGAAGGGAGACATTCCCAAAGTCCTCGCCACATGAATGGAAACCGGCTGAAAAAGACATTTTCTCGAGAAAGTTGTACCACAATTTTCATAAAGTAACAGAAGAGAACGTTGATATGGAGATTTTTAGGGGTAATCTCCGTTGAAAATTGATAATTTCAAAAGTTTCCCCGCTGCATTTGTAATGTCCGGCGGGAATTTGATCCATGGGTGATAATATGTCGGACAGAAAAGCCTGTTTTGAACTTGATAAATTTTCGGTTCTTATTAAATTACGAAAGTACGAAATAACGTTCCAGGAAATATTCATAAACAATTTGATAGATCACAATTTATCACAAGGCCAAGGAAACATTCGGCAATCATCTATGATGGAACTTGTATAATTTTCGACGAGGAAACAAATATTTCAACCTTTTCCGCTAGGGCTAAATTTGATTTTCAGACAGTCAGAAATTGCGGCGTGCCTGCAAAGAACGCCGGGCGACAAGGGCTCTTTAAGAACGTTTTACCCCAAAATGGACCTAAGTACGCCTGGAATAAGAACCTACTTCAGCCTGGCTCTCAAAAAAGTAGGTTCTTATCTGCGGGGATTTACTGTACAATTTCAACGCACATAAAAGAAACTAAAAGAGCTTCCAGCTTCTACACAATAAATGTACCACGAGCCATGTCAGCCTGTTGCAGAAAATTCGAGGTTCTTTTTAACAGGATTTTACGGTATCACAAACAGTGAAAATGCACAAAAAGAAAGGAGGCGAGTTGGTTGCTTGACTAATACCATGAAACGTTAACACATTCGTGAACTCAAAATACACAATACTCTTTCATAACTTCTGTTTCATAACCCATGCCCACATCATTTACATAATGTCCAAATAGGCTATTTACAGAACAACATTAAACTCTATCAAACAGATATATCGATTTATCAATCGATCGATTGATCTATTGATCAACGATACGTAAAAAGATGGCTAAAAGTACATAACTCTGTTAATTAGCTTCCCAACCTTACAAGCACCCCTTTCATACAACATCCCTTTGCATACAACACCCCTTTATCAATTCCCATACGAGCAAAGAAGGGCAAATTTGGCAAAACAAAGGACACTGATCTGAATAAGACAAAGCGATTTGACAGCCACAAGAATAGATTTTACACCTTCTGTGCTACCAACCATAATGCTCTGCCTTCTTTGGTCATTTTCGTTTGAATGAATTTGTAAGAAGATGGAGGCAAAGAAAAAATACTTTAAATCAGCACACTAAGGCCTTTCGAACTTATGTTCTCTTCAGAGTGTGACTAACATTTTCTATAGCAAGGTCAAAATGTTAAAGAACATAAGATCGAAAGGCCTTAGCGTGCTGATTTAAAGTCTTTTTTTTCTTTGCCTCTATCTTCTTACAAATTTTTAGCATTTCACCTTCCAAATATTCGTTTGAATGAGTGCACTCAGAGGTGTGAAATCACTACAGCAGAAAGGCGAACCGCTTTGTCTTTTCGGAAATCTATTTGCTTTACAAAATTGGGCCTTGCTATACAAGCTAAATAGCTAATCGAACTTTCAGCTACTCTGCAAAAAGTCTGGATCGAGGTGATATTTTTCTCTACATTACTGCAGAAATCAGCAGAATTTCAAAATATTAATAAAAGTTATAGATCCTTGCGTGTCGATTATTAGAGATTCAACTTTCCTGATTCTACAGATTTCTAAAATTGAGAAAAAATGTCACTCGTTACAGATTCTTTGGAGAAATAGCTAAAAGCTCTATTGCAGAAAGAAAGCCCTTGAAAACTTAAAACATATAAAACAGAAAAGAAGGAAAATACATCGAAAGAATGAAACAGAGCCCCAAGACCAAATGAAAGAAAGGAAAATAGGATAAAAATGTTCCCTGGCCTAATTATTGTTTGGGGCTACACCCCTCACCCCTAAAAGGCCTTTGATCGCATTCACTATTGCACGGCCTGGACCAAACTATGATGTTCAACCCAAAATCCCTGGTATTCTAGCAACACAAGACTTCTCAAGGATTGTTAAGGATTCCTCGCATTCTTAGTAGATTTCTTGAGACAGACTGAAAAGTTTATCTTTCTAGGCTTGTTTGCTGAATAGCTAAAGGTGATTTGCAGGAATCTGCGATCAATTGATTGATCTGACTTACCTGCCCATGATCAAACGACTGATCAATGATTGCCATTTTAAAGGGTCTGTTTCATCCAGCATGCCTTGCACGTGCCGTCTCTTGTTCGACCTTTGTTGTCGCCAATTTCATGGCCCATGCAAATGGCGACAACTAAAGACAACCAAGAAACGGCACATGCAAGGCATGTTGGATGAAACAGACCTTTTAACTCGATGTTCGCTGATTGGCAAACAAGCCATTCAAAAACCTGAGCTCAACCAACAGTAGCGTTGCGACCGTTTATCTACTGATTTAGAATTCAGCATTATGTACTTACTAGAAGCCCTTCTAATCGAATAGAAATTACTCTGAAATAAAATCATTTTTATTATGCCTCACTTTTTGCTTGATGAATCCAATATGAAGAAAAATTACCTATTAAAATAGAGCTGGTTTTGTCAAACAAGATTTGTGTTAATTCTTAGCGACTATTTCATAATTCAACTGACAATTTTACATCGTCAATATAAGTAGTTTATCACTGACATAATTACTAACTTCACTTACTTGAATGAGAACACAGAATGAAGGAAAATGTTTTCCTAGTTTGAAAAAAATATCGCCAAAACACTTGCATTAAAATCACTGAAAAAATGATTGCAAACATTCTTCATTTTCACAATTAATTGGAAGCCATTTGAATTGGTTATAACGTCTCGCGATATGATTTCAAACAGTGGGTACATTTGATTAACAGCCATTGTCATGTCACGCAGGGTGGTGTAGGATACCGAGAGAAATGCATATTTTTGTTACCCTTGTCTTGTCATGGGAGATCTCTCGATTCTCAAAGGTACGATTTCTTGCTTGTATTTTAATTTAAGTGAAAACATTAAAGGTTCAAATGTATTTTCGAAAAAAGGATTCGTTTCATAGTAAAATTTGGAACTTTGTTGGAGAAACTAATTCCAAATTTCACCAGCATCATCATTACTTTGATTAGTTTGCTTTCTTGCCTTAGTAAATTTTACGGGGATTTTTATGTTGAAGATTCCAATCGAAATCTGAACACACGACAGCCACGCCATAACAAGATGCCGTACAGAGACAGAAGGCGGCCGTGCTATTACAATTTGGAAATTAATAGTGGGGCTATCATCAAGCGGCAGAAGGCTAAACTAACCGTCCTAGAGAAAAGCCGCACCTCCCAGACGAATGCAGAGTTAATGAACAACCATGTGAACAATTAACTTTGTGAACTTGATTGATCAGAAATGCCACTTGCTGAAATTTCAGGCTGTCTGAAAATCAAATTTGGCGTAAGCTTGAACCATTGATCCACACTGTAGTGACTGAACTGCTAGAAAAGCCAGGCGTGCAAAAACATGGGAACAAAGTTCCCAGGCAGCTTTCTCCAAAGCAATATTTTGCAGGCAGTTTTTCTCAAATAGTTCTTTATGAAATCTAATTGTAATTAGTTTCCAAAGCAATATTTTGCAGACAATTTTTTCAATAGTTCTTCATCAAATGTACTTGCAGTAAGATGATGAATAATGGCAAACAAATGGTGACACATTGCTTTTTCAATCCTCACTGCACGTGCTCCAACCAATTTTCTTCTTACCTTCCCACATGACGTGCAGTTCTTTAGTGAACCCTTCAAAGCTGACATTCTCATGCAGCCCTTGACTTCTGGATTGTTTCGTTGCTCCATGTGTAAAAACTTACTGTTTGATACCTGAATTCTTACTGGTTCTGGTAATAGGCTTCTCTTCCCTTGCTGTACAAAATTGATATGCAGGCAGGCTTTCAGAGAATTTCTACCGCTCCCAGGCAGGTTTGAACATTATGCACGCCTAAGAAAAGCTTTACTTTAGTTCAACTCTTCAACTCCTGCACTGTGGATATATAGTTTCGGTTTTGGCCAAATTTTATCTTAAGATAGTCTGCAATTGTAGCGTGCCCGCAAAGGACGCTGGGTGACAACGGCTCTTTAATTCTCTGACAACGTTCGAATAGCGCAATGACATAAATGAGGACAATGCTCAGTGACCAGCCACATCACAAAAAAGCCTATAGAAGTTCAATAAACAGAAATATTAACGAAAACCACCCTAGATCTTAAAAGTTTTGTGTCATCCATGGAAATACCAAACCATGCATGCTCAACCCGTATATCACACATCAGCGACCAAAGCAAATCAGTTATATGCTTGTTGCCCAAAGAAGTTTCCAGCACCAGGATAAGTCACATCTGCAGCGAAATTTGTGCCATCTGATGGCCCTCTGGAACGTCCACCCAAGCCACTGTACCCACCGCCTGAGCCATACCCTGAAGAGCCACTGCGCCCATATCCACCTCCGTAGCTACTGCCGTAACCACCTGCGTAGCCACTCTTGCCGTCACCATCTGAAATGTACAGAAATATGGAATATACAGAAATATGGAATATACAGAAATATGGAATATACAGAAATATGCTTAGGAATTTCAGGGTCCTAAAAAGGGGCGTCGCCAGGCACTAAAAATTTTGATGGATTTGGTAAGAAATTAATTTCTGAAAGGCATAAATCGCCTGTTCACGCCGTTTTTGCTAACAAGCAATTGAAGGTGTTGCAGCGCTGTGGTGTAGTCCTCTGACTTTGAAGTCAAAATATTAAGGTGGATTGTGTTGGCGCACAGTACCAGCCCACCACATGAGCGTCATGACATGGGGGCGCTGACTATATTCTGTGATCCAAGCACTTAGCGCTAAAAACCGGAAGCTCGCCTTCACCTTCAGCACCCTGAGACAACTGGGGTAGGCATGTTCCCACCCCCTGGCAACGCCAATGGTCCCAGGTACGCACACCAGGTCTCATTAAAAATATTTTGTGCCTGCGAGCGCAGAACCAAGTATAAAATGTGCCTGCAAGTAAAAATCGGCTGTAACTTGTAGTAAGAGACCGATAAATTGCATCTTTGCCTTTTCAGTTAGCCATTGGCTATGCTGAGAACTGTAAACTGGCCTAAACACTAACATCTGTCTGTCACAAGCAAATATGATATCCAATATGATCGTAAGACATCTTCAGTAAAAACAACTTTAACGCTTCACTTTAATCTTAAGTTTCTTTTTTATTGTAAAATATTGTAATTTTTAGGATCTTTATTGTAATTCTAATAGTTTTTGATTTGATGTAACTTTAGGGACTTTGACCTATAAACTGTATGCGCCGCAGAATATTGTGCAATATAGGGGCGCACTACCGGGTGAGCCAGAAAAAGTTCCCACTTTTGAACATTCATAGCATCAAGAGTACTCAATGGATTGGAATGAATCAATATTTGCTTGACAGCCAAAAGATCGAAGTATTTTTGTGATTTTTCTCGCCTTCTTACAAGCACTGGAAAAATTAGTAAATTCAAGTTTACAAAAACTTGTTGGTTGCAAAATGACTGAAAATGGCCTAAAATATTTGATCAAATGATAAAGGACTCCTCGTTCAGAACACCAGAGAAAATTCAATTTCTCATGGGTGAGAGATATCGTCTGCACATTTATTGCCATGGGACTGAAAATCTTTAGCAGCTATTTGAGAATCTATGTCTTAAAACTCTTGAGAGAGGTTAAACGCCTGTGCGTATTGTTCTGTGTGAGGAGAGTTCTAACGATTTGATCAAGTGTTTTAGGCCTTTTTCAGTCATTTTGCAGCCACGAAATTTTTGTAAAGTTGAATTTACCTATATTTGCAGTGATCGTATGAAAACGAGAAAAATCACAAAAATACTTTGATCGTTTGCCTTTTGACTAAACTTTGAATCATTCAAATCCATGAAGTACTTGTGGTGCTACGAATTTTCGAAAGTGGGAACTTTTTTCTGGCTCACCCGGTATAAAATCAACTATTTATTATTATTTATATTATGATCGTAAGACATCTTCAGTAAAAACAACTTTAACGCTTCACTATAAACTAAGCAGACCATGTTTTCCAATACAACATCTGTTTCCACGGTAGCTGAGGATAGGGTTTCGCTTTTCCTTTCGTTAACATGCGTGTTATAAGGATTTGGACATTGAATTAGTTCTTTCAGTTCAAGGTAAAAGGTTGAAACATGTCTGGCGTGCAAAATTCTTGCAAAACTCGGTCAACATAGTGACTTACGAGAAATCCAAATACAATTTCATACTCCGTTTTTTAACTGTGAGTTTATCATCCTTATCAAATTTTATCATTTTTTTAAAAGTTAAACAAGCTCGAAATCAATCCCACATCAAAGAAATTTTTCATGGTTTTATTTCGTCCTTCATTTTATCAACTTTGATGTTAGTATTCTGAAGATTAAACGACAGTCATGACATGGATGGCAGTTTTGGTTGTGTGTTTATCTCACGACTGATTTCTTTTGATGTAGTAAAATCTTTTTAAGTTTATTATCTTCGTACAAAGTGCCAGGCATGACCTTTCTTGCATTTCCAGCACTCTGACATGCTCGCTTCAAAAACAATGTCTAAAGTTCTAAATTGGGGTCATTTACGAAAATCATCATCTCAAGTTCTGCTCATTCCTTTGACAAAACGGCTGCATTTTTCATTTCTGCTTTCATAGAGTCCATGGATTCAATGACTAACTCCACCGACATAGTCGCATCAGCTATACATATGCTGAGGCAAATCATTTCTACATTTAATGAAATAACAAGATTCATCAAAACATTGATTCAGAAAAAGTGCCTGCAGAGAATCGGAACGTAACATTTTGTGACTGCGAGCGGCGCTGCGCTCGAGCAGATTAAGGAGGTCTTTTTTTTTTTTTTTTTTATATATCATCATAAAATATTAAAATATACAAAGCAACGACAACAGTTAAACTAGAATTGAGAAAAGAAAAAAAAATTATGTCGTTCGTAGCGAGAAAGGACACAAAGTCATCGAGTTCTCACTACGAACGACACTTACAACAGTTCAATACTACGACAGTATCTAGTCTAACAAATAAAACAACGTTACAAAAATTAAGGTGTTCCAGGTGCGTCAAAGAAATATATCTCTGACTCACCTGTTGGGGTGCGCTGTGATTTGATGGTTTTATTTCTAGCCTAATCGCTGTGTTGATTTGATGAAGGAAATGGTCGCTTCCAGAATTATTCTGTTCACAATCACATTTACGTTTGGGCTACCAAATAGTAGTAATTCGCAAATAGTCTTACTATCCAAACTCTCAATGTCAATGCCAGGAAGGTCCCCGAGCTGACCAAGGAGATCTCTACGCTGTAATTCAAAGAGAGGGCAATGCAGGAGAAAATGCTCGTTATCTTCTTTGCCTGTGCCACAAGCACAGATAGGGTCCAGACATTCAAAATTATGCCTAAATTTGTGTTCATTTAAGGCACTAAAATTCAAACGAAGCTTGGTCAGAAGTCTAATACCTGCTATATCATGTATATTATAAGTAGGCTTTTGAGCAGGCCTTATGATTCCCAGCAATTTACGCTTGAACTCAGCAATTGATGTAGAATTTCTAATATCAAGAGTGAGCGAGTTCCATTCAGAAAAGGTATTCTGGAAGTAGGTGTTTGAGAACCGGACAGTCCTACCTATGTTTTGTTCATACAGACGTGCACTTCTGAGGTTGTACATGACTTGACGCTCAGGAGGAATTTCTGCATACAAATACTCAGGATGGTGTGAGTTCTTTAATTTAAAAAAATGGCACAAGCGTCTATACCATCTCCTCTGATAGAGACTTTCCCACCCCAGTTCTTCATACAGCCTTTGCCTATTTGTACCTCTCCATGCACCGGTCACCGCCAAGGCAGCCAAATATTGAGTTTGTTCTATCTTACGCGTGAAGCTTTGGAGCATCTCAGGGTCATGCCTGTGGTAGACAATGTCACCATAATCTAAAAAGGAGGTCTGATGCACACTACTATGAAGCTGAAGCATCGTCATATGTGCGTGGGGCCTTTGGTGAGGAAGTGAACCTCATCTTGAACAACATTACTTTCATATCTTTTACACCCTCTCTTGCGTACTATTAAACAAGAATGCATACCTGAGCTGCCAAAACCACTGCCTCCAGATCGCAAGCCACCACTCCAGCCACCTGAATAACCACTTGGACTTGATTGTAAGAATAACTCAATATATCGACGACCTGTTCGAGAAAACATTTGGCCAGTAAATCAATTGCTTTTGAAACTATCGATGTAAGAGCACTGATAAAATTTAGTTATGAAGTTAGGTTTGAAACATGAGAGAGCAGAATAAGTGGGAAACAATTTGACAACTGTTGGGTTGGGGGAAGAAAAGTAAAATAAAAGTTGCTTGTAAGGTTCAGTTGAATCTTTCAGAATTGAAATTTTGCAAAGTCACTGGAAAGCATCTTTCTGAAGGGAATATTTCTCAAATCACGGCAAAAGAGCACACACGCGACTGAGACTTTCTGCAACACGTCAAAGCTGTCTTTATATTTTGAAAATGCTTTGCCTATTACAGTTGAAACAAGCATGAATGAATCTAGGTTTTCTTAGGTTTTCTTAGGTTTTCTTGAGGCAGCCTGAGTGAGGTTCTTGATTAACTGATGCCATATAAAGTCCAGCCTGAAAGGTGCGTGAAAAGTGCTTGTAGTTGGTATGTAGTGTAAAATGTGTTTTCTGCCAGTGCATTTCTTCCATCATTTGAATAGATTTAATACAATTCTTGCCACTCAAAGTTTCCTTGTGAAAGATTTTGGACTTTTCAAGCAAAGTACCATACTTTAAACAATTGCATTTAAGAACCTTGAGAAATCTCAGCCTCTTGTTTGAAAAGTTTCAAAATTATTGAATTTCAGCCTCAAGGTTCTTACGAAACTGGATTCTTTTGTGCGGTGATAAATGCAACTGTAGGCTTTGTAAAGTATATATACCACAGGTTGGGTTCATAACAGGATAGGTATTGAAGTTCCTGTAATTAGAGTCATATGCATATATATATATATATATATTATTTTTTAGATTAGATTTGTAAATTATGTAAATAAGTAGACCTTAATTAGCTGTAATTTTAGCTATTGTTTTGTTCAGCCTACTTTGTAAATAAATAAATAAATGATGATGATGATGAATGATGATGATGATGATGATGATGATGATGATGATGATAATAATGATGATGATGATGATGATGATGATGATGATGATGATGATGATGATAATAATGATGATGATGATGATAATAATGATGATGATGATGATGATGA
This sequence comes from Aurelia coerulea, assembly GCA_039566865.1. NCBI lineage: Eukaryota > Metazoa > Cnidaria > Scyphozoa > Semaeostomeae > Ulmaridae > Aurelia > Aurelia coerulea. The sequence goes on along the minus strand of CM076960.1, from coordinate 18,525,332 downwards.
TGATGATAATAATTATGATGATGATGATGAACAGTCACTCCAATGGTAACTTCAGATCATTTTTATACGATTTAAGGTTACTGTAACCGTTCAGGCGGCGATTAAGAAACTCCGTTTACCACGGCCGTTCGTCAAAATATAGTGTACCCCAATGATAATCGTTGGACCACGACTATCTATTTACCAAAGACTTAAGGCCCTGAACTGCAAAACCGTGTCACGAATTTTTGATAAAAGGTTTTTTCTTGAAATGATATATTTTTAAATAAAAGCAAATGTCCTAAATGTCTTTTTTAACTTTCAGACCCTTGTAAAAATCGGACCATTGGATCTATCACAAATCGCTGACACGGTTTCGTAGTTATATGCTTTGTGACCCTGTGTGCCAAGTTTCAAGCGATTCGATTGGCCTGTTGGGTACACAAAGATTTTTTATTACCCACCAGTACTCCGGAATCCTGTTTCGAGAAATCAGGCTTTTATCAAAATGAAGCAAAAATTGCGGGAAATACGATTATGCATGAAAGGTCAAGCAATTAGGCTTAAGCGCGGTATTGGTAAAGCATTATATCAATAACATAGCAGCACGGGATGTCACGAACATAGCTGCAAGGTCAAGTGAGTTTACTTTAATCCCCTAATGTATATTCCCGCAACTTTTGAGAAACATGATTGCTCCTTTTAAAATGCTCAGATTTATAAGTGATTGTGACAATTTCTGGAAATGAGTTGTTTTAAACAGTCCTCAAATACTTGTACCATCAGATTATGACAAAAACGAAAAATGGAAAATTTGTCGTCTGAACAGTTACAGTAACCTTAACTAACTTCTTAGTTCCATTCTATCCAATATTTTCGGAAGAAAGTTTCACAAAAATTGAATTTCCTGCCAGAAAGAAAGTACAGATAATAAGAATTAAAGTATCATACCCATGTTTTGTTTGTGTTTTCCCATTGCAGCAGAGGCAGCCTCGTGTGTGGCGAAATCGACATCAGCCTCGCCTTTAGGCCTTCCATTTGGCTCATAAATAATCCTGATGCTCACAGGGTTCAAAGGTGTGAAGAATTGCATGATATCATCGTCAGAGGAATCAAAGGGGAGTCCTCTCATATGAACGCTATGTCCTGTTGTGCTGTTCATCACCTGCATCGTGCTTGAGCCTCCACGGCCACCATTGCGTCCGCTGCCTCCTCCTCCTCCTCCGCTTGGACGTGCACCACGCGGCCCACGGCCTCGGCCGCCTGAGCCACCAAATCCACCTGCTCCCAAATCATCAAGTCCAAAGTCATCATTGAAGCCACTAGCTCCAAGGCCGCCACGGCCACGCGCCCTGAAATCAACAAAATGAGTACTTGTTACTTGGCAGTTCATATGCATAGGGATTAAAAACCGACAGCATGCACTCATTTTACCTTCAAAGAGTTTTCTATATTGCCTGTCTCAAAACTTTGCCACATGGAAAGTATTATTTCTATGCAAATTACGTGAATTACAATTTGGAAAAATCGATCTTGTATTTCAAAAAGAACTTGTATATACCGGGAGCGCCAAAATAAACTATGCACGTTTGGCAGGCCACAATAAATCATACACTGGACCGATTTTGAAGATGTATGACTTAATCTTTAGCAGGAAGCCTGAATTAGTTTCTGGGACTATTTGCAAATTTTTCCGTTTTCAGTTTTTAGAGCTAGAAGCGAGTTTCTTAAAATGTTCGTTTTCGAAACATTGAAAACGATCAAAAACGTCGATCAAATTTTAAAAGATTTAACATGAATGAACAAAGCGAAAACGTTTTCAGGGGGATTTGGGGGTTTAGTACGAGCTCTTGTACAGCAGATTACAATTGGTCATTTTCTAAATCGCAAATCACCACGAACAAGTTCTCCCTGTCTATTCATGTCGATTCTTTAGAAAACTTGATCGATGTTTTTTGATCGTTTTTAGTGTTTTCGAAAACTAAAATTTTAGGAAACTTGCTTCTAGCTCTAAAAACTGAAAGTGAACAAATTTGCAAAAAAAACTCAGTATCTAATTCAGACTTTCTGCTAACGATTGTGTACGATTTATTGTGGCCTGCCAAACGTGCATAGTTTATTTTGGCGCACCCGGTATACATTTGTAGAACTTTCGAATGCGCGCAACAGAAATAAAAGCTATAACAGAACTCAATCGAACACTCCTTGAAATGCATAACAAGATCGGTCGATTCAAACTCTTGCATATGCTGCTTACGAGCCATTGTTATCCAGGTAACTTTGCGGGGACTTCACCATTTCAGACCGAATGAAAATAAACATTTCCCCAAACAGAAATTGTAGATTGATAATCCAGTAAATGAACTTACAGAAAGCTTCAACTAATGTACAACTTTCCTATCATTACATCTACTGCACCAACGAGGGTAGATTTTGTAAGACAATTGCATGAGTTGGTTTTGTTGACACCTCAATTCAAAACGATTAGCGACTGCAGACAAAAGAAATTCTCTCAACCAGTAATTCAAAACAAACAAAGCCGCAAAAGTTTCTCGGAAACCCAGGTAGCTAGTGCGCTCGTTGTGCATTGCAGAAATTGGTTTTAAGGGCAAACATGAACATAGATCGAAAGAAGAAGGATATATCTACACATCTGCTGCGGGCATTTCATTTCTTTGGTCCAGAAGCTGAGCAGTAAATGTTTTGATAACACCCAAAAAATAAGAGAATTGAATCACCTCCTAAACGACTTGTGAACCAAACAATTAAATTGCCTGCGGCTAATATGTAGATGCATCCTTCTTCTTTCGATCTATGCTCATGTTTGCCCTTAAAACCAATTTCTGCAATGCACAACGAGCGCACTAGCTACCTGGGTTTCCGAGAAACTTTTGCGGCTTTGTTTGTTTTGAATTGCTGGCTGAGAGAATTTCCTTTGTCTGCAATCGCTAATCGCTTTGAATTGAGGTGTCAACAAAAGCAACTCATGCTATTGTCTTACAAAATCTGCCCTTGTTTACTGCATCGTTTCCACTGAAGCCAGCATTAATCTTCAGACAGTATGACATTCAGCGCGGCCGCAAAGGACCCTGGGTGACAATGTCTCTTTAAAGGTGTATTGAAAGTAAGGAAAAAGGAGATGGCAGAAGTTAGGTTCCAAGTAGAGACAGGTTAAAAAGGCGGGAAGATAATTACAGGAAAATCATCTAAAACCTTCAATTTAAAACTTGAGCGCCAAAAACATGATTTAGAAAATACACGAAAATCCTTTGAAATCCATGTGAAATGAAAAAATTGATAACATTAGGCAGGTTGGCTTATTATAACACAATAGCATATTTGATAGATTTGAGAAGAAAATGAGATTTTAAGGTTAAATAGAATTAAGCTCGGTGGGATAAGAGATAAACCATTGTAAGATTTGGAACAGGCTTGGCATGCTTACTGGGAAAAGTCATCTCTGATCAGACAATTGCAAGGAAGTTCAAATGGCTTAAGTTTGACATTGACCGATTACTTGGACTCCCTTGTTCCCTCTGCTCCAGACTGATTACCGAAGTCCCTTGTCTCCCCACAATAAACCTTGCTCAACAAGTCAAAGAGCACAGGGAAACAAGGGACTTGTTTGTAACTATGTATCACTTTGTAAAATCTTGCACACATTTGACAAAATCCTTTTGCTTTGAAGAAAATCCCTAAAAAATCCCTAAAAATCATATTGTCTTGAAAAAATGTTGTACGCCTTTTCAGAAGATACACCCCTCGGACTTCAGGTAACGAGTCTACACATGCTTTTTGGCTCGATGATGTCGCTTTGGTTAACTTTTGGTCTTCAAAACATGGAAATTGCCACATAATAAGACATGTTTTGCACTCTATACCTAAAATGAACTTTCTTTTCCGCATTGGGTGGACTGGGGTGGATAAGTCAGCCCCAGTTTTCTCGGGGTAGTATTTATTGCTGGCAAAAACGTTGTAAAAATAGCTGGGTATACCGGACAGAACTCAATTCTTCACTAAATCCATCGCACTTTTTGTGAAGACAGTGGACCGTGAAACCCACCACACCATATTTGGAAAACAGATCTGTCATTAAGAGATAATGCAATCTGATAGGCTAGAATTTGAACACAAGTGGCTTGAGCCAATTTTATATGCAACGATTCCCTTTGAGCCATCTAGTTGTTAAAAAACAGTGCTTTTTCCTTGGCTTAATCACCATATAAAGGAACACACCTTGATGTAAAAACCATTAGATTGCAAAGCACTCTGGTTGAATCGAAACTTATTACAACGACTTATAAGCTTAATACAGGTAATTAAAAGAAACCCGTACACCGTTGTCGAATGATATGACTAAGCGAACATTGCTGTATGGAACAGATGCAAATAATCCCATGGGTTTAACTTCGTCAGTGGCTGCATGATGTCTTCAAAATTCAATGCTTAAAAACAATTTCATAAAAAAATTCAAAAAGAAGCTCATTAAAAAAGGAATTCAGCGACTGTAGGACGAAAATATTTGAAAAAATAAATCTAAAGTTATGAAATATATATGAGATATCAATTATATTTTGTAATAGACAGTGAAATTAAATCTTCATTTAAAAGCATTCAGCCTTGAATAGCGATGAATAATTCAGGTGCTGTGAGTTAATTCCTAGCTTTCTAAAGAAGAGCGGTGTTGTCCGAAAATCTTGATGTGTTTCGCAGTTTAATTTGATTACACTACTGCCCGCCAATTCTGCTTGAAGAGGATAAAATCTTCGTCTAATGTTGAACTGATAAAAACCTCTTAATTGGCATGGATGAGTTCATATTGTTTTTGTTTGAGTCATTAAACAGCCCCTGACAAAAGCTAAACAGTCACTCAAGAGCGAAAAACACAGGCAAACAAGTCCATTGACCGCCGAGAAGAACAAAACGTTCACGCCTTCGCATCTGTGCATTCCAAGAAAAACCAGTTCAAAATCACAAAGCTCACTACTCAACATCTTATAGCTGAGTTGATCTCACTTCTGTTTCCTTAACATGAAATCCTCGAGAGAGAAAAGCAGAACCTAATGATTCCCTTAAGAGAAAGAGAGAGAACAAAAGATTTCTTTCTTTGAATATGCAATCCCCGAAAGAGCAAAACAAACACCAAACCAATAATAAGACTCTTTAGGGAGAGGACAAAAAGATTCAAGTCTTCGCATCTGCAAAGTGAAAGATATACGGGTTAAAAATCATGATTCGTCATCTCACAGCAAGGTTGTTCACAACATGTTTCCTCAAAACCCAATCAAAGCTCCTTGTGCACAGATTTGCACTCATGCCATCAACTCTGTTGATTTAAGTCCTTATTAGGTTATGCACAGAGTCACAGTTCAATGGCTTTGGCAACACCCAACAACCTTAATCTTGTTACTATGTGGATGATTAAATCTGTGGCCTTGACTCCATGATAACTGAACTGTTCGAAGGTATAGATAACTCAACTGCTCGAGGGTATAGTGCGGTGGTGTAGTCCTCTGACTTTGCAGCCAGAGCAGTCTGGGGCATGGTGCGATTCCAGGCACAGCCCTACCAGGTAGTGTCACGACAAGGGGTCGCGGAGTCAATTGGGTCTTCTTTACTTCTGCGATCCCAGTGCTTGGCACTAAAAAACTAACAGCAGTAGAGCTGGCATACGCACCGGAGCCGCTCTCGTTCCTATCGTGCAAACAGGGTCTGCATGACACAGCAATATTGAGCCAACACAGCAAATGAGTTTAAGTGCACAGATGGACTAATCCCTATCTCCGCCTTGGGTTGATCTCCTTATTGGCAAAATCGCACGCCTTCGAAACAACACATGGCCTCAAGCGAAACGCATTTTATGAATTAATGATATTACAGATGAGCTGGAAAATACACAACTTGCAAGGTGGTTAGATTTAGGAAAGCCTTACAAATGATAATGTTGTAATATGTAATGCTTGCCATCTAAAAGTTAGGTTACGAGTGAGCAATACGAGACCACAGCTGAGCGAACTAGACTGATTACATGAGTCTCAATTTCCGCATTGAATTGGATGATGTTATGGCTTCGAACTGAGTATGGAGACTTGTATGAGTGAAAATGAAAACATCATATTAAAAACGTTGAACGAATACAAGGTCATTATGTCGTTAGTCTTTCAGCAAACTACGACGCCTAAAAGTTATCGTTCTTACCATCCTCGCAGAAAGAAGTGGCCTACGGCTGCTACCTGAGGAAATAGCACCACTCGACTCAGCCTAAAAGTTCTGCGCGCATCTCTATCTCATCGGAAAAAAGCTGACAGTTAGTTGACGGAGATAAATAGCTAACTCACGAGCTCCATACGCAAGCCTAAAATTAGCCTACCGGGTGCGCCAAAATAAACTATGCACGTTTGGCAGGCCACAATAAATCGAACTCAGGTCCGATTTGAATATTTATGACTTAATCGTTAGCAGAAAGCCTGAATTAGATACTGGGATTTTTTGCAAATTTTTCCGTTTTCAATTTCTAGAGCTAGAAGTGAGTTTCCTAAAATTTTAGTTTTCGAAAACATTGAAAACGACCAAAAAACGTCGATCAAATTCTAAAGATTTAACATGAATGAACAAAGAGAAAACGTTTTCAGGGGGATTTGGGGGTTTAGTACGAATTCTCGTACAGCAAATTACACTTGGTCGATTTCAAAATCCCAAATCACCACGAACAAGTTCTCTCTTTGCCCATTCATGTCGATTCTTTGGAAAACTTGATCGATGCTTTTTGATCGTTTTCAGTGTTTTTCGAAAACTAAAATTTTAGGAAACTCGCTTTTAGCTCTAAAAACTGAACATGAAAAAATTGCAAAAATCCCAGTATCTAATTCAGGCTTTCTGCTAACGATTAAGTCATAAATCTTCAAAATCGGAACTGTGTACGATTTATTGTGGCCTGCCAAACGTGCATAGTTTATTTTGGCGCACCCGGTATTGAATATGATGATTTCCACACGTATGTGGATATCGTTTAGCTAGAGGAACAATAGCAATGAAGACATCTTCTTCGTCCTATTTATAGATTACCTCTACTTGGCTCCGGTCATTCACCTTAAAAGGTCGTAGGAAGTAGTGATGGTTGAATGCGAGGTTGTATGGCTTAGGTAACAAGTCGCTAAATGCTCTTCGAACGGACAGTGGAAACAATTTGGTTTCGATTCAAGAAGGCGTCAGGAAATGTGTCCGTGATCCTTTGCGAGATATGATAAATCAAATCAACGAATCACGCAAACACAGTCCAAAACAAACGTTTCATGAAGCTATATTTCGCAAGGTCAATTTTGAGGTTCTTGTTTCTGCAGCACAACAAAAGCACGAAAGATTACATCGTCTAAACAATATCAAACGTTCAGCAGAAATTACTGCATACTGCATGAAAACCTGTCTCTATCTATACCCAAATCTACAGGAGAAAAGAGAAATCCTGGTTGCTCGCTAGAAGTTGAGTACTTTCAAATCTGCAGTATCAGAGTCTATTCTTAGTCTGCTGTAACGAGCAAAGATGATATGATTTATAGGCACAACCCACGAACATACTGCATTTGTAGCTAGCACATTAGCCAAAAGTTCCAGAACCACGTGCCAGTACCACACACAACATAAATGATATGATTTATAGGCACAAACCACGAACATACTGCATTTGTAGCTAGCACATTAGCCAGAAGTTCCAGAACCACGTGCCAGTACCACACACAACATAAAGTAGCTGCAAATCGAGAAACTCTGCAATAAATGCATTTCTTAAAGATATCACGCAATGCCTAAAAAGTATGCGAATTAAGACACACGATTTTAGGTTTTGCACGTATGCAATAACATTCTTTTGTCCATTTGTAATTACGTTACAATGACGTCATGAATCAAGATGGCAGAGATTGATCGGTCGAGGGGATAATGGTCTCAAAACAACGGAATGAATGACTGTGCAGTAACTGCAACAGTCCTTTATGATAATTTGCCGCGGTCTACAGCTAAATGTAGCCTTTGCAAAAGGAAACAAACACATAGGCAGGTGTCCAACATTTCTCTCAAAGTTACCGTAGCTTATCTAGCCGGCGTGCAGTCTGCACGCAAGCTATAGCTTATCTTGGAGAGTAGGCCCTAGCAATGTAGAGTAAGGGAAGAAACAAAAGTATTCAGATTTCATGAGAATAAGGGAACAAGACAGGGCAATTTGACCCAAGAGAGGCAGACGCCTTGCCTAAACGCTTTCCTGCAACATCAGTGCTTAAAGGGGTTTGGATAACAATGATCCTTTGCGCGCTTAGATGATAAGAGAACGCCATGATGGCCTGGAGTTACTTTACTGGTCCAAATGTTTACAACTCATTCCTCCTCACACAAACGAGCCACCGTAAAGGGGCATGTTCTTGTTCCTTCTATTGTTGTAAAGAAGAAAGAGTCTAATGATGGCCAAGAAAAATGCAAATTTTGTCAGTAAAATTTCCTGCAGCACTTTCCCTCATATTTCTACCTGGCATCCGAAGGTAGTTTTAGGACACAGAGCAGCCAAGCTTATCAAAGCAGCACCCTGGTCTTTCCTCTCGATGTGACCACACCACATGATTCCTTTAGCCTGGAAATACAGAGAGTTGGCAACTCTTCTCACTCTACGTAGCAGCTTCGACCAGGCAAATACTCGAAACGTCAACCAGCAGATTGGAAGTCAAGCGCGCCAAAACCGAGCCATCCACATTCGATGCGGTAGCACTGGCGCAAAGGATCACTGTTACTGAACAGTCTTTAACTACCGTCTTGATGTCTTTTAAAAATAGGCCAGCAACTGAATAGATGTTATTCTGATTGCCATGATAGCCCTTAATATCCTTTACGCTATGCTTTGAAACGTTTACAAAAATAGCAATGCTGGTATGGCGACATTGATCTACAATGTATAAACTGCCGCATATTTTGCAGCTAACATCGTGCATATTTTATGAGTTTCTAATACATTTGTCTTGGAAAATATAAAGTTTTAAGCTTCATCGAGAGTAACAGTCTTTGTTATATGTCGACATGGATAATGCGTCTTTTGCATCTGTTGTAATTAATAAAAAACTCAAAATAAGAATCAGACTGTCAAAGGTTTATTGCGAAATAATAAAAACACCGATATAGCGAGCATAATTTCAGCGATTGCAAGCTGCCGGTTTCACATTTTTTTATTTTTTAATGGTAACACGTAACACGTTGAAGTCTATAAAATGCCCATACATTTATAGAAACACGTATAGTAACACGTTGATAGACTCAATACATGTCGTAGTTTTGCTCTTTGACTTGATACCGCTACAACTACGACTCATTTCCGTACCCTTCCAGAAACGGCTTACCGTAAAAGCTCTATTAAGCCCCCCCCCCCCGGGGTAGGGCTTATTCAATTTCGGGCACTCCAGAGGGGGATTATTAGAGAGGGGCCTTATTCACAAAATCAAATGACAAGGATATATATATATAATAGCTTTTTTGTTCTTTTGCACCATATTTTGTGGATTCAACATACAATTTTACGAGTCAAATACATAAATTCGACACATTTTTATCTCAAATCATATCAAGGTTAACATGCAAACTTATTTAGCTCAATAAATGGAAAATCTTAGGTAACTTCTGGAATTTGATATAAGTGGGGGGGGGGGCTTAAAAGAGAGGAGAGACGTGCTTAAAATATTGGCTCAGAGGGGAGGGGCTTATTAGAGAGGGGGGCTTAATAGAGAGGGGGGCTTAATAGAGCTCTTATGGTATTTTCTTTCAACGCTGATAGACCATGCAATAGGCTTGGAGCAAGTCTAGAACATCATCATGAGAGCCATTTACTGCTTCCCGGCTAAAATCTTATGGCGAAACCTCCTGTAACCCGAGCAGACCGTCTTGCATCCGAAGCTTTTCCAGTGACAACAAAATGTGTGTCCGGAAAATACATCTTATGCATTTAAATTGTAAATCCAGATTTGAACAAGTGAAAGAACAGGCCAGGAAAGGATTGGGTAATCAATCAGTACAGAAAAGAGTAAATATTCCCAGGACAATAGTTGTTGAAGCAAATACGACGACAAAAAGGTCACTGAAAAGAGCGCAGCCTATCGTTTCAAGCTCCCAGCAGTGAAAATTGAAATCAACTGACAAAAGGAACGTGTAGTCACAAGCTTGTCTATAATGCTTTCCGCAGGATCTGTCAAATGGAAATGGCGTAATGGTAACAGAGGGAAGCCTCTTCTGGTTTCCAAACCCCGAGCAGTGAATAACAGTCACAAGCTTGTCTATGCTGCCCTCCGCATGTGCTGTTATCGTGGAGCAATGGCAACCAATTGGCCTAAAAATTGCCAAATATGGAGCTAAGAATTGCCTATACCATCAAACATAATTCCAACTTGAGTTTCTGTATATCTCTCCAATATGTACATTTTGCAATGAGTGATGAGCACGACATAGATGGGTCTATTTCACATGAAAACAAAACAACAACAACAACAAGAACATCGCTTGAACGAGCAAATATCGTATGCCCCCTGCAATGGCGCATTTCCACGATTGTACTGGAAAAAAGCTTTGGAGTGCAAGCATTGAGATGAGAGAAGAGGGGTGTAGCTCGAACCCCATTTACCTGACTGTTCTGGCTGCAAAGTCAGAGGACTACAAATATTCTATTATGCAGGAATAAAGTGAAAATAAAAGTAAAATATACCAAGGATTTCTTTTGTCAAAATAAGCGGATTCTTAAGTTGTATTTTCCCATTGCTGGAGTTTCTTGTTTTTTGGCAATCTGAAAGTTGAGTTTCTTATAAGCGGTTTCTTGCGCCACAACAAATTCAAATTGAATTTTATGCCTAACCTAGCAGGCATATGACTCCAGTGCATTATAGAACTTAGTTATGCAGCTTTCTTCATGAAGACAATAAATTATTCCAGCAGCTGTTTTCACAAAAATGTGGTGATAAGGAAAAACGCTTTCAACAGTCTTACAACATACATTATGACTTCTACTGCGCTCGTTTATCGAATGTACAGATATGCATGGCAGATGTAGAAAGAATAATGAACAAGTTGATTCACCGGAGATAGGAAATGATAGGCAACTGTAAATAACTGGGAATAATGGAAAGCAAACAGTGGAGAATGCAATCTAGGTCCGAGCTGCGTTTATAAAAAAGTTTTCAAATATTGTAGACAAACAGAGGGAAAGTTTAGTTGACTTCAAATATAGGATATTTGATAATCAAGGTTCTTCAATTACGAAGGGCAAACTCTCTGAAAAGATCTTTCTGAGGAAGAATGCTTCTTTGCAAATAAACTAAGAATTTGAGTCAGTATTGCAAGTTTCTTAAAATCATCACAGTTTGAGTTCTCAGAGTTTCTCATGAGTGTCTTAATCCATAACGATTTTCATGTTTTTACTGCCTTTGCCCTCGTGAACATTTTAAAACGAAGTTCTCTCCAATATTTAGACATTACTCAAGTAGCTACCTTCCGAGTAATATGATACAGAAAACAAGTGAAAATAAAATAAAATATGTTGAGGAATTAAAATATTTTTTGGCGATCTGAGTTTTAGTTGAGTTTCTTTCAAGCGGTTTCTTATCGAAAAAAAAAACATGAAATTCGAAAGAAACATTTACGATTTTATGATGGACCAAAGTCCTAATTCCAGACATGACACATGAAGGATGTTTTTAGGAGGATAAATCAGAAATGAGTAAGAAAGAATAGTATTTCTGGAGCAATCGAAGAAAGGCATGGAGAGAGCCTATTTTGCCACTGAAAGGCCTACAGAGGGTACAGGCGATTTGAAAACAGAGCTTAATTTCAATTCTTACAGAGTTCATGTTACAATTTGTGTTCACTTATTCAAGCACACTTGACACACTAGCAAATGTTACCATCCTTCAACCTAGGGAATGTGCTAACGTGCCTGGGCCTATACTCACTTTCCAATGGATGCAACAAAGATCCAACAACGAGAAACTTTCTGAATTCGCAAAAAGAAAAACAGACAGCTTTCTTTCCATTGGACCGTAAGAAAGTAGTATGTTTACAACATGCTAATAAATAAACTGTGGGCTGGAAAGCAAATTTGTGCTATATTTCTCCAAAAATAAGAACTCAGCTCTTTTCAAGAAGCAAATCCAATCAAGGACTTATCCGGGGGTGACAGCGCGTGGCAGACATAATCTTGATGGAAAATATGAAAGTTGTGACGATCATGAGCAAATCCTCATGTCATGAAGGGTGGCAATTTTTTAATGAGTTCATGTGGACAAAAGTTTCTTTAGCATTGAACTCTCAAGAAATTTCTGAAGCTTCCCAATGAAATTCAAGAGGATTTATGTAGCCCCCGTCCTCTTTAACAAGTGTATGAAATTCTGCGAATTGCAAGAATGGACTGGAATGAAAATGGTGGAAAGCCACAACAAACAAAAATGTAAGAACCAAACTGACAAGTTTCCTAATACTGTTAGTTGAGTATGCCAAGGTCATACCTTCGGAAGTTTAAAGAAATACAATGGTCCTTTAATTTAACACAAGACATCAAAAATAACAACATTTTCGTTACATGTCGTTTAAGTGCAGAAAAATTGTCTTCCGAACAACGCGCTAAAAAGCGCAAAATGTATCTTTTAATATTCTCGTAACGAGACGTAGGAACCGGGGGGGCACTGGGGGCACGTGCCCCCCCCAATATTTTGAAATAAACAAAGAAGTGCCCTTTTTATTTTCAGGAAATGCCCCTTTAGCTTAATGTAAAAAGTGCCCTTGAAGTGTCGTGCCCCTCCAAGTTTGAGATGCTTCCTACGTCCCTGTTCTCGTTCGACCATCGTGAACAATTCACAGCAAATTTCATCTCATGAAAACATGCCTTTGCCTAGACGTGACTCCATACAAGAAATATAAGAAAATATTCTATGACGAATATCAAAGTTTGTTCAATAATTTCCAGGTGGAAAATTTCTCAATATTTGGTGATCTGAGAGTTTGGTTTCTTGAAAGAGTTTCTTAAAGAAAATACCCAATACCCAATGATCTTTTAAATCTTAATTAAACAAAATATTTTCAAACAAGAACACACATTGGTTTCATTGTGAAGTGAAATATTTCCAAGTGCTCGCTAAAATTTTTGTTCAACGCCCTTGCGCGACTGAGAATATTTAGAAACTTCAGATTTCATTGACAATCCTATCTTACATATTTGTGTTTATTCAAGCCTATTTCGCAAACGCTGAAAAGTTTCCTGGACGTAGGGCGTACGTGAGAAAAAAGCCAGAGAGTAAAGCACCTTCAAAGTCTGGCTGACAGGATTAGAGAATACGATCTTATGACAGTTTCGTGGAAAAACAGAAAAGCAATCCACGCAGGAAAGCAGTCTTGTCTTACTTAAGAAGTCTGGCTGACACTCTTACAGTACTTTAAAATCAAGAGAAGATTTCTCTTTCAAGCTTTCTGGACAAAGGAATGGTCGCTCTTGTTAAATTTCTTGCGAATTCAGCGGCTGAAAAATTTTGGTTACAAAAAGAATTCCGAAAAGTTACGAAATTCTTATGAAGCATTCACAAGTTAAGAAAGAATTGTTATCCTGGATTAGGGACAAGTAGTGAATTAAAATGTTAATAAAATACAAAACAGATTGGATGTACTTATTTACTTTATCCCAGACAACACCCTCACCGCACCCAAAACAGATGTTTGCTATTGTGTTGGGAAGGGCATTTTAGGAGATAAGTTTTGCATGCAAAATTGGAGACATAGAAAAGTACAGGAAGTTAAAATCATTATATTTGCTGGTTTCAAACAAACATACTTTACCCTACTCAAAATATATGGAAGCTCTTGAACGGGACGGGAGGGATCCTTGTGGGGGGATACCTTGAAAGTTGGAGAAGAATGAAAGTAAACATGTGTGTAAAAAATTTGTATGACAGTTTTTGTTTTCGTCTGGAAAAATCAATACAATTTTGGCAAAATGTAACATTCTAAATTATCAAAAATCAAACATTGTTAAATTATAACAATACATGTGGCACAACTTTTAATGCTTTTTCAAAATGTTTCAAATAGATAAATACAAATATTTTCAACATAATTTTAGTTGATCAATTTTTCAGCATAAAAAATACAGAGTTATCTCTCAAGCAATTAAAACGCAGTGAGACCTAACTGTTCCGAAATAATTGAAACAGTTAGGTCTCCATGATAAACAATTTGCGGACACGAGTTATCTCGCCTCAAACTGATCGCAACATTGTGCAATAAAATACAGTTAAAACAATTATCCTTCAGGTATTTTTGAGGTCAAGGAATTAAAATTGCGTAACTCATTTATACTGTAGCTAAGGAATGAATTTAAAGTTACAAAAAGCACTTTTTAATTTGGAACCAAACATTCACATCACCAAAAAATCAAGAGAAAACTACACAGTAGTCTGAAAATGCACCAAATATTTTCAATTGTTAGCATTTGTACTTGCATAATGTCTACACCAATACACAGTGGTATGGCTTCATATTCTACAATGACTAAAACAAGAACAAAAATAATAAAACATTGTAATGCGATCGCCGCACGTTTTTTGCAGATTAAATTTGACATTTGATGTTGTTAGATCAAAAGTGCGCACATTGTCTAAAATAAACTCCACATGTAGCTAACAGATGTCGAAAACAGTACGTTCGTTTGAAAATTATATCAATCCTGCTTTATGATGAAATAGATAAAATTCACCGATCAATTAATCGAAGAGTTTCAGCAAAAAGTGTTGAAAAATATTACGATACTTACCAGCAAATAAGGCACAACTCTTCTGTGGCCATGTAGCAGCCTTTGTTTTGCTCCAAAAGTTAAATCCAAGTCAGTAACGATAAACAGTTGTTTGCTAAAAGCTTTGGTAAACTTCGGTGATCGCTCTGTGTAAATCCTTTATTAACACGCGGCCTGAGATGAATACATGTTACTGTCTATTTACAACTTGCAAATATATGATACATAGATCGATCGATCGGGAATTAAAGAAGTAATCTGCCTGCCTGACAAAAGCCGGCTAAGATCGCTAGCTCAAGCTTTTAGCTGGCTCAATCGTTGGATGAAATAAATACAGCGTATGAGTAATGAACTTGCCTGCTTCCACCGTATGATCCCGAAGCTCTCTCATATGGATGAGGTCTAATCGACATCAATGGCTTCAATTTCGGACCGACCACATATTTAATTTCGCTTTTAGAACTTTTGAAGATTTCGATATATCTAGAATGGAGAGAAAGGAGAGAGCGTGAACAACGTTTTTTATAATGATCCTTAGCTCGCCGTCGCAGCAGTTTAAATGGAGCGCTTTACACTCAAACGGACTTTGCATTAATTTCTAGCAAATATGATTTGCATATTATAATGAATATCTGATAACAAAAGATCGCTTCCGCACGGGGGTCACAACTACAGTCACAATAACGAAATCAAGGGGTGACATAAAATGGCACCTTTAGACTTATAATGGAGTTATTAAGGGGGTCAAAGGGGCCAGTTCTTCTCGTTGTATGACATTTCAGCTGGTGGCAACAGAAAATCGCTTCTGCACGAAGGTCACAAACACATCATTTTTCATTTTTCATTTTAACATCTAGACTTGCTACACAATACTGGAGCGTCGTAATAGTAATGCATTATAACATCAAAGGCAAGAGGCGACATAAATTCACACCTATCGAATTAGGGGCGGGGGCTACCCCTAAAGGACCGCTTTTTTAGCTCAAATTAGCATTGCCCCTTTTCCAAGTTTTCAAGGGAAGGGCTTCCTGCAGGCACTTTCAGGGTTGGTAAATTAGATGGCTTCTACACGGAGGTCACAAATACGGCAACGAGTTACAATGCCGAAATCAAGGGATGACATATAATGGCACCTTTAGAGTTGTAAGGGGGTCAAATGGGGTCAGAACCGAGTCTGAAATTGCAGCATGTCCGCCGGAGAGGCAGGCTTTTCTGGACATGGGGTATCATATCAAAAGATGTTTGTTCACCAACGATGTTCTGAGCGCTAGATCTCTGGCTGCGTGCTAGTTCCCTTGGCCAAAGCCTTAAAAATTCTAAAAAATAACCGTTTCATGATTCATAATCAATTCCTAAGACGAAACAACATTAATTTCGCCCACAAATCCATCCTTCGTAAGCAAACATTTTGCCTTCCGTCACATCGCTCCCGATTACGTATATTTGCAGAGCAAGGTGTGGTGACATCTGCCCCTCAATTACCCCCGTCTACGCTAACAATACCAGTTAAGAAATCACTTTTTTGTCTTGAATGAGAATAAGAAACGGCTGCTTAGTTTTAATCTCATCATACAACAGGACACTTTTGGTCAGTCTCTTTTCAAAGCTCTAATAGATACGAGGCTCATCTCCCCTAAGCCGATATGCTGCAAGACACGGTCTAATTTGGCAGCATGTTTTCAAGTAAAGCTGCAACTTAGGCCCTGCTAAGGCACAAAAACACGGCATAATGGCCAGCCAAAGCGGGAAATTTCTTGTCTTATGCTTAGCCTGGGGGTTAATAAAGGATTTAGGCTGTGCCTGTCCTTGACACCGAAACAAATGGTCAAAAGTCACGCTATTGTTAAGCTGAGATATCCCTAACAAATCGAGAATTTTCAGACCCCCACCTGTTGTCATTAATACTCCCTTTGACGTTTGTTCAGCTATTTCCCGTATCTTATTAACGTGGCTCTCCTTGACA
The DNA here is from genome assembly GCA_039566865.1 of Aurelia coerulea. Taxonomy (NCBI): domain Eukaryota; kingdom Metazoa; phylum Cnidaria; class Scyphozoa; order Semaeostomeae; family Ulmaridae; genus Aurelia; species Aurelia coerulea. Next base: position 18,508,599 of record CM076960.1, on the reverse strand, counting down.
TGCGCAGTACAGGACGCGAGTATCTGACAGGGAGGGTTCTCCTGGAGTAAGAGAGCATGACCTGGAAAGGGTTGGGAGCAAAGGAACGCGACTATAAAAATATGGGGACCAGGGATTAAAGAAATATGAGGGGGGGGGCTTGGTAAAGCTGACAAAAAACCAAGTCCGATGTCGTAGGGAGCATAAAAGGGTCGGCTATATTTCTGAAAATTTCAATACAGAAAGAATTCAATTTCTGATCATTGTAAACGAACTTAAATGTGAAATCTCCTGTAAATTCTCTTGACAAGGCAGCATCTGGTCTAAAACGTGTTCTTTGTTCGCTTATTAAGTGTAGCATAGAAACAAACTCGATGTTTTCAAATCACGCTCTGTTAGCAGCTTGAAAAACGTAGTGCTGTATTAACTTATTTGAAGCCTGCTGAAGAGTTAAGGTGGACATTTACCAATGACAGCTGTGTTCTTGTTTTGTCTCCCGTTGAGGAACTTTTACAGATACTGTTCACGTTTGAAGTGGCATGTGGTAAAACCGGACTCTATGACCCCAGGACTCCTAAGACCCCTAAGACCTTTAGCGTTCATGAGCAATTATCCCCCAGGGTCCTTTGCAGGTACGCTGAAATTTTCAAATCGTATTCCCTTCGTACTCCCTTTACAGCTACACAGAAAAATGACAGTAGTGTAGTTGAGTATTTGTTCATCTTAGCATAATTAAGAAACTTGAAGAAACTGAGGCTGCCTGGTTTCTTATAAAGGAGAAAATAATCTCTATGCTGGCAGGCTGCAGTTTCTTGTACGTCCGTTTCTTATATGCAGGGACTCACTGTATCAGACGAAATTGAATAAATAATGCAAAGCAGGCATTATTAGCACATTTTAACATAAGTACACTTAACAATTTACATCTTCTGTTCTCCAATCCAGTTAGGAGATAACACATTGACTATCTCATGAAGAAAATTTCCGACTTCCTTTTTGGAGAACAAAGCCATTCTTTCAAGTTAATGGAATCACGAAGCTTACATCTTACGATTCTTTTATAGGCTGAGAAGACAAATTGCCGCGCGTATGATAAAAGAGAAAATGCCGCGCGCACGAAAAATTTGCTAATCACTTTCGTTAGGCAGATTTAAACACCACGAAGGACAAATTGCCCGACTTCCCTTCTGGAGTCATTCTTTCAAGTTCATGGAATCACGATTTTTAAATCGTACAATTCTTTCATACAAGCCGAAAAGAAAAACTGCCGCGCGCATGATAATTTAGTAGCTGCCTTTCCAGGGTGGACTTAGGCCCAAACAGGAGCGAGCCAGTTAATTCTACTCATCTTTGGAGAAAAACAACGCAAATTTTACTCTTGGCGTTGAAAGGTGGCCTATTTATGCTCCGTTACTTATGTTGCCAACTTTAAATGATGACGATTGTGAATGATGATGATGATGATGATGCCTCGGGCATTCGGTACATAAAATTTGCCCAGCCCTCGGGCATTAGTGCAAGAAATTTTGTTGACCCCCGGGCTGCCCGGGAGGGGGATGGTCAGGGTAGGAATTGAACGAGACATTACAGCTGCAAATAAAACCAAATGTTTCACGATCGCCTTATTCTCCCCGAAGATTGTTTCTTACTCGCTGATATCGTTGTTTGACATCTGACATCTAATGTTCTTTCTTTTCATTTTTTCTTTCTAGTGTATTGTAATTCTTGAATTGTAAGAGCCTTTCATGGTAGGAACTCCGATAACCTAGCAAGCCTAACAACCTAATGGCTATTCGCAAAAGGCTGCTTTTGTTGCCTTTGTTGCTGTTGTTGCTGTTGTTGCTGTGAGACTGGGCACGAGTCTAGCGATAGAGATGGCTCGCAGCAAGACCCGCAAGTCTCACTCTCTCACGCGGGTCCCACCCACGTGCATTACTCATACGACGGCTGACATTATATGTGTTGAGAAATTGACTTGAAAACAACATTTTCATCAAAAATTGCAGCAAATGTACACAAGGCTATCAAAAATTGAACCGATTAAAACCCTTTACTCCAATGAGAGCAGACGACGATAAAACAGAATTTAATGGCGTGCATTCACTATCCATGATGTAACGATAATGACAAACTGATATTTATATATAATGCACTCGCAACTCGCAGACGCAACATGTGTTGCTCAATCTTTAATTCACTGTCGAAAACAGATCGCAGGGCTAAGCAGTGATTGAAAGCACTGAAGCTGAGCGCTGGCCTAAGCGGCGTTTTAAATTACAGATCATGGCAGCGACGGAATGAAGATGTCAAAGAGGATTTTGGCACCCGAATTGTAATACACAGAGACAACACTGTCATGAGTTCTTTGTCTTGGTCATTAAAGCACGTTTTAATTTTGCCTCTGAAGGAATAAGTCGCTTGGTTTATCGAGCAGCATTTCCTAATAAAGAGGACTTTCACCGATTTCAATCATTATCCGGCTTACTACCCATTTCGCTAATTGACAAGAATATGAACAGCCCTCGAGGCACGTGTGAGAGTTCATACCGTAAAAGGTCTACTGTACCCCCTGTACCCCCTGTACTGGGGGTTATCTAATCTGGAAGTAGGCTTACTCCAGAGGAAGACTTACAGAAACCCCAATGTGAGAAGATTTGTCATAGCGCTGTAACGAATTTGCTATCTTGACTTGACTGACAGACACGTTTTGCTGCGAGAAGGAAAATATGTTTTGAAATTTCCCAAAAGTATAGTATCCGATGTAGCCTCCACTCGAAAAGCCAGATGCTGTTTGTGACCTCGTGAGAAGATTCACCATGAGTGTTCCAACGAATTTGCTATCTTCACTTGACAGGCATTTTGTTGCTTCGACCAGCAAAATATTGTTTGAACTTTTCCCAAAATACAGTGGCCTTCAATAAATTCTAATTGAAAAATTAGAAGCCGTTTGTGACCCAGAGGTGACCCCCGTGAGAAGCTGATAAAAGATATGTATGAATTTGCAACCTCGAAGAGCCATATTGTCACCCAGACTCCTTAGCGGGCATGCTGCAACTGTAGACTGTCTGATAATCAATTTGGCCTAAGCGAAAAACATGGATTCGCACTGTGGCAGTTGATAAAAAAGTTCGACTCTTGACTTTTCTATCAATTCAACAACCATACGGTGTACATCCATATATCCCCTTGGGCTAAATATGATTTCCAGACAGTCTGAAATACACCTTTTAGCAATTCTAATAAAGAATCTGAATAGAACCAAATTTTGATACATTTTGTAGCATTTTTGAATATGTGCAATAGTGATAGAAGCTCCAACGCCACTCAATCGAACCATGGGTAGTTAGACACTGCTGGTGTGCTTCTATGGAGGAGCGCTGGATGATATGTATCTGCGGGGGAAATTTTTTGTAGTACTGCGGAGGAGATATCGAAAGGACGAAAATATTAATTAAATTATTAAAATGTTTAATTCTTCTCTCTCCTTCTCTCTTCGCTTCCGATATCTCCTCCGCAGTACTATAAAACTTTCCCCCGCAGATATCTCCTCCGCAATACTATAAAAAATTTCCCTCGCAGATATCTCCTCCGCAGTACTATAAAAAATGTCCCCCGCAGATACATATTATCCAGCTCTTCTCCATAGAAGCACACCAGCAGTGTCTAACTACCCATGATCGAATACTGCGTATCAACACATATACACAGATACAGAAATATCGCTTGATCCAGTCCCTTTTGTGAAATAACTAAAAGGTCTATTGCAGCATGCCTGTAAAGGATGCCAGCTGACAATTGCTTTTAAATAAAATTCGCTTAGAGAAGTTACGCTAGTTCTTGGTGGAGTGAAAATAAAATTGTAGTGTGGAGCTGCAAACCTGATGTCAATCTGACGTCTAAAGTTTTGCCACATAAAAATCTTGTGCGAGATGACAGAGCAGGTCTTGTATTTCAGCGATAAAACTCTTACATGGTCGAAAATTTGATAAAACATGATAAGAATGACCAATAATAGAGTTGAAAGTTTTATACAAGCAACCGAAAATCGTTCGGTAAGACTTTTTGATACAGACTTTTCTTTCTAGCATATTCTTAGCATGGCTTTGGGCCTAACACAGTTTAGTTGGACAGTTTAGTACATAAAATCATATCAGCATTTGAACGCGACATGAGATGAAATTTGCAAAATCTCTAACATACTTACCATTGAATGAATTACCCTCTTGCATGGTATAATTAACCCCAAAAGGGTAAGCACTTAAACTTAAGTCAATCCATCACAAGTGTTTTGTATCAAAAGCTAGTTTAAAGGCGTACACGGATAGGTCATATACAAAATCTGAATTTATATGTTGTGTAAACTTGCTCCAAGTCTCTTTCGTCCACTGTAATAAGTCTATTGTTGACGAAATAGACTTGGGGCAAGTGTTATGTGGAAATTCAGTTGAGTTATTTCTCCGAAGCAAAAACTGTTTTGGAAGCGAGCATCAAAATGGCAGTGCACAAGACGCAACAGAGACGAAAAACCCACCAGCATAAATGTTTTTGGCCGCGAATGACTTATGAAGTTCATCAAGGAACTGCTTGAACCAGCTGTCGTAAAAAAGCTCAAGACAGCTAAAAAAATTTGAATTTTCATGTAAAGACTTCGATGTTGCAGATTTTGATAAGTAAAGGAACACATTTCCGACACTTGTGATGGAATAACATATAAGAACGAACAAAAGGGGCTCCGTCTCCAAACTCTTCTTCGAAATGGTAATTGTGCAGCCTTAAAGGCAATATCACACAGGCCTTTCATTCGTTTTTTAAAATGAAAGCGTACTTTTTGCAGAGAAATCCTCACACTTTACAGAGGAACAAACCAAACATTCATATCTTGTATGATTGCTCGGATGTAAGCGGGTTTTTAACCGTCATTTTTTGGTGACTTGAGATGTACCAAACAAACTGCAGAAAACGATCGACAAGTGCCTAAACAATGGTGCATGCAGATTTGATTGCAGTTTGGCGACGGAGCCCCTTTAAAGATTTTTAAAATGAAGGTGCCTGACCAACCAGGTCCCTCCCATAATAAACCACATCCCACCTGTGCCCGATTTTTTCCTTGTGCTTTTGTAGTGCTTGGTCGGCTTCTTTTGGTGAGGCGAATTGTACATATGCGTCCCCCGTACACCGCCCATCCTGGTCTAGTGTTATGGTTATCCCATAGGGAGCAATCTCCAACCCTTCATTCCCAAATAAGGATAGAAAGAAAAACCCACATTAGACATCAATCATTAACCATTGCAAATAGAGGATGGGAAGGGTAACTTCACTAAGGGTATTAACTGACATAAAAACATGACAGATTCAGAGCGCATTCTCTTGACATAAACAAATCTGCGGAAAATAATGGGGCAGCGAGAGCACAGGTAACGGGGAAAAATTTGTATAAAAGTGACAAGTACCTCTCTTTTTACTTTGATGTTGCCAATTTGTCTGGATTAGATTAGGCCAACCACGACAATGTTTGTGATACGAACAGTTCCGGTTTCCAATCAAATGAGTGGTTGGCCTAATCTAATCTAGACAAAATTGGCAAACACTTAAGTAAAAAGAGCGGTACTTGTCACCTTAATATTAATTTTTCCCCGTTACCTGTGGTGCAAGCTAATTTTTGAACTTAGTATGACAAATATAGCCACAAAGTTTTGAACAAACATTTTTGGTCGTTTTCAGTCATTCCTTTGAGCAACAACACCTTGCAAACATAGGCATCAAATCTAAACAAATGCATGATTGGTTGATGCATATTTCGCTTGATTTGATTGGCTTGAAATGAACTCCAAGTACTTTGTTTGAATATTTTTAGAATTGCGGCAGAATTTTCTGAAACTTTCTGGAATTTTCTAAACTAATGTCAAACGAAATTTCAGTGACCTGCCACTTCCAAATTGAATCAAATCCGTTGATTCAATCAAAGGCGTAAAGAAATCTTCAAAATGCATCGACAAACTTCAAATTGACTCAAAAAATTTAAACGCTTTTTCCGTTCTGACGAGTATCTCTCTCATGAACCAAGCTAAAAGCACACAATTGTCAAGCCATGTTTTGCAGGTTGTATGGAGTTGATAAAAGGAAGTTTGCTCTTCGCATTTACGATACTTGTAGAATGTAATCTTTTCTGTTGACCTAACTGGCAGCTAACACCTAATAGCTTCGCAACAAAATGCGATAAAAGTTTTAGCGACGTAAAAAGGAAGAGGCTAACGTCCAATGATAGAAATAAATTCAGAAAATGCCCAACGAAACTTAAACGATGGCCAGCAAAGATTACTTTTGAAAGATAAGCACAAATTTTCCGCAGTTTTGCGTACTTGCAGCTTCTAAGGCGGTAGTAAAACGAAGACTTATCGAAAAGCAAGCATTGAATATTTAATAGCAAGCAGACAAGTCGACGCTTCAAGTCCTTAAACTTCAAATACAGACAGCAAGTTACGTATTCAGATTTCGTATTCAGATTTACGTAATCAAATTTCTTATTATGTATCATAAGATTTAACAGTTCATCAGCTACCATTTTTCTGTAAATCTTGGAGATTAAACTCAGTTTTGACAAACTGGCCCTTCAGTCAACGCATATTTGTTGTAAAAGACGTAAACGGCATGCTGAAAAGCGACAGGAAATCTAAGACTACGCGCAAGCCTAAAACAACAGTTATACTTATCTACTCTATGTAAGGCTCTCATACCCCAGGAATTCTTGAGGAATAAATTTCGTTTTCACAAATAACCGTATTTTCTAGTGCATTTTTGGTCATGTAAGACGTAAACAGCGTGCAGAAAAGCGACGGGAAATCTGCGATTACACGCAGGCCTAAAACAACAACGATAAAGGTTCAAAAACTCAGAAAAGCAGCCCCAACTTTCTGGGGTCGTGATAATTCTCGATGACGTATCTGAACAAAGCTGTAGCTAGAGGTATCATCATCGACTAGAGAGACAAGAGAATGCGGTCTGAAAATGCCAAGTACAAAAGAGGTCAGGTAAAATATAGGGACGTCAATTTGGTACTAACAATGATAGGGATAGGGGATCGGATGAGTAGGGGGGGGGGGCAGTGGCACTCCTAGTGACTATAGCATGGTAGTAGGGTAACATCATTCTTGCTTATCAAACACGTTTAAAGGGTTTTCTTACTATCTTTTAATAATGGGGTAAAACATACTCTTGGGTTACTTAAAGACTTCCAAATGGGGGTATAACCTTTTGAGGGGAGCTTGTTTAAAGGGTTGTATGTAACCTCGTTGGAGAATGTTTAAAGACCCACTACTAACCATGATCCTTTGCGACATGGATGAAAAGCAAATCAAAAAGAACCTAGGCCAAAAACGACTTTAATATAATTTAACATATCTATTATATATAAAATAATATACGTTGGGGCCACAAAGGAACAAATTTAGCAATGGGTCTTCAAGGAAAACAAATTTAAATGGAGTACCAAGACCAGCAGCCTTTGCCATCGTTTGTTTTTGTTTTCATGAATTTCGTACAGTCAGTTATTCTGGAAGCTATGCAGAGCAAGTTGTTGACTTTTCGCAAATCATTCTAGTCTTTGTACTCCCTTTAAAACTGTCCGTGAACAACAAGGAAATGACAGATGTAGCAAAAGAGGACGTTTAAAGCAACTTTGAGACTCTTTTATATCTAGATGTACGAATCTGTGGCAAGTCACGTGAAAACGTTGAGGATATAAGCTTTGAAAGTATAATAGGCCACAATCCTTTGGGTATATTTCTGAAATTCTCTTGTATCTAGATTTACGAATCTGTGGCAAGTCACGTCAAACGTAGAGGATATAATTTTCGAAGAAATGGACCCCAGTTCTTTGATCAGCTTAATTTTGCTGATACATACATGAGTTTTACTATATAGTTTACGGACCAAGTGAAAGGAAACATTAGAAATAGGGGTAAAAATTTCTGAAATTCTCTTGCATCTAGATGTTGGAAAGTCACGCAAAAAAGTAAAGAATATAAGATTTGAGAATATAGGCCACAATTCTTTTGATCAGTTTAATTTTCATTATTTTTCAAAAGGAATTAACACAAACGCAATCACGTGATGTCATTAAGTTATTAATCATGTTTAATGTTATTAGCAGCACATCCATGTATTGTTCAATTTAAAAGGTTCAGGGCTCCTAAAGAAGGATCTGATCATTATATTATTGAGGTTGACCTTAATCTATGAAACAATTATGATGTAAAACAGAAAGACAGATTGAAGAACTTTCTGTGGTTGGTTTCAAATGCTGACTTGTTGATCCAATCCACTTGATTGAAATCTACACCAACATGTTAAAGGGTCTGTTTCATCCAGCATTCCTTGCACCTGCCGTTTGTTGATGTTCCTTTGTTGTCCGCCATATTCATGGGCCATGAAAATGGCGAACAACAAAGGAACATCAACAAACGGCACGTGCAAGGAATGCTTGATGAAACAGACCCTTTAAGACTTTGTTAAATTTCCTGCCTTTAATACCATTTGATTGTTCTTCGCCATGAAACTGATAAGGACCTGTTTATGCCAAAATCTAGTGCCTGAGTTGTCCAGCTTGTCAGGAAATCTAAGAAGAGCCATCCATCTCATTGAGAAGTACCAACCTGTTTTTGCCAAAATTTGTTGATTCTAGTAACTGAAAGGTGCGTCTTGTTATGAATCTTAAAAAGGTCCAACTCCTTGCTAAGGACATGTTTCTGCTGAAATCTGTTGATTCTAGTACCTGAAAGGTCCCTCTCATTTGCAAATTTCTTTGATTATTAGGCCTTACATTATGATTTAAATTATAGTTATCTTTCGATAATTTGTTAACTCAACTTACTGACTAATGTGTCGCAAAAGTTTGCAAGTGTGTGCAAGGACATTACCCTGTTCAGAATTTGAGCCTAAATAATACCCAAAATGGAAGCTCTTGAATAACTAAAACCTTTCACAAAGAGGATGATGAGGATGATATTGACAATGATATTGGCAAATGATCTTTTAATGGTGGACATGTGCAAATCTATAGTTTGAAATTCGCCTGAGTGAAGTCAACAACTCCGCACTGTAGGTAGACTGGGAGGAGAAAGTCTTTTTGTGTTCCATTTGTCTGCTTCCATTATCTATGAAATGCCTTGCCTTAGGTAAATACTGTTCGTATTTTTCAGAATTCCACCAAAATCTGTTCTAGCCTTCTGTCACTATGTGTTTCATTTCAAGGATAATTTGTTTTTCCTTGCTTGAATCTAAAATTTACATCGCTCTGTTGTGACAGGGATTCAAGTCCAGCGAACAGACCATACAAAGACAATTAAAAAAAACCTGGGTCATTCTCCAACAAAGGTTACATCAGGATTTGGAACAATGATTACTATAGTCTTGTGACAATATTTCACATTTCTGCAATACATAGCACTGAGACTATATCGCTTTTAAATATCAGGGAATTAGAAGAAGAAATAAGAGAACATCTAATATGAGTAGGGTTACCATAACCCATGACTTCAGGGCAGTATTTCATATTTCTGGCATTTGTGAACTGAACAAATTTTAGGGACAAGCAAACTTAAGGGAGGCATCCAAAAGACAGGCTCACAGAAATCACAAAATTCCAACCTACCTGCAAAAAATTCTGCAATATCTTGCTTCTGTGCACCATATGGTAACCCACGTAGCCTGACAACAGCCTCGCCATCACCTTCTCCACCAGCCATTCTTGTCACAACCCATTCCATTTCAGAGTATTTTGAAGCAAAGACTTCAATGTATCTCTTGCCCATATGCTCCTTGTCATGAGATAGTGCCCTGGTGAAATAAAAAGTAATTATTAATAATGTACCCCCTCTTCACTGCATAAAGGTGCAAAACGATAGGACATTGCAACTTTCCAAGTACAAATTGCATTTTTCAATCTTCAACTTGGATGCAAATACTTTGCATTTCAAAATAGATACAAGTTTCCTAAGTCAAAATTTAGAGTGCATCTGAAACCAGACGTTGTGGAAAAGGGCCTAGCCATGATTTGGTATCACAGGCATTGTGCAAAGGAATTTGAACTTTGATTTTGTAGGTTTTAATTTGAAAAGGAATATATTTTCAAATGTTTCAATGTTCTCGAGACGTTTCCTTTTGATGAATCGGTCCTAAAAAGAAAACTTTGGAAGAATATTCAAGATCAAAACATGACACATTCTTTTCCTCAAAAGATACAAACAAATTCCTTTCTTTTCCTCAATATAAAACAGTTCATGCCCCTCTATTTTAATCTTACATACTATAAGTATACAAGTTTTGGTTTCTGTCCATCTATAGGGTATATCTTATTTGTTACAATACAGATAATTGCAAGAACGGAAACAAATCTTACTTTTCAAAATCTTCTTGAGTGTGAAGTGCAACAAATGCTTCTCCACTTGGACGCCCATCTTTTGTGTACGTCAGATGGATATCTTCACCTTCATTCAATTCACAATCTGAAACAAGAAATTTACAGAAGAATGTTTTAGAACTGGCTTGAGGTTACGTTGTAGGCCACAGACACAAGTACCAAGCACACCAAAAATTAAGTAAGGCAGATATGTTTGTATGTATGTATGTATGTATGTATGTATGTATGTATGTATAATTTCGCCAAAAATGAAAATGAAAATATAAATAAGTTTATCAAAACGGAAAAATCTAATTACAGGCATGTGATATTAAGTAAAAACAAGAGTTAAAAACATTTAATCTAAAAACACCCCTGGTTAAAATGGCAGGGATAGCATCAAAAGGTCAGTGCGACCTTGTTTCCATAATAGTCCCTCCAAAGGTGTCAATAAAAGAAAAGTTTTCATAGAAGAAACGAAAAATGTTAAAATATAGCTAATAAATGTTGAAAAAATTTGTTCATGATTTTGGGCACGTTTTGCAGGTTTCTTGAAGAGGCTTTGTTGAGAAAATCCCTCATAATTTTAGAATGGAGTGGCTGATTTCACTCAGGTAAATTTTACAGTAGATTTGAACATTTCTACCATTGAACTATATGTTTGCGGATATCATTGTCTTGATGTCTAGGGAGCCATGACCTTTCAAGCAAGGATTCTTCTTTCTGACTCACCTGGTCGATCATTAAAGGGGCAGTCAGACGTGACGTTGCGTGGGACATTTTCATTGTATTTGTATGAAAAGTGCTTTGGCTTAGCATTGACTCGTCAATAGAGATTTTGAATGGGATTATCGCACATTTCAATCCACCTCCATCATCGTTGTTCTTGACAATCTCAAGGATTTAATTGACAGATATTGTTCGTCTATGTCGATTTCATGTATTTGCAAAGTTATTTTGTCTATCACAAATTCCTGAAAGTCATAAACAGCTTGCTGAAGCAACTTTGAAGCTGCGACAAGTCGAAGTGGGCAAGAAACTCACCAAAGAATATGGTTTTGAGGCAGACTTATGATGCTTGGTGAAACGGAAAGATAAATAGAACCTTCTCAAAAACTACTGGATTCATTGCTCAATTAATTTCATCAGAATTACAGTGAACAAAGAGGTACAGTAGGCATGTTTTGGTATTTTGGCCTATACAAATTGGATTGTGACACGAAGAATCTGCTACCCGCGTTTCGCGTCTGACTGCCCCTTTAAAAGGAAACATCTTTTGATCAGCAAGGCGCTTGAATAATCAAGCCAACAGAATTTTTGAGGCGAGTGTGGAGGCGCTTGATCACCTCTCGTTTCACGGCCTGGACACTAATAGAACATTCAAGGCCACATCTGCCTGTCACAATCAATGTTCAATGCACAGTTGAAAATTATACTTCTGGAACCCAAACAGTTCACTACTCTCATTGTAAAGAATCTTACCATTGAGAAATGATTTGATTTCTTCAGCAGTAACAGACCATGGAAGGCCTCTGAGTTTGACAACCATTGCTTCATTGAATTGGTCATTTCCTTGTTCGCTATATTCTTGGTCTTCCATTTTCATCAGTTCTTGATCACTAAACAAAAAGAAACAAAAAAATATTAAGAAAAACAATAAGGTATGAGTTTTCCAAGCAAAAGGCAGGTGATACAAAATACTTGGGTTAGCAGCATTTCCAATTCAAATGTGTTGGGCAATCAGTCAGCTAAACCTTTCTCATATTTGTTTTCATTTTCACTGACCAAAAATATTAAAGGGAGTACAAAGACCAGCAGCCTTTGCCATCACTTGTTTTGTTTTTGGGAATTTTGTACAGTCAGTTATTCTGGAAGCTGCGCAGAATGAGTCACTGATTTCTTGCAAGGCATGCTGGTCTTTGTACTCCCTTTAAAGAGATATCATAAGAGAAAATATCAAATATCAAAAATATTTCACAATTGTTGTATCATAAAAACAGCCTCTTTTAAATAAGTCCCCTTCTTTTTCTTCCTCTTAGTTCAGTCATCAATTAATCAATTACAAAATCAAGCTTCAAAGAGGAAGTCCAGTCACTGATGTGCATGTTTTGTGCTCTCCATGCTGGAAAACATGTATATTACGCTATGGCGTGGATTGATTTGATTGATTTGACATCAAGGAGAATGGTAGAACAATGTGTTTAAACCACTCTGCAGAGTATGGCAGTTCTTGACGAAATCTAGCGCGTGCAGACCAAGGAAGCAGTGGCGTGCTTGTGTGCAAGGTCTTTGATTCCTTTGTTTTCAAAGTAATTAACAAAATATCTCATTCAAAATCGGCGTCCACGTAAAATTTTTGAAAAAATCTCGTGCGTGCAGCTGCCACATTTTCCAGATTGGTGTTTAGACAACTTGACGTGGTGTATACATTTTGGCGCAGCAAAAATGAACTTTTCACACAAGGCTGGAATTCAATTCATCAGTTTGTTGGTTGTTTTGCAGGTTACCTTCTTCACACAACACCTCACAACACAGCCATCCATGTTTCAGGATTTCCATCCTGCATCTTCATAACAACAAACTATTTTAAAGACTAAATTGCATTAATTAAATTCAAACACGGAAACAATTTTTTAACAGTTTTGAATTGTGTTTCCTTCCAAGCTGAAGGCAAGCCCCCATTGTTTGTTTGTTAGGCCTGGTGGCGGTGGTTGCCTAAAAACTTAGGCCACCTTTCACCATGAACATTGATTCAGGGAATTCGGAATGTTTGTAGCTTGTAAATCATAAATAAGTAAGCAGAGAACAAAACAGGGATACTGAATTACGGATTACCGTTAAATAGAATGTACGGTTTGCAATAAAACCAGTATTTCCTTACCTTTCTTCAACTTTCTTTTCCTCGACTCTCTTTTTTGCTTGGCAGTTGTTCAAAGAGAAATCGGCGTGGCTTGGGAACTGCAATGCCATCTCGCATCTCGCAGAGCAAACGCGGCTATGCGCAGAGCAGAGCAATACCCTCCTCCGCCCCCGCTATGGTCCAAAAATTGTGCAGTTGGAAAGCAAAAGCTAACAACAGTTTACTAGAAATTGTGGGCAAAGTTTCAATCTCATTTTTCGAGCCTTTCAATGATACACTATTTTGCTATTTCACCAAAGGCGAGTACTCTCTTTATAGAATAGCTAAACGGTATAACATTATTCTTTCCCCTTTCCCCTTTAAATTTTCAAGTTGATTTAGTGAAATTTAGATTTATTTACAGTTTCAATTATTTCGATGGAGATTCAATTGTGGGTTTTAAGTAGACCGAGTAGACCATAGCTGAGTAGACTGATAACAGGTCGTCGTAAATTTTGCTCCTCGCACAACATTTTCGCTAAATCGTCGGTAGCTCTCATCATAATTCTTAATATTGTTTTTACAATAGACCTTTTAGCTATTCTACAAGAGAGCCTGGATCGAGCGTTATTTTTATACACGAGGTTCGATAGAGTGGCGTTAGAGCTTCTATCAATATTGTGCATGTTCGAAAATTCTACAAAGTGCACTTTGTAGAATTTTCGAGATTTGATCACAATTGCCAGTAGGGGAAAATTCTTACCCAACCTATACCCAGGGGGGCAATGATAGAAGCTCTTAACACCACTCTATCGAGCCTTGCGTATAAAAATAACGCTCGATCCAGGCTCTTTTGTAGAATAGCTAAAAGGTCTATTGACAAAACGTAAACCTACGTCCTACCGAGCATTGCCCATTAAAGATAAGCCCAAAACTGCATGAGATGCAGATGTAGTACCATTGTTAACTACCGCTCTTCCAAAGAAAATCAGTCTAAAAATTACTTTCTACAAGCTTGTTATTCACAAAATACTTCAAGAAATAATAACTGTCAGAGCAAGGAAGATGGCAAGAGCTGCTTCTCGTGTGTTTACAAGCAATAATTCAGATAAGTTTTAACAACTCTTCATCAAGTTCATCATCAAGACAAATGTCCGACAGTTCACATCTTACAACAGAATAGTCTGCACGATTCTGTTTAGCTAGTAATGGAGTACTTTGCACATTCTGACCAGACGAAGTACGGTGAGTCTGATCATTCAAAAGTCGTGTGCGATTTGTCCGATTGTATGAAGTCTCGCCACCACTTCCTTCAACGTAAAAAACAGTGCGGCTAGAATTTACATCGGAATTTGAATTTTCAACGATATCGTGCTTACAGCTGTCATAATTTTGACGTATACGACCGTCATGTCGTACTGCCTCATTGTCGTACCCGGCTTCCGACATTTCCTGAAAGCATGTAAAGTTTTCCAATTTTTCTTCTCTCCATTCTCGAAATTGTGTAAAATGATCTGTCTCAGTTTTAGAAAATTTATGAGATTTTTCCTGCTCTTTTTCCATGGAAAATTCTTTATTCAATTGCTCCTCGAGGCTTTCAGATATTTCCTCCTCTGTACAACTTGCATACATGTCCCGTCCAGCAATAGCAGAGATTCTCTTTCCATCCACCAATGAAGTATTGAAACATTCCTCGTCAGCGTAAAGCTTGCTAGCTCGTTCTCCTTGACCACCATCTGCTGTAAACATGCTTTCTAAGCTATCTTGTCTTTTCAAAGTTTTACGACAAGATGAAATATCATTGTCAACCTGTGAGAAGAATTCAGTTGCGAATTTGTCCGATTTGAAGTAGTTCTGTCGATTAGATTCAGCAAGCTGTAACCGTGGAGCTTTTTCAAATGACTCTGTAGATAACTCCATGGTTGTATTCAAGTTATAAGACAGCTCTGTAGTTGCCGTGTACTTAGGCAGATCTGTGGTTGCCTCGTAGTTACACCTGGATTCTCTGATATTAGATGTTGTCACTGCAAATTCTGATGCTGTATTTCCAACACTTGACATATTCTCAATGTCCAAATCTTCCCATACAAAATCATCTTCTGCATCAAATAATTCCTCCTCAGTTCTTTGGCCAGCATCGTCATGCAATTTGATTTGGTTTGCAGAATCCTGAGGTCCAGATTTTGCAAGTCCCTCTTCAGGTGACAGATTAAAATCCCAAGATTTGATATCATCTTCAAAATCATTTCTATCAGATTCTAGATAGCCTGCAATTGAAAGTGGTTGTGAATCTTGGGCGAAAATGTGTTCTGTTAAATTATCGAAATCTGATGAAAAATCTGAGAAATCTTGTGAGATTCTGTATCTATCATTGTCAACATTTTTTTGTACCTTCTGTTGACAATTACCCATCCTTGTGTTCTTTGGGTTATTTTGTTCCTCAGTCATAAACGAATCTTCACATTCTGCAATCTCTACTGCTTCACAAAGCAACCTAGAGCTATCTTCAAATTCATCGATCACATATTCACTGTCATTTAAAACTGGATTAACCTCATCTGGGAGCAATCTTTCTTCAGATTTGAAATCGTGACAATCTGGATCATGACATTTTTGATAAAATGCTTTAACTCCCATATCAACAATAAAATAAATATGATTGCTTTTGTGTGGGCGCTTGATATTATCACACCAGTGATTCCTATCAATGTCGTATAGCATTAAATTTGAGCTTTGAAAATGAATCCAACGACGGAGTACCCCTTGAACTCCACCTTTGTTGATTTGTGTTTTCATGAATTCATCCAATTTTGGGAAAGGAGAAGTTCTGTATCCTTCTTCTGTCCTTTTTTGCATACCTGAAAGGGGAAGATTAAAATACATGTCACCAAATTGCCTATCAAAAGGCTATTAAAAGATATTTGATATAAGATAAGAACATGAATCCATACAAGATGGTTTTTCACTGTGTGATAGTAAAAAAATGTAAATCAATAAATTAGATAAAAATATTAGAATTATAAGTTACTTTAGGGTCCAATGAGTCACTCTTGATAATTAAGAAGGTAAGTAGAATACAAATAAAGATTAACAAGATGAAAACCTAGTTTTTACACAATGGCTTACTCCTCTTTTAAAGTTTAATTTACTTTCTTTGTTTATTACATTGATTGGCAACAACGCTACGATAAGAAAACGTTCTTAGTCCAAAGTTATTGTTCATCTAGTTTATGTGCAGTAGAGAACTTTGCCTTGTTTCATATGATGAATCTGATCATCTTTGATAAACATCTCTTGCATATACAGAGGTACTTCCTTTCTTATTCTTCATCTCTTGCTTCTCATTCTTACTTGACACGTAACAATTTGATAAAGAAATTCACATCTGATAATTCATCTAAAGAAGTTTTGTACAACTGAATTTCTGCAAAACAAGTTTTCATACTGTTTCGATTAGAGTAACATATTGTAGGTTATTCAGTAAGGAAAGCAAAAATATATAAAACAATTGTTCTGGAAAGTTTCAGGCAGCCTGAGGATGTTGAAATTGAAGCCTGGTGATCGATACCTATCAATCTTACTGACTAAGAGGAAAAGCAATTTTTGCTCTTTAATGAGAATTGAAACAGTCTTCTTTCACCATGCAGTAAAGTCCTACCTTTGGAAAACACACTTTTTTACAGCAGCCTATTGTTTTCCATTAATTAGCACATTTCTTTTCTGTTGTTTGCTTGTAAAGTGGTTTTTAAAGACAGGACTTTACTGTTTTAATTATTCTCGTATTATTGCGCATCATACCATTGCAAAATCCTCTGCTAGGCATTGCATTAACATCACCAAATGTCAGCACTTTCATCCCACTTTCATGCTTGTCATCAAAACATACCAATGTATCCAAAAAGAACAACTTATCCAACACATCCGGATTCTTTCTGAATTTACGTCTTTTTTTCTCATCCCCGTGAAAACCATTCTGTTCTGAAACAACCAAAGTTGCATTTTTACTAATTTTTGTAGAACCATAGAGTCTGAAATTTCTGTTTCTTGTGTAGACACCAAGATCACAAAAGAATGCCATTTCTCCATCTCGATTCCTTACAAAAAGTTTCCCAATGTCCAAGGAATCTGGTGGAAGGATTTCCTTCTCACTGACAGTCAGTGTTTTCATGTTTCCAAATTTAACATTACCCACTTGTAAAACTTTTATTCTCGTCATCTCGTAAATGTATTTGACAAAGTTACCACATACAACGTTGTTAGCAAACACAGCTTTAGGTAAATGGAAAATTAGATGCCTTGAGAATTTTGCTTCAGTGCTGGAATCCAAGTCAATAATGCATCCCCTGTCACATGGCATCCCAAAAATTTCTTGCAAATAGAAACATACAGTTTCTATAAATATTTCTAAGACTTCAACACCATCTAAATCACGATTGACATCTTTGTAGAATTCAAGATCAAAATAAAGTCTGCATTCTTCTCCATCTTGAATCATCTCATAAAAGTTCCTTTTATTTCTAGGAATTTTTTTGTAACGCTCCCAGAATTCCTCATAACTCGTCACAATATATAGTCTTTTGCCATCCGTTGACAGTTCCCTTGCAAAAATATGAACATCTTTGTTGATTTTCTCCTTGCATTTTGCAGCATATTCTTGAGCTTGCAATTGTGTTGAAAATTCTTCCCAAACGTGATGAGGTGCAAAAAAACTCCTTCGTTTGACTTTCATCATTGGTCTTTCTTTTAACATCTTGGATTCTTCATCGATTCTTCTCAGCTTGCAATGAAACGAAATATTTTCCTTGCTTGTGGTTTGTTTAGGCCCATTCCCACCATAGAAGGCAGACGTGGGAATATCGGCCATTCTTGTCGATAAATGGTTTTGCGATATGATGTAATTATGAAGTGATAACTAAAGAGCAATTTTAACCACTGAATTTTATCTAACCATCATATAACTTCTGTAGATCAATGAGTTTGTTCCCGTCTTCGCTTTTGCAACTGTTGCTTTGGCGGCCATTTTGAAATTGAACCTTCCCGCCAAAATCCTCTCCTCCGCAGCACTCCACATTCTCTCTCCGGAGGCCGCTGCTCCAAACTTTGTAAATCTCTCAAAGGAATATTTAAAGAGCCATCGTTACCCATGGTCCTTTGCGTGCACGCTTCAATTTCAAAATGTCTAAGAATAAAATTTGACCACGGATACTGTCCATCCAAAATGTCTGCGCGCAGGCTATCCACAATGCAACCTTTTTCGTTCAACTGACTGAGATAATCCTTTTTTATCAATCAGTACAACAGCTGCACTCAAATTTCAGCATGCCCGCAAAGAACCCTGGGTTACAATAGCTCTTTGAACTTTTCTTTTCAAATATTTTGCTCTTATTAAAGGCTTTATAGGCCAAAGAGCCCAAAACAATTTTCAGCAATATTTCTTAAGTAATCAGCTGTTTTCTGGGAAACTAAACTGTTGCATTTCTTCAGAAAAAGTGTGCAGAAATACCAATTTCCAAGCTATCTTCGCCAATGTTTGCTATTTTTGTTTTCTGTTTTTCCCACTGATCCAGCCAGCTATTTTAGATTTGTCGTCGCGGCCATCACTTAATAACGAACTCAGTTTTGAATAAATTCAGTACGGAAAAACAATAAAGGCAGAGAAAACCAAAATCAAAACTTTGCAATGGGTAATTTTAACCTCGTAAACGCAAGATTTGTCGAAAAAGACAAACTATTGCTTAAAAACATGACATTGAAAAGATCTAATCAACTAATACTAATCGATACGTGCTGATGTCTAATTAATTTACCTCTCAATCGTAATCAACATTTTCGAGCAGATCTCGAAAAAATCGAACAAAATGGTTGCAAAATGGTCACGGTTTGCCAAAATGTGCAATGGTCGATGTTGATGATTTTCCACGAATGTGACTTATTATATGGTCAACTAAATGCTGTTAAAACACATCTCTGACAAAAATCATGATAATTTAACGCTTCACATGACAGTCATTATATTTCGTGCTATACATTGAAATTAAACACTATTTAAAGGTCCTTGCGGAGGAAACAGGAAAAACTCTTTTCGTAGTTGCGTGACAATCGAGGCAATCTGTCTTTTGTTGTTGGACACTCTTTGTCCAGTTGCAGATTTCTTTGTAGCAACAATTGCATTGGCACGTGTGAGCATGCGCAGAACATCCATCTTGTGAGCGTGTGCACGGAATACTTCTACGATGGCTTGAACGAACCTGACAACGAAAAAAATCCTAACCTGAAAATTGCACTGTGCAGGGAACAAATTTGTCAAAGATTTTCATGTGACATACTGACGCCTAGTAAAAATCGTCGCATGAGGTCAGGATGTGAAAAAACTGCAGACCTAGGGCCTGTTCATATGAAGAATTTTTCCCCGGCATTTTGCCGTTTCACCGGGAAAATCGCTCAGCCGAGATCCCGCCTCATATAGCGTTACCACATAAAATTCAACGAGCGTTCACACGAGAAAACATTTCCCCGGCTAGCCGAGATCTCGCTTGAACTCTACCGGGATACCGCCTAGCCGAGGAATATTCAAAAGAGACCCAATTTTCTAAATATTTCTGCTTTACACTGCAATGACTTCAACGCGTTTTAGCACGCTCTTGGGAGGACGAAATTACCAGGAATAATGTCGTTATTCTCTCAGGGAAGACACTTTCGTCCTCCTGAAGGGATAACGCATACTAAAGCATGTGAAGTCATTGCTGTAAGGCAGGAAACTTTCTCGCGATTTTAGGCCTGTTTTGAAGGTTTCTTGAAGAAGCTTCCTTGAGACAATCCCTCATAATTTCAGAACGGAATGACGAATTTCAGTCAGGAAAATTTCAAAATATGTTTGAACATGTTCACTGTTGAATGGCCTTCTTGTCAATATTATTGCTTTGATATCCAGTGAGTTTTGGCCTTCTAAATACGGAATGCTTTTTTACTCACCCGGTATAATTATCGAAGATTCTTGCCTACATTCAAAAATTACAAATTAATTACTTAATATAGCGCAGTTTTGATGTAAAATCTTCAAGTGCGCTTTACAGTTCCTAAAGTCCCTAAAAACCTAAAATGTCCATTTAAAACTTATTGAAAAGAAATGTTTTTAACTTTTTCTTAAATGTTCCAATATCACTGCATTGTTTTATTTCATTAGGAATGTCATTCCACAGCCGAGGTCCCATCACGCTGAATGATCTGTTGGCAAAAGATTCTCTCTTTACTCTAGGAATATCTAGTTTCATGTACATCTTGTTTGATCTTAATAGTCTCACACTTTCACTTAGTTTCAGCATATCTTTTAGGTATTGAGGAGCTGTGCCTTTAAGTGCCTTAAAAACTAGAGTTAGAATTTTATGTTCAATTCGGAGATGTATGGGTAACCAATGAAGTTGTTTTAGACATCTTGTGCTACTTTCATGGGCTTTCCTTCCAAGTACAGATCTGGCAGCTAACACTTGTACTCTTTGCAGTCTATTGATTTCGTGTTTTGGTAGGCCTATTAAAATTGCATTTGAATAATCTAGGTGGGACATTACTATGCCCACAGCTATTGTTTCTGCAGCTTCATATGTTAAAACTTTCCTAACTTGTTTCAATCTGTACAGTCCATACATTGCTTTTCGACACATCTCTGTTATATGTTTTTGCATATTGAGTTGTTCATCCATATAGGCTCCAAGGTATTTTATTACATCAGTCCTCTC
The DNA here is from genome assembly GCA_039566865.1 of Aurelia coerulea. Lineage (NCBI taxonomy): Eukaryota > Metazoa > Cnidaria > Scyphozoa > Semaeostomeae > Ulmaridae > Aurelia > Aurelia coerulea. Next base: position 18,487,652 of record CM076960.1, on the reverse strand, counting down.
AACTAGTTCTCCGTTTACATCAAGGTTCTTATTCTCACATTTTTTTTTTTTTTGATAGCATCTGAATTTAAATTCAAGAACAAATAAAAAGTCAAGTGAATAAAACTGTATAAAATCTATTTCTTTCTCCTAGCTCAACAACATGTGTGTCGCTACATACAGCGCCAGTAACCCAGTAATTCAAACAAATAATACTAATATAATATGATATAATATAATATAATACATAATAAACAATTTATTTAAAGTTGGCAAAGACAATAGCGTTAAGCTAATTAAGGCCAACTATACAAAGTATATTCAAAAGTCTAATTACAAAAAACCTAGTTATGAAATAAAGTTTTTACACAATTTACACCTGAAGTCAAAAGTTTTTTGATGGACTTAATATTTCTTTTAAAAATCTCCAATGATTGGGACTCTTTGACTTCTATTTGCAGAGTCTGCCATAATTTTTGACCAACAAACCTGATAGTATCAATGCCATGTAAATTCGTCCTAGCTCTAGGCAAAACAAAGAGACAATCGACACAGGATCGACACAAGTGTTTCTCTAGTCTATAGAAAGCCTGCTCAGTTTATATCCGTCGATTGTCTTTCAAATTTTCCTGTAATCCGAAAATAGACCATTCTTATTGAAACAAAAACACCAGAGTAAGTGTTTTACTCACCAAGATCCTCTCTGGGAATTTCTCCAAGAATAATACCCAGGAACAGTGGAATATCCATAAATAAAATCAGACTCAGATGGAAGTGAAATTTCATTTGTACGATCGTCAGGCGCGCCATCTGTGACATCTACACTCTCCATATAATCTGAACCTAGGAAGTAAGAACGGAAAATTGTTTGATGGTGCAATTAACCATTAGCTGCGATTATTTATCAAGTTCTGTTGAGTCTAATCAAGTCTAATACGTGATTATGATAAAGATGGTGGCGAGGAACTTTTTACAACGATGCATTCCGTTCTTTAAGAAAATCCCTGTTCAATGGTTGATGGTTCGTAATTGGAACGTAATGTATCTTGCTAAAAAGTTCCTGACCGCCATCTGTTGCGCAATCGTTTCTTCTGAAGGTCTCGACTATTTGAGTTAAAATTTCTATTATTATCGCAAAATTTCATCAAGTAAAACTATTTGCGAAATGGGAGCCCAAAATATTTGCAGGAATGTGAGCATATGCGACTGTGACTTTGTATCCAAAGCAATCTTAATTCTCTCTACCTCCTCCCTCTCTACCTCTCAACTGCTAGCAAATATTAGCCTCACTACATAAGGACCCTCTAGTTACGCTCATCTAATTGAGTTGAATTGTTGTTGTTGTTGTCGCTCCACTGAGGGCCTTATAGCTGTAAAACCGGACAAAAATGTCAATCTGCGACAAGTTTTTGTCGCAAACTCATGTGCTGATTAGAGTATGGCTTAGAGGAAGGCGCTTTTTGCATCGATAGCTAGAATGAACATTTATCGACGTTCTGATAGCAAATTTTATGGTACAGGAGTTCTGGAAAACCGTTTTTGTGGCGTTTTAAGATCAGTGTTTTTGAGAAAAAAGTAGCAGATTGATTAGGCCCAATAGATCTTTTAGCTAAGATTCGAAAAATAATTCGAATCGAACGATAGCTTGATACATTTGTAGAATGTTCGAATGTATACAATAGTGATAGAACCTCCAACGCCACTTAATCGAACTTTGTGGAGAATAGCGAAAAGGTCTATTAGTAGAATCAGTAAGGAGATATTCCGTTTCTACAAGCGTTGGGGAATGAGTCTCTCTGTTGACCGAAGCGCCATCATCAAGTCAAAGAGCACAGGGAAACGAGAGACTCATCGTCATAAGTCTAAGCAAATATATCAAGAATTCCGCGCAATTATGATGGTCATGACCGATTCAAAATGTTCTTTCAATTCAATTCAATTTCTTTGCAGAACACAAAATGCCAATACAGTGCATGACATAATGCTACACGACCCAAGAAAAGCAGTCGTCATCGAGCTTGGGCCGTTAACAAAACAATAATAAGAATAACAAAGGAAAATATATATTTGATTCAAACATACAAAGTTGGAGTATGATTCCTCAATGTACAAGAATACAATACAAATGAGGCAAAAAGCAATTTTCTGGTCAAAGTTTGGTTGCATTTTTATGTTATGCTTCGTTATTAATAGGTAGCAAGTATTGTTTCTGTAAGTTTGATACTAAAGGATTTTGAGTTAGGAATTGATTTTTAAACCAGGAGGGAGATTGTTCCAGAGGCGAGCTCCGACATTTTTCAGCATGTTGTCTTCCCATTTTTTAATTTGACTTGTAAATCTTATAGTCAAATTTCTGTCTGGTCTCGTATTTGTGAGAATCTTCGTTTGTTTTGAAGTTATTCTCCAAAACTTCAGGTATGTTATCATTGTTAGAATGTATATCACGAATCGGCTTCACAGTCTTTAATTTGTAAAGGTCTGTCAGTTTAAGAATTTTTGATTCTTTATGCAAAGAATCTAGGCCCATTGTCAACAGTGATACTCTATGCACTGAATGGAAAGCAAGACCAAGGGAACCTAGGCCAAACACGACATTCAGATAATGAGGAAGTCGACTTTCCTGCCAACGAGGATCATGGCTAGTAATGGGTCTTTGAAAGATTCTTGTGTTTTTAAAAGTTCCTCACTATGACATTTGATTGTGAAGGAAAGATCTATCGAAACAACTGTGCGGCAAAAGCAAGTAAATCATCCAAGAAACTAGCGCTGCACTGTTCCTGCAATAATATAAAAAGATTTAAGGGCATAAGTTCTGACGCAACTCAATGGAACCTTTCGTATAAAAATGTATGAAAATATCGCTCGATCCAGACTCTATGAGTTATTAGAATAGCTAAAACGTCTATAAGATCAAAGAACAATATGAAAATTACCACTTTGGCATTTGTTCAAATATTCAACCCGTGCCTCGAAAGTTTGTACACTACTTGTGATCTCACAGAGAAGATAGCTGACCAGCCCATAGACAATGATTCCAGGCATATGTGTAATCTCTATGAGCTGTTCAGCCTCAAACGTTTACTGTGTTAGAAAATTTAATGGTGCAGTAGAAAAAGGCCACAAAGTGATAAAAACTCGCAAAATGAAAAATTTCAATGAAGAAGCATTCCTGGCTGATGTTTCTGGCATATGTTGGGAGCAAATGCTCAATGAAACAGATGATATAAATGTTCTTGTCAACAATTGGTCCAACTTGCTCTCTCTGATTATAGACAAACATGCCCCAATAGCTGAAATGCGTGTCTCAGAGAAATTTTGCCCATGGATTGATAAGGACCTTAGAAACCTTATGGTGACTAGAGACAGGCTTAAAAAGGCTGCAACCAAGAGAAAGTCCCCAGTCCTTATGGACTCATACAGGCAGGTACGTAATAGGGTTAATACCCTGAACGTTCAGCTTAAGAAGGAATACTACACTAATAAGATATCTGCTTGTGAAGGAAACATGAAAGAATCATGGAAGACAATAAATGAACTTCTCAACAAGAGGTCTAAGTCAAGTAACATTGACTGCCTTAAAGAGTCTGATTCAGAGACTGTTTGCAAAAAAGAAATTTCTAATAAAATGAACACCTTTTTTTGCTCGGTAGGCAAGGATCTTGCTGACAAAATTGACCCGGTTTCAAATCCCCTCCTTTCAGGTGACTACGAAGTCAACTCAGATAAGGCTGAATTTCACTTCAGGACTATTGAGGTTCAGGAAATCAGGGATGCATTTGCCAAGGTCAAAACAGCAAAGAGTTTTGGGACTGACAACATCTCTAGCTACTTTTTGAAACTTGCATTGCCTTTCATTGAAAACTCGCTTGCTTTCCTGTTCAATACATCCATTGAAACAAGTCAGTTTCCTGACTCATGGAAGGTAGCTAGAGTCACTCCAATTTTTAAAAATGGAGCAAAGACTGATCAGTCTAACTATCGACCAATATCAGTCTTACCAGTCATCTCAAGGCTCTTTGAAAAACTTGTGACCAACCAGTTGTACCAACATATGGACAAAAACGGTCAATTTTCCAATGACCAGTCAGGTTTTTTGCGCCTTCGGTCCACAGTAACTTGTTTACTTAAAAATACTGATGATTGGTACAATGGGTTAGATCTCGGCAAGCTTGTGGGACTAGTATTCATTGACCTTAAAAAGGCATTTGATACTGTTGATCATGATATTCTCTGCAAAAAGCTTGCCCACTATGGTGTCCAACACCGAGAACTTTCTTGGTTTAAATCCTACCTTACCAACCGTAAACAGTTCTGTAGGGTTAATGGTGTTGACTCAGACTTTGGGGATATAGAAGTTGGTGTGCCACAAGGCTCATGTCTTGGTCCCTTACTTTTCCTGATCTATATCAATGATCTCCCACAAGCTGTCCGAGATTCCACAGTGTCCATGTTTGCTGATGATACCAGTGTATGCCACCAGTCCAATGATTTGACTCAGCTGACTGAGGCTATTAACAACGATCTTAGGCAACTAGACACTTGGCTCCAAGGCAACAAACTTTCTTTGAATGTTGCAAAAACTCATGCCATGCTTGTTTGCACCAAACAGAAACATGCCACTCTCAAAAGTCGGAATGAAGACTTGAAATTGAAAATTCGTGAAAATGAACTGCAAGTTGTTGAAAAAACGAAATACCTTGGTGTACAAATTGACTGCTCTTTGGACTGGAAAGAACAAATCAAGGCGGTCTCTGCCAAGGTTTCCAGGGCAGTAGGCTTTTTGAAGCATGCCAAATCATTCCTACCAAGAGAATCGCTGAAAACTCTCTACACGGGTATTGTGGAGCCCCACTTTCGATACTGTTGCTCTGTTTGGGGATGTGCAGGTTCAACTGAAATTAATCAGTTGCAAAAACTTCAGAATCGCGCTGCAAGAATTGTAACAAACAGCAGCTACGACACCCCAGGCAGACCACTTATTGAAGGGCTGGGTTGGAAGACCATTCAGGAACTCATTAAAAATGATTCTGGAACAATGGTCTTCAAATCCCTCAATGGGTTGGCTCCGCAGTACTTGAGTAGCCTTTTCACAAGAAACTCAGCATGCTCCTCCCGTATCCTCCGCAATACAAACACGGACCTGAGGCTACCTTTGAAAAAAACAGCAAACGGTCAAAAATGTTTTTCTTTCAGAGGAGCGCAGTTATGGAATAGCCTCTCAGCTGAGTCAAAGCAAGCACCCACCGTTAGCTTATTTAAGCAGACGATATAGGGTTTCTTCTTTTTTTTCTTTTAATAAACATTAGATATTGTAAATAGATTTTTAGATTGTGAAATAGGCTTAGATTTTTAGATTCTGATGTTTTTATATTAATCATTTTTGTAATTTAGTTTAGTTTTAATTTATGGGAGGGCCCCTTGAAAATCAGCACTTCTGCTGAAGGGCTACCCTCCCCGTTAGATAAACAAATCAAATCAAATCAAATCAAGACGTCGCATTGGTTGTGGGGATGCATCTTTTTTGTCTGATTTTCCAAAGAATCTGCCATCACCTTGATCTAGACAAGAAAATGCAGATTTCAAATAACTTTCAACAAATGATTCTTTTAAAACATATGAGGTGACTAAACTATAAGGCAAAATGTTTCACTATTTAAAGATTAATTACAGGGAATGGACACAGTCAAAAGATGACCGCAGGCCATTTGACAACTTTGAATCGTGCAGTTTCATTGTGTAGTTTAAGAATCAATTCGTTTTGTGGGCCTTTCTCTAGCCTTTTCACAAAATGAGCTACTTAATATAACTAAGCCCTTTTCCCAGTCCGTGGTCTGTGGTGTTGTTTTTAACACTGAATTTATCAAAAACAGTTTTGATTATAAAACTGTAACAGTTAGAGTAATATACAGCCTTTAAGGATAGATTTATATTCCAAAATTATTTCTTGCAACATTATTTTTCTTAAGCAACTGCTTGAAGCTCAATTGTGCTAATAAACCCACAGAGATCTGAGAAGTGTACATTTCATTCATAAAATAACAACTTTACAGCCATCTGCTAAACCTATCCAGCCAATATACTTCTTCATTTTTTACCTGATAGTTTTCCATGCTTGCTTACCTTCACCAGCATGAAGCCCATCAGATTCCATCTTTTTTTCTTCCGATTCAACAGCTGTCTGTTTTTCTGGATTTCCTTTTAAATCACCATCTTTGGTTTCTTGAATTCTCCCATCTGTAAGAGTAACATCCGTCAATTTGATTAATCATCATTTATATGAAATCAAATATCTTTGGTACTTAAGAGAAGGAATTTACTTAAAAATAAATATTGCCTTAAAAATCTCCTTGAAAGTGAATCAACGGAGCTAAGCAGAGGCAATCTATAAATAGGACAAAGGAAACTCCTACGCATGTTATTGTTCCTCTGGCTAAAAAATATCCACGAACCTCTCGAAATCATCAAATACAATAGGCTAATAATAGAATACCCAGACTCCTTCCGTGCGGGGCTTTTATCTCCGTTGATTCTCTTTAACAAATCATTTTACAATTGAATCATATGTGAAATGTATGGTGTTACTGGGGCTGCTGAAATGGACAATAACACAAAATGTTTGCCTCTACTTCCATTTTGCTGTCTTCAAACGGGTAAAGTAGGTCGGTAAGTCTCCTTTGATTGCGGCAATATTTAAACCGGTAGCTATTTCAGCCCCTCGTCCATAATTTTTGCAGTAAGCCAGTACGGAAATACGAGGCCTGGTAATAGTCTTGTACAAGCCTTGTAGTTATGACTTTGCAACCTTGCTCTAGCCTAGAAAAGCCTTGCTGTAACCTTGCTCGCAAAATGCTAATTAGCCTTGTGGAAACATTGTGTTAGACTGGTTGTAACCTGGAATCTTACTGATAGCCTCGTAATTTTCTTCAAAGGTTAGTACAAGGTCAAAACAAGGTCATAATCCCCAAGTGTATAAGGCCAACTTTAGCCTTGTACTTTTGTACAGAGGCTGTCAAAGGGAAGGGAGGGGGATTTTCTTTCTTTTTAACAACCAAATTAATAGCCCTTGAAAATATAAAAGGGAATAAGCAATAGAAATTAGGCTTGTCTATGAATAGAACAAAGAAAACCCTCAGATACAGCATTTTTCTTTGACCATCCATTGTTCACGGCGCGGTGTACTGAATGTGCAACTTCAATTTGAACAGGGGTATTTTGGAATTTTTGCTCTTTGCAAATGCAAGCTTTTAACATTGCACGAAACCCTTTAAACACAAGTTGAAGGACCTAGCAAAACAAACTGAATTTGCGAGTTTTCTTTCAGACAAAGCTGCTTTAAGACAAAAATGACTCACCAATAGCAGACTTGTCTTCTTCATCCCTTCCAGCTTCAATCAAGGCAGATGCCTTTTCATCATGTCTTAACAATACTTCTAAATGAAACAGCTTCAACTCTCTCAAAGTATCACAAAATGCAGCAAATGCTTTGCCACCCCTTTTTGGGAGGATGTCAAGTAACTTCTCATTTTTCCTTTGTGGTGTTGTTTCAGCATTTACTAGCTCTCTGTCTTCTTCACTCAGAATTTCATTAGAGTAGAGAAAAGATGCAACTCTTTCCCCATCCATATCTCTTACAAGATCCATTCTGTTGGAACGCAGGAGTTTTCTATGCTTTTCTTCCATTCCCACCATTTTGAAGTTTTACACTGACAAACCTGAAACAAAGGAAAGACATTTTAAGGGGCTGCAACTTTGGTAGCCTGCGTGCAGACTATACCCAAGGAAAAGGTATAGTCTGCGCAGCGCCGCTCACTGTTGTGTAGTGCGTGCTTCAGCATTAATTTTGCAATGGTGATAACAAAGAAAGCTTATTGTTGTAACAGCCAATAAAATGAATTTCCCGTGAAACAAGGAAGCAATCAGATTTGAGAACGGCCATCATGTGATTAAATCTCAGGTTTCACTTTGTTCTCTAGGCAAACTTCATTAGCAACACAATACTCTAGAATGTTAGCTACCCTACTGCAGACAATAAACAGACGCCAAGGAGAAAGGGTCATTCAAATGCCATTGAAATAAATAGCTGATGCATACAATACACGAAATTGAGCGGCGTTGCGCAGACTATACCTTTTCCTCAGTTAGGTATTGTCTGCACGCAGGCTACAACTTTGGTGGCTTAAAGGGAGTACAAAGACCAACAGTTTTTGCCATTGTTTGTGTTTGTTTTCGTGAATTTCTTTTGAAGCTGTGGAGAGCAAGTAGCTGACTTTGAGAAAAGCATGCTGGTCTTTGTACTCCCTTTAAAGACAAATGACGGAGATATAAGGTGATTTAAGTTAGGGGCCTGGGCAATCTAAATATAGCCTATTATATTCCATTGTATTTAATGATCTCGAGAGCTTATCAATCAATTGGACAAATGAAAGCACTAGCCATCTTTTGTTCTATTTTTAAACTAGACGCCAAATACCCGTCATTTGTCTTTAATGTTTTTTAATAGTTTTGGTACAGGGACAAATCGCCATCATTCTAGAGGATCTTTTAAAAACACCCATGGTGCACTAGTAGGATGCAATGAAATAAATCTAAGCAACTAAATAATTTTAAGTAATTTCAGAAAACCAAAGAACTCTTTCACAGCAAAATGCCCGAAAATTTGTTGTGACCATTCTGTAGATCTAAATTTCAGTTCATTATTTCATTCCAATCTCATGAATTGTCAGCCATGGCCTATTGTTTAGCCAGGCAAAAAATAAGACTTCTTGTATATCTTGGCTATCTCAGACCTCTATGAAAATTTCTTTCTCAGAATCATTAAATTTGTCCTAATGCTCCAGACAAAAACTCAGACATCTGGCTATTACAACTAACATGGAATATCAACATAAAAATGCTGTGTCTTTAATGAGGCATGTACTTAATCAAAAACACAGTTGTTTCTTCAACTACCCATTCTTCATAGTGCATTTGTAAACTTTGATCTGATTGGGATATTTTAAAGGGTCTGTTTCATCCAGCATGCCTTGCACGTGCCATCTCTTGGTTGGCCTTTGTTGCTGCCATTTTCATGGCCCATGAAAATGGCGGACAACAAAGGAACATCAACAGACGGCACGTGCAAGGAATGCTGGATGAAACCGACCCTTTAAGATTGTCTCCTTTTGTAAATGCATGCTTTTAACCTTGTGCAAACCCTTTAATTAGATGGTCCATGAACCTAGAGGGTCAAATTCAAGCGGTAAAAAAGCATGTCTCCACTCTTTTAGCTTGCCTTATGTCGCATTCAGTTCATACCCTGACCAGTCTGGGGGTCAACAAAATAATCTTTCAAATGCCTGGGGGTGGGGCAAATTTTTTTGGTGCCCAGGGGCTGGGGGCACTGACAATATGCCATCAGCATCATACTCTGAAAATATGCCATACTGTATATGGGGCTCAATGCTCTGGGGACAGGGAAAATTTGCAGCCAAATGCCTGGGGCCCTGGGAAATTTTTAGCAAATGCCTGGGGTGTCCCAGGGGGGTGGTCAGAGGGTGCCTGTGCCTCCAGGAATTGAAAATGAGCGAGACACAATTTATTTCACCCTATTTATGGGTATTTTCATAGACTTAACGGAAATGTTGGCGATCTGTTCGTCAAGTGGAAGATACTCTGCAAAGGTCTCACTATATGTGCCTTTGCCCTCTTTCTTGGCCGACACTCTTTGAAAGTTTGTGCAGGAAACACATTCACTTCCTTCCAAACCCAAGGCCTAAAAATGCGAAAACTTCGCACCTTCCCCATCCACACATACAAACTTTCCTTAGGCCTCTAACTATTCCATCTATTATTTAGCAGCTCCACAGAACAGATTAAAAGCTGTGTAAATAAGTGGTTGAAGTCATAAAATACCAAATACTTACCGTAAGTTTTCTTGAATCTTTTTGCAGCGTGATTTCTTTCAAGTGTCGCGAAAGGACGTCACGCTAGTAGGCCCGTCTATCTTCGGATTTAATTCAACTTCATTGAGAAGGCTTGAAATAGCTTACGTCATTACAAGCGGAATTCGAAAGTGAAGCAATATTTGAATTCAAGTTAAAAACTAACCACGGAAAATTTGGCAATATTTTCCAAGCAAGTGCGCACTTTCATCAGCTGTGTCAGTATCTCTACTTTACCGGACTGAAAGAAAACATGACGGGCCCCAAGTGTCGATGCAAGATGGGAGTAAATAGGTAAAAACAGGGTAGGCATTCGGCAAGGGGAATTGCTTTATTCCCAACTACTTTCGCTTTGACTTCATTTCATCTGAAGCAAAAACAAAATGTAGGTCGAAGGAAATTTCCCCTTAACCTAGCAACCAATATTTTACTTTCGTGATAGTTGCTATTTCTAATCGTTCTTTGCATATAAATAGAGGTGCCTAACAAGGTAAAGTTGCTTGCAATGCAAGCTTGCACTGCTTGCTTGCTTGCTTGCTGGCTGGCTTGCTTGTCAAAATGAAGAAGCAAGAGATACGCCTGAATAGTGTATAATTTTCATCGAAATTTACCGGAGAATATAAATATTACAGATACAGAGTACAGTTCAAAATATTGTTTACACCTGTATTGCACAAGTATGTGTACCTCTATTTCTCGTGCAATTAAAAACTATAGCTACATCATTAATTTAAAATCCTATTAATACTGTGGAAAATTATTCAGCAAGCTTCTTTGATACAGTTAGTGGATACTGTACGCCTTATTTTAGTAGAATATGTTCTTATTGCAGGGGTAGCAAAGTTGATTTTGGATTCTCGTTATTAAGTTCATTATTGTCCCAGTTGGCCATTAAAGTATAAAAATCCTCCCCTGCTGTTTGTAACCTTAAAATTGGTTATACATTATTTCTATGTCGAATGTAATTGACACTTAGAAGTTTTTAGGAGCATCTACTAAATTCGATACGGCAAAAAAAACGATGCATAAGGCTCAAATCTTTCGAATCTTGAAAGAGATGGGTGTAAAGTTCGATGACATTTTTCTTTGAATTGAAAGGCTTAAAAGGAAGTTATGGTACTTTTTTGTAAACCTGCGGTGGAAATTTTTTATATCTCGATTTTTTTTCAAAACGGCGACAATTCAATTCTTTTTGAAACTTCATGGACAATTTGGAAAAAAATTAAATCATCGCAAATCCTAAACCAATAGGGGAAAAACGATATAACCTTCAAGAAAGCCATAGTTTATGAAGGTCTACAATATGGTGGCGACCAGAAATCTGTAGCTTTTCTGCTTTCGGATTTAGAAATTTGATGACGTTATAGCATTAAATTTCATAAATGCCGCCATTTTGAAACTAATCAATCAAGATATCAATAAATTTCCACGGCAGATTTACAGTAAAAAATCGAAGTTCCTTCCAAGCCATTTAATTAAAAGAAACCGGTAATAGAATTGTACACCGACATTTTTAAAGATTTGATTCCTATGTTTGTTAAAACTGGGCCTAAGAGATTTCACTGTACCAACAGTTAGCCGGTCAATTCAGAAGATCCCTTAGTGCCCTATCATTAAAAATATCTACATTTATTAGTGTTACTAATCTCTACACTATAATCAACTCGGTGCTGGGAGCAATTCCCGGCTAATCAGTTTATCCCCTTTCTTTTTGTCAAACCATTGACTACATGGAAACTCAGTCGTTGAATTGTCTGATAAATTCGTGATGACAACTTTATCCAAAAACCAGCCGGCACCAAATCCTTTGTTATCATGCTCGATATGTAATTTTGTCAGCTTCCCTAAATCAAGTGCCTCTAATTTGAAATCGTCCACTTGATTTCTTTCGAATAAATCTTTAAATTTCTTTGATAATTGTCGCTTCCCAGTGTCTCCATTTTCTCCAAATATGTTTATGAAGACATTAGCATCAGTTCCAGCACTAGCCACGTCTCCTGTGTAAACTTTGATGTCATATTGCACTGGCTTCAATTCTGAAAAGTGAAGAAACGCTTCAATTAAAAGAATGCTTTAAGAATGCTTGCTGAAAATTTTGAAAATTATCCGGAATTCGCAGCAACGAAAAAGCTACACTTAAAGTTAGCACTAATGACCTTAAAGATACCCCCAGTAACGACCCCGCTGAAACAATGCCCCGCCAAGGTAAACGAATGACCCGCCAAGCAAATTTGTTTTCCCGCTACGTTTGAGTTTAAAATTTTTCCCCGCCTTTGTCTCGGTTACTTCCCCGTTGAAACATTTGTTTCCCCGTCGAAAATGATACAAGTTGCATAGTAGATGAATGCCGAAATTTTTCCTTTTCTCGTCATGCTCATTGTAATCTCCATTGAAAATGTATAATTTCAAATTCCCCCTGTATTTTTAATAAATAATTCAGTTGTTTGTACGTGTGGCTATGATTCTTAAAATGTACACGTAGACTTTGATTATAAATATAACATATAGCCTTGAATATAACAATAATTCCCCCCTGTATTTTTAATTTCCGTTTGGGTCGTTATTGGGGGGGGGTGTTTAAAGGGAACCAGGACTCTTAGATAAGATACAGCTGTTCTCCTGCCAATTTTAAGAGTTTGAGAACATTCGGTATTTGTCACGCAACGTGGCTACATGAAGCAACAGTGTTCTACATCAAAATCAAGCCTACCTCGTGATGAATGCTTGCATTTCTTGCAAGGAGTACAACATAAGCTCAGTCCACATATCAACATCAGAAAATCAAGCAAATGATGGCTTTATAGATTCACACTAACCTAGAGTCCTGCTTAGCTTTGATTTCTCTGTTGACGTGCACTGTAATTTGACAGCTCCCTCTTTGCCTTGTGATGGCTGTATCCATTGCTTACACGCAAAGGTGTTGCTGCAAAATAACGAAAAATAGTTAGTGATTAGACCTATTACTATAATTATTATTTGACTAATCATAGTAATATGTAGTTAAATAATTGCTTTTGAAAGATGTTCTGTTTCATTCCGAAATTCTCACTCCCTAAATAAGAACTTTATGCGTGAATTTTGGCATTTTTAAATGCATACTCAAGGTATTCGTGATAAAAATACACTAGACCATAGTGCCATAGTACCATAGGGCCATAAGGCTTCCCCGGGGATCTTCAGCTGGTAGAATCTATAACAAGACGGGCAAAATTAGTAATAATAAACTAACCTATCTTCGGTGTGTAAATTCTTGACAATTACTTCATGTAAATGCCATCTTTCATCATCAGATGCCTTCTTCAAAGTAGCTCCTCTTCTGTATCGGTGTCCTAGAACCAGTGTCTTCAAAGTTCCCAATGGAGCAGTTGCAACTTTGACTGTATTTGTTTCTCCTCTGCTGAATAATTTATTCTTTGTTTTGTTTTCAATAAGCATTTCTTTCGATCGATTCCCTTCTTCGTCGATAAACACCAACCATGCATTATGATTCGTTCCTGCGCTTTGTTTATCTGATGTCACGAAAGTTACTTCATAGCCTAAAAGATGAAAACAGGATGAAAAGAATAAACCATTTATTTTGTCCGAAAAGACTTAGCTTTCGTGATGATATGCGTGGTCTAATTTTCGATGCAATGTTTTTCCTTCACCTCTGGCGCTTTGGTGTGTTCTTCTAGTGCAGTAAACATCCATGTATAACAACCTACCGGGTTGGTCAAAAAAAGAATCCCAGTTTGGTAGTCCACTGCTCCCTGAATATCAAAGCAATGATATTCAAAACTGTCTTGTTTTATTGTCTATGTTCAATTAGGTTCAGTGATCTATACGGCTTTAATCGGTCATTCCTTCCCATGGATATGGGAGGAATTCAGCAGAAAGCCCCATCCAAAAATCTGCAAAAACGAGCGAAAACAACGAGCGAAAATAATGACACTCATATGTATTCATGTTTTTTGTCTTCTTGGGAGAATGGAATCCCCCTGAATAGGTTTTGATACCAGGGGGAAGACTTGTCCATCCCCCAAGGAGATAGCACGTGCCAAAGCATTGCCGTAAGGGCTGTGTAGGCAGAAATGTTAGGGAAATCTATTCGTGATTTTGGGCACGTTTTGAAGGTTTCTTGAAGAGGCTTTCTCGAGAAAATCCCTCATAGTTTCAGAACGGAGCCCTACGTTTTCAATAACATATTGAACAGCTAACAATATTTTGAAGTTCAGGACTAAAAATACTGAACAGGACAAATATAAATGCATTTGTCAAATTGTTTTGCATACAATATGCATATAATATCAGCTATGAAAGTAATATTAGGAATTTGAGTTTTGATCTAATGTGATGATCTTCAAACGAGAATCTATTTTAAATTTCAGGCTGAATAGGTTCCCATTAAATGGGGGTTGAACATCAAAATTTCATCCACTAGGTTCTTATACGCGGGATTTTGATGTATGGGTATTGTGCAGGATTCGTAAAATAAACTGCAAAATGAATGGTGGACTTTAGGCAATCTTCTTAGAAATACTGAATCGAAACGAAATAGATTACGTACCTATGACAGATTTCGAAGGAGACCCATCTTCTTCTTTATCATTATTAGTACATGGTAATTCCCTAACAAGACTACCATCGTCTTCATCTTTCGCAAGCCAACGATTGCAAGGAAATTCAAATGTTTTCTTTTCATTTGCATCTTCAATATCAACTTGTCTTAGAAGCCACCCAGCACGGAGAAACTTGTTGTCATGCCAAATACGAATCTTTAGTAACTTACCTAAAAGAAGAACAGATTTGTTCAGAAATAAATAAATAAGTAAATAAAAATGTGGAATTTTAAAAGGAGCAGCTATAGCCTTGCTCTGAGATTATCAATTATGTCCACTTTATTGATGAGCGACGAAACCTGGTTTTTGAAAAATTGACTTTACAGGTAAACATTGTTTGCTGCTCTTTTGAGAGTTTATTTCGCTTGTTATTCTTTGGCAGAATTCTCATAGTAGGTGTCCAAAAAAATTATGACCCATTTGTGTGCCTGCTGCGAAGGAGCTATACTTTTTTTTGTATTCCAATAAAAAGTTACAATATATATTACGAGCTACACTACACTACTTACAGAATTACTCTACAATATGAGCTACCCTACACTACTTACATAATTACCCTACAATACTACTACAACGATACCCCAAGGAGCAAAAAAGCAATGTCTACCCTGAGGCCATTAACATATAGATATATAATATAAGGAAAAGAAGAAACTAATCAAAATATAAGACAAGAAAAATACATGACATGAACAAAAAGAACAACTACATAAAATCTACTCGTAAATTACCACCAAACGGGGAAAGGTGGTGGCATGTAATGAAGTTTGGAATTATCTTAATCAAATCGACCAGTTTTATGGATATACTGCAAAGTTAATTGTGATACCGTATATTTCTATTAACATCGTTGGAAAGTTCTTTATCACCATACAGTAAAAGCTCCGTAAGAGCCTTATTTGAAGGAATTTGAAGGAATTTTCCATTAGTAGTCAAGTGTGCTACCACTAAGCCATCCCTACAATGTTTTTGGGTTACCCTGCATATTTTGGGTACAAATTAGGCAGTTAATATTCAATTACGAAAGCCGTTGTTGTTATATTATCCAATATCTAATGATATGAAGAGCTGAATAAAAACTTACCAAGACTGAGCATTTTGAACGTGAATACATCGGTTTGTCCTCTTTCAAATTTATCTCGATGTGTTTCAGAATCCTTCAAAGCTAACTCCCCTGAATCTCCCTTATCGCCGAATATGATCATGAATACATTTGCATCTGTACCAGCACTTCGAGTATCCGATGTATGCACGTTGATTTTGTATGTTGTATCTACGAATAAAAGAATTGTGTATTTGATATATAGGAATAATGCAATAATAGCAGGACTTGAAGGAAAATACTCCATGAATCAACGAAGCTTTTTCAGAGTTTAACATAATGTTTAAAATTGAGCATTGTTTATGTCCGTTTCAGACAAATTTCAGACAGCAGACTTGATGTTAGGAGATATTGCATTTCAGTGTGACAGCAAACAATGGTTTTGTGGAAAGCAAGAGTTAGAAGGATACATCTAGATAAGAAGAAAAATGATCAGCATTCAGTGTTTGTCAACACCAAATTTTCCAAATGGCTATGTGCAACAGTTGGACAATTAATTATCAGCGTAACTGACCAAGCAACATCACAAAATAAAGCTAAGCCCTTCAGCTACACGATGATACCCCTTTTGTGTTCATAACATTTGCTAACAGAAAACTACTGGGTGTCCCAAAATGATGTATTATCGTTTGATTGCTTGTATGTCCATAACCAGTTAAGTGATTTTCAAAAACTTTTTTTTATTTGATTGCCTAAAGGCTAAATTGTATTTTAAGATGTTGGTTGTGGTTTTACGACGGCGTTTTCATGTCGAAAAGAAGATCGATAAACCTGCTCAAATTCAAACCTTAGATGGCATGAGAAAGAAACGGTCTACTTTTCCAGTCAACCTTTTAGATGTGATGCAAAAGACTGAACTCGTATTCGTATTCTCTGCACTCAGTACTAACTGAATTCGTATTCTCTGAACGACATGTATTCTCTAAACGACATATAAGTTCAGCCTTTTGCATCACGTATCTAAGGCTTGAATTTGAGCAGGTTTGTCAATCTTCTTTTCGACTTGAAGACATCAGCCTAAACCATAACCAATATCCCCAAATACAATTTAGGCTTTCGGCAATCGGATAAAATAAAGCTTTTGAAAATCGGTTATTTGGTTATGGCTATATAAGCATTCAAACGATAATACATCATTTTGGGACACCCGGTATGTACGATCTAGCTCGTGACGTTTTTTGGGTCATCCAGTATAAAAGTTATTGAATACGTAATTCGTAAATCACCTTCAATAATTTTCTTTCCTTCGATTTCAGCAGCAAGCTCTCTTACCAACGAACCATCTTCGTGTGATTTTGACAACCACTGATTACATTTGAAAACAGCAACTTTGTCAGTCAGCAGATTTCGCATTAATATCTAAGTAAATTAGAAGGAAATAAATTTTAGATCACAACGAAAAGTTTCATGATCATAGTTTCTTTAAGGAGAGCTAGAAACAGTTGAAATTTTTGAGCTTGTATATATGTGTAACCTGTCCTTGGATCTAAGTCAAATCCTACCTGAAGTCTGTCTTGAATCAAATGTCACGTGGGATTTGCGATAACGCAAAATTGCTCATGCAAAACATTTCAATTGTTTATATTCATGGGCATTTTCACGAACATCAAATTTGAGACAGACTTTTATTGATGATTGGTGGCTAGTGTGCAAACATCGATGGGGCATCGATCCAAAAGATTAATGGCAGATCAGAATCAATCTTTTCCTGAAAGTTATTAGTAATTTATGAAGCAAAGCTGTGGGGGAGGTGGTGATATAGATGGCGGTGAACAAGACGCAACAGAGACAAAAACGCACCAGCCATCATAGAAACTTTATTCAAATCTTCTACCATCTAACAGAACCACATAGCGACAGCCTTTAAGGTAGGCAAGGCCATCCTTGACAGTTTTCTGCATTGCTCGTCGCTCTGCTCATTACAAACGTACGCAAAAAGGCCTGAAAATTCAAGTGCGCCTTTCATAACAGAATCATTCAAATCCATGCTAAAATTCTGGATCAAGTTTGCAAACGTTTAAATCAGAAGTGGGCCTAGACATACCCTTTCCAAGAACCAACTTGGGCGACTGCCTTTTCCATCATGACCAATTCTGAGTTTTGTTGGACTTCCAATGTCTTCTACTTCTAGTTTGACAATATCGATTGATGCTCTTTCGAATCTGTCGCAAATAAATTTAGAAAGTTAGCTATGTTTATCTTTAACGATTTGATTCCCGCTAACCAATAGTAAGAACTTATTTACTTCCAATGTCTTCTACTTCTAGTTTGACAATATCGATTGATGCTCTTTCGAATCTGTCGCAAATAAATTTGGAAAGTTAGCTATGTTTATTTTTAACGATTTGATTCCTGCAAACCAATAGTAAAAACTTATTGAATCGATGACAGATAGAAAATAAGGGCTTACAAGAACAACACTTTAGGCCCCGTTGACAAAAGAACGGAACGAGACGAACCAGAACGGAACGATATGGAACTGGTCCAAAAACAAAAGAATTTTTGCAGGTGTTCACACGAGAACGACGAGAAGCGTTCCGTTCCGTAGAGTGGACGGCTCTGGGAAGTGAACCGTAGAATCGAAACGAAACGGAACCATTTAGCTCACATGTGAACACTTCTTTGGAGCGTTCCATTCCATTTTGTAGACTTTTTCGTACAATTTATACACGAGGTAATTGTAAAACTCTAAAAACTAAGGTTGTCTACGCATATAGGTGAGAAAACTTAATGATGAGCCAAGAAAATTTTGATCTCTAGGCTTGTTTTCTGCAGGTTCTTCAAATCAAACAGAGGTGGAAAAAGTGCACGAAGCAGCGAATTAGCTTCGCAGGAAGCTCGTTTGTCTTGAAGGAAGAAAAGGGGAAGAAAAGGAACAAGCTGGATAAAGTAAGAAAAGGGCTGGAAATAAGGAAAGGAAGGAAAGAAGAAATGAGAGGAAAATTTAGCAAATAACGAGGAGACGAGGAAGGACTAAAATGGAAAGGGGAGAGAGAACAAGAAGAAAAAAAGAAAACAAAGATTGAAAACGTAAGGGGAAAGCAGGAAAGAAGGAAGGACAGAGCAAAAGAAAAGGGCAATGTTTGGTTGTGTTTTTCTACTGCTCATATGCGTTGAGCAGTAGTTCAATACTGCTTTGTAATCTGGCACATGAAAAATCTACAAAACAATAGGAACGTCAACATTTTTTCCACCACTGAAATCAAACAAATCGAATCAAACAGGGACGTCTACCTGTCCTCTCCTTTGTCAAGTTTCATTTCAGATGATGTACCATCTGTTCCAAAAATCGTGACAGTGATTTGGCTATCTGTGCCCGCAGATGCGACGTCACCAGTGTACACGGTTATCTCATGTGGAATTTCTGAAAAGCAAATAAAAGATTTATAAAAAGAGATTTATAGAAATAAAAATAAAAAAATTAAACATATGGTACATTGAAAACTTGGTACTGTAGTATATGCTAAATAAGAGGTACTTGGAGAAAAACGAACGCAAAAAACAGACAAATTTTTCAGCACACTGAGGCCTTTCAAACTTACGTTATCATCAGAGTGTGACTTGTGAACTGGCAGGAAAGGCGCTGTGTGTACAGTATCTAATGTACATTACTACGGACTGGAAATGCAAACAAAGAGGAAATACAAAGATGCACCCAAGAAAATTTCAACCAATCAAATACATTGGATTCGTTCGATTGCCCAATTAGAAGGCCCCATTCGATAACCTGGTTTAGTTTAAGCTGGTTTAAAGGGGCTCCGTCGTCAAAATGTAAACAAAACGATGATTTTTGCAGTTTTTTGAAAGGTGATATCACATAGGATTTTCGTATTTTGTTCAAAATGAAAGTTGCTGTTTGGGCATTAATCCTTGTACTTCACTAAGGAACAAACCAAACATTCATATCTTCTACGATTGCTCGGATATAAGTGGATTTTTGACGGTCACTTTTTTGTGGCTTGGGTGAAGCCACCAAACAAACTGCAGAGAACAATGGATGAACAATGGATAATCCCCGACACGTGCGAGTTTACGGATTTGTTTACTGTTTGACGACGGAGCCCCTTTAACATGCAGTTTGAATGGGGTACTACTCACTTGGTTTATACGTAATAGTATGATCATCACCAACAGTAAATATTCTTGCAGTTTTTCCGTCTTCTTTATCTTTCCCAAGCCAACACTCACAAGTGAACAAATATTTCTTTCCAGTGGTAGGAACATCGACTTCTACTTCTTTTAAGAGCCAGCTGTCTTGTGGACGATAACCATCATGGCCAACCTGATGTCAAAATAAATAAATCGCAAACAATTTGATTATGGCAAAATGTTCAACATGGTATTACCTAAGGCGATATCTTAAGTTGAACAGACGGTTTAAATGTGGTGTACTTGTTGAGAAAATCTACCAAGCAAGAACAATTTCTAAAATAACTTCAAACAATAGGAGATTTTCGAAAAAATCTTTCATGATTCATTTTTTGTTTAATATCATTTATGCACAAATTAACCAGAACCGAAACCGAAATAGATAACATCTATTTACGATGATAAAAACCTAAAGAATAAAAACCTACAGCCCTATAAAACTTAGAGGCCCTTTACATGAGAAATTTCAACCCGGGTTGAGTTGAATACGGGTTTAGTTTCAACTCGGTTGACGGTGTAGGCCTTCATCGCGTTTACATGAAGGAGGCCGAGTTGAAACTCAACACGGGTTCAACTCAACTCGGCAACTCAACCCGTGTTGAAATTTCAACACGGGTTGAAATTCTCATGTAAACGCAAATTTTTTTCAACTCGGGGCGAGATTACAATGCGAACAAAGGAGATCGAATCTATTTCCGCAATCATTCACATATTTGAGTGGGCTCACATTCCTTCTTCTATTGTTTGCAACCATGTGACCTAATCTCAACCCGTGTTGAGATTTCATGTAAACGCAAGGCAAAATAAGCAATGCTGTTAAAACTCAGCCCGTGTTGAAATTCAACACGGGTTGAAATTTATCATGTAAAGGGCCTCTTAGTCATTGCTGTTCTTCCAGGGAGTTGTGTTTGAGAGTCTAGCTCTTTTGATGCGTTTTAAGTTGTTTTTAGAGCGATCAAGTGTCGGTAGCTCACGAATTTCAGCAGGTGTATCATTCCATGACTTGAGAGCTGCGAAATGAAATCCATTTTTTGCAAATTCAGTCCTATATCTAAGGATCTGGATATCCATGGTACTATGAGAAAGGAAATGTACTCAAGTAGCATCTCGAATGGATAAGACCACAAACCTCGATTTTCTTAATTTCCCCACAATCTGGTGCTTCAACCGAGAAACTCTCAACTGATTTTGGTGCAAATCCATCTTTGCCAATCAGCTCCAATGGAATCTTCTCTGAGACACTCTCAGTACCAATAAAAACGATGAAAACATTGGCAGTTGTCCCTTCATCATCTTTAGCACCAGTGACAACCCGGACAGTATATGGAATAGCTGTAGGGAAATAAAAAAGGCATAAGAATTAAGTTCCACGTTTAAGAACACTATGCTAAAATTTTGAACACGCAAATTATCTGAAAATGGCGAAATTTCAATAAAATTATAAGGAACAATGTTCCAGAGCGTTGGAGGTCTCAAGCATACAATTTGAATCCGATAGGGGGCCTTCTTCAATGCATTTATCCAAAATCTTCAAGCCTAGAGTAACGAGCGTTTGTTGAGCTAAGCTAAAAAATAAACGCAGCATCTGTTTAACTCTCCATACACTTTCTGGTCTATTTCAAACAACAATCTTGGTGTGTTATCTTACTTCTAATTACAGACAATATTTTAGGTAGCATTTAACAGAGAATAGCCATGTCATGTGGATCTGTTAACATCCATTATTATTAAATTAAAATATTACTATTATTATTATTATTATTATTATTATTATTATTATTATTATTATTATTATTATTATTATTATTATTATTATTATTGTTATTATTATTATATTTTAATCAACTAGGAAGTCTCATCTAATTTGAAGTTGGCCACCTGAATTTGCCATCTTTTCAACATCTGCTGGGCTAGTTCTAATCATGATTTCCGTGGCATTCCTCCCTATTAAAAGCTGTTCTATCATTTACAGGAGAAAGTCAGAAAGCTCGATAGAATTTTCTGCTAAACCTGGGTTTGAGATCATAAATTTTGACTCTGAGGCAACGCCTGCTTCTTGCCACTTCTGCTAAATAACCTGAACAGATTTTCAAGTTTAAAGAGACACAATCGCAAATGTTTGATGTCGGAAAATCTCAACGAGATTCTTCATGCATAGAGAAGAGACCTTGGACATTCTGAAAATGTATTTAATAGTTTTGTACGACTTCTAGAAGTATCATAAAACAGTAAAGCGAAAGGGAAGACAGCGTATTTGGACCCACACCTTTATGCGGCACGTGCGCATAAACAATGGAAATACAATAGACAAATTCTCGCCTTGCAAGTTTCTTTTCATAAATCTCGGTCAATCAAATTTTCAGTTTTGTGTATTAAATTTATTTTCAGAATGTACAAGGTCTCTACTTTATGCATGAGGAATCTCGTTTAAATTTTCAGACACAAAAAATTTGCGATAGTGTCTCTTTAATTGTAAATAGCACAAAGAAAAAAACAAACTTACTCTCTAATAAACTCTCAGTTGATAAGGACTTCATAGAACTTTTCCTCCGCTTTTTAAGTTTCCCAAATTCTTCGTTAAATACTTTATCTGCGACTGAACTCCTTCTAGCCTTCTCAGAAATCGATCCCTTTCTTGATGGAGTAGGGCTTCTATTGCCTCTACTTGGAGACGAGGGGCTCGAAGCTGCGATGCTGTCTGTACTCAAACTGAAAGTGCTACCTCGATATGATGTTGCAGTTGACGCAACAGACATACGGTCGCCCTGAAGAAAAGAAGTTATAATTTAAAGGGAGTACAAAAATCAGCATGCTTTTTGCGAATTCAGCGACTTGCTCTGCACAGCTTCCGGAATAACTGACTGTACGAAATTCACAAAAACAAAGACAAACGATAGCAAAGGCTGCTGGTCTTTGTACTCCCTTTAAAATATGATATAAATAACTGGTCAAAAATAATCTGCCTACCCTGCTTAACTTGTCAAAATAGGGACATAAAGTTACACCCTCGGTCATTATTCAGAGACAAATCTCTTATGAATTTTCAAACCTATCATAGCCATAAATGAAAATTTAGAACACTTGGATTAAGCAAATTGAATGTAGACTAAACTTCGGGTGCTGAATCCAAATCTGTGGTCAAAAGTTTCGTATGAAGAGATTTTCAAAAAATTTGAAAACCGAGGCCGTTAACTGAAAGGGTGTGTCAATTGAATTTATTTAGTTCCCAGAGAGGGAAAAAGAGTAGAGTCTTAAATAGGTTACAATAGAGTCATGTATACAAGCGTGCCAGTGATTTTAAGTTGTGTTCTGGCACGTGAAATAATGACAGTATAAATAGTCTGTACAGGAGTCTAAAGGTCACACGTCGATAGCTCGTTTGCTGATCAGACACCCCTCCCCACCCCTCCCATAAGATTTTAGAGCAGTGGCAATATCAAGTTGTGGATGTTGATTCTGTTTTGATAGATTTTCGACACTCGATTTACCAGTCCATAATGATAAGCCCTGACAGGCTACTATATAATGAAAAAAACAAGGGTTAGCTCAGCAATATAGTGTAAAATTTGAGAATATGCTAGGTAATGCATCTTGTAGAATTGTTTGCTTTGCTTAATTATCGTATTACTTGTTTGTCATGCACTCGTCTTTTCACAAACTTGCTAAACTGACTAGTACTACTGTCATGAAAGACTCTTACAAGAACTGTAATTAGATACTAAATAAATGTAGTTATTTTCGGTTGAATGAAATGAATTAGAAAATAACTCACCTCATATGATTTTTCATAAATTTGTCTTTTAATCTTCTTGTCATCTTTACTCTTTGACAACCATCTTTCACACAAGAATACAAATCGTCTTCCATTATCACTTGTATCCACAACTTCAACACGATCAAGGAACCATGATGGATTCAGAAGAGCATTGTCATGGCGAATCAGAATTTTGTAAATATACCCAAGATCGACTGCTTCGAGTGCAAATTTGTCCTCCTGGTGAAAGAAAAACATTTTAGTCGATACTACCCTTGGTACCAGAGCCAAAAATCCAAATTTTAAATTTCCTTCTAATTTTGAGGCTCAGGTACCCAGGGTAAGTCGATACAAGTAATCTTAATAAGAAACTCTTCACAAAACTAAAAATCTCAATTTTGTTGATTGGGTTTGAATGACAGTTTTGGCCACCATTTTGGATAAGGTGGTGCAATACTTATGTGAGGTAAGTGTACATTACTAAATTTGAGAATAAAAATTGAATGTCATAATTCCCATACCTGTCCTCTCTCAAATTTATCTTTATGCAATTCACTCTTTGATAAAGGTCTTTCTCCAGTGTCACCATTTTCACCAAACATGGTCAGGAAAACATTCGCATCCGTCCCTCCACTTTTTACGTCACCAGTATAAACGTGAATCTCGTATTTATGCACTGAAAATGGAGAGGACATGTTTCATTAATTTGTTATTCCAGATACAAGTTGTAATGTTTAGAATAATTAGCATATCTAGCATAAATTATGTAGCAACGTGTAGAATAGAACACGCGGTAGTTAAAGAGCACAGCCTTAAGACGTCCGCCACAATAACAGTTTAATAAGGGACTGTTCATTATTTATAAAGAGGTTGGTACCGAAGAGAAATGGGTTGGGTAAGAGAATTTTTCTAACATAAAAAGGTAGGGTAAATATTTTTTCATGTAATTTCAAGGTTGGAAAAACAAAATTTTCCCACCAAGTAATACCAAATGTTTGAAGTCCAAAATTATCTCAATATCATCATTAATATCATCAACATTATCCATTTCACTTTCAGCGTCTACTTTGCTCATCTTTGTCATCAATATTTACAGTATTGAATTTACAATTTACATCGTTTGACATTGAAACCATGTTTATAGGTAGGGGTTGGACACAATTTTTTCAACCTGAAAATTGTTGGGTAGATATTTTTGCTGTCACTTTTAGAGTTGGGTAAGAAGATTTTTTGGACAAGAAAACATTTTTCTTCAGTACAAACCCTTCTGTGTAAATAATGAACGGTCCCTAAGCGGTTTAATACACAAGCAAATCTTTGGTTTATGCTATGTGCTCAGTGGCGCCGCCAGGATTTTTTATTGGAGGGGCGAAACACAACGGGGTCTGGGGCGGAGCCCCAGAAAAATTTTCTTGGACCACGCCCTCTACTTTGGCTGTAAATGCGACCAACGCCCCTTTTATAGGTTGACATAAAGATAAATGAGTCTGTTGAAATAACACAAGTTGGGCACCACAATTAGGAAAATGACGTCCTACCGGGAACCGAACGACCAACTTCGGATTTCCAAAAATTTCCGCAGCTAATCTAATACGCCACTACGTAATGGAATTGTCAAAGGGCTGTCAAGTTCTCTCAGATTCAGAAATCTGAAGTATGGTTTGTGAAAAAGAGGGCATAGGGCTCAAATCAGGGGCGGATCGAGCCGGATCTTTTAATGAGTTCCCATGATAAGGGCGAAGGCAAGCGGAGCGAGCTGAAAAATTAGGAGGGGGAGGGGGTCCGGGGGTACTCCTTCGAGAAATTTTTTGCAGCCACGCCCTTCAGATTGCCATAAAATACTATCAAATGTTTCTTAACTAATTGGTAACTGATAAAAAGTTTGAAAGGAAAAGCATCCCACCAAACCTATCGTGGAACTTCATATGATTATAAGGCCTAAGTTTACCTCAAATTTGTCTCCTTCAGCCAGCCACATTTTGCCTTATTGACACATATAAGGGGCCTACTTTGTAGCCCCTTTATATAAGCGCAATCGAAAAGATTTTGAAATTGTTTATTATTCTTTTCATCATGGATCTCATTTCCATAATTATCGTAATTCTATTCTCAGAGATAAATCTATGAAATCTTGACTTTATGGACGTCACGTTAAATCCGCCCCTGGATGAGGGGGTCTGGGGGCAAAGCCCCAGCGAAAATTTCGTGGACGCGTCCTTTACTTTGGCTTAGAACACTTCTACCGATCACATGTTAGCTGGTGGTCAAATAGAATTGTTGATCATTTCTTAACAGTTGTTCAAATTAGCATCCCCAGGAAAATATTTTTGTAAAAATATGATATTCTTTGGTTTGGAATGCATCCCATCCTTACCAGTGCCGAATTGAAAACTTTCATAATTTGGGAACAGTTTTTTATGAATCAGCACCACAGCAAATTTTTTGCGCAAACACACTATAATTTGTCCTAGAACGGTTCTCACAATCCAATTTACTTGGCCTCAGAATTGGAAATCTTGACCATTCTGTGATAGTTTGTCTCGGAAATTTTTCAAAAAGCCAACCTATACATTGGTTTAGAACGACTCTCCCAGTCACCTTCATCATTTCTCCGAAAAATGTTTGCTCTACACTACCCATATACCCAACTTCTTTCTCCTCATTTGCTCTGCGAAAAAAACCCATGACTTAGATCTCCCACAAGCTATGTTGTTGAGATCCAGAAAAAATTCCGAGTCAGTGCCCTACAGATCGTCGGAAAATGTAATTAAGAGAGCAAGATTTGTACAAACCCATGCTCACGTTATAATTGCCAAGATCATCGGCCTTACCCCCCCCCCCCCTTTAGTTTTATACCGGAATTAGAGGAATTAGAAAAGTGATCCTGGAGAACATTGGGGGGGCGACCGCCCCCCCTTGCCCCCCCCTCCCGGCGCTTCTGTATGTGCTCAATGATGACTAAATTAATTGTGATAATTGTAGCCTGCAAGTCCGTCTAAAACAAAATTCAAACTCTTTATATTTGGCTTCAAAATTGACACCATTTGTAAACTCAATCTAAAGAACATTCAAAGTAGAGCTTGATTTAATGAACAATTTTAAATTCAAAGCTGAAGAACAAAAATTGCTCCAATGGAAAATTTGGTCAGGGTCATCACAGGTTATCCGACAATGTGTTTAGAAAACTGGACCAATTTGTCGATCTTCGCTTCAGTTTAAGATAGATATGCAGTCCTTGCTAAAGTCTTGACTGATCTTTGTTGTTGCCCATGAAAATAGAACAACAAAACGAAAATGGCGACAACAAAGGCCAACCAAGAGAGCATAGGTTTCAAATCTTTGAAAAGGCTGGAGTAAAATTGAGTACGACCTATTTCTTTGAACTGAATGACTGCAAGGAAACTTTAGCTATTTCTCTATAATTCTACCGTTGGAATTTTCTGAAATCTTCAATATTTTCAGAATTAGAGTGTTTTTCTTCTTTTTCAAGAATTCAAGAAAAATTTTCAAAAAACCTTAAACCATCGTAATTTCTAAAATGTTTGACGTAACATGAAATAATTTCGAAAAAAACCATAGTTTATGAATGCCTACAATATGGTATCAAGCAAAAGTCTGTCACTCATCTGGTTTATGATTTAGAAATTTGATGAAAGATACGCTGTAATTTCAAAAATATTCAAAATTTCTGAAAAGTCCAAGGGTAGAAATATAGATAAGTATCTAAAATTTCTTTCAAGCCATTCAATCAGAAGAAATAGGTCTTTGAATTTTACACCCATCTTTTTACGCCGAGTTAAAGATTTGGAACCTATGCTCAACAAAGGCCAACCAAGAGATGGCACGCGTAAGGCATGCGTTTGCAGAAAATTGGCATGGCAAAAGAGTAAACATTCCACTTACTAGTTAACGCATCAACTCTTTTCTCTTCTGCTTCGATATTTCCTTTCTTGCCAATCGTTTCTTCGACAATTCTAGCAGGAACGAGTTCTCTCACGATGGCTCCATCTTCTTTGCCTTTTGCCAGCCATCGATTGCACGGGAAAGTAAAAGTTGTGGAGCCAGAACCGTCTTCATTTAAACGACGAATTTCAACCTGCAAAGATTAAAAATAAAGATAGAAGTTCCAATTAATAATTTGCTTCCATATAAGCAGGCAGGCAAGAAATTTTGTTTTAACGTAAAGAAAATTGTACGTGAAGAAACACTTTTTTGAGGACACGAAATTAATTGGCAGTAAATTTTACCTTTGCCAGATGCCACCCAGCGGCAAATCCTTTGTTATCATGGCCAATGCGAATTTTTTCAATCACCTCTCCAATATCATCAAGCTGCAACAAACAATAATTTCTCAATTACACACGAGATTTAACATGGCCGGTTAGCTCAGTCGGTAGAGCGTGGTGCTAATAACGCTAAGGTCGTGGGTTCGAGACCCACACTGGCCAGTATTTTTGCTTTCACTGCATCTATTTTGTAACTTTTTTATAAAATATTTTTCTGAATTTTTGTCACTTTAAGATGGTTGACTCATGCTTTTGAGATAAATTTTCAGCGCGAATTCTGTTGATACTTATTTTTGAGATTTTAATATTTTGAGACTTCAGGCAATTTTGAAGCCTTTCCAACAAAAATAATTAAAATAATTAAAACAATTAAAATCTATACCTCCATGGCTCCATCCTCTGTCCTGGACCTTCTCAAAACAACTCATCTCTATCCTGAAATTCAAGAAATTGGCTACCACCAGCCCGGATCTACGTTTCTTGAGAAAAGATCTGTGCAATTTCATATTATTTTATCAAAAACACCAGATAAGTTCTCTAACAAGATAAAAGAATATTTCATTACCTCACGAACAAAAGTATCAACAGATGCTCGATTGAAACATTCTTTTCTCTTTTTCTTTTTTGATTCTGCCAAATCGACTTGCTCTGTACTAACTCCTCCCATCCCATAAAGTGTAATGAAAACATTTGCATCTGTTCCACCGGTTGACATGTCACTCGTGTAAACAGTTATTTCGTATGGCACATCTGAAAATATAAAATTCTCTACGTCAAAGATCTCTCTGAAGCATCTATTACATTCTTGTTTTTATAAGAATAATGTTTACAAGAATATTCAGGCTCAGAATCATCCAATTTTTAAGAATAGTATAAGAATATTGCTCAGCCTCAGCCCGCATATTTGTGTCTCATTTTTCACCAGTTGCCTGTTTTGCGATGTTAACAGAGAATCGCATGACTGACATATCAGATTTGAAAAAAATAAGGACACTTTAAGAATATATTCAGGCTCAAAACCAAAATTTCTTAAGAATATCGAGGCTGGACAAAATTTATACTATATTCAGGCTCAAAACCAAAATTTCTTAAGAATATCGAGGCTGGACAAAATTTATAGTATTCTTATCAAAAAAGAGTGCAACTGCTGATAAACGAGAAGTATAACGTTCTTCTCCTTGGATTGTCATTTCGAAATAAAGAGCAATGGTCACGAAATTCTATATCAAATCAACAAGGACAGATTTTGTAACACAATAGCACGAGTTGCTTTTGTTGACACCTGAATTCAAAGCGATTAGCGACTGCAGACAAAGGAAATTCTCTCAACCATAAAGTCAAAACAAACAAAGCCGCAAAAGTTGCTCTAAAACCCTTGTAGCTAGCGCACTCGTTGTGCATTCCAAAAATTGTTTTTAAGAGCAAACATGAGCATATATCGAAAGAACAAGGATGTATCTAAACATCTTCCTCGGGCATTTTATTATTTGGCTCAGAAGCTGAGCAGTAAGTGTTTTAATTACACCCAAAAAAGAAGAGAATTGAATCGCCTCCCAATCGGCTTTTGAAGCAAACATATGAAATGCCTGAGGCAGATATGTAGATTTATCCTTCTTCTTTCGATATATGCTCATGTCTGCTCTTAAAAACAATTTTTGGAATGCACAACGATCGCGCTAGCTACCTGGGTTTCGGAGCAACTTTTGCGGCTTTGTTTGTTTTGATTTACTGGTTGAGAGAATTTCCTTTGTCTGCGATCGATAATCGCTTTGAATTGCAGTGTCAATCAAAAGCAACTCATGCTATTGTCTTACAAAATCTGTCCTTGTTTGTCAAATCATAAGGAATCGTCTTTATTAGGGAGCATTCCATTGTAACCCAACCTTCCTTGCTCGTATGCTCGTATTTTAGACATTCATTAGTTGATAAATTATGAGCATGAAATCTGCCGGGTGAGTTAAAAAAAGAATCCCCGTTTGAAAGGCCACTGCTCCCTGAATATCAAAGCCATAATATTTAAAACATTCTTGTTTTCTTGCCGATATGTCCAATTAGGTTCAGCAACTTACCCGGCTGTAATCGGCCATTTCTTCCCGTGGATATGGGAGATTTTCTGCAGGAAGCCCTTTTCGAAGATTTGTTCGTGATTTTGGGCATGTTTTGAAAGTTTCTTGAAGAGGCTTTCTCAAGAAAATCCATTATAATTTCAGAACGGAGCGGCCTATTTCAGTCAGAAAAAATTTAAAATGAATTTGAACATGTCTACCGTTAAACAATAAATTTAATTTCGTCTTGATATCATCGTTCTTTTGTTGATAATTTACAAAGAGAAATCAACTTCAAAACTATTGTGAATCTCCTGGGGCTTTGTGTAAGTTCTGTTATGAAATCGACAACCTGAAAAGTGTACTTTTGAAGGCCGCTCACCAAAAATAGAACGTCGATATGGAAAGTGAACACTATGTGAGCATATTCACAACCAATGGAGACACGAGAATACAAACTATTTTCAAGGAGTATTCCTCTTTATGAGCAGCTTTTTGAGATAAAATGGATGGAAAATTGGAATGCTCGCAAAAACCCCTGAACGTCCCCGTCTTCGAAGTCGTTGGCGTCTTGTTGCTAAAACAGCCT
Organism: Aurelia coerulea; assembly: GCA_039566865.1. NCBI lineage: Eukaryota > Metazoa > Cnidaria > Scyphozoa > Semaeostomeae > Ulmaridae > Aurelia > Aurelia coerulea. The sequence continues at coordinate 18,457,230 of CM076960.1, read as the reverse complement.
ACTGTTAGGCTACCTGTTAGGCTACGGACGTCTTCAAAGACGGGGACGCTCAGAGGTTTTTGGAGCAGTCCAATTTTCCATCCTTTTCATCTCAAAAAGGTGCTCATACAGAGGAATACTCCTTGAAAATAGTTTTGTTATCGTGTCTTCATTGGTTAAATGAATATGCTCACATAGATAGTTCTTACTTTCCAGATCGACGTTCTTATTTTGGTGGGCGGCCTTCAAAAGTACATTTTTCAGGTTGTCGATTTCATAACAGAACTTACACAAAGCCCCAGGAGATTCACAAAAGTTTTGAAGTTGATTTCGCTTTGTAAATGGCATCCTTGAACAAAAGAATTCTGCTGGCGTCTTCTCGGCTCACGTCTTCTTGCTAAAATAGCCTGATATCCAGGAAGCGGCGACCTTTCAAACAGAGATTCTTTTTATTGACTCACTCGGTATTGGTGTATTTTTCTGGAAGGTGTATTTGATGCAAGTTGTTCTTGTGGTACCTTTTTCATCTAATTATAAAATGCATTTTCAAAAGACTCAAAATTAAAACTTTCAAGGATTCCAATTATCTGCAAAACTGCTGAAAACAGCATGTGCCCTGGTATTTCGAAGCGTAGGGCTCAAATCTTTTAAATCTTTAAAAAGGTCGGTGTAAGATTATATGGCATTTTTCTTTGAATTGGATGGCTTGAAAGGAACTTATGTTACTTTGCTGTAAATCTGTCGTGGAAATTTTTTGATATCTTGATTTTTTTCAAAATGGCAGCAATTTAACTATTTTCGAAAAAAATCATGGAAAATTTTGAAAAGATTTAAATCATCGTAAATCCTAAACTAAGAGAGGAAACATTATATAACCGTAAAGAAAACCATAGTTTATGAAGGCCTACAACATGGTGGCAAGCAGAAATATGTAGCTTTTCTAGTTTAGGATTTAGAAATTTGATGACGTCATAGCCTCAAATCTAATAAATGCTGCCATTTTGAAACTAATTAAGATATCAATAAATTGCCACGGTAGATTTACAGCAAAAAACCCTAAGTTCCTTCCAAGCCATTTATTTCAAAGAAAACTGCAATAGAATTTACAACGACCTTTTTAAAGATTTGAGCCCTATGTTGTATTTCGAGACTTGAATAATTCACAAACAAAATTCTCTCAAGACTGTCACACATGCAATAACACGTTATTATACAGTAGCGAGGGGCTTTTCCCGATTTACACAACATAGTAAGTAAAGCAGAAATGAACATACGTGGAACATAGCTTTCCTCCCTATCTTCACTTGGAAATAATTCCACATCAGTTTTCCCATCATCCTTTCCTTTATCAAGCCATCTGCCTGCGGGGAAGGCCCATTTTTTGCCAAGCGAAGGTGCATCAATCTGAACGTTGTCTAAATACCATCCGGCAAATCCACCTTTGTTGTCATGGCCAATTCTGTGAATGAAAAAATACCAGATGAGTTGAAAAAGGAAGCTTTAGACGGATGGATTTCTACAAAACTAGAAATGACCTAAACCTTACATTTATGCAGGAAATCTTCTGTGAAAATACAAGTTACTATCATTATCATCATCATTATCATTATATGATTAAAGTGCATAACCATAATACAATATTCTACACACTTTACAAATAAAAACCTATTACAAAATATCATACGCCACTTCAATGAAGATTTAAAACTTTCCAAATTGCCAATAACACGAATTTCCAACGGAAGACTTTTGCAGAGAATAGCTGCAGCATAGGCAAAAGTTCGAGCACCTAATGTTTTGTTTTTAAACCGAGGCACTTTCAACAGCAACGTATTACTCGATCTGAGAGTTCTTTCAGGCATATATCTTCTAACCATGTTTCTAAGATACACAGGTGCCTTTCCTATCAAGCACTTGAAGGTGAGCAGCATAATTTTGAACCATATACGTTGCTTGACTGGTAGCCAGTGCAGATCAAATAAAGCTTTACTTATATGGTCAAATTTCGGTATTAGTAGTACTACAATTTGCGTAACAATAATGAATGTTTAACAAGGCCTAAAACGATGTTTAAACTAGGCCTAAAACATTCTGAAATTAAAAATTTCCATAAAAATCCAATTTGAGATAGACTTTAATCATGAAAGTTTGGAGACAACACAATAGAACATATTCTTGCAGAGTAAAAAATTACCTTATTTTCTTCAATGACCCGATATCAACTGCTTCTACATTAAATATATCTGTCTGATTTCTTTCAAATTTGTCTTTATGCGTTTTAGACGTCTTCAGTTGAATTTTCCCTGCAATGGCGAATGAGTGATAAAGTTAAGATTTTTGCTCTGAAGCATATAGAACTACCAAGTTTTTGAAAATGATACATAGTCCAGCACAAACATCCTTCATCTGGCTGAGCATTTTGATAACCAATTTATCTCCAGCTTTTTAACATGATTTGAAATGTATATCACGTAGTAGAATAGGATTTGCGTTGTGAGATTTTAGCATAGGTTCCTAAATCTTTAAAAAGGCTGGTGTAAAATTGAGTGACCCGTGTCTTGTACGACAAGTCGTAATTTGGTAATTTTGCTTTGGTGACCATTGTTTTTGAAGACACGCGCAGTTATTTAACTTCAAAAAAATAAACATTGTTACCTCAAATATTTCGCTGCCCATCGGCAGCCTCATCTGTGAGTCCCTAATGAGTCGAATCAATAGCTTGCCAGTTATTGATAATATTTGATTCGTTTGATCTTTGATCGAATCGAGTTCTAGGAATATTCGAATTTCCCCACTCCTCCTTTAGCATTAAGATAAGTCTGGAGTTTCTTTCAAGTCATGGGAAAGAAGATTTAGGTCCTTGCCATTTTATAACCTTTTTACACAGAAAATCAGATTTGGAATGCTGCCATTTTGATTACCACACACAATGAGAGCAAGATGACCTGAGTCTTTTCCCGTTGTTGCGGATGGTTATATAGAAATGTACGTACGATTTTGTTCAAATTTTTTTATGGAGAAAAATAACAAAAATGAAATTCTATCTGAAATTCTATCTGACCTGTATCAGAATTCTCTCCATAAAGTGTAAGGAACACATTTGCATCAGTGCCTGCTCCCTTGACGTCACCAGTTGCAACATGGACTTCGTATGTTGTCATCGCAGCTACAACAAATGAACATAAAATATGAAACTCATCGTATCGGATTTTATTTTGTCAAGTCAGCCACTGAAGTGTTCTCCTAGAAGCTCTGACTGACTTGGGTGCAACGTAACGCAATCTTATTTGATAACTATTTGTTCGTTGTATCCTTTTTGCTAAATCTCTTATTGGAGCTACTTTTAATTAACTTATGTTCCTTGATCGAACTTTGATGATCATAAAAATGATTTATTCAAGTATTAGATTTAAAAATACAGAATTATCTAACAAGTGCCAAAAATTTCCACTTTGGAGATCAGTCAACTACCAATAACTTTCAAGTAGCCTTTTTCTTAAAGTTGCAGAAGGTTGGGTGGGTCAGATTTTAACGCGACCCTACAACTGCAGGTTCTTTGAGAAGGTTTGCGAAGCTGAAAACGCTCTCAAGGTGGTTTGAAAAGTTGATGAGGAAATAGGCCTGCAAGAAGTGGGCTTCTAGAAGCACAAGCTAAGGGTATAACGACACAACGAGATCATTGAAAGGACTGGCATTTCTAAAAACTGCAAAGAATAAGGATTTTAAAGTTTGATCGAAGGAAGGTTGGAAACTTTAAAATAAAATACAAATTTTGATAGACCCATCTGAAATAACTTCAATAAAAACTTTTGATACCTTTTTGTTCCAAATCGACCGCATCTCCGCCTGCTAGTGACATTCTGCTTCCACTTCGTGACATTCTCCGACTTTTTCTTCTCTCGAAATCAGTTTTGTCAACAGCAGCAAGATCTCGACAAATTTGACCATCATCCTCGCTTGTTGATAGCCAACGATTGCACGGGAAAAGGTAATCTTTTCCTTCCTAAAAATAATCATTAAATTAAACGTTGCTGTTTGTGAAAGAAAAATTGACCAATGATTGGCAAGGATTTCTAAAAACGGCCTGGTTTGGGAGAAGATCGCACATTTTCAGCTTGGTGATTTTTCTACAGGAAAACCCATTTTTTACAAGAAAATGAGTTTCTAGGATTCTGTTGTAGATCAATTGCAAGATCTCGTTTGATAAAATCTCTTTAGCCAAGTAGAATTAAACAATGACTATTAACAAATCGACAGTCAAGGCTTGTCCCTTTCTAAAACTTTAAATCCTACTCACTTTCTCATCTCTAACTTGGATCCTGTCGAGGAACCATGAAGATTTCATTCCAGAATTATCATGTCGAATTTTTGCTTTTCTCAATTCACCCAATGAAACGAATTCGAATTTGAACACGTCCTCCTGAGGAATAGGGAAATTAAAGTTAATTAACGAAGATAAATGGAGATAAGATAATCAATAAAAAGGACAAAAAAATGCCTTCACAAGAGCTCAAATTTTTAAAAAGGACGGTGTAAAATTTTATCACAGTTTTCTTTTAAATAAATGCCTTGGAAGGAACTTAAAGGCTTTTGCTGTAAATTTGCCGTGGAAATTCATTGATATCTTGATTAGCTTCATATGGCGGCATTTATCAAATTTTAGGCTATGACGTCATCAAATTTCTAATCCTAAACCAGAAAAAACTACAGATTTCTGCTTGCCACCATATAGTAGACCTTCATAAGCTATGATTTTCTTAAAGGTTATATCATTTTTCCTTTATTGGTTTAGGATTTACGACAATTTAAATTTTTTCAAAATAGTCAATTGGTAACTGCAATTTTACAGAGCTATAAAAAGAGCAAAAGGAAACTGGAAAGATGTTTGGATTCTTTCTTAGATGATACGTGAACTTCCATTACCACATGAAACATGCGGACATGTAACACTTGGAAAAGATGTTTGATCTAATGATCATTTCTGTCATTTTTGGGTCTGCTATAATATTCATAAAATCACCATATTGCAGTTTATTCAATGCACAGAATAGGTAGGATTGTTTAGTATCTCTATGAAAATATGGTTTCGTGACACAGTTTTTTATCAACGATACTGAATTATGCACATTAAAACGACTTTTAAATCACTCCTATACCATCTGTCATATCTCTACTTAGTTTGCAATTAAGGCCAGAATTTACAAATATTTCCTCTTAAATACGTCCCCATCACTATCACACGTATATGTATACTAGCAGATTTCCACACAGACTTTAATGCAGAATGTGGTTTGTGAAATTTGTTGATCCACTCTGAACGGCATGATTCGAATATTCTGAACATCCATCACTTTTTCACAACCTAGACAACTGATTTCTGAATAAGTTCCTTTTCTCTAGAGAGCTGCCTTCTTTTCAAAATCCTAGCCTTGTGAAACAAAATATGAAACCTTATAAAATAAAATATGCCCCACAAGAGCACCAGTATAAATACAAAATGGTGAAAGAAACTATTTCTAGTCAATAAATAATACCTGCAAGTGAGTCTGCTCGTAATCTTTTCCCAGTTGCATCAGTTGGCACTAATTCTCTTACAATCTGCCCATCATCTTCATTTTTAGCAAACCATCGATTTACAACAAACATATAATTGCAATCATCATCATCATCAAACTCCTCCACATTTTCATCTTTCTTTTCATCTTTCTTGAGAGTTTTCTTTCCTTTCTTTTTCTTCTTCTTGGGTGCTTCCAATCGACGTATGATTATCTGCAATTTAAAGCATATTTATCGTGAGTGGGCTACCACAATTGGAGAATTAAAATGTGCCCCTGCCTGGGATCGAACTGTGCCCCTGCCTAGGATTCGTCTTCGTGTCAAAAAGTTTCTCCAGCACTCCACTGCGCCACTCAAGCGCAATGAAACGTTGGAGAAATCTGAAGTCATTTAAAGCATATATTGACACTAAACTTGATATTTACAATGAAGGAGGTGGACGCAAAAAGAGACAGATTTCTGACACACTGAGGCCTTTCGAACCTACGTTATCATCAATATGAGTTTACAGTACACTCTGATGAGAACGAAGGTTCGAAAGGCCTCAGTGTGCCAGAAATCAGTCTCTCTTCCGCCCGCCTCCTTCATAGTATAAAGTATATAGCAGATAAATTAAATTAAATTTTTCATATACTTAAAAAGTTGTTCTACCTGTCATTATAAAGGAAATTCGACATATATGCTTTTGTTCATATTTGTCAGAACTTTCGACTTGTCTTCATAGCCTTTCCGATAACTGGCTACCTCAGAGATGAGATGAAGCCTCTACCGAAGAGTGTTTTTGGTTGGTGGTTCGAGTCCTCACCCTGCCGAACCTGCCACGTAGAATGAAGAGAGTCACCACCTCTATGTAATTCCAGACTAAAGGAATCACGAAGTGTGGTCACATCGAGAAGAAGGACCACGACGCTGCTTCGAGAAGATTAGCTTCTCAGCGTCCTAAAACTACGTTCGGATGCTAGGTAGAAATATTGAAGAAGAGTGTTTTTGGAATGTCTTCAGCACAAATAAAAAACTACTGATCTTCTTCATTGCTTTCGTATTGGTTGCACAACAAATACCTTGCCCCTCGAGGCTATATACCGTTTTCAAAGTTATTCTATGTATTCATTTTAATAATAACAAAAGAATTACACGATGAATGAAACTGAATCTTACCTTCTCTAAATACCACGCAGCATTAAAGCCTGCATCATCATGTCCAACACGTATTTTATTTAGCCTTCCAATTTCGTCACTTTCCACCTGAAAAATAAGAAATTCTTAATTAGCTACAAAGACTTTCTCCCTCATTTTTTGCTCCGGACTTTGGATGTGGATTTTCAGTCTTATCAATTGATGAGGTCTTTTTCTCTACACTGAATGCCGCAATTTCGAACACACCAGACCAACTGCATCTTTCATCAAAAAATTGATCGATTCTCAGTTGATCAAACGATCTTAAGATCATGTCTAATTCAAATTTATGGCTTCCTCTTTGAACATTTTCAGTGAATATAACGATGAACAAAAAGTTTGCGAAATCATCCCGGTGCCTGAAAGCTTTTTCAAAGGAAACTTGTCATGAAAATATGTTCTGTTATTACAAGAACGGCCAAAATAATTGTCGATATAACGTCGATGTCTTTTATCTAAAGTTTCAAACAGATTAAATCACAAAGTTTAGAGAACATGTTCAGTTTTGGAACTCCTGATACAAAATCACATTTTAATAAACATTGACCAATTAGTTCATGCAGGCAGATAGATTTGGGAGAATACTTCAATTTTGGAAACGTACTGTCTGTTACTTTTTTTTAACTTTCAATCATATTGTCACCAGCAAACACAAACCTAGGTAAAGTAATCTTCTGTCTAATCCTTCTCTGTTAATCTTTAAATTCTTATAACATAATATATGTATAGTAAATGTATCTATGTTATCAAAGACTATACCAAAATCTGTCAACTTTCAATTTTGATTCTGGCAGGAATGTCGTTCATATCTTCCAATTAAGCCTGTTCTCCCTGAGGAGAGACCAACAGAAACTTTGGTGTATCCTTTAATATCCGTGTTGTTATTTGTTACGATCATTTAGGGTAGCCATTGCCTTTCATGCTCCCAATGGTATCATCTCTGTAAATATGTTTTTGTTAAATTGTAAATTTTTAGATTGTGTATAAATAAATATTGTCATTCCCTTCCAAAAATTCTAATAATCCTAAATCACGTTGTCTTTATTCAGTTCTGCTAAAGTGGATTTCGATGATGAAACAAGACTTGAAAAAGCAAAATAAAACACGACTCGAATACCTTGAATTTATCAACTTGTGCTCTCTCAAAATTATCTGTTTTGCTCCTTAATGAAAATTCGTCTGATTTGCCTTTTTCTCCATATAAGACCAAAAAAACATTGGCATTTGTTCCGGCACCTCGTACATCGCCTGTATGAACTTCAATTTCATATGGAGTTTCTGAAATAAAAGAAAGAAATGATATTGCATACAAATACCAAAATATTCTTATTGATGATGGACTCTCCAAATGTTAATTTGAATATCTATATATACACTACCAAAAATGGAATTGTCTTTAATATGCTGGAAAGGTCAGCAATAACTTTCATGCAACTGTCTCTTTTTGAAATGATCGCCCTATCTATTCTCATTATCAAATCCGAATATCTAAAACGATCTTTTTGATGCAATGGAATATCTACAGTTAAGCCAACAAAGGCAGATTTTGTAACACAATAGCATGAGTTGCTTTTGCTGACACCTCAATTCAAAGCGATTAGCGATTGCAGACAAAGGAAATTCTCTCAACCAGCAATTCAAAACAAACAAAGCCGCAAAAGTTTCTTTGAAACCCAGGTAGCTAGCTCGCTCGTTGTGCATTCCAGAAGCTGTTTTTAAGGGCAAACATGAGCGGAGATCGAAAGAAGAAGGATGCATCTACACATCTGCCGTGGGCATTTTATTTGTTTGGTTCAAAAGCTGTTTAGGAGGCGATTCAATTCTCTTATCTTTTTGGGTGTTATCAAAACATTTACTGCTCAGCTTCTGGACCAATGAAATAAAATGCCCGCGGCAGGTGTGTAGATATATCCTTCTTCTTTCGATCTATGCTCATGTTTGCCCTTAAGGATAATTTCTGGAATGCACAGCGAGCGAGCTAGCTGCCTGGGTTTCAGAGAAACTTTTGCGGCTTTGTTTGTTTTGAATTGCTGGTTGATAGAATTTCCTTTGTCTGTGATCGCAAATCGCTTTGAATTGAGGTGTCAACAAAAGCAACTCATGCTATTGTGTTACAAAATCTGCCCTTGTTAGTTAAGCCCGAAATTATTCATACCTATACCAAATTCTGAGTATTTTGCACCGTTCTATTTGAGGACTAATTTTACTGTAGCTGAAGTTTCGTAAGAATGTGATAAAAGGCTGAAACAAGTGCTACAAGAGATATTTCAAGGAATGAAATATCTTGTGAATTGGCTAGCAAATATAACGATTGAAATACTCCAAATTTGGCATAGGTATGAATAATTTCCGACTTAACTGTACATTGAAACTATCAACAATCTACCAAATTCGGCCTTTGTCTTTTCTTAGTAGTGTAAAGCTAATTTCCTCTGCAAATCGTGAGTAAATTTGTGATGTTGTGTGAGGAGGCAATTCGATAACGTTATGCTTTCTTGCCTCCACCTCAACAATAATTAAATTTAAGTTTTGTCTTTTGTCTTTTAAATTTTAGTGATATAGAAAAAACCAACCAATGTGAAAAGGATTTCATATTTCCAAAACTTACTCCCTGCACCGGTTTAAGTGTAGGAATAACTTCAGTATTTTTCATGTAAAGTAATTTTAATTGTCGTAAAATACGCACTAAACAATTCATTATTTTGATATAGAAATTCAAATGAATTTAGTTTAAAATCATATTTTAGAAGCATAGTCGAAACTAGAAGTCTGACCATTTTACTTCAAGCGAGAGCTTTCTATTTGGTTTAAAGGACTATTACATTCTATCGGTTTGCGACAAACAAATTCAGGACGAGTGCAGTTTAGCGGGTGGCGCTAAATGTCATATTTCAACCCTAACCCAACTATAACTCTAACCCTTCTCCTAACCCTAACCCTAACCCTACTAACCCTAACCCTAATCCTAACTTATCCTTTCTAATCTTTACTAACACTAACTTACCCGAACTAACGTTAAATTACGCCGAAAACCCTTCTCTGAACTAACCCTAACCCTTACCGGATGACATACAACAACACAACATTCGAATGCTGCCCGCTACACTGCACTCTAGCCATTAGCTATGCACTGTTTTTTTAATTCCGCGCAGTAGCAGAAAGATTTCCCCAAAGAAAAAACGTCTTACTTTTTTCTGAAACTCGTTCTTCAGCCGGGTACAATTCTCTTTCAATTTTGCCATCATCTTCATCCGTCGCTAACCATCTGTGACATGGGAAGACGAGATGTTTTCCAAGTGATTCGATATCAACTGTCACAGAATCTATGTGCCAACCAGCACCTAATCCCGCTCCATCGTGACCAATTATAATTTTCTCCAACTAAAAATAAAGGTTATGAAATATGATTACATCACGAATATATTAAGCAAGTCAGTTGTGCCTAAAAATTTGTCTAAAAACTCAAAATCAAGGACGTGAAAGATTTTGAAAAATGCCTTGCTTGGTTTTCCGTTCAAGTTAAGATTTCAAGTGATTTCAAACTTTTTCTTCTGATGAACAAACATTCGACTTACATAAAGAAATTGCGAAGCAATATTTGATAATACTTCTGTAGAAAATTGTGTCAATAATTGAAAAACCTTCATTCAGTTAATACAAAACCTAAATTTGCGAAAAGATTCCAGAAAACCCATCTTTTTTTATAAGAGACTAGAAATACCAGAAATTCAACCAGAATCTTTGTATACCAGAAATTCAACTCTCAGATCGCTAAAAACTTGAGAAACTCCAGCATTAGGAATAATAATTTAAGCAATTATTCATTTCCATAGCATATTGAAAATTATTCAAGCAACTACTAATTTTCTTGGCATGTTTTTACTTTATTTTCACTTGTTACCTGTATCATATAAATCGCAGGGTACTTGAGTAATGTCTAAATGTTGGCTGCAAAAAAACTTCGTTTTAAAAGTTCCCGAGGACACAGGCTGTAAACATGAAGATTGTTTTGCAGCTCGCAAGAAACTTGTAAGAAACTCTGAGCTTAGTTCTCAAGGTTTGACGATCTTTAGGAAACTTTGAGTACTGGCTTAAATTCTTAGTTTTTATGAAAAAATACCAATCTGCCTTATTGGTAATTTGTTCTTCGCACGAACCAAACTGATGAGAGTGCGACGAAACTAGTATTTGATGATTTCCACGCTTATCTTTTCAGCAGTTACTGGTGAGTTATTAACTTATTTTTTTCCTTTCAGGTTTTAAGATTAATTCGGTTTTGTCTTACAGGATTTAACAGTTTTTCTCTTGTCACAGGCTTATTTTGGTTATTGTTTCTTTTACAGGAGTTAATAGTCTTCTTTCTACTGATTTCGGTGTTTTTGTTGCGTTTATGGGTTTAATATGATGAGTCCGTTATTTAAGGCTATTTTTCAAAAATACCTTTCTTTCTGCTGAAGACTGTGTTTATATAGCAAAACCATCATGTGAAAAAAAATTTTCAATTCTAAAATAAGAAACAAACCTCGCCAATATCCATAGCTTCAACTGTAAATTGATCAACTCTCCCTCTTTCGAATTTATTTTTCGTATTATCAGATTGTTTCAAAGCAAGCTGCCCCGTGTCTCCATTATTTCCAAATATTTTTATGTAAGCATTTGCATCGGTTCCTGCTCCACGAACATCTCCTGTTTTCACTGATACGCGATATGTTGTTGCTGTAAAAAAACAAATTAAATTAAAATTACTTTCGTATGATAGTTTCACATCAAAGGCAATAAACAAAAAATTTTATTCAATTTTTTTATGGTTGTTTTAAAGAAATACTTTTGCAAGGTTATGTTATGGTATCTTAGTTTTGGAAAATCATATGGAAAGAAATTTTATATTATTCTAAAGAGAATTTGAAAATAGTTGATTTGAGAATAACTTTTGAGTCACTTCATCGCTTCACGGAATATTAGCAAATCACAGAACAACAATTATCTATTTTAGTTTCATGACATTATATTATATTACATTATATCTTATTAAAAGTTGCTAACAATTTTTGAAAATTGAGATATATTTCGGCTGATTTGCTGTCACCCAGTCTTCCCACATATTTTTTAGCTATTTTTATCAAGATGATTTTATAATTATTTTCTTTAAATACTTACTTACAAAATTTTTCAGAAATCTTGCTTAAATTTGGCATTTAGATTTTGCAGAAGCTTCAAGATTTAAAAATAATCTTTTACATAAAGTAAAAAATGAAGTAAACATATCTTGTGATGACTGATGTTGATAAAAAATAAATGAAAACGATGGTAGCAAAATATAGTAGCAAAATGCAAACTTTAAACTGCTAAATATTTCTACGAAAAATCAAAAAGTTTCGCCCAGTGAGGGACTCGAACCCGCGACCCTCAGGTTAAAAGCCTGATGCTCTACCGACTGAGCTAACTGGGCTTGTAAACCTTGGTCGAGAATATTGTACAGATTGTCTGGAAATCTTTACTACAATTGCGATACTCTTTTTGGTTATGATAAACTCTTCAATTTCACTCAACTTTCAGATCACAAAAAATTAAGAAGCTCTAGAATTCTTGTCATGCCTTTAATTTAATTCCCTTTCACTTGTTTCTTATCATATATATTTCTTGCACGGTACTTGAGAGTAATGTCTCAACCAGTGTAAAGGCTTCGAACATAAGACCTTGCTTCAAAAAACTTTAATCTTCAAATTATTTTTTTCTGATAAAAGATACATGTAAATTGGGTTTTCAAAATCTTACTTTTGAGTAAAGTTCCATGTTCTCCAACTGGCAATTCTCGAATTGTCTTCCCGTCATCTTCATCTGTTGATAGCCATCTAGTGAAGACAAACATTTTCATAAGAACTTGAGAAATGTACCAAATTAAAAAATAAGACCAATGAAATTGCTTAAAATCGTCCACGTTCAATACTTGTAAGAGAATACGTATGCACGTATTTTCTTTCATAAGAAAACGCTTATAAGAAACAGCCGGCTCAGTTTTTTGAAAGTTAAGAAACAACCCTACCTGAATTTAAAAAGCTAAGAAACTTTTGTAATTTGCAGTTTTAAGTTTCCCATCGCACTCAAAAATGTACAGTTATACCAACTGTTTGGACAATATTTTGAGTGCAATGTTATTTACTCGCTTTAATATCTTACCAAGTAAATTGGGAGCCCTCTTGATAAAACTAAATAACTCTACATTTCAGGCATCAAAAGTATAAGAAACAAGTAAGAAACTTTTGGTAGTAAAATGGCCCAAAAACTTAAGAAACTGCCGTCCAATCCCCGGACCTTAGTTTCTCGAAAAAATACGTGTAGAAGATCTAATAACACGTTTGGGGTTTTCAAATATGATACACAGGTGCCAGCCTATAAAAGCCATGATAAAAACAATTTGCCTTGTTTTGAAACACTCCAGTAAAATTTCTCTATCATCACTATTCTTTTATCACGCGAAAAAGTCTTGAAAATTCTTGCTACATACATAACTTACCCGTTAAGAGAAACTTCCACGAAACGGGTGTATGTAGTTCAATGTTATAGATATCAAAATTTAGCATTCTAAAGTCAAAAGAATGGCCGAGTAACGAGTTTGACGTAGAGGCTGGCAGCCGCTTAATACCGGACAGAATACTGGTCAATTAGCCAGTAATCTGTCCGCGAACTGCCATAAGCTCCAAAGCTTCGGTCTCTCAGGAATAAACCTCTACGCCAACGGCTCGGCCGAAAGAATTGTAAAATTTGTGATACAGAATCGTAAGTAGGATTATGCAATCCATTGAGTTCTATTGAATGTAGCATCAATTATTTAGCTGTGTGCCGGTTTCAGGACATCTTCTTAAGATTGTTAAACAGTTAAGGTTTCATTTCATATCTTTAGAAACCTTGGCATGAAAGGTTTGGGCACACTCCATGAATTCGTGAGAAAACTCTGAAATTTTACCATCAATTCATACACATTAATGGGTCCCTTAAATATGCGATGTTGTCATAAGAAACACAGAATCAGTGAACAAAAGTTTCTCAGACTTTGAAGTTTCCAGGAAAATGTAGGGAGAAACTTTGTGAAATCTGCATTAGTTTTACTACTCAACTAAATTTCTTTCATCCTTGTCATTTACATCTTTAAGGGACCTCTGCAAAGGGCCTCCTCGTCCGCTCGTTCACAGCAAAACTTGATTTTCGGACGAATTTTAAACCACCTCTTCAATTAATTTCTTATGCAGTAAAAACTCTGTGAATTTCAATTTTATTCAATTTCAATTTAGAAGTCATGGAGTATTCAAGCATTTTAAAATATGCAGACGACACTGTTTTGTATGTGGCAGGCAAAGAAATTGATTCAATTGAAAACAAACTATCGAAAGACATGGAAAATCTGTCAGAGTGGCTGAGATGCAATGAACTCATATTGAATCTGAAGAAAGGCAAGACAGAGTCGATACTATTTGGAACAGCACAACGAATTGCAAAACAGCGAAATGGGCCACTCAAAGTCACAATATCTCAGCCAACCCCAACGGTAATTAACAACACAACTGATTATAAATATCTTGGCGTCCTTGTGGATACCACACTTAACTTGAACTCCCATTTTGACAAATGTTTCAAGCGTGCATCCGGTAGACTACGACTTCTAGCAAAATTAAGGTCGTGCATGGACAATGCTACTGCTAGTACAATCTATCGTACTATGATTCTTCCCACATTTACTTACTGTGGTATATTGCAACTGAAGCTCTCAAATACACAAATAAGCAGACTTTCCTCATTTCATTCTCGTTCCTTGAAGATTGTCTATGGTGATAAAACAGCAGACAAAGGGCTCATGTCAGTCATAAATGCGAATAAGATGAGAGCCTGCAAACTTGTGCGAAAATGCCTGGACAGAGATATCTGTGAACATTTTCAGAATTATTTTACTCCGATACAACATGAAAAGGAAACAAGAAGCAACAAATGCACTCTGCGATTACCTATTATTAAAAAAGAATATGCACGAAAGTCGTTTCAATATATGGGCTCTAAAGTGTACAATGAGCTACCTTTAGACATACGTCGGACAGGGACACACAAAGAATTTGTTAAAAAACTTAAAAATCATTTTGTATGACAGTGACAAACATTATTTTATTTCGATGTGAAATTAGGTTTTATTAGGTATTATAGATTCTATTCTTGTAAGATTTTATCAACGTTTTTAATGTAATAAATAATCTTTCAATTTCATTTAAGGTCTAGGGCACAGGACACACAGTGATAACAGCGATATTGTAATTGTTGAAGTGTTTATCCTGTATAAATATTCGTTTTATTATTATTATTATAACAAAGACAACGAGATGAAAAGTCAATTCGTAAAAACAAATAACTTTACCTTCCACAAAGGAACGTGAAATTCTGATCAGTTTGTTCTGGATCCTTGACGAGAACTTTCTCCAAAAACCATGCATCACCCAAACCACCCTGATCATGACCGATTCGAATCATCTTTAAATCACCCAATCGCACTGCATCAATCTCAAAATCATCCACCTGAAATTGCATGAAGCAAACGTAAACAAACATTCCGAGAAAACATGAACTGATTTGCAAATTTTGAAGGGACTGCTGCTGATGTCCAATACTAACTATTTGCTACCGGGTGTCCCAAAATAAAGTACTCCCGTTTGAAAAATCATAAAAAAATTGATTACATGACCGATCTTTGATTTTCTTTTTTGCCAAGTAGATCAAGGACCAAATTATTTTCCCAGACATAGCTGATCTTGTAATTGGTTTAAAATTAGCAAATTTAGCTCTCTGTAGGGCTACCTGGTTTTCAATCATACTGCAAAAAAGCATTTATGCTTGCCAGATCAATTTCTTTATGCATATAAAGCTTCTAGTTTGGTCTAAAATGACAGAAAGAAATGCACACTATCATTGGAGACTTCGATGACGATGAAAAATCTGAAAATTTTGACTGTTAGGCAAGATTGAGCAGTTTGCTTAAAAAGTATAGCTCAAAATAAGGTTTTCAACGTGTAATTTGTCTACCTCGTTGCATCAAAAGCTAAAATTCTTGCATCTGTAAATAGTTTTGGGTCTTTGACAAAACAATTCAAAAAGAAAATTTTATCAAAGGTTTGATAATCAATTTTTGGTGATTTTTTAAACATGAGTACTTTTTTGGGACACCCGGTAGAACTGAGTAAACATCACAAAACGAAAATGAAAGAGAGGGGTGAAAAGATACTTTGTAAACAAAGCAAATAAATAACCTCATACCTGATTGCGTTCAAATTTATTTCTATTTTGCGATTTCTTCAAACTTCTCGGCCCTGTGTCTCCAAATTCGCCAAAAATGTTGACGAAAACATTTGCATTCGTTCCTGCACCTCTTTTGTTGCCAGTATGAACGGATATTGGATACTTTAAAACTAAAACATAAAAAATAATAACATAAATCAGTTTTATGCAGGGTATGTCAACAAAGGTTCTGCCCTGTTTGTGTGGTTGCAGTAGACTAGAGAAGCTATAACTTCAATCCACCATTTCGAGATAAGAGGCGCGAAAGCGAAAGTCTCTTATTGTTAGAGATTTTGCATTTTTGAGACTAAAATCTTGTTCTGCGTACACATTTTAGTGTTGAGACAAATTTTGAAAATGAACCGAGTTGAGGTTAACGGCCAGTTATCTACAACGTAGTTTTTTTGAGACTAAAATCTTGTTCTGCGTACACATTTTAGTGTTGAGACAAATTTTGAAAATGAACCGAGTTGAGGTTAACGGCCAGTTATCTACAACGTAGTTTTTTGAGACTAAAATCTTGTTCTGCGTACACATTTTAGTGTTGAGACAAATTTTAAAAATGAACCGGGTTGAGGTTAACGGCCAGTTATCTACAACGTAGTTTTTTTAGACTAAAATCTTGTTCTGCGCACACATTTTAGTGTTGAGACAAATTTTGAAAATGAACCGAGTTGAGGTTAACGGCCAGTTATCTACAACGTAGTTTTTTGAGACTAAAATCTTGTTCTGCGTACACATTTTAGTGTTGAGACAAATTTTAAAAATGAACCGGGTTGAGGTTAACGGCCAGTTATCTACAACGTAGTTTTTTTAGACTAAAATCTTGTTCTGCGCACACATTTTAGTGTTGAGACAAATTTTGAAAATGAACCGAGTTGAGGTTAACGGCCAGTTATCTACAACGTAGTTTTTTGAGACTAAAATCTTGTTCTGCTTACACATTTTAGTGTTGAGACAAATTTTGAAAATGAACCGAGTTGAGGTTAACGGCCAGTTATCTACAACGTAGTTTTTTTAGACTAAAATTTTGTTCTGCGCACACATTTTAGTGTTGAGACAAATTTTGAAAATGAACCGAGTTGAGGTTAACGGGCAGTTATCTACAACGTAGTTATACCTGGAGCTGGTTTGATACCGCTTCCTTCAGCCGGTAATTCTCGTGAAATTTGACCATCATCCTCACTGGTAGATAGCCATCTTGCACAATTGAAAGTGTAAAAACCACCACGAGTTACACTTTCCATTTCAACCTGAATAAACAATATAAAAATTTGATTTATTTCAAACTCTAAACGGTTTACGGCAAGCTAAATGGTCTGCAAGTTAAATTGGCAAAAAATAATCAAAATTAAATAGCAATTGAATCAAAATAACTAAAAAACAAAGCAAATTATCAATATTAAAAAACCTACCTTGTCAAGATGCCAATCAGAAAATGGTTTCGAATTATCATGCCAAATTCTGATTTTATAAGGCGTTCCAACATCCTTTACTTCCATTTTAAATTTATCGACACTCCCTCTTTCGAAATTATTTGTTTCATTATTCAACAATACTTCTTCTGTCTTTCCCTCACTTCCATATAAAACCATCATGACTTTTGCATCCGTTCCTGCACCTCTAATGTCACTTGTGTATACAATAACGTTCCAAATTTCCTCTAAAATACAAATAAGAGTAATAACAGATAAACAATGGCTAACTGTAAAAGGTTTTCAAATGCAGTAAATTTTAAAATTGAAAAAATTGTAGCAAACTAAACTTGCATTATCACGGATAATTTATCTTGATATCAATAACCTACAGGATTTAAACTGCATTTTGTTAATTGTCATTGATGAAAGGCAGAAAATTTGGTCGTGAGTTTATGCATCTTTTGAGGGCTTCTTAAAGGGTTTCTCTTGAGAGAATTCCTCATAATTTCATAACAAAGTAGCTGATTTCAGTCAGATAAATTTTAAAATCTATTCGAACATGTCCATCGATGAATGATATACTTGTTAATATATATATATATTTTTCCTATATCAAACGAAAATTTTACAATAACAGAACATGGTTACAGGACGATACCACAGGGAGAATGAGAATAAATTGCAACCCCGTGGCTTTAACATATAACATAAAACATTTACATGAAAATAATTAACTAAACTACAGCATAAACAAAAGCTACGAAAAGAAATAATATATTTGCCTTGACATCCAGGGAGCAATGACCTTACAAACCGGGTTGCCATTTTTTCACTCACCAGGAGATGAATTTATTCAGACTTACTTATTTCTCGTTGCTGTCTCCAATCCATATCTTCAATGAGATCTCTTTCTGTTAGTTTATCCCCCTCATCATCTGCTAGCCATTTTCGACAGAAGAATGTTTGAACGATTCCAGTGCTCGGACTATCAACCACTGCCTGGGGAAAACAAAATCATCACAATTTCAAGAATAATTCTGCGAGCTACAGTAAATCCCTGGATATAAGAACCAACAGAAATTAGAGCCTACAGACTGTCTTTCCTAAACTATGCACCTTGTAATTAAGAACCTGTTTCAGTTTGATGAAAAATATGTTCTTATAGCAGAGGTAGCAAAATTGATTTTGGATTGTCAATATTATGTTAATTTTTCCCAGTGGGCTGTTAAAGTTTGAACCTCCTCCCCTTGCTGTTTGCAAGCTTAGAATTGGTTATTAGGTACAGTATCACTTTGCCAAATCAAAAGACAGGGCTGAACATCTTTGGTGAAGGTTCTAGAACGGCCTGCGCGAGGCACTCTCCAAATAAGAACCTTTATGCCTTGAAATTGGTTTTAGTACCTTTAGAATAAGAACCAATTTCAGCCTAGCTCTCAAAAAAGTAGGTTCTTATATGTGGGGATTTACTGCATTGTCACAGAAATGATTGAAATCTTCAAGCTCAAGAGGGAAAGCTGGGGGAAAGCGTAAGGTAAATAAAAGAGGGGCTGTAAACAAATAAAAGTTTCAAAATTTGTTAGAGATCGAAACTCCCACACCAATTCGGGAAAACACACATTCTGTTCGAAATAAAGAGTTGGACAATTAGTATCATTTTTTTAGTTTGTCTTCCATCTTCACAAATCAAAACTTGTTAGACTGTTACGAGTGTCTAATTTGTATGTAGCCTAGATATCCTGCTTCTTCTGCACATTCTTGAAGAAGATAGCCTAGGCGTAGACCCATTATTCCAAAAGAGGAAAGGGTCTACGAAACAAAGATCTAAGGCTTGCTACGGTCCCCCAATTAACTATTCTACTTTTGGAATAATGGGTCTACGCAAGATTCTAGAATCTTAGAAAGATTCTAGGAATTAACTGGCAAAGAAATATTACCAACAAAGAGCTCTAAGAAAGATTCTAAGAAAGATTCTAGGAATTAACTGGCAAAGAAATATTACCAACAAAGAGCTCTATGCCAGAACGAAATGTAAACAATGGAGTGAAATAATAAGAGAAAGGAGACTAACATGGCTAGGACATCTCATGCGATTGCATCCAGAAACACCAGCAAGGAAAGCCCTTAAAGAATATCTCAGGAAAGTAAAACGGCCACAAGGAAGACCAAAGACGACCTGGATGCAGACAGTAAGGCAAGATTTGGCCAGCATCGGAATTAAACTGGATCTTTCAAAAAAAGCACAAACATTGAATAGATTGTCTGAACTGACACAAGATAGAAAGAACTGGCGTGACATTGTGAGACGCGTTGTGCAGTATCAACTGCGTGTGACGTCTTAGTAGTAGTAGGGTCTACGCATAGGCTATAAAGAAGGGTGCAAACGTGAAAAAACAGCTTGAAAGAATGAAGACAATTTGATGGCTTCTTTCTGACAACTAAATTTACTTCTGATTTTAAAACAAAATATTGAACTTTTCAAGAAACGACGAGAAGCAATTTCAAATGAATAAAAAAGGTGAACTTGTGACTTGGCTACCACAGTACACTGTTAATTTCGACGACTTTTCATGACAAGAAAATTAAAAAAGTTCTTGACAAATGAAGAGGACACCAGCTGAGTCCCTCAAAACTTTTGGGAGTGAAATTAGAGTTTAAAGACATCTCCACAATATTTACTAATATCTCAATGAAATTAATGAATAATTCAAAAATGAATCTTACCTTTTCCAAATACCATCCAGAAGCTGGCCCTGAATTATCATGCCCAATTCGTAAATGGTGTAAAGGACTAAATTGCTCTGAACACTCAACAGTAAACAAATCAGTTTTGCCTCGTTCAAAGTTATTTTTGCTGTCATCTTCAAGAAATAATTTTCCACTGTTATTTTCTCCATCTTTTCCACCAAATAAAATTACAAAAACATTTGCATCTGTGCCAGCACCTCTGATGTCACCAGTGGTCACGTGAACATGGTAAGGGATTCCTAGAAAGAAGGAAGAGAACGGGGCGAAAACAAGTGGATAAGAAGCCCCAAGGAAATCAAAAAAAGTATCTGGTTAATCAAAAAAGTTTTGACGTTCAAAAACTAGCAAAATTTGGTTTAAATTCCTTTCATGGATTACAGAAAGCAATGAATAATAAAAAGAATTCTCATACACAGAAATAATTTGTCGTGAGCCATAATATATTTCTGTGAGATGAAAAAAATTTCAGCAATCTGGTACTAGTTTCTTACGAAGCAGTTTCTTATAAAAAAACGTGTACCACCGGTTTCTCAAAAGCGGTTTCTAACAAAAATGACTGTAACCTATTTACAAAAATGACTGTAATTGATCTTTGTGTTTACGTGTTGACAAATAGAAAATTTTTAGTTTATTTACCTGTGGATCCCTCCATTCCTGATGATCCTGACAAAATAAGATCTCTTGAAATTTTCCCATCATCTTCTGTTTTAGAAAGCCATCGACCACATGGGAATTCGAATGACTTTCCTTCGCCATCTTGAACTACAACCTAGCAATTGGAGGAAAAAATTTGTAGCATGGTGAATGTTATTGCCTTAAAATAAAATAAATGTGTACCTAAATGTCTCGAGAAATTTTCGAAAAGCTCAACAAAAATTTAGAAATTATCTACAAGAATGTTCTAAACTCCTGAATTCAATAACAAAACAATGTTTCAACTATCTAGAAAAATACAGTAAAAATTAGAAAAATAAAACTAAAGCATTTTGTGGCACGGTGAATCTTATTGCCTTAAATCCAACTTCTGTAAATGTTACTGATAAATAAAAACAATCGACCTGATGTCTTGAGAAATTTTGAAAAAGTTAAGAAAATATTTTCAGGAATGTAATCAACTCTGGTTTTAATTTTCTGAAACAAAGTAAAATAGATTACTAAATAACATGAACTAAATTATAAAGAAAAATACTGCAAAAAAATGTATAGCATTTTAAAGATTCTTGTTCCTTGTAAGGCTGAGAAAAATTTTAATCTGGAAACATTTTTGATGCAGGAACAATTAAAAAAAGATTTCTTCAAACTGATCTGACCAGAGGGAGAGGTTTTCAAAAAACGATCAAAATAAAAAACTATTGGATCATATCTCTCTCGTGGCATTTGATAGATGACATGTATTTTACTTGAACAAGAAGCTAGGGTTTGAGCCAGTACTGAAAGTTGTTATCAGATTTTGAGCACTCAAGAGTTTCTGTCCTTCGTGAACATTTCACCTTTCCGAGTAATAAAAGAGTGGAAATAAAAAGTGACAGGAGCGGGATTCGAACCCGCGCCACCGAAGTGACTGGTGCCTTAAACCAGCGCCTTAGACCGCTCGGCCATCCTGCCAACATGCCAGACTAACAGCATTATTGAAAATCGTTCTCAGTAACAGGTGACGCAAGTTATGAAGGCAACAAAAAGTACAGAAAGGTCGTTAGTAAATATTACTTTCTACGCACCTTGTCGAGAAACCAACCCGCAGCAACCCCTTTATTGTCATGACCAATTCGAATTCTTTTAAGGGAGCCAACTGCAAGTGTTTCAATCATGAATGTGTCCACGCTAAAAGTAGAATGAATCAAAATTAAACTTTATTTGTAGATAAATTTGTTAACTTATGTGTGCCTTCGTAAAAATAAATGAAGTGGTTAAATGTTCTTCTCAAAATTGCAAGTCCCAAACTAGTGAAACTGAATGAAAAATTGACAAAGATACGTCATGTATTCCTAACGTGAAATTTGCCATATTAAGACTCTCAAAAGAATCTTATGCAGAAGGAAGATATTCAAGAAACATTTTCATTATTCTAGGAAATCCCCATCAAATTTTCGCTCATTTCTTGTTTTAATGGGAAGACGTATGTCTTTCGTGAGAAACTCTTCGCAAGAAACTCATCAAAAATTAAGAAACTTCAAAACTGGGACAAAGATATTTCCCTTCATTTTTTCCGCGTATTGTACTCCCAATTCCAAGGTACACTCAAGTAATTTCTAGAAGTAGCATAACTTCACTTTCCTCGTTGTGAACCATTCAGTAGCGCACAAGATACAGTAGAAACCCGCGTATAAGAACCTACGATTTGGCAAATCAGCCTGGGTTCTTAAACAACGAATACAATGGATTGGTTCTTATACACTCTTTTTTTTTATAAGAATACTATAAATGTTTTCCAGCCTCAATATTCTTAAGAAATTTTTCATTTTGAGCCTTAACATATTCTTAAAGTATTCTTATTTTTTTCAAATCTGATATGGTTTCAGGGGAACATAGTTCAAAGAAGTGTCATATCATTATGAAGAAATGGTTGAACGAAAGACAAATTTAAGCAATTGTAACAATAAGAATGTTATGAGCATCGCAAGACAGGCAACTGCTGGAAAATGAGACACAAATATACGAGCTGAGGCTGAGCAATATTTTTATAATATTCTTAAAATTTGGATGATTCTGAGCCTGAATATTCTTATAAACAATATTCTTATAAAAAAAAAAAAATAGTGTAGAACAATAAACAATTTGACAAGTTCAGCATGTAGGTTCTTAATCGACTAGGTTCTTATACGCGGGCTTTTACTGTAAAAATAAAGAATGTTATGAAACTAGTAGAAACTCTCCAGAAAGCTTTAAATTAGATATATCACCTGCAAATGCTCACGAATAACACCAATACGTAGAAGTGTTTTGCAAAGGAATTTTGCGTTATCGCAAATCTCAGGTAGGTGATATCTAGAATTTGAGACGGACTTAAGTGTCTTCATTCAATTTACCTCTTTCTTTGGAAATTGTTTTTCCATTTGTTGCTCAATTTATGTTGCCCTGTGTCTCCCCCATCTCCAAATAAGGTAATATGAACGTTGGCATCTGTTCCAGCCCCTCTGACATCTCCAGTATGGGTCATTATCTTGTATTTGTGAGCTGCAGAAACAAAACATTCCAAAATTCATTTGGTTGTGTGTACCGGGTGCGCCAAAATAAACTATGCACGTTTGGCAGGCCATAATAAATCGTACACTGGACCGATTTTGAAGATTTATGACTTAATCTTTAGTAGAAAGCCTGAATTAGATTCTAGGACTTTTTGCAAATTTTACGTTTTCAGTTTTTAGAGCGAGAAGCGAGTTTCTTGAAATGTTCATTTTCGAAAACATTGAAAGCGATCAAAAAACGTCGATCAAACTTAAAAAGATTCAACATGAGTGAACAAAGAGAAAACGTTTTCAGTTGGATTTGGGGGTTAGTACGAACTCTCGTACAGAAGATTACAACTAATCGATTTCTAAATCCCAAATTACCAGGAACAAGTTTTCTCTTTGTCCATTCGTGTCGATTCTTTACAAAATTTGATCAACGTTTTTCGATCGTTTTCAGTGTTTTCGAAAACTAAAATCTTAGGAAACTCGCTTGTAGCTCTAAAAACTAATAATGAAAAAAATTGCAAAAAATCCCAGTGTCTAATTCAGGCTTTCTACTAACGATTAAGTCATAAATCTTCAAAATTGGACCAGTGTACGATTTATTGTGGCCTGCCAAACGTGCATAGTTTATTTTGGCACACCCGGTAGTGTAATTTTTGGGAGTTGACAAACCACGACGCGAACAATGCAACGTTAGCAATGTGTGACATTGTAAGTATGAAATAAGTAAGATTAAACTGTAAATATGTAGTTTTTCAGTGGTCCTAAAATTCTGTAAAAACTTCCGAAATTTCGTGGGAAAACGTCCACAAATGTTTTGTCCCAACATATTTTGCACGAAATTTATTCGTCCGAAATTTTCGGCTTTTAATATACTGACCTTGTGCAACGTTATCTAAATTTCTTGTCCCTAACAGTTGTCTCACAATTTGTCCATCATCTTCATCTTTTGATAACCATTTGTTGCATGGAAAATAATAAATTTCTTTTGCCTTGCTTTGATTCTTGACAATAATCTACAAAGACAAATCATTCTTTGTTAAATCTTTTGTTACACATTGTTCTTGGGATGAGACAAATCTGATTGAGGTTTGAGTGAATTTGAGGATGTATTTGATTGGTACCAATTCTGAAAACCGTAGACCTGGTAGACTAGGAGTTTATTTTATAGACTCCAAACTTCTCAAAAAGGTAGGTTTGGTCGGTTTGGAAGGCCTTCCGAGACTTCTGCTTCAAAAGGCAGAAGGTTTGGCAGACTTTGGGGCAGGGCCGAAGCCAGTGGGAGGCTGGGGACGGAGCGCCCCCCCCCCAGGAGGATATTTGTCGAAAACTTTACTATACCTGTCGGATTCTTTTGTGGCTACAGGCCCACATTTAGAAGATCGTATTGGGAAAATGGTGCATAGAACATGAATTTATTGTCTTTCGAGGATACCTTCTGAAATGAACTTTGAATCTACTGCATATTTTTGCTTCATATTCACTCATTTTAAAGGCTCCAACGTTGAAACTTCAAAATAATTCCAAAATCTAGCCAATAAAGGAACATATCAGTCCTTCCGTGCATGATTGTAACATATATTCCTAAAACTGGGGTTGTTGCTGTTGCTGTTGCTAATTGTTAATCGGAAATGTTTGGTATGATGCTCGTTTTCATGAGCAATTGGCAAACCCCCTGGGAGAATCTGAATTTGTAGAACTTACCTTGTCCAGGAACCAGCCAGGAGCGAATCCAGCGTTGTCATGTTCAATGCTGAAACGGAAAAATAACAAAAATTAACACAGTAAGAACCTGCAAGATAGAAACCACTTCATAAGAAACCTCAGGCTGATTTTTTGAGAGATGGTGCCCTTCTCAACCTGATATTAGGAAGGTTTCTTATAGGAGGATCGCAAATAAATTCATATCTAATAATCTTTGTTAAAATCAGGTGCCAAACATCTTCTAGAGATTTCATGCAAAAGCATCTCCATCTATACTTGGCATGTATGCTATGGTTGAGTAAATTGAGAGAGAATACTACTATGTTAGGAAACAAGAATATACTTTTCAATAGTGTTTCCTCTGGGTTTGCTCTAAATATTTAGGTTGAAATCACTGAAAGTTTCTCGACGGTGCGAGGAAAGAATAAATTTAAGGATTGAAAATCGAGGGGCTCAGGTTCCTTTGCATTGAAAAGCGAGGAGGAACAACGATCTGAAGACATGTCGTCAGAATTTCTTGCCCGAAATCTGATCCAATTTCGCTGCATTGCACATAGCGCTGCACAGTATCATTTGTATGGAAACGAGTCTTCAAAAGTTCAGTGATGAGTTGCACAGATTACTCTTGGTACTTTTGTCGAAAGATTGTCCTCGAGATCCCTCGAAAACCGAAGAGAAAAAGCTGGATATAATAACCCATCCAGTATAAGATCATAACCCACCCAGTATAAGATCGTAGCCCACCAAGTATAGGATCATCCACCCATTTAGGCGCATAGGTTCCATATATAGCGTTTATAGGTTGGGTAAGAATGTCAAATCTTTCACTGGCAAATATGGAATCAGGGGGTGCATTCTAAGCCAAAGTAGAGGATGTTTTTTCAAAAATGTTCCTCATACTCCAATTGATAGGATAACTGTCACAAAACTATAAAAGTTTCATTGTCACTAATCGCAAGCATAATATTGGGAGATGCATTGTAAGCCAAAGTCAAGGATATTTCTTCAAAAATGTTACTCGCGCATAGGATAACTGTCACAAAAACTATCAAAGTTACTTTGTCGCTAATGGCAAGCATGATATTGGGAGATGAATTCTAAGCCAAAGTAAAGGGCGTGGCCCTAAAAATTTTCCTGGGGGCCCAGCCCCCAGACCCCCTCACTTCGATGCATTCCCACTTAAAATTTACTCTAATCACCGCTGCTTACGAGAATTCACGATGAGTTTTGTAAATCAAATAAGTCGAATATTAAGTAAATCTTACACAACAGTCTTGACAAAGTATTCTTATCCTGTCGTAGTTTGATTTTATCTAGCCTGTTTGATATTTATTTGGATTCGTAGATTTCCTATTTTTTCTCCAGAACCTTCGAGCATGAAATTCTATTAGCAATGCATGCACAGAAGGGCGTTGCCAAAAGAAAAGAGGGCATCGCCCAAGAAGATTTTCCGGGGGCTTCGCCCCCGGACCCCCGTAGTCTTTACGCTTTCGGCGCGAATTAGTGCCCCCCCTTTAATCTGAAAAACGCTCCTATGGGCCTGTGGAGTTAGAAGATAAACCAAGTAGAGAACAAGAGAAAAAAGGAAACGAAAGGGTGATGATTGTTATCTGCCAAAGAAGAAAAAGAAAAAGAGGGAAACATAAAATGTATTTATTTATATCCGACGGATATTTCTTTCCGAAAATGTTCCAGCATGAAAACTCCTGTTTACATAAAGATTTACATGTTGGTTGCAAATTTATTTTGGATCTAGTTAAAGGCACATTCAAAAGTCTTATTTTCAAATCTTTTCATTTTACGCCGGTATTTAGCGTGTCCTTGATTTGTTAGATTTGTTTCGTTGTGACATCGCGGAGCGAGGAGTCAACTTACTAATTTTGGTAATGCGAGGAGGAAGCAATTGGAGAAAAACGTATTTGCGAGGAGAGCTGATGGCGTTAAATGCGAGGTAGGGAGGAGGGGTTCATTTTTCAACCCCATGTACACCCACTGGCAAACGTTACCACCAACTATACGAAATTCAGAATCCCTGTGCCAGTTTAAAACAAAAATAAAAAATTGGAACGGAGAAAATTGTCCATGTAAATCATGCCGCGTTTTTATTCCGAACTTGGGCTTTTTATGATAATATTATTTAGATATCTGCTTTTATACGCTTTTATGCTTTTATACTGTATACTTTTGATGAATTGTAAATATTTTATCCCCTTTTTTCTGATCTGATGTAATATTTGTATCTTAAAATTTTAACTAACGTTGGAATTAATTAGCTGATTACTTTTAGCTATATTTTTTATGTAATCCAACGATAAAGAAATTGATAATAAAATAATAATAGACTATATGATAAGAAACTTGTCAGCCTGTTTCCAGATTAATACTATCATAACAAGAAATTAAACAGGCTGATTTGAAAAAACCGGTTTCTAATTTGCGGGTTCTTCCTGTATTAAAAAGCAAAGAGCATGTTCAAGCAACAGGGCTCTGATTGGACTCGATGCACCAACTCGATGAACCAAAACTTGATGTTTCCTGCACATAAAACTTTGAAGGGAACATGTATTACATGACTTACATTAACTTTTGCAGCTTCCCAAGCGACTTTGTCTTTATTTTGAAAACATCTGTCTTGCTTCTCTCAAATGTATCAACACTCCTGAAAATGTAAATAAAAGTATGAGCAGAATAGGCTTCAAATGAGATCGTCATGTATGGCTACACATTTTTTTGATAAGAACTAAAGATTTGAGCTAGTATTGAAAGTTTCATAAAAATTATCAGATTTTGACAACTGAGAGTTCCATACGAGTTTCTTAAAGGTTCCACAACAATCTCTATGTTTACAAATGATTCGAATCGACACGAAAGAAACGACGCAAGGTAAAATTCTCCATCTATACTCATTTGAATGGTGTCTTAGTATCAGCATTTGCAAATGTTAAAAAGTTAATTGATGTTCTGGTTAAAACGGTGCAATCTTCAATAAAACCATAGTTTATAAAGGTCTTCAGTATGGCGGTAATTAGAAATCCGTAGCTTTGGTGGTTTACGAGTGGTTTACGGTGGAATACGCTTGTTTCGATAAGGTTTGACTGATGTTAGACATTCTCCAGTACTGTATTTATCGTTCTTCCTTTTTAGTGTAAGATTGTATGTAGTTTAACTCTTATTTTCTATTTAATGCCATGGGGTAGTCATAGTCTATTGCTCCTCATGGTATAGTTTTTGTAGTATTGCTAAGTAGTTTGTAGGTAGAGTAGTCCGTAATATATATTGTAAATTTTCAAAGGTATATAAAAAATCAGGTTTATCGCTCCTTGACAAACAACTTGGAATTGGGCGAGTCGTAACCGCATTTCAACAAACGCAAGCTGGCGAAAGACGAAAATTGAAGATAGAAGAGATGCTCTTTCAATGACATCGAAAATGATGAGTAAATACCTTTCGCAATCCAGTTATAAAGAGTTCCAAATCAATTTGAACGGAAGGAATTGATAACGAAACAGCAATGTGTTGTTCCAGCTGCATATACACAAATTTTTCGACTCAACTTAAAACAAGCATTTTACTATCAAAAGTAGAGAATTTTTGTTATCATAAGACCAACATGGCCTAATTGGTTTTTGATTAAATGGTAGTTCGTTTTCAGGTAGTGGCATTATTATTTTGATGCCTCTACTGTGCACTGATAACAAGATTTACATTTCTATCCAATAAGAAATCGCTTAGCCGGCTCGATTATAGAAACTGCCGCCACACAAGACCTCCTTCACTTTGGATTTTCATCACTAACATTGAAGTGCAACTTTCAGAGCAGTCATTCGACGGTGGCGTTCACTCATTTGTTACAATATTGTGCTGTTCATGTAGAAATGTACAACACAATGCGTCTATTTACTTGCAAATTATAAATATTGCATTGCTTTTAAGAATTCGAGAGAGAGAGAGAGACCTCTGTGAAGAATCATGCAGAGAGAAGACAGCTCTTCAAAGGAATACTTCACTGAAATACCTCAGTAAGCCAAGAGCAGGCATTCAAGTAAAACTGCTGTATCATTGTGCAAAGGATAACAAGTAGACCCAAGTATATAGGGGTTGTATTTGTTCATGAAAATTATAGATTACATCGCCTCTAAGAATTACGAGAGCTACCTTGATCAAGAATGATGCAGAGAGGAAACAGCTCCTCGAATTTTTCACTCATTTGTTTCATAACTCCCGTAAGAGTCTACGATCTGCATGAGACATTATTTGCAATATTCCTTGGAATCTTATCTCCACTGACAGTAACTTCAAACTGCCTATTGATCCTCGCACTTAAGAAAACGAATCAGCTGAATACTTATTCTAACAAATTCATACAAATAATGAGCTCTTGCGACTTGGTAACAGGCCTAATTTTTCAACCGGCTCTTATTGCCATGTTCTTCATGAATGAGAGGAACACAATTTGTTATTTGATGTCCATCATGAACCTCGGTACAATCATCATGTTTAAAACGTCTGCTTTGCTCTCGATTTTGATTTCGATCGATAGGTACCTTCACGTAACAAAACTCAATCGCTACAATGTTTACATGAATGGCACACGAATGAAGGCATCGATCGGACTTTGTTTTGTCTCAGGAGCTTTCCTTACATGCTTATATGCATTTGGCGGATCATTTGCTGTGCATACTTTGCTAGTGATAATAGAGATCTCACTTTTATGCTTCGTGTGTATATTGTACAGAATAATTTCACACGATTTACAGAAGCACCTCAATGACAGAAATAATACCAGAAGAAGGCCTGGAGAAACTGCCAACATAGAATCCACTCAGAATCAAACCGACCCTGGTCCTAACTCAAGAGCGCAACTTTCTGCCATAAAAACATTGCGAGTGCTTCAAGTGACAATGTTGGTTCTCTACACCCCCGTTCTAGTTCTCTCAGTACCATTGGAATACTACCGCCTGCATCTGCGAGTTTCCCCAATCCGTATGTTGAATGAAGCTTTTAGCTGGTCGCAAATACTTCTTGAATGCAACGCTTGGATCAACGCCTGCATCTTGATTCACGGCAATAGCAGTTGTCGTCGATTTTTGCTGTCGAAGATTCGTAACAGTGCTCGCAGTTTTTGGAATCGTAACAGCGTCGCAGCACTTTCGGACGGCGAAAGACGAAAAGTTCAGGTGGAAAAGATTCAACCTTGATAAATGGTCGTTTCGATGAGGTTTATTATTGCTTCATTCAAAGAAAATTCGTAGTTCAGTACGTCGTAACCGTATCGAAGTATACATGTTTGGCGAAAGACGACAAGATGAGCGAAAGTTGAGGGTCTTGTGGAGTGAGGCTAGAAGTTGCCCTCTGACTTAGGCCAGAGCAGAGGTGGGAAAAGTGTGACTCAACAGGATTTTTCGTCATATCATTGTGGTAGTAATTACGTATGAGCCTATGTAGATAGTGTTCCTATAATGTTGATAAAATAAAGAGACAAAAGAAGTGTGTCCGTCTTTGTGTCAGCCTTGAGTTGAAGAAATTTCCAACAATAGACCATTAACTATTCTAAAAAAAACTAGTCTTGCTCGAGCGATATCTTCATACACTTTCCATATTAAGCGTTCGATTGAGTAGCGTTTGAGCTTCTATTATTATTATCATGCACATTCGAAAATTCTACAAAATGTATCAAAATATCGTTCGATTCAGATTCTTTTTTACAAAAGCTAAATGGTCTATTGTAATAGGCGTCAAAATACCTGTTGACTAACTGCACCCTTGGGGTTTGTCCATGATCACCAAATATAGTAACAAAGACATGAGCATCTGTACCAGAACCACGTTTATCCCCCGTGTAGACTTCAACTTCGTAAACTACAAAATGAGAGAATCGTAGAGTAAAGGGGGGGCACCAAAAAGAAAATCATCATCATACATTTATTTCACGAAGACAAAATTTTAAAATAGCCAAGTTAGAGCTAATAAATGCCCCAAGGGGGACTCCCTATTGTCTGTGACGAAGTGGGGTCAGATGCCTAAATTTCACGAACTTTATGACAGCTAACAGCAAAGAAACTATCTGAGCAACAGACCGACAGAACGACAGATTGAAACGATCATTTCAAAAAGAATTCACAAAAGTATTTACCAATGCGTTCAGCACTTCCACTTGCTGCAGGTTTCAGCAATCGTTTTACTTGACAGTCACCATCATACAATGAAAGCCATGCGTGACATGGGAATACAAATGTTTTACTATTCTTTTCATTAGTGATTCTGATGTCTTCTAAAAACCAAGATTGATTTCTTTCCAAACCATCATGCTGTAGAAAAAAAACAGACAATTGAAACACACAATAAATCAACCCAAATAAGACTTATGACTCCTTTGTTTCCTTGTGCTTTTTTACTTCAAGATGGCGCTTCGGTCAACAGAGACTCATAATATTACTCTGAACAACCTGATCCAATTTAGGCCCAAACTCTGAGCTTCCTTAGAGGACCAATCAGATTGCGAGATTTACCTGTTGAGCAAGGTTTACCACAGGGATACAAGGGACTCATCATCATAAGTCTAAACCCAAATATGATTGAAATTCTAACAAAAATAAGATTTGAATAGATGTGATGTATACCGTCTGAAATTACAATCTTCTTCTTTCGAATGCTATGCAGTTTGGATATCTAAATATCATCAATTGTAATTGATGCTAAAGCAAGCGTGGCCAGTTTCAAATGCAGCATGCTGTAAGACCAAAATCAAGGTATTTTAGTCGTAAAAAGTTTTCAAACATATTTTGTAGAAACATTTTTGGCCTAGAAGTACTTCTTGAGGTGCTGCATTTTGGTAGGCAATTTAGAAATTTACATATATCAAAAGTGATAAAATGAGCTCTTGCAAAGATGAGTTTTGCCTGTGCATTTCCTGTATCCTACACTACATTGACCATACTTACCAAACAGTCAATTAAGTGATAAATAATTCAATAGACGATTGCGCTAAAGATGGCGGCAAGGAATTTTTTACCAAGATGCATTGCGTTCTAATAAAGATTCTTTAACGATTCTATAGGAATTCGATTAAAGAACGCAGTGCATCTTGGTAAAAAATTCCTCGCCGCCATCTTTAGCGCAATCGTCTATTGATGTGCTAAAGCTGGATATCACTGGAAAAGGCTAAATCATCCAGTTTCTGATGATATATTAGCGAAGGGCAAAATCCATTCTCTTTCATTCTCCACCTTAGTGAAATTTTGTTCCAATGGATAAACAATGGTACTTTGACTGACCCCTGACCCAAGGATAAAAGTTGCCAGCATTGTTGTTACTTTTTGCATTGGCTTGTGCAAGAATGCTATCTTTCATTGCGTTGGTTTTTGTGCTGAAAAAAGCCTGTATTTTGACACAATGCGCCAACCAAAACATTTGCCCTGAAACAGAACCGTTTTGTATAAATACAGCTAAGCAAAAGCCAATGTCCTCAATTTGTAAAATGGCAAAACACAATGTAATTAACTGACTGTTTGTACATGAATTGCAGTTAAATCCACAAAAAGCCTTACCTCAACTTCAATTGCAACAAGTTCTCCAATATCAGTTCCTCTTACAGAAAAATTCTCAGTACTACCAGGGCTGAATCTGAATACAGAATGTTCCCCATTGAAGGCCGCGACACCATCTTCATGTGACTTTTTTGTGAGATGCTGCTTTGCAAGTTTGCCTTTAGTTCCTCTCATTTGAAGAAAAACCTGATGAAACAGAGAAACAGATGTATTCCCTTTAAATCAAATGAAAGATGCATTAACCAGTCATGCAATATTTTTTCAAAGATTTGATGGGTATGCTGGAAAATCAACAGAAATTAATGAAGTCTAAAGTCTTACCCTTGCATCAGTTCCTTGGCCTTTCTTACTACCAGTCCGCACACTGATAAGATATGTTGTACCCTCTGTAGAAAAATCAAGCTGTTGTTAGTCAACAAAGTAATGATTTTCAAATCTTCATCTCATGATATATATCAAAGGCCTTGCACATATTAACATGGCAATAATTCTCAATAATTCTAAAGAATTTTCAAGAATTCTTCATATCCTAATTAAAAATTTCAGTCATATGAAAGAACATAAAATTTTGAGAATAATTTCAAGAATCTTTAAAAAACGAGAATTTCAATAAGACATTGAAAATGTTTTCAAGAATCCTTAAAAATTCTTGAGAATTCTTAGACAGGAAAGCTACATATGCCTGCAAGGCCTGTACTGTATAGAAATTTAAATCAACATCTCTGTGGATAAAAAGAAACAAAGTATTCTGTTAAAATTTAAAGAAGTGCAATTATTATAAAAATTTGTATCAATGTTTTACGAACCTTTTCTCTTTGCATCCCTCAATTTCTGAAACAAAAAACAGCAAATTCAAATATATAAATTAAATCAAGATGATGATAAAAATGAGCCATACATGTATAAAAAACAGCGTGTAAACATCAATCATATTCTGCAAAGACTGAACTTTAAAGGACACAGAGAAAACAGAGAAAAAAGTTTTTTTCATCAACAGAAAGACTTTCTTGAAATCAATGTAGGAACACCATGTTAATGTGCACAAGGCCTGAACTAATATGTAGATGAACTGTAATGCTAGAAGTAGGCAGCTGAAAAATATAAAACAATTTCTGATATATATTTGGGATCTTGAATAAAAACTAAATAATGAATCTTCAAATCAGCTGCGCGTACAACTTATCATCACCTGTGAAAAGTGACTACTGATCTACTGCACTTGGCCTCTGCAAAAGGAACAAGAAGCAAGCATATCAAAATATAAATAAAATGAACATACCTTTTGCTTTGAGTCTGATAGACTTGGTATCATCATTCCGAGCTTCCTTGCATAATAATCAGATAGATGCGGATCCTCTAAGGGGTTGTATTCTTTCATTGTGTATTGTTTCCCATTTACAACTTTTGGCAAATCATGTGGACTCTGTCCAAGAAAAGCTCTGGGTGCAAACGGAGCTCTTTTACTAACGCTGGATTCCAACGGTGAATGATTCAAGCCAAGATGAAACTTCTTTGTCGGTTTTGTCAAACTTGCATTTGGGTTTTTCCATGTTGTACCAGCTGATAGAAGATAGAACAGAAGGCTTAAACTATACGAAAATAAATCAATTTTGCAACTTATATATAGAGTAAAACCTGTGTATAAGAGCCTTGTGGATTAAGAACTTACAGGCTGAAATTCAGTTCCAATTGTTTTATAAGAACCAATCCATTGTATTCATTGTTTAAGAACCCAGGCTGATTTGCAAATTGTAGGTTCTTATGAGCAGGTTTTTACTGTATGAAAACTCCACAACCTTGGTTAAAATTTTGATAAATAAGAAGATATTTTTATCCATTCCAGTGTAAACACCCCTGAAAATAACATCAAATCAAACATGGATATATAGAGACTCATTTGGATCTGTCCCAGTGAAAACAGGATACTGTATATATCCCATGCTGCTAAGCTTGTCCCTTGCATGTAAGAAGTCCCAAGGGTCCCGAGGGTGCCTCAAATCTTTAAGCACACCAACATTATCAAGGAAGGCATTTTTGAAAGCTCCACATTTATCATTTGGAAAAGAAAACTTCTGGCATACTTTGCAAAGTAAGGGCCTTTCATTTATCATATCTTTAGCAGCATTGGGCCATTAAGGAGGGAGGGGGTTTTACTCTAGGCTTTTAAGAAAATAACAAATCAAACAGAAATATGTTTCCTCTCAATCTTTTTGAAAGGTCAATGGCTCTATCAACATTGAAAACGCAGAGAAAATTGCAACATTTATTTTGATTTAGCAACAAGAGTCTTCAATGGTTTTAACAGACTGCCATTCAGGAGGGGGTGGGGTCTTGATCTTAGGGGCTCAATGTCATTAAAAATAAGATAATTGAAAGTTCAAGGCCCTTTTTAGTGAAATATATCAAATAACATGTTTACCGCTAGCTGGTCTCTTTATTCCACTAATCCCTTTTTTTGCAAAACCAGCAGCAGTTTTTGGTCTTGTTGGTTGATCCAACAAATGCCTGTCTTTCAATGCATCACTCATTCCTTTTGAACTGTGCATCTTTCTTTCAAAAATTATACTCAATCAAATCAATCCTTGAATATTCCATTCATTTCTTTCTTGTCTTAAATTGATCACACATGGTCAGAAACTACAAGTATAATCCAAACATTTTGGTAGTACTTGCATGCCATTTTCAGTTTAAATTCAATTAATTTCTGACAGCTTTTGAAGTTCCAATACAGGCCATCATATCAAGCTCTCTCGAGCTTTTTTTGTCTTTTTTGTCAACAAGATTCCAATGCCACTTCGCACCAGAGCCAACAGCTTTATGACAGATTAAATAGTAAATTTCTCCCTTTAATAAGACACTGTTACGGTGATATTTGGATCCAGCAACCAATAACTTTGCTCTGCAATCAATTTAGGCGCATTTAGGCCATCGAGCTTTGCGTGGGTCTTTTGTCAAAAAGAGACTTCGCACACGATCCAAAAGCTTCCTAAGGCCTTCTCATATAAACGAGAGTTTAAACTGTTAAAAGGTTCCTGCAATAAGACACGGTTACGATAAGGTATTTGAATCCAACAGCCAACCAAAGCAAAGACTTTAGACTCCACTCACAATCAGTATTTATCTCAACCTTCCTTGCCAAGCAACATCATCAATACAACAGGTGAATTTCCCGCCCAACTGTTACTTCATGTACAAATAGTGAATTCATAATGGCAGATTTGAAAATCTTATGTCCGCACATTTCATATTTGGTGAACAAATTTCTTCAACCCCTCTGCACGTTTTTTTTTTATAAGAAACTGGTTTATAAGAAACTAGTACTATGATGACCAAAAATTTAAGAAACTCTAGTACTACGCTCAAGAATAGTTAAGAAACTCTTAACATTCAAATTCTGTATGTCTCTTTTATTCTATGTCTCTCTAACAAAGGTACCGTCATCTTTTTTAACTTTTAACTACAAAAATTGGTAATTTTTTGCCTGAATGTGCATGACTTATTCGTGATGACAATGCCAATGTAAAATGGAAGCCCTTTGTCGAGAATAAGCCTCAAATTTGAACAATATCGCAATTTTGGCCCAAAAAAATAAGAAACAAATTAAGAAACTTTTACTACTAAAACACCGAAATTTCCATGCGAAATTAAGAAACTTTTAGTACTAAGTGCTGATCCAAGTTTCTTATAAAAAAACGTGTAATTTACTCCGACTCCCTTTCTTTGTCAATTTTTTTAAGATTCTTCCAACCTCATCTTTTCTGCAAGCCCTAACTTGACTTACACAAGAGTAGCACGCCTAAAATGTAGAGGGGAAGCGTGGCAATTCGAAAACATGGACAGACAATGATTTTATGTTTTTGTTTGTTACTTTATTGACATCATTTCTAACTAAATAGCCCTACCCTAATGGGGCCACGTACATCTCCCTTCTCTGAAAATGAGTACTCAGGTGGGAGGCTGTCAATGGAAAGACCTTCTCTTCGTCCTTCGAACTACTTATCCACGGAGCATCAAATTATGGGGCAAAGGAAAGGAGTTTCTACCCGTTCCTTGAGGATCTAAGGGTGTGTTTCATTGGTAATTCTAAGCCTACCAAATTCTGAAACCAGTCGACCTCGCAGAGATGGAAACTATATTTCCCAATTTGACAAGAAGATCTTTGAATGTTTGAAAAAAGAGCCGGTTTTGGATTCACCATGGTGAAAAGTTTAGCCTGCGTTCAGACTCGACTCTGCACGCAGGCTAGAAACGAGAATTTCTCCGAAGTCTGCCAAGCCAAACCTTCTGCCTTTTTGGAGCTGAAGGCTTCAGAAGGCCTTCCAAACGTACTATTTTGAAAATCTCCGAGTCATTCAACCCAAACCCCGAGTCTACCAAGTTCACCGTTTTCAGAGTTGATACCAATCAAATACACCCTAACAGCTGCGTTCTACACATGTCGAAGCTCCTGCGACGCGCTGTGCATAACATTCATAGCAATGGTTTCTGTAATTTGGTGGAATGTGATTGGCTACTTTTTTCCCGCGTCGAACGAATTTCTTTTCTGACGCCAGAAAATAGAACACTTGCTACACGTTATTAATTCTTTTCCAACATTCTATTTTCTAACATTCTATTTCAACCATTTTCTTTTTGCTGCGAAGAAGATATAGCGAGACAAACATTACCTTTGAAAGCATTTTTAGTAATAAAAGAGTCTCCTAAACCTGGTAGAAGTAAGAAAGGACGTCAAGGAAGTGTTTCAGAGAGTTCAAAGTGTTCAAGAGAATTTTGTAGAAACCCTGACAAGAAAAGAAAACAGAAAGAGAGGTGAGAAAAATTTTCAGTCGGGAAGGAACTTTCTTACTTAGGCCCCAAAAAATACGAGGAGAAACTTTGCGCTCAAAAACTTTTTGAAAGAATTATCTACTTACGAAAACTCCTTTGAGCTTCTAATAAAGAAGATAGAAAAATGTTTGCTCAAATGATAAACATTCTTTATATAGAGCAAACACTTTGCTCTCCATAGAAAACATTTCAGAGCTTTTGCCGTTGCCGTTGCCGGTTATCGTTAGGGTTAAGGCTGGTTGGTAAGTTTTTGGCGCTAGTTTTGTAGGGTTAGGTTAGGTTTCATACTTTTGAAAAGTACTATGTCAAACTTTTGGTCGAAATAATATCCACCGGATTTTTTAGTGGAAAAACGTCCCCTCTTTCACCTGAAGTCTGCTCCATGCTTGCTAAAAGAAGGCCAAACCGTTAGCAAATATCATTATGTTTGGTAGGCGACGTAAGAAAATAAAAAATTTTAACTTTGACAATTTTTTGAACAAATACAGTGTCTCCCTTCGGTTTGGCAGCATTTCTTGTAAAACTTGCTTCGAAATTCCCTGCAACACTTGTTTGTTCAGCTTCCCCTCTTGCTTCTACCAGGTTTATGTAGGCATTTTAAGAGGAGAAATTGAGCAAGTGCTGCAGAGGATTTTGGAGAGAGTTTTGCTGAAAAATATGCGAAAAACCGAAAGGGAGAAACTGTCTTAGGCCCAATTTTCTCATGAATTGACACCTGATGAAGAGCAAAGCTCGAAACGTTGTGTTTTATCAATTTCTCAATACGTTGTCGTTTTATTAAAGAATACTTGATCCAATTTTCTCGTTGCTGTGAAAGAATTTCGCCAGGACTTTCTATTTATCTCTTATGTACTCGCTTGAAAATTAGGAAAGGTTCGGTGTAACTATCGAAAATACGAAATATATTCGGGGTAGATTCAAACGTACACAAATTATGAAGGCTAACTTATTATCATTTTTGTCCACAGGAATCTGTTGTTCACTCACAAAAATGTCGCTTATTTATGATGAAAACCAATCACCAAACATCACATCACGAAAATGCAAACCGATGAGCCCATTTGTGGCAAAACTTCGCCTGTTACTACAACAGCAGAAATACAACAACGCGATTCGTTGGTCACCGGACGGTCGCTCTCTCATCATATCGGACATTGAAACCTTCAAAGACCAAGTACTGGAAACTGATGATGAAATGTTCAAAACAAAGAATTTCGCAAGTTTCGTGCGGCAGTTAAATTTGTATGGCTTTCGAAAATTGCAGACAAATAACACAAAAGGTGACCCTACAATCGACATGCATTTCGAACACCCGAATTTTCGACGTGATAGGCCCGACTTGGTGAGATTAGTGCAACGAACGTGTAGTTCAGCGAAAAAGAGAGCTTTGATTCGAAGTTTACATGATACCTACAGCCCGAAACGACTTCGTTTCGAAACTGATGGGAGCTTAGGTATAAGTCCGTTGGCTGAGAGGCACAATAATGAAATGGCAACGCCTTTGGCTGATGAAAAACCAATGTCGAAGGCCTTCTACACAAATGAAAACGATTTGCAGAAATTCTCACCACAAATTGAGACCATACACAAAGTGAAGCCAATGTTTTTTAATCAATGTTTCAAGCAAGCACAAGAACATGATTACGCTTTGCCGATGTACGATAATTTGAATTATGAACCGTTGGATGAACGAAGAATGTTTGAATATTTGGACAATCATTTTAGTGATGAAGTAGCCGTTGTTCAGGCACTTCTTAGTCTGTCATCACAAGACAAATAGAATTAATGAATTTAAAATATACTTATACTGTACATAGACGGAGATGACACAACAACTCTGGTTGTAGTCCTCTCGAATACACCTTTCAATAAGTAATTCACTCTGGTAACTGACAAAATCTTTTGCTTCAGTCTTTGGTAGCGTGGCAGAGCTAACTTTTCATAGTCCGTCTTCAATAAGATGTCAAGTGAAAATTCCCGCGAATAATTATAAATGAATGTTTTGTATGAGGAATTTTGCGTTGTCGCAAATCTCACATGAGATCTAATTTGAGACATGTTTGAGATATTTTTTCCAAAACCTAAATTGATTTCCACTGGGTACCAAACTATCAAAAAGGCATTTCTTCTATCTTTTTTGAGAGCCTGCTACCTACGGTAACATTGATTAAGCGTATAACAATGGCTGAAGAAATGCTATTTTGTGAATAATAGAAGTAGCTTTTCACAAAGGAAATATACTCGCCATTTCGAAAAATCTAGCCTACTCGTATATATCAGATTTACTGTCGCAGCTAATACTGTAACTTAGAAAGTAATGGAAATTTGCATCATTGATATTTACACAAACAAGGAACAAGGGCAGATTTTGTAATACAATAGCATGAGTTGCTTTTGCTGACACCTCAATTCAAAGCGCCCGAGTCCCATGTGTGCTTGTAATACTGGAATTGAGGATAATGTGCACTTTTTCCTGCATTGCCCTTTGTTTGTTCCTATGCGTAATGATCTCCTTGGACAGCTTTCACACCTTCCAGATTTTGATGTAAACAACATGGATCCAAAAGCCCTGCTTAATTTGCTTCTTTACGGTAGCCCAATTTTTGATGAAACTGACAATCGAATGATTTTAGAGGCATCCATAGCATATATCAAAGCTACTAACAGGATTAACTGAGGTGTTCCCGGGGATTCTGTGGGCTGGAGGTGTCTTTTGGCCATGGAACTGCCGCTTTGCTGCCGGGTGCTGCGGGCTGGGCGTCATTCGGGGGCGCTTGGTGGGTGGGGCTTGGGCCCTGTGGTGGTTGCGGTCATTGCGGGGCTCGGGCTCCGCTTGCTCGGCTCATTCGGGTGATGGCTGGTTTGTTGTTTTTGGCGGTGGAGTGGCGGTTTTGTGGCCGGGGGCGTTTCTGGTCTGTGGGGTCTTTGGGAATTCTTCGGAAACTTGATGAAAACCTGACGATTGGCGACCCCTTATTCTTATTTATGTTTAGTCTTGTTTTGAGTAAGCCCTTTGTGAACCATGGCACCAGTCATTGGTGACTCACATCCAACCATCTTTACACAAGTTTTGCACCAGTGCATAGTTTTTAGTTTTTGTCTTTATTTCTGTTTTGTTTGTTTGTTTGTTTGTTTGTTTGTTTGTTTGTTTGTTTTTTTCCTTTTTTGTTTTACAATAATTCACCTAAACTAAGCTGGCGTATGCTAGCGTCTGCCAAAATGGAATGGTGCCATGGTACACAAAGTGCTTAATAAGATTGCTGTTAAAGGAATTGTCAAGTGCCGTTCATAGCCAGAACCAGATGACGTCATGTCTATTTCTGCTATGGACGGCACAGAATATTGTATTTGTATATTGTTGAGTTTTAACTTTGATAAAAAAAAAAAAAAAAAAAAATTCAAAGCGATTAGCGATTGCAGACAAAGGAAATTCTCTCAGCCAGTGATTAAAACCAAACAAAGCCGCAAAGTTTCTCTGAAATCCTGGTAGCTAGCTCGCTCGTTGTGCATTCCAGAAATTGTTTTTAAGGGCAAACATGAGCATAGATCGAAAGAAGAAGGATATATCTACACATCTGCCTCTGGCATTTAATTTGTTTGGCTCAGAAGCCACTTGGGAGGCCACTCAATTTTCTTTCTTTTTTTGGGTGTGATTAAACGACTTACTGCTCAGCTTCTGAGCCAAGGAAGTAAAATGCCCGAGGTAGATGTGCAGATAAATCCTTCTTCTTTCGATTTATGCTCGTGTTTGCTCTTAAAAACAATTTCTGGAATGCACAGCGAGCGAGCTAGCTACCTGGGTTTCAGAGAAACATTTGCGGCTTTGTTTGTTTTGAATTACTGGTTGAGGAAATTTCCTTTGTCTGCGATCGCTAATCGCTTTGAATTCAGGTGTCAACGAAAGAAACTCATGCTATTGTGTTACAAAATCTGTCCTTGTTATTTACACAATAAAATTTGCTTGTTATTATAATAATTGCAATGTTTTTAGAGATCTTAATGTTTCGAAATTCGTAATCCGTTTAGTTTGAAAATATCTTGTTAACAATGAAAGTTTTCCTAAAATTCGTAATTCACATTTTCTGTTCTCAAATTTCCCAAAGTATTTATTTAAAAACTAAATTCCAATACCATGCTAATAAATAAAAATGGAAAATATTGAATGCAATAAATTTCAAATGAATGAAGTATACAAACATTGTTTGTCTTCTGTTTTCTGTTTACCCTTTCTGCTATCATTTATGAATGAAATTGTTAAAGTTTTCTGCAAAACTTTCGAACGAATGCTGCAAAACCTTTATCTGTCAGTATATTTGAAGGAAACCTCTCTTCAGAGCATCTAAAAGAAATAAACGTACCACATAGAAACTCTTAGACAAACCAAACCAGAGAAATATACAGGGTGTCCCAAAAACTGTATACGGATTTGGTTGGCTCCAGCGCTGTGAATTTATCTTCAATCAATGTCCAATCACTCTAAAAATGTTCCTCGATTGTTAACTTGAACATAGATACCTCGTTTGTTGATATTGGTACTTTGGGAACAGACGTGTTAATCTTGAAAGCTCAAATTTGCCTCTTCCTGCAAACCAGAGCTTTAGCATTTTGGTCTGAGCAATTTCCCAAGGCACAGCGTATAAATCAATGATAGAATTGATAAATTTGAACAGTATTAGATCTTGTGTTATTCTGTTTTCCAGAAGTTATCCCCCAGTCATCCATTGAAAAGTTTCAAATTTTTCATTAATTTTGGTTTCTAATTTCGATGTGCTACAGAAATTTGCTTAGGCCAAAAGGTCAAAGCTCTAGTTTGCCAGTGGACGCAAATTTGAGCTTTCAAGATTAATATCTCTGCTCTAAAAGCACCAATACCAACAAACAAGATATTTATGTTCAAGTCAACTATCGAGGAATATTTTGAGAGTGATTAGACATTAATCAAAGCTAAATTCACATCACTGGAGTCAACCAAATCTGTACACATGTTTTTGGGACACCCAGTAGAAATCTAGTTTTCGTTGAAAGTTTCGTTCTAAAATGCGTGGCTATTAATCAGCCCATGTCCTACACCAAAATCATAAGCATGTCCAAAAGCACCGTTCCCTGTTTCATGGTTTGGAAAGTAAACACTATCTTGCAATTCATTCCAGGTATGATTTGATACCATGTCTTGCAACGAAGGCATCTCCCTCATCAAATACGCCACCTCAGTCATCATATTATTACTCTCTTGTTGACTAGCTCCGCTTTGCTGATATTGGATTACTGAAGTGTAATGATTTCCAGAATGAGATCTCACTCTTTTGTTGATGTGATTTAGGCCTTTGTGTTGTATATCAGCTGAGGAGATTGTTGCTTGTTGAAGTGGAATATTTTGGGC
This sequence comes from Aurelia coerulea, assembly GCA_039566865.1. NCBI lineage: Eukaryota > Metazoa > Cnidaria > Scyphozoa > Semaeostomeae > Ulmaridae > Aurelia > Aurelia coerulea. Next base: position 18,414,413 of record CM076960.1, on the reverse strand, counting down.
TTGAGGAATCCGGGGTCTTTTCTTGGGTGGCTCAAAATCAGCTGATGTAGAGAGGCACAAATGGTCTTGTCTATCTGTGAGAAATGACATGAAAGAAATGAAAAAAGATATATTGATCTAGTTTGAAAAGAGAACAAAAGAAAACCCCGTGCCACGTATTATCCTATCGTTCAATCATCTACCGAGTAAGTCAAAGAAAAGTTTACACGTTTGACAAGCTGTGGAATAAAAAGGATGCAGCCGATATTCAAAATTAAAACTTTAATCAATCAGTCAACGGTTAACTTGGATAAAAAATTTGGTTGCTAAAATCACACATCTTTAAGACCCAAAAATTAGAACAATACCTGCAAGGGTTTGTATGGGAATTGAGAATTCCACATTCCATTTTGGCCCATAATTTAATTGCATCGAAATTTACATTCAATTCATGGTCCTAAGAATTTTTATTTCAATAGCAAGTAAATTATGGACCAGAGTGGAAGGTGGAATTCTCGATTTCCATACAAACCCCTTACAGGAAATTTTCTAAATTTTGGGTCTTAAAGATGAGTGAGTTTACCAAACAAAAGTTTCTCATTTAAGTTAACCTTTCTCTGTTAGATTAAAATCTTAATTTTGAATATCGGCGACACACTTTTTATTCCACAACCCCCCAAACGTGTAGACTTTTTTTACTCCTCCAGTATGGAGCACAAAACAACTCCTTTCGCTATCATCAAGTTAGGCAGATGGCACATTCCACTTTCAACCCCGTTCGTTTTTCTTTAAAACATTGATAAAAAAGGTATTTAGAATACATCACTTCGAAAAATAAATCGCATTCTTGCTTACCAGCTTCACCAGAACTTTTAGACCAAAGACAATATCGCACAAAACTTCACGGACAACGCAATAAGTATTTGGCTAGGCTGTGATGAATTTCGATAAAATCTGTTGCACTTGCTTTTTTTGCTTTGTTGCACGCAAGGTTGCTGGTACGGGCACAGTTTCATTGTGCAACATTTTGGCAAATTCAGTAGAATAGTCGATGACCAACACCAGACGAAGCCAGAATATATGCGAAAATAATAAGCGAATGTCTATTTTCGTAGTGGTTATATCAAAGTGATTAAATCATTCCTTATGGCAGACACAACATCTTTCTGCAAAAGTGACAAAATCGCTTCTGCGAAAACAATTGCCAAGGAGTGCAGGAACGATGCACAAAAGAACATTTCTGAGAACTTACCCTCCACTTTGGTAGTCGTATATGACTTGATGTTCTTCCAAATTTCTAATTCTTTCAGTTCGGCCATTTTGCTTTCAATAGCCAAGAAAATGTATTCCATAGCCATTGAGGTTAGTAGATGGATAGACCCTGAAAACAGAATTACAAGTTGTCATTACTGGAAGAATTTTATAAAACAAGTTGATTGAGATTCATAGCAAATTCATATCTACTTGTGCACAAATAATCTTTTGGTGGGCGTGTTGTACAATGTTTCTATTAATATAAACATTCAACATAAAACAGATTGTACTTTGAGCAGAGTATGGTCAAAACACGACACTTCGAGCTAAGCCCGTTACCAAGTAGCCTGCGTGCAGACTCAACTGATTCCCTGAAGAGAAGTGAGGTTAGGAACCTACTGATTCCCTGAAGAGAAGTGAGGTTAGGAACCTACTGATTCCCTGAAGAGAAGTGAGGTTAGGAACCTACTGATTCCCTGAAGAGAAGTGAGGTTAGGAACCTTATTTCTCTTCAGGGAATCAGTAGAGTCTGCACGCAGGCTAGTTACTAAGCCAGTCAGCTGTGAGTTCAACTTGAAAACGGACTTAGTTCGAAACGTCGTGTTTTAATCATACTCTGTTCAAAGTACAATTCATTTTATGTTAAATGTTCATATCTATTTGCTTTGTTTGAGTATCGGCTTTACTCTGTACACTTTCTCTTTACATAAGAGTGGGTAAACAAGGAAAGGGAGAAAAGATGGACGAACGGGGAAAGAGAGAAAATATAGAAAGATCAGAGAGGGATGGTGGGATTCCCCTTCCAGTCAAAGAAAGTGCACAAAATAAATAAGATATTCATGATAAGTAAATATTGATCACCTGTGAGTTTTAACTAATTTTCAGCCTAACTAAACGTGTTGTGTAGAAAATATCCTTTTAGGACTATGAACGAATCTCTCTCCCTCCTCCTTCTTTTCATTTTCATTGCTTTGTGTATTTCTTGCTTTGTTCTATGCCTAAATGTTGGCTGCAGGGGAGATGTGCTAGTTCACACCCCCATGTAGTTTTCCTTTTCTGTACTTTTGTAATTTATTTGTGTAATTAGTTGCGGTTTGTAACTATGTATTCTTGTAGTTTTGTAGGTTTGATGATTCGATATAAAAAATGAATCTTTCGCCAAACCAAAAACAACTCGCACATACCTTGTTTCTTTTATTTTTCAAACAAAGAGACTCTGGAAACAACAAAGAAGACCGTCTACCCTCATAGGCGTACGCGAATGAAGATAAATCTAGGGGGATGATGGCAAGCGAAATTGAATTCGGAAAACCTGGTTTATCGCCGATAAACCCATTTTATCGATGGATAAACCTATTTTATCAGTGAAAAACTTAGTTTTTCGACCCCAGCACAGAAATTTTCCAGTAAAGGTATATCCCAATCCCAGAATTTTTAGGCCAAAAACTACCCAAAACTGGCGCACATCCCCGTCTGACCCGATAGGGAAGTACCACCCCCCCCCCCCCCACCAGGAGCTGAATGCATGTGCTACCTAGCCCAACTTCTTACATTCATCGCATTCATCCCATCATTCCATTACCATGTGATCTCCTGTTATCTTCCAATTGCAGTACGATTGAGAAATGCAGTTGTACAATAAACCAGACGTTGACAAATTATGATTGAAGAATCAAAATGGGATTTCAGTTTAGAGTTTTAGTTTAGACTTTCGCTTAGCGGCTCATTAAACACTAGGCTTCAGTACTGAAAAAGTATCGCTTGGGGGTTGAGTGATTCAGTGATTCTGCAGACAATTGTCTAAAAAAATGTTAATCGCAAACAAACATGTTGAATTGCAGATCTGATATCTGATCCAGGTTTGATTTAGCATTTTGGAAATGGAATTTTGCTTTGCACTTTGCAGCTGACGAGCAGCAATTCGCTTTGCAACTTCATTTTGGTGTCGTTGAAAAGGATATACTTGTATTGTAATGTGCATGTTGTTTCAAATTTCCTTTTAAACGTTAACATAATAATGACAATTAGCGATGATATTTGTAGATTTCAAATAAAAGAATGGAAATTTAGAATTCATATTTGGAATAAAAATTTATAATTGCAGTCTTATTTGCAGAAATGGATTATGGCCTAAATAACGCTTCATAGAAATGCTGCCCACGCAACCAAACAAGCATCGTGCTCGCCGACTGAAATGCTTCCCACCCACCGCTTTGATTTTGGATGCAAGGAGTTGACTCACGTTCATTGCGAGAAGAAGAAGGGAATTTTCACGGACTCTAGTACGTATCAAATCATTTTTTACATCTCATTTCACAGTGAATAAGAGAGGATTTCTCTTTATGCACTCTGTTGTGTTGAAAATTTGCTCTTCTGCAGCGGACAGGTTCCAGGAAGATGTCATCAACGAAGGCCTAAGACTAGGCCTACCTAAGCATTTCTTACACGTTCACAAATAAACAGCAATGACCTGCCCTTTGTGGCAACAAATTAAACGTATAAACCCATTGTGGTATTGCCACTTGTAGCAATAAAAGCCAATATATCAGAAATTCCCACTGAGGCACCTGACAACAGTGACTTCCCATTGTGGAAAGAAAAAGTGAATCACCCATTTGTGGTTATAAACAGTGAATTGCCCATTATTGTAATGATTCACCATTCATTCCCTTGCATACAGCCATAAGCGTACGGGGCGGGGGGGCCGGGGGGGCGGCAGCCCCCCCAATGTTGGAAAAATCATTGAAAATCAGCCCCAATCGGGCAAAAATCTACCCTCAGTTGGGCAAAAATTTTGGTAAACAATGGACTTTGTGTCGGGCCGCCCCCCTAGATTTTTTCTTCCCGTACGCTCATGCATACAGCACTTAAAGATTTTCACAAATAACAACCATGGATGGGTACATGGTATCTACTTTTCACAATACAAACTCAGGGTTTTATGTAATCTTTTAGTAGAGTATTGTTGCACTTTAGAACAGTAGTTTTCTTTTTGCTTAAAACTGCAAACATCTAGTGCATAAATGTTCCATGAATTTTTTTAGAACAGAAGAGATAATTTCCCATTGCATAGAAAATCACAAGAGAGGATTGCAAAAGAAAGATAATTGAAAGGATCTTTCAACCATGATTCTTTGCACCTGAAAGAATTTTGATTGGCTTCTTGATTAATTTTTCCCCTCCTTTAGCACAGATTTTTCTTGTCAGTATATTTCTGTTATCTACTCAGTTGGAATATATGTACTTAAATCGGCCTTTCCAGCCACCATACCTTGCATGTGCCATCTTTTTATTGGTGGTCATTTTCGTGGACTGTAAAAATGGCAAGAACGAAAAGACCACACAATGGTGTGTTCACAAACCATGCTCCTTGCAAAGGCCCCTTTAATGATATGACCGTGCACATATACATCTCATAAACAAAAGCTTAATATCTCATGTATTTTGTTGCAGAAGTGAAAGATAACGTTATTAATTTGTCATAGCCCATGTAAAGATTAACACAGCATTGGATCACATTCTGCATATCAGCTGTTCATATTCCTGTAACAGTTTGCACAGCATTGGATCATAACCATTGACATTCAAAGACCAACGCAGCATAAGAAAGTTATCTTACAAATTAGTTTCTGGATGCACATTCTTACAAAAACCAAAAAGCATTGGATCAGCATTGCTTCTGTGAATTCTTCACACCTTGTGACCTTTTAACTTTGATACAAACTGTCACCAGATGAACTTTTGAAGAATTGTTGTGGTCAACTGTTGTACATCATATACCCTCAAGACTTGCTTTCATTTGAGGCAAAGTACAAAGTCTGTTATTTGACACAGAATTGAAAAGGGGAACACTTTGTGTGTTGAAATAGCAGTGTTGATCTATGGCCAAATGAGAAAGAAGACCATACACTATTTGAGGTACCACCTAGGAGAAAGAAAACCTTGCAGTCCAAGAAAGTACAAAATGAACTGACATTAATTAACTGAGTCTTGAGCAATTGAAGACTTGAAGTGAGATTAATATCGCATTGATGCAGTCTTGACAGTTACAAACAGTTCTCATGGTTTTTTTTAATTGTTTTACCTTAAAAAGCTTAAATTTAACTTGGTTTCAACCACATGCTCCAAAATATCCACTCTGACATTTATTCTTTTGACAATCTGCGGAATGTTATTATCAATAATGCTACGAGCAGCACTTACTTAACTGAACAGCTAGTTTATTTGTGTAATTAGTTGCGGTTTGTAACTATGTATTCTTGTAGTTTTGTAGGTTTGATGATTCGATATAAAAAATGAATCTTTCGCCAAACCAAAAACAACTCGCACATACCTTGTTTCTTTTATTTTTCAAACAAAGAGACTTTATACGAGGACAAAATTGGACCTTACACCGCAGAAGACTTCTATACCACATAAGACTCAAGTTAATAGTTACTTACCAAACGTCTCAGCATTTCTCAATGTCAAATCTCCCATGATCTTTGTTAGCATTTGTGACCACTTTAGGATGACAAATGTATTTATCATGTGACATTCAGAGACTTGTTGTTCAGCTGGCTGAAGAGATACAAAATAACGATGATGGAATTAAATCATTGTCAATGCGGTAACCGGCGGAAACCTGCAACTGGGTGCAAAATACCAGGTCGTTACGGTGAATAACCTGAATTATATGGCAGCTGGCACTCCTCTATAATTGGGATAAAGAAAAACCAAAATCAAGGGCACGTACCTTGTAGGAACTGTGTTTATTCCCAGTACCGTTTTGGTGACATAATGAGATCTGAATTCTGGTGTTGATGTGATACGAGATCAACTGTTATACGAGATGACCGCAGGGAACCAGACAACGTGATTTTTGATTGGTCAACACTAACCGACGTACTCTGGTCACCAAAACAGTACTTGGAATAAACACAGTTCCTACAAGATAGGTGACCTTGCCTAAACACAACATTTTTCATTTTGCTTTGCTTTGTTTTAAATAGCCTATTGTAAATACAATAAGCTATTTAGAAACCCACGAGATCTCATTCCTTTAGCTCAGGTTATTCCCCACCCAGGGTTGTTATTCCCTTTAGCAAATCAAAAGTGGGGGGGGAGGGGAGGGAAAAAGAGTCGTTTTTGCGTTGGTTTCATCTAGTTTTAGCTCACACGAAAAGAGAATTTAAAGAAGAAACGAAGATATTGATTTGAGCGAAGGAATGGCACAAACCTTAATTATAGAATCATAGATCAGTGTATCCAACAATGACAAATATGGACCTATCGAAGCTTGTCTGCTGAGGAGGTTTACAATGTCACTGAAGTCTGAAAAGAAAATTTGCAATGAAAAAAATTAAAATTGAAATCTTCCATTAAAACCAATAGCAAGCAAATCACAAAAATGGTAGATGGAATATAGAAAAAGCAAATTTTTTCCTTCAAAGGTTACTCACAATTTTCAAAACTTGTAACAAATATTTCGCTGTCTTTTTCTGCTTTCCTTTTGAATGAGCTGACACCGAGAATCTCTTTTAAATCTGTGTCCTCCAGATCTCTAATAATTTCACAGCTTAATTCACTTTCTGACAGGATCGCTTTTATCGGCTGAAATTTAGACAGAACTGAATGAATCAGCGAGAAGCAGAAGGAGAAGTCAGACAAACCAGGCCGGTCAGAAGCGGAAGGGGGGCGTGGGCGAGGAAATTCGTTCACTTTTGTACGTGAAAAAGGCTGTGAAAGCCAAGTTCATGGAAATGAAGATTCAAACTTATCAATATTCGAGAAAGATACCAGAATTTATCAGGTTATCACTTTTGATTGAAGTACTGTTGTTTCCAAAATTTTCCCAAAAGACCCCCATCAGCCGTGATCCTGTGCTTCTTCAAATAGCAAATTCTCCAAAAATGGGGCATTTGCCAACGATCTAAAGGGGTGTGGTTATGAAAAATTTTCACTGGGGGCAAGATCCCGGACCATAAAGTTTCACCCCTCCTAATATGAATTTCGTTCCGATGGGCTAGCAAACTGAACATTTTTTATATATATAAATTCTTCTATAATGTACAATTTACTAACAAACAACATTACAAGGCGATAGTAAAAGGAGCATGAAAATGCATTGCAGCCCTGCGGCTGTTACACTTAACAGATGCTAAACTGAAAACAAAACTAGAATAACAAGGAACTACACGAAAAGGATGATCAATCTACAATGATCCCTCCACGCAACGAACCTTCAAGCAAACCATAAATAAGTCCAGATCTCATTAAACAAGGGGTTCCCGAGCCGAGAATTGTATCCAAGGAATCCGAAAATAACTTCGAATAAGGAGCAATTTGCTAAATAATTTCGTCTGAAATTTGTAAAATCTTCATTAAAGGTAATGTGTCCATGTAAGTGCAGCAACTTTTGCTATTTTCACGTGATATTTCATGTGATCAAAAAACAAACGAGATATAAGGCAGCTAGCTCTAATATAAGCAGATTCATGATTTACTTGCGGCTGCGATTCCAGAGCTGAACCAGAAGTCTCACAGCAGGCAGCCTTGTTGTGAAATTTAAATTCTAGTTTTGCATGTGTTCAGTTAAATTCTACAAATCACAGTGCGCTCTTCGGGCTCTTCGTCAGCATCGCATCAGCAAATTTTGACAAGAGTGTATACGCAGCTGTACTTACATGGACACATTACCTTTAACACCCAAGGAATATGGAACAAGGTGGGAACAAGCTACAGAGGTTACAATATAATGCTTGCTGATATAATATTGTTATAATGTTGACTTTTAAAGGGAAAAACAAACTGTTAAAAAGTGTAGACTAATTGTCTTACCTGTGCAAGAACTAAGAATGAAATCTGCCTTTGAATGAGCTTTATGTATGTTCGTGCAACTGTAAAATTAAAAAAGAATAAACAGCATTTTGGTTAAGATTTTCAGACATTTTGCGGCAGTTCCAGAGAAAATTTTTGATATGTACTGAGTTTATGCCACAGGATAATTCCATTTTTGTTTGAAATGATACATAGAAGTTTCAAAGACAATTGACGGATATATATATGATCTAGTTTAAAATTAGAACAACGAAGGCTGCGCGTCTCTATTTGCCTAATAGACCTTTTAGCTATTCTGAAAAGAATCAGCATCGAACAACATTTTGCTAAGCTCTAACGCCACTTGATCGAACTTAGCGTTTAAAAATGCATGAAAACAACGCTCGGTCTTGGCTCTTTTGTAGAATGGCCAAAAGGTCTATTGTTTTGATCATGTACCAGGTGCGCCAAAATAAACTATGCACGTTTTGCAGGCCACAATAAATCGTACACTGGACTGATTTTGAAGATTTATGATTTACTATTTAGCAGAAATCCTGAATTAGATTCTAGGACTTCTGCAAATTTTTCCATTTTCAGTTTTTAGAGCTAGAAGTCATTTTCTTAAAAAGTTCTTTTTCGAAAACATTGAAAACCATTAAAAAACATCGATCAAAGTTTAAAAGATTCAACATGAATGAATAAAGAGAAAACGTTTTCAGGGGGATTTGGGGGTTTAGTGCGAACTCTCGTACATCAGATTACAATTGGTCAATTTCTAAATCGCAAATCACCACGAACAAGCTCTCTCTTTGTCCATTCATGACGATTCTTTAGAAAACGTGATCGATGTTTTTTGATCCTTTTCAGTGTTTTCGAAAATTAACATTTTAGGAAACTCGCTTCTACCTCTAAAAACTAAAAATGAAAAAATGTGCAAAAAATCCCAGTATCTAATTCAGGCTTTCTGCTAACGATTAAGTCATAGATCTTCAAAATCGGTCCAGTGTACAATTTATTGTGGCCTGCCAAACATGCATAGTTTATTTTGGCGCACCCGGTATTGAGATCATAGAATACAATGGAATACAATAGGCTATATTTAGATAGCTCAGGCCCCTCCCTTATATCTCCGTCAATTGCCTTGAGCACTTACCGTTCATTTTTGCAGCAGCGAGTTCTTTTGGAACGTTAATCAAGCATATATCTAACCAAGGCAAGAAACTTTTCGTAAATTTCACAAGCTCCAACTGAAAGCTGAAATAGAGTAAAATTCAAAGTTTAATGTACAAGATCACAATGTTTTGCATAAATTTTGAGTGAATATATCAAACGATAAAAAACCTATTTTAAAGCAGTTTCGCGTAAAATACAACTTTGTCCTTATAAGCGTATATTTTACTAGGTTTTGTATTCTGCAAAGAAAATTAAATTCAAAAGTTAGCTTTTTACTTGCCTCTCAGGGATGTCCAAAACTGAATTTGGAATAAGGATATCAGTGAGCTTCTGGTGAAAGAAATATAAGAATGGTTAAAGAAAAATTTAAGCGATTCCTTTCGTTAGAAGTTTTGTAGAACGGTTGGTGCAACACATTGGCTGCGGTCATACTACTGTATTTTCCCGTTATGATGTGAATTGCTTCATTTTCTTGCAATTTGTTTTTGTTGCTAGAAAGCACGGCAATAAAATGTTACAACGACGCATGGTCACACAGTAGTGATATGATATATCATGTGACAGCTACGCAAGGCTGCGATTGGTTCATTCTCCAAAATAACGCTAAAACATAGCTCGGGATCCTGTTTTGCCCGTTGTTTGCATCTGATAGTTTTCCTATGGTCATGCAGTGATATGATGTATCATGTGACAGCTACGCACGGCTGTGATTGGTTCATTCTCCAAAATAACGCTAAAACATAGCTCGGGATCCTGTTTTGCCCGTTGTTTCGCATCTGACCGTTTTCTTACGGAATCAGCTCTCAGGACCAAAGCGCTGTACCAGCGTTGTATGTGAAAACGAAATCCGGTCACATATCACAGCAACCCGTTGTTTTGAAGGTATACAACGAGGTAAAAAACGTCTAGTGTGACCGCAACACATTGTCCTACATTGTTGAACATGTCTCAGGTAGTGCACATGATTAAATCATAACAAGAATAATCGAATATGAACATCAATTTGAAACGAAGTTTCTACACAACACAAGGCTTTTTATGTTGAAAAAAGTAAGGTTACCTTATAAAATATGGTGTCACAGGCAACTACAACTTCGGGTATTCTCTCATGTTTCAGAATTTCATTGACATGATCGGGAACACCACACCAAAAATGCATCAGAAATGTTTTCACCTGTAAAAATGAATGAAATGAGCTTCAATTTATTAAAAGTATATATGAATTCATCATTCTTTTGAAACAAAATTCATGAAAAGAGAAACAAAATGAATGAATGCATAGCGCAACGTTTTACCTGGACTTGCTACAAGTCTCTCTTTTGGTTCGTGAAAAAGAAAAGGAAAACACGAGAGTAGAACAATAAAGAAAAAAAGAGAAAGGAAAGGAAACATTTTCTTCCTCTCGTTCTTTAGGACCATCTTCTTTGGGACCAAAAGATAGACTTGTAGCAAGTCAACGTCTTACCGAACAAATTTTATGAGGAAATGTTCATTTTTCATTTCATTTTAAGATTATTTATGCACGGTAGCCCCGTCAGTCAGTATGACTGATTTTCAGGGGGCCGTGCCAAAAACTTTACAAATTAAAAAATCTACTAAAATCAATAACGGGAAAAGGAAACTAATTACAATCATAAACAATTTATCTACAACTATTTACAATAAATTTATAACCGACCCTTTATCTTGTTCTTAAAAGAAGATAAAGAGGGAGCTTGCTTGGCCTCGCGGCTGAGATCATTCCAGATTTTTGCTCCACGAAATGCGAACGCTTTCTGTCCATTACTAGTTTTCATGAATGGCACTAGCAAGTCAGTTTCGGCATTTCTAAGGTTGATAATATTGCGATCAGAATTTCTAACAAATAAATGCGAGAGATAATCAGGCGCGAGACTATTAACAGATTTATATACAGTTGTTGCAGTCTCACTTCTGATCATATCCCTCACAGTTGGCCATTTTAACTCTGTTCTTACATCATTGAAACAGGCAGCGACCACAGCATCTAGGATCCGTTGGCAATGAGCTTTATACATCACCAAAAAACTATTAATCTAAAAAGAAACAGATAAAATCTCAGAAGATTTCAAAGCAACTCAAATAGACTAAATTTCAAACACTCTTGACGATTTAAATATATAGTAATACATCCGACCTGGATTGGTCACAGGGCTCAAATCTTTGAAAAGGTCAGTGTGAAATTCTATCATAGTTTTCTTTGAATTAAATGGCTTGGAAGGAACTTATGGTTTTTGCTGTAAATCTGCAGTGGAAATTCATTGATATCTTGATGTTTTCAAAATGGCGGAATTTATCAAATTTGAGGCTATGATGTGATCAAATTTCTAAATCCTAAACCAGAAAAGCTACATATTTCCGCTCGCCACCATATTGTAGACCTTGACAAACTATGGTTTTCTTGAAGGTTATATCATTTTTCATCCATAAAACCCAGTATTTACTAACCTGATCTATTTGTTTGAAATCTTTTCCATTATTTTCCTTCCTTGTCATCCTTGGAAATCCAATGAGTATTGTTTTAACTTTCTGTTTACATTGTTTGTCTGATTTTTCGTGCTATGATAAACAAAAAAGCTAAATAAAAACTGGAGTGAACTAAGAAAATGTTTCTGTATGTTTGCATCAAGAAGAGCAGTTTCTGCTATCATGTTTAACTTGAAGGAGGTACGAGAACGATATTTGCATCTTCGTTTGTATTTCCTGTCTCATACACGTATTCTTTTTATATGAAACTAAGAATGTGGGCCAGTACTGAAAGTTTCTTAAAGTTATCAGATTTTGAGTACTCAGAGTTTCTTACGAGTTTCTTAAAGGTTCCATAACAATCTTCATGCTCACTACCTGTGCCCTCGTGAACATTTCAAAACAAGGTTTTTAAGCCTTTCCAATCTTTAGATATTGCTGAAGTACCTCACCAGTAATTTGATACAGGAAACAAAAGAAAGTAAAGTAAAAATATGCCAAGGATTTCCTTTATCAAAATAAATAGTTTCTTAACTTACAGTTTCCCAGTACTGGAGTTTCTTAACTTTTTGGCGATCTGAGAGTTGAGTTTCTTATGGGCAGTTTCTTATAAAAAAAGATACGTGTCTATTGATGGCTATAACTTAGGTTTTTTCGTAAAGTTGAATACGAGTTACTTGAGCGTAATGTATCGTAAATTTGAAGTAGCAAAGCTGTCTTCTTTTTCAAGGCCAAAATGTGAATTGGAAATCTGATCCAATCACTGAGCCATACTCAAACCAACCCTTTCTCAAACGAACCATCACTCAAACTAACCATTACGCAAAACAAGTTGTCGTGGTATATCCCCTATATTTTTGAGTTAACAAATTATTTACGATTCCACACGAAGGCAAAGCCAGAACTCCTTAATCGTAACTGAATATTACTTTAAAAGATCCTTACCGACTTATCTTCTTTGCCAGATGTGAACCTGTTTCGAAAAAGAAGCTTACTTGATGAGAAAACATTCAAACAACAATACACTTAAAGGGGATCTGTCTCCAAATTTCGATCAAAACGGTGATTTTGCAGTTTTTTGATGGGCAATATCACACAGACGTTTACCTGTTTTTTCGAAAATGAAAGCTTCATTTTTAAAACAAGTCTTTGCACTTCACAGAGGAAAAAACCAAACATTCATATCTTCTACGATTGCTTGGATATAAATGGATTTTAAACGAGCACTTTTTAGTGGCTTGGGTGAGGTCACCAAGCAAACTGCAGAAAACAATGGAGAACAATGGACACGTGCAGTGTTTACAGATTTGTTTACAGTTTGGCGACGGAGCCCCTTTAAAAGTTTTGGATGCAGTCTTTGTAACTGTAAGAAAAAAGCTTCACGATGATTTCCTCAAAATATTCCAATAAAATGAAAAACAGTGAACAGGAGCCGACATGAATGAAATCAATGAACGGCATGAATGTAAATATTACAAAGAAGATCGTACCTCGTAAGGCCTTTGACAAGATCTCGAGAATTGGTGTAAACAGACTCAACCTTGACTGCAAGGCCGTAATAATGGTATCTGGAATGAAGAGAGAGAAAACAGAGTTATAAGGAGCACTGAATGTGCAGAATTTGTACAACGAAACGGAAGAAATTAAAGGAAATCGACATAATTAATTGCTGACCCATGCCAAGCTGTACCCTGGGTAAAAAGTTGGGGGAGGGTAGCCAAGCTGAAATTATTGTATTCAGTAACTTTGACACGCACCATTTCATTGTGTACAGGCATTTTAAGGCATCACAAGGTAAAACACAGAGCCCCTTGAAGACGTTTCAGGAATATGCGCATCACAAAATGGCGGAAGGTTGTGTATTCGCCACGTGTGCCTAGTTTTTCAAGTTGAACGGTTTATCATTGATGAATCTATTGACACCTGAACAATTGCTATCCATTTTTAAATAGGAAATGCACAACTTCTTTTTTCACCTGATAGTATCTTAGGATAGGGAGGGGGGGCTCTCTCTTCGATTAGTTTACCTATTGAGAGAGCTCCTCCTCTAAGTAATTCCCTACATACAATTTATTTATTTAGCTCCTTTTTGTATTTATATATTGTATTATTTTCCGGATCATTGTGTTTATTTTCTGTAACAATTATCTTTGTAGTTTAGTTATTCGTATGTATAGTTAGGTTATAAATTGTATGTAGTGGAATTTAAAATATAAAAACTGAAAAACTGAAACTAAAATTTTGTTTAATCAGAAACTGCCCATAAGAAATACAACTCTCAGATCGCCAAAAAAATTAAGAAACTCCAGTACTGGGAAAATAAAACTTAAGAAACTATGTATTTTGATACAGGAAATCTTTAACATATTTTTACTTTCTGTTCATTTGTTTCCTGTGTCATATTACTTGGAAGGTACTTGAGTGATGCCAAACATTAGAAAGACTTGAAAAGATCTCGTTTCTAAATGTTCACGACGGAACAGGTAGTGAACATGAAGATTGTTATGAACCTTCAAGAAAGTTGTAAGAAACTGCGAGTACTCAAAATTTGAGCCAAAATTCTTAGTTTCTTATGAAAAATACGTGTTATGTAGCTAAATAAAAAATGGGTGCCTGGACGTTCATAGTTCATATTCAAAGAAATTACTCGATATAGCTATGTCGATTCCTTTTAAGTTTGAAGAATGATAATGAAAATGATGCATCATACTTGGATTGGCCTCTTGTCCCAAGCCTCCTTGTTGTCAGAGTTGGAAATTTCGTGCGAATAAGCTAAAAGGAAACAAAATCTGTGATCCAATACGAAGCAAGTATGAAGCAGACTGGAAGATTTTTTGCATCAGTCACCATAGAGTCGATCTAGATATTTAACGACGGCTCCTAAACGAACAAACTTTACCAATAGATGTTAGAATGTTTGAATGTAAAATGACAGAGATCATTTGAGATAGTACAAACGAACTTTACAAACGAACTACCTTACTTTACAGCTTGCGAGTTGATCATGACACATCCTCTTTGATTAAAGGGGCTCCGTCGTCAAAATGTAAACAAAACGATGATTTTTGCAGGTTTTTGAAAGGTGATATTACACAGGATTTTCGTATTTTTTTCAAAATGAAAGTTGCTGTCTGGGCATTAATCATTGTACTTCACTAAGGAATAAACCAAACATTCATATCTTCTACAATTGCTCGGATATAAGTGGATTTTTAACGGTCGCTTTTTGGTGGCTTGGGTGAAGCCACCAAACAAACTGCAGAGAACAATGGATGAACAATGGATAGTCCCCGACACGTGCGAGTTTACGGATTTGTTTACTGTTTCACGACGGAGCCTCTTTAAGATTCAACTTCATTCTTCCAGATAGCCAAATATTCCCTTGGTGAACACAAAGACCAATAACTTTAGGACTCCACCGACCAAAATGAAAGTTATAAACTTACCTTCCCAAAAATTGCAGCTCCAAGAGGCATATTACAGCTACGTTTACAGTATTCAAGGTAATGAGAATACAGCAAGCATCGTGGGAGACATGAGCCTTCTTTCAATTCATAGTTGTTTCCGAGCCTGTAAAAAAGAAAGGAAGCTCTCTGGCATAACTAACAATGAAGGGCACGCTGCCTTTGTGAAAATACAGAAAATGGAACAGAAAACACTTGGAGCATCCACGTTATCTGCTGCTATTCCATCACCCAGAGATTTGCAAATGTTTTAAAAGTGAAAGATCAGCGAGTTGTTTGATACAGCTAACGCTCGTGCAGAATATTATAACTAATCGATTTTTAGGTAAATCCCCGAATCTTGACGAAAAGGATTTCTCTTTGCCCATTCATTTCGAATCAAAGAAACTCGTTTATAGCTCAAGAAACAGGAAACAAACAATTTGCAACAAATCCTAAAATCTTATTCTGGACATTAGCTGAAGATTACGTCATAAATCTCCAAAATCGGTCCAGTGTGTGATTTGTCATGGCCTGTCAAAAGTGGATTGTTTCTTTTGGGACGCACCTAGCAGAGGCAGTTTCGACACAACTCATACTATGTACACCTTCATATAACATGACAAAGGAACGGATTGTTAGCTAAGATACAAAAAAAGGCTTTGCGGCAATGTGCAATGGTAAATAGGCTTGTCTATGACTAGCATAGCTTCCAAATCTTTAACTCGGCGTAAAAGGGTGGGTGTAAAATTCTGTGATCTATTTCTTCGTACTGAGTGGCTTGAAACAAACTTTAGTCACTTATCTTTAATTCTACCGTTGGACTATTCAGAATTTTTGAATACTTTTCAAAATTTTGGCATATGTTACATTTGAACTCATTTGAGGGTGTGACGTCATCAAATTTCTAAATCATAAACCAGAAAAGTGACAGACTTTTGCTTGATACCATATTGTAGACATCCATAAACTATGGTTTTCTTCGAAATTATTTCATGTTGCTTCAAACAATTTAGAAATTACAATGGTTTTAAGTTTTTTTGAAAATTTTTCTTGAATTCTTCAAAAAGTAAAAAAACACTCTAATTCTGAAAATATTGAAGATTTCAGAAAAGTCCAACGGTAGAATTATAGAGAAATAGCTTAAGTTTCTTTGAAGTCATTCAGTTCAAAGAAATAGGTCACTGAATTTTACACCAGCCTTTTTAAAGATTTGGAACCTATGCTTCTATGACTAGAACAAAGAAAACATCTTGCAACGTTGACTTGAATGGGATATTTTTAGATCCTTTTGCTCTTTGCAAATGCAAGCACCTTGCACTGCACAAACCCTTTACAAAACTTCCAGGACTGTGCAAGGGTGCCTACCTTGTAGGAAGTGTGTTTATTCCCAGTACTGTAGAGTAATTGGTGTCCTGTGACCCAGTACAGAGAGTGTCCCAGAACCGTAACGTGACCCATACAGAGAGTGTCCCAGAACCGTAACGTGACCCATCCTCTCCTCTCAAGGTCGAGATGACGTATGAATAACTTTGTGGTTTCAAATTCTGGTGTTGATGTAATACGATATCAACTGTTATACAAGTTGGCCACAGGGAATCAGACGGCGTGATATTTGATTGGTCAACACTAACAGACATTAGAATTGGAAAATCCCTGTAACTAGAAAAACGTATGATATACGCTGATTAACAGGACTGGGTTACAGGACACCAATTACCAAGGGTACAGTACCAGGAATAAACACACTTCCTACAAGGTAGGCGCCCTTGGACTGTGCTGTGTATTCTATTTGATGCTAAACTTCTTCGTTATTTTGGAGGAAACTCAAAGCGAAGAGAGTTCCCACTGTTTTGACAACCATTCATATTTACAGAATGTAGGCCTACAATCTTTTCTAACATCTACTGTCAACAAATTATTAATAACAGACAACTTATTACAATTAGATCCATCAAGGTGAGTCAATAAAATAACTTCCGAGACTGAGAATCTCTTGTGGGAAACACCGGTAGTCAGGATCCGAAATGGTCTGATAAAGTATTTAAAGTTTTCGATTGTTTTTAATCCTTCGGTTACTTATTTGTTTACACAAGTGTCTAAATATTATGAAAAGATTTTATGTTACTTAGCATACCACAACAGGTGGAGAAGTGTAAACAACCTATTTAAAGTTAAGTGTCATAAAAGGACGGTTGTTTCTTTTGGACGGCAAACAATCTGGTTATTTGTAAATCTCTTTAATCGAAGTGCTTCTCGTCTTTACAGAAGGACTCTACTTTAAAAGACTCTTCATGATTATTGGTTTAAAGAGAAGATTAAAATCTTCACCCCCTTTTTGATGTCACCGATAAGGACACGAGGTTGCTGACTTTACGAAATAGTTGCAATGTAGTTACAATACATTTTAGATAGCGATCACACAAAGGACAGTTGGGAAACTCTTTAACATATAACAATAATAGGACGAGTATTTATGCAGGATAAATACTTCGACAATTAAAACACTGTTGTTATCACTGTGTGTCCTGTTACATTAAAAATGCAGAAAAAATCTTATATGAATAAAATACACCTTTGCCTTGCAACAGGCACTATACACACAAGTTATGTCAGATAGGTACATGTACTCTTTTTTATAAGAAACTGAGAATTTGGCCCAGTACTGAAAGTTTCTTCAAATTATTCGATTTTCAGTACTCAGAATTTCTTACGAGTTTGTTAGAGGTTCCATAACAATCTTTATGTTCACTACCTATGCCCTCGTGAAAATTTTAAGGAAACAAATGAAAACAAAGTCTCCGACCAATACACCAAGTGACAGATCCCGACGGGGGAAAGGCTACGACCCAAGTCAGACCACTGGCTGCAAGACAAAACCCAGTTCACTACGATCTGGCGGCCGAACGCGACGCCATAGTCCGCCAAACATGTTAAGGACGTCCTTTATCAAAATGAATAGTTTCTTAACTTATATTTCCCAGTTCTGGAGTTTCTTAATTTTTGGTGATCTGAGAGTTTAGTTTCTTATGGAAGTTCCTTATAAAAAAATACGTGGTTCGTCCCCTTCTTAAACATCGATTAGCAAACTAAATTCAGCTGCAAGAGCGAAAAATGTAAAGACATAGCTTCACTAGACAGAGTTTCCACATGTTTTTGCATGCAAATAAATTCAACAAATGCTATTAAACAAATTGTCTTTAGAAACTAACATTCAAAATTCTTTGATTCCATCGAAAAATCTTTGAGGGTGCTAGCAAAGTTTCAAATTGAACATAAAATGAAGGTCAAGCTATTTTCCGTCGCATTTCTAATAAATTTCTAACTTTGATCCAAGCTTTACGCACAAGGTAGTTTGTTTCGCCACACTCTATGTAGTAAGTAGCATAATCGGTGGATGATTCGCAGGGGTACAAGTGGGCAAATGTGGAGACACCTCCTTTATGGGTCACAAGTTACAAACAAATAATAAAGCACTTACCAAGTCATAACCATATCAGTGTGTGCACCTTTGCTTGACGCTTTATCATCTGAAGAATGAATGCAAGAAAAACAGTAGAGATATGGACATTTTTGAAGAAACATTACATTGCTGAACTGTTACGGTCTCGCTTTGTAGTGCAAATTACATTCATTTCATTTCATTTCATTTTTATTTATTTAGGCACGGTAGCCCCGTCAGTCCATAAGAACTGCTTTTCAGGGGGCCGTGGCAAAACATTTACTAATTAAAAAGATCACTACATAATAATTAACAAAATAAGAATTCTCGTCATGGCAAGTTTTTGATTCTTCTCTTAAAGGTGGCAAGGGAGGGTGCCTGTTTAGCATCAGGTTCAAGGTGATTCCAAAGCTTAGGTCCACGAAAAGATATAACCCTCTGCCCATTGTTAGTTTTTCGTAATGGTAATGAGAGATCAGTTTCGGTGTTTCTCAGTTTTCTGACATTTCGAGAAGAATTTTTTTCGAACAAATCTGAAAGGTACTCCGGAACCAGACCATTTGGTGACTTCTACACTGTGGTAGCTGTTTCGCTTCTAATAATATCATTTACAGTAGGCCAATTTAAACTGCGAATTAATGCCATAGCAGGCGTATCAAATCGACTTTTAGTTACTATCCTAGCTGCTAGATTTTGCAGCTTCTGCAGGGTTTGCAGTTTAGTCACCCCACAGCACCCCCACACCGAACAACAGAACCGAAAATGGGGCTCGACGATACCCCTATACATTGCACTCAACGTGTTTTGAGGTAAAAACTTCCTGGAATATTTCAAAAATCCAATTGAACATTGCTGAACTGCTATGGCCTACGCTCTCACTTTGTAGTACAGTTCATATAGATGATTTTAAACTGCTAACTGCCTTGCATCTATTTTCTCCCAAATTATAAAATGTTTGATTTCATTGCCTGACATCAAATGTGAGACAGACATTAACTTTTTCTTTTAGTTTGTTGTTCTTTCTTTCAGTATATTGTAATTTTTGAATTGTAAGTGCCTTTCAACTCCGATGACCAAGTGTCTATTCCCGCCATGATAGGCACAGTAGATGTACTTGTTGAGTTTGTATATTTTAATTGATTATGTCAGCAAAGTGACAGTAGATTAAAGGCACGCCTGTCGCGTATGTATCTGATTGGCTGCAACAAAGTAAGAGCTCAACACAGCAGATGTCTTTATGAATCTGTGTATTCGAATAAAGGAAGGCTGATCGTTATCAGTTTCTACGGCCATAGAAATCCATTAGGATCAGCAGCCATTCAATTCTCCAATTCTTTGTATTGTCCTTATCACCCAATCAGATGCGTGACAGACTGACTTTAATCAAGGAATGTGATCAGCAAATGATTGGTAACAAATCAAAAGTATGAAGAAAATACCTTGCAAACAAGCATTTGTTACTTCAATGCCACTTTCTGCCATGTTCTTCTTCTGCAGAATCCTGTTGTCTTGATCACACAAACTCAAGAGTTGCAGAACGCTCTTTAATCCTACAGGATTTCGTTAGTTCCTGCAGATCTTTTCAGTTTAAACAAATGCAATCAGAACTTTAAAATCCTCTAAATCGTGCAAGGTCTCCTCTACGCATTAAGTCCTTATGACGCAGGCTTCTGGGTTCGACTCTTCCACTCAAAACAGTTCATAAAGAACAAATTTTTCTCATATCACTTAAATGCATTTTCATTCCGGGGGTAAAAATCGAGAACAATAACACACAAATTATAATGATATAACGCTAACAGTTCTTTTTTTGGTGCCTCACAACCCCCTGTATTGTTACACCGTTACGTCACGTCAGCTGTCTAGTTCCCAGGCTTCATATCTGGAGTTTAAGAAGTACACAAAGAGAGCATGATGTTCATATGTTATTAATTCACAGGCGTTCCTTTGCCTTTCTAGTGAAGTCAAGAATTGGTTGTTAAGAAAGAGTTGTTGTTTTTTGCTTGGATACGAATACATCTGTGATGTTGTTGTTGCTGTTGCTGTGTGCAATCGTTCCGTTCCGTTCCGTTCCCGTGTGAACAGGCCATGAGGTGTAGAACTTGTCCAAAAACGGAACGATAAGATTTTTATCCTAAGCGCATAAGTGGGTGTTGTTGAAGTGAAGTGAAGGTGAAGTTGCGTTTTTCAGCGCCAAGCGCTGGGATCGCAGAAATAGAGCAGACCTAATCGAGTCCGCGACCCCTGTCATGACGCTCCAGTGATGGGGTCCTACCGGGTATCGAACCCACTCCGCCTGACTGTTCTGGCTGCAAAGTCGGAGGATTACACCACTGCGCCACAACACCACTGCGCCACAACACGTTGTTGTTGCCAGAAGGAATGAAAAGAACTGAAGAAACAACTTTGGAACGGAACGATTGCGTTCTCGTGTGAACAGAAACAAAAACCGATACGAACAGGCCACATTTGCGTTCCAGAAACAGGAGAAAAGATGGAATGGAATGGAATGATTGCGTTCCCCCCGGGGGGGGGAAGGGGGGTACTTAGTATATTTGCTGACGGGATGTGCACTCCTTTCCGGGTATCGTTTTCGCCTATTTTTTCTGACGCCGGGTTTCAAAAGCTGGTTGTCAAAAGTATTATTTCATTGTTTTTGACGAATTTTTACGTTTTGGGGTGTGCTTTTCGCCGATTTTTTCTAAAGCCGGCTATCATTTCGAGGGAAAATTTCTAACGCTGGGTGAAAAAAAATTTTCTTGGAGTGCACACCCCCGTACAATTGAAAGTTAAGTCCACCCCCCCCCCCTGGGTCGCGTTCCCATGTGAACGGGGCCTAAATTCCAAGAAATAATGATAATGCACTGGCTTTGGTATGGTAGTTGAGGAAAACTGTCTCGTGCAACCCCGGGAGGGGGTCTACCTTGGAGAAAAACAACGGGGATGTGCCTGCCAGGACAAAATTTTATGACCCTGTCCTGGAAAAAAATTCTGAAAACATAATACCTGTCCTGGAATAAGATCGGGAAAACTGATGGTTCTTTTTAAAATGATATTACTAAAAGTGCTTTTCGCTAATTGCTAACGCTACTAATATTTCATTTTAATAAGTTCATGAATTGGAGTATCTCTCTAAGTGATGATCTGATCTGTCCTGGAAAAAGTAGCTCTAAAGGACACACCGGTCCCGGAATAAAGGTGCAAAAGGTATAATCCTGTCCCGGAATTTTCAGCCGGAAATGACACCCTATTGGCAGGCACATCCCCGGGTGGTCATAGTATTAAGTAGACCCCCCGGGCGTGCAACAAGCATCTTTGATTCCAAAGGCTTTATGTTTGGTGCACACAAAGGTGTACCTCGCGTGAAATTTGTGGTGAAATAGGGACATCCCGAACAATACAGTAATTAAGGGTAGATTCGCTCAGGCTCACCGTACTTCTATCTATCGAACAGTGTTCGCCTTGAAGGAGAATCGAGATTAATTGAATCAACATAATCCCCTTTTCTATCAGTAACTGTTTCTTTGATGCCAAATAATCTCGAGTAACCGGAATGGACAAAACACAGCTCAAAGAGTTTACTTATCAATATAGAAAGAGATAGCAAAAAATTCGATACACCCAAATCGAGATTTTTTGTTCGAACAATAAATCGTTGATCTTGTTTACGCGAAGTAAGAAAACCAAGATATGATATTGCTAAAATATGGTTTAGTATGAAAACATAAAATATTGAAATATAAAGAAATAAAAGATACGGATCGTAATGATAATATCGTGGTAATAAACCGACGGGGGTAACATGTTGGTGACGTGAGATCAACTCCTGGATGTCCAAAAAATGTACGCACATTTGATTGCCTGTAATCACCCATCACGAGGACTTGAAAACATGACATTTTTCGAGCATAGGTTCCAAATCTTTAACGCGGCGTAAGAAGGTCGGTGTAAAATTCTATGATCTATTTCTTCTGATTGAATGGCTTGAAAGAAAAAGATACTTATCTATAATTCTACCGTTGGACTTTCTAGGAGTTTTGAATATTTTTCGAAATTACAGCGTATCTTGCATTTCAACTCATTTGAGGATGTGACGTGAGCAAATTTCTAAATCATAAACCAGAAGAGTGATACACTTTTGCTTGATACCATATTGTAGGCATTCATAAACCATGGTTTTCTTCGAAACTATTTCATGTTGCGTCAAACAGTTCAGAAATTACGATGATTTTAAGTTTTTTTGAAAATTTTTCTTGAATTCTAAAGAAGAAAAACACTCTAATTCTGAAATATTGAAGATTTCAGAAAGGTCCAACGGTAGAATTATAGAGAAATAGCTAAAGTTTCTTTGAAGTCATTTAGTTCAAAGAAATAGGTCACTCAATTTTACACAGGCCTTTTTAAAGACTTGGAACCTATGCTATCAACTCCTGGATGTCCAAAAAATGTACGCACATTTGATTGCCTGTAATCACCCATCACGAGGACTTGAAAACATGACATTTTTCGCGTACTTGGACAGCAACACCTTGGTAGTTAATTTAGCTCAAAATCTGAACATAAGTTATACAACATAAGTTGAAAAGGTTTTCAAGCAAAAGTTAGGAAGAAAAGGTCTAAAACGTGTCTTTTCATGTCAAACCTAGTGAGATTCTATATTTGTCTATAAATACTTCAAAACTCTATTCTCTTGCTTTTTTCAGTAGTCTATTTAGGCCTTTCTTCAGACCTTTGAAAAATCTAATCATTTTGAGGCCAGGGAGACAGATACAAATGCTCTCTGGTGGTAAAAAAAGAAAACGTTGTTTGTCTATGTTTTTGTTTTGTTTTCCCTTGTTGTTTTCTTAGCATAATGTTCTTGTACAAAGTATAGTAGGATGTAGCTTGTATTCTAAATTCTTGTCTGAGCATACAGAAAAAGGTAGAAAAGGGGGCCTAAATTTGGGTTTGTTTATACATTTGATGAATTGTTTACGTAATGTGATTGGTCCAGATCGGGGGAATTTTTGTACTTTCTCAGCAAATCAAATCTTCGGACCTGTGTTCAGCATATGAAGAAGCTTTCTTGTCTCTGGGGCAAAATGGGCCTTATGAAGCTTTTGTTGTTGGTTCAGATCGTGTATATTTGTCTAAATTGCCAGCAAATCGAGATTTGGTGCCTATGCTCAGCAGCCGGAAGGTTTCTTTATGTCTGAGTAAGAACTGATTTAACTAGACCCAGACATTAAAATGCAAAGCAAAGCCTTAATCAGATCAGAATCTTCGTTTTAAGACCAACCATGTGACTGTGAGCTGTTCTTACGCCAATTCTGCGCGTCTTGGGTGAGACGGATAAACAAAAATCTTAAATTAACCAATGATGTGGCTTTCAAAGGATAAGTCTAAATAGAAACCTGTTTTTTGAAAGACACAGCCATGCTGTATGAGTACAATTGCTCTTTTTTTGACTACGCATTAGTGGTTTGAGAAAATCAGGAGGAATACGTTACATACGCAACGTAAATTCAGGTTGTAATAATAATGATAATCAGGAAAAAGGCACTGCCTACGATACTGTGAGCATAGATGCTAGCCCCGAGATGCTAACCACGGGGGGGGGGGGGGGTGCTCTTCCATAATGTTCTTCCATAGTAAAGGTACCTGGGGATGTGCCGTGACGAAGGGTATACTTTTTCGGACTTCTAGTCTAGCCAAAGGTATACTTTTTTGCAATTTTGGCCTAGCAACGGTCTAGCCAAGGGTATCATTTTTGACAATATTGGTCAAGCAAACGGTCATGATATCATATTTGGTACAAATTTGACAATATTGGTCCAGGAAATGGTCAAAATTGGTCTAACCAAGGGTACCATTTTCGTAAAAATTGGTCGAGAATGGTCAAATTGGTCTAGCCAAGGGTACCATTTTCGTAAAAATTAGTGTAGCCAACGGTACCATTTTGAATATGGTCGCAGCAGACCCCTACCCAAAATTTTGCCAAGAACCCCCCTCCCCCCCCCCCCCGTGATGCTAACACGAAAAGAAGGAGAGTAAAAACAAATATTTCAGCAGAACAGTGCCTTGAAAGGACGATTCGAGAAAGGGTTTAAATGGGCTAGGTATTCCGTATTTCACCAACTGTGCAAGTCCTTTGTGCGTATTTTCGCAGCAGAGTGTGCATTTCATAAAGGGTAAGGCACAAAGGCGGTACTGCATTGGTGTGTATCGTTTCAATTTAAAGAGAGCAAAGGGGCGAGCTCTCAGCCATTTCTCCATTTCTATCCCCTCCCTAACTATATTCAAACATGAGATTGTGGAGGCCTTTGTCAAGGTGGCCTACAACTTTCTGTAAGAGATAGATGCAATAATAGCTATGGGTTTTGCAGGGGTAACCTCAATGGAAAAGCATTGGAAAAACATAGGAGACTTGTTGTGTTCGACAGCAGATTAAGAAGAAAAAACAGATCGTCGTTATTTTGGTGAAAAGCAATTTTCCAAGATTCTAGCGTCAAAAGGACCTTTTTCCTGGCGATGAAGACAAATTTCTCACCAAGGTTAAACTAAGGTGTTTTGGCTTTAATAAATTTCTGCCCGATTCTGTCCGGAGCTTCGATGTAGTGGCCATAAAAATAGAAGCAAGTAAAACGTCAACTGACTGTAGTCGATACCCCCTAAATACGGATGAAAAGGCGATTGAATGAGGAAAGTAGGAGGCTAGGAAATCTTTTATGAACAAATCAAAAACCTGGCTGAGTTGTGGAGAATAATAAAGGTTTAAAATTTGATTGTGTCTTAGTGATAGTCTGCTGCGTCGTACATTAACGAATTAATTCTGCGAAGAATAGCATCAAGCAAATCGAGCCTAAAATCTTGTATTAATTCCTTCAGATTCAGTTGAAAGAATCTTAGAAACGGCTTCTAACATTCATCCTCAGAGGTCTTTCGATCTCACATAAAAACAAGACGAAAGGGTGATTCATATTGGATGAACATATGTTGGAATATCGATTGAAAAATTCGTTACGAATTAGAACAAACTCTCTTGAAATACTGTGTGGGAGCAGTGACGGAACACACTGGAAATTTATCATCAAGAATCTCTTGATCGGAGATCAAAATAAGAGGGGTGATGTCACTGAAGATTGGTGAAAATATGCTATGATACCAACGAAAAACGTGAAGAACTCGACACGAGCAAGAAAGCATCAATCGAAGGACTCAAAAGAACAGTTTGGAAATTCGTCCTCAATATTTTAACATTCTTTGATGAAAACAAGACGAGAGCTTTTATACAGGATGGTTAAACAAACGTTGAAATATCTACTAAAATAGTGAAAAAAACATGCCATGTACACACATAGATAATACGTGAAATTTGACATATCGTGATCTTGTAAACAATAAAGAAACACTGAAAGAAATATCAGATCGGAATGTCTTCGTGGAGATCACGATTTCGAAAGACCAAAACACCAGATTCGAACGAATCAAAACAAACGTTGAATTCATCCAAGAATACTGAAGATCCCGAACATCAGAAAACATGGAAAAGCAGGTTTTTACGGCGATCGAAACATGACGAGGGCCCAACAGATAGGCCTAGGCCGAGATCTGCATTCCTAGACAGAACCAGTCAAGAATTGAATAATGATATTGAAAATCGTGAGGCATTTTTGAGGAATATTAATGAGCCGCCATCAGTTCAGGAAATTCTCGACAGAAATCGGCGAGAAAGAGGAGCAACAAAAAGTCCACGACACTGGCGCAAGATTTTAGGTGGCGAAAAATCTGAGAGACCGTCGGGTATGGTTGGTAGGATTGAACACAGTACTGGCGGTGGAGATGAGCAGTATTCACACAGAGATAGGAACAAAGATCATAATTATAACAATGAGTATGAATCGAGACATGGAGGATCAGAAAGTATAGATGATGCGTCAGGGCCTAGAAGAGCGAGAAAATATTCGTCATATCGTAGAGACGAGAGCACCGAACGGCAACAAAAAATGGAAAATGGCGACACCAGAACTGGCCGTAGGACTTCTGCTACGAGAAGACAGAAATCCTTACAAGGTGATGATACGCTATCGATAAAGTCGGATTCGAGTTTTGGCGGGAAAGCTGAGAGTTCCAGATCTGCTAGTCCGTATGATAATGTGAGTGAAACATCGAGAAAGGAGAGATCAAAGAGAAGAGACAGAAGGCCACGATCTTTGTATATTGAAGAGAAAAGAAGTGGATTTCGAAAAGATTATGACATGACGCCATCATATTTAGATAAGCCCACCACACCTCGACGAGAAAGAAGGCAAAGGTTACGAAGATCCGAGTCTCAAGACACCGCTTGTTCTGAAAAGAGTAACCACAGTCAAGCATTAAGCGAACAAGAACCGTTTGTGTTGAGGAAGCCAAGAGCTGTTTATCCTACAGATGATGGGAATGATAAACGAAGCTGGTCTCGTAATGATAGTGAGGTTAAAGCCGAGAGGAGTCCAAGGAGTGACAGGAGAAGGGAGGCTTCTGAGATTAGGAGGAGAGATCAGAGTAGGGAGTACAGGAAAGATGGGAGAGGGGAAGGATGGGAGAGAAAAGAGAGCAGAGACAGCAAGGAGAGCAGTGAAAGAAGGGATGTTTACGAGAGCAGGAGTAAAGATTATGTCAGAGAATACAGAAGAGAGAGCAGAGGGGATGGCTGGGACAGGAAAGACAGTAGAGACAGTATTGATGTGATAGAAGAGATGGTCATGAGAGCCAGAGAAAGGAATATGGTAGAGAGTACAGAAAAGAGAGCAGAGGGGATGGCTGGGACAGGAAAGACAGTAGAGAGAACAGGGAAGCAAGGGATAGAAAGGAAAGTACAACGAACAAAGATAGCAGGGAGAATAGAGATTATGGGTTGGTGTACGGGCGAGAAAAGAGAGCTGAAGGCATAGAGACTAGAGAAAGTAAAGAAAAGACGAGTATTAATGAGAGTAGGGAAACCACTGCGTTTGGAAGGTACAGAAGGTATGACATGGACCCCATCAAAGTGCCACTTGAAGACGAAGAGAACCGAAATGGAGCAGGGAAAAGAGACAAAATTGACACTAAAGAAAATGATGGCATGAAAAATTTGTTACGTGACCTCGACCTCGATCAGAAAAAAGATGAAAGCGAGACAGCTAACAGAAAACAAAGCAGGGGTAGCAGAACACCTGATGATATTTTAGGAGCAACTTCGGGCAGTCTCGAGACTCAACAATCTTCTGAGTTGAAGAGTCCAACTGAGATTATTAATGAAGTGGTTGCCTCTGTGGAGGAGGTAGAGAACAGTTTCAATGAATGGAAGAAACGCTTCTTGGGAAGGAAAAATGAGAAAAAAGAAGAGCGCAAGAATATTTTGACACAGCCAACTAACCAAAACAAAGCAGGTTCGAGAAGTCCTAATGATCCTAAAATTGTTGAGTCAAAAATTGAATCTGGGGAGAAGAAAACGGAGGAGCAACGCGAATCTGATTATAAATCCTATGTGGAGGAATCCTCTTATAACGCAAGCCAAGAATCGTCTGTACTGACAAAGAGAGAATCATTCGCGAAAACGCGGCCTAAATCTCTGTACGATGGTCGCAAGCCAATCGATTTCACAGACAGTTTATCGAAATTCAAGCAAATATCAAAAGAGGACACTGATCTAGATCGGAGCTCCTCCGTTTGGGAAAAATACAAGCCACGTAATGACCACGAATATAAGCAGAACTTTACAACGAAAGTTAGCAATGATGATACAAGTGAGGCTGATCGAAAATGGCGCCGACCAAAGTCTATGTTCATGGTTGAAGATGAGAAAAAAGATAGTGCTGCATACAGAGGAAATTGGTCTGTTAGTGTGCCTAAAAAACCGAGCCATTTGATGGATTTTTCGATGCCTGATGAGACGAGTTATAATTGGAGAAAGAGCAAGACAGAGAGTGTTGATGCTGCAGACGATAAAAAGAAAAGCGAACGTGCTAGCTACAGACGAAGGGAAAGCCAGCAGCAAACTATGTTTAGTGATTTGAATAAACCTGAACAAAAAGCACCAGCATTTGAAATAACAGTATCAGAGCCAACGGATGAAAGGCCTAAATCTCCTGTGTTTGTTGATCAATCGAAAGAAAGCATGCTGACGCCATCATTTGCATCAAATATTGCAGTTTTGGACGAAGAAGATGAGGGGAACAAAGAGAATATTGCAACGGGTGCAGATACAGTTGTGCGAAGACGCAAGAAGGAACATGCGCCACCAGCTAGGCCCTCCTCTTTTTACTACATGAAAGAAGAAACTTCACATAGACCTTTGTCTTCTGGGAAAAGCTTCGACAATGATGATGATGATGACGATGATCTCATTCTGGCGGCTTACTCTCGTCGCAAATCTAAAACGAGGCCAAAAATCAACCTCGATTCTGAAGACATCAAAACAGGCTTGCGAAAGAAGTCTGCCGTTGAACGTCGCTTGCGGAGTAAACATTTCCGCGAACGGCCTAAATCAGTCAACCTTGCTGACGTATTCGCCGTTTCAGATGGCAACTACAGGGGTACAAGTTATGGTTCACGTGTTAAAGCGCCTGATCCTTTGCGAGATACAGTCGATGACGTGAAAAGACAGTTCGAGCGATTGCTGCGGAGGACTGAGGGTTGGAAGTACCGGACTGAATCACTGGATACCAGAGCGAATGCTTTGTCAACAAGTTACCGTAGCTTGAACCGAGCAATAACCGGCATTCGAGACGAGTCTGAAGATGTCCATGCGGTCTTCGACGACGTCGTAGAGAGGCTGACAGTGAATGATAGCATTGGATACCCAGATACGGAGGAGGAATGGAGAAAGGCATTTGATGCAGAACGCCTCTTAGCAAAAGCAACAACACTTCTCGATTATCAGAAGAGGAATCCGAAGCCAGAATTCTATTATTCCGAGAGTGAGAGTGAACCAGAGTCACCCGGTACGCCATTTTATGATATGCCGGAAGGAATACCTTGGTATTCACCAAAGCCTGCACGGTCTAAAAGGCTCAGCAGTAGTTATGATTATCTATCAAGCAGAAACACGAATGACTATTTGTACGGACAAAGCAGTAGGAGTTACTCTTCATATAAACCCTCTCTGGACTTGACCGGCCAGGGCTACTCATCCACCACAAGATTTTCGCCCACATTGAACACTGATGCGTACAGTAGGAGAAAGAGGATCGAAGAATACTCGTTTGATTATAAAAGAGACAATATTGGACTAAGTAGCTCATCATCTTCTGGACGAATCATACCAGAAACTGCCGTATGACATCGTGAGTTTCTTCGTTTCATTTTTCAATTTTCTTCAATTCTTATGCAAGGGATGTTTTCAATAGACCTTTTAGCTATTCTAAAAGGAGCCTGGATCGAACGTTATTTTTATACATTTTTATACGTTACGTTCGATCGAGTGGCGTTAGAGCTTCTATCACTATTGTGCACATTCGAAAATTCTACAAAGTGTTGCAAAAGTTTGTTCGATTCTGATTCTTTCCTGAATAGCTAAAAGGTCTATTGTAACGAGGCCCTGCATTAAGGAAACCATGTATAGGAACTTCTCATGCAGTTGTATAACAGACACAAGTTACCTTTATTGCAAAAAATAGGACCCCCAGACTGCAATGAGCCCCAACAGTATATTTGGTTGTTTTGACAATATTTAGACAATAAAATTTGCGGTTTTTAGATAGCTACAAGAAGGTTCTTACGTAAGCTACCCAAGTTACAGCACTGCTAATAGCATTAAGATCGGGCATGAGAAAGCTCGTTTCCAGATCTCAGCAACTTTAAAGGTGGTGTGAAGCGAAAATTTTTATTGATGCAATTGAATAGCGCAGTTGAATGATAAAGAATGTCGTTTAAATTTTTTGATACCTTATTTCATTTCAGAGTTATCCACTGTTTTGTACGATTTGCTGATGACGTCATTTTGTTTGCAAAATGTAAAGAAAGTATACAAGGTTGGTCATGTTTCCAAAGAGAAATCTAATTAAAAAACTTTGTACAATCAGCATGCCTTTCTAACCATCATATTAAGTCATGAGGCAATTTATATAACATGTATTCAGCTCAGCTGAAATATTTCTTACCACTGTAACCTTTCAAAATCAGATACAGTTATATTTCCATATGTTATCCTATAAATCTGCAAACAAAATGACGTCATCAGCTGCAACTTAACATCAATGGATAACTTGAAAACGAAATGAGGTATCAAAAAAATATAAACGACATTCTTTATCATTCAACTGCGCTATTCATTTGCATCAATAAAAATTTTCGCTTCACACCACCTTTAAATCGATCTGTCAATTTCCGATCTCGCTAAAGATGGCGTCAGGGAATTGTTTACAATAATTCTTTTTATATGAAAGAATGTTGATTAATTTGAGGTCGATTTATCATGAAACGCAAAGGATGATGGCTAAACATTGTCTGACACCATCTTTAGCGCGATCGCCTATTACTAATGCCAAGTATGGGCCTTATTTGCAGCTAAAGAATTCTTCGAGAATGATACCTCACTTACACTGACGCAGTTAAACCAACTAGATCTAAACCAGGTTAAATTTCAACCAATCAAATTAATTCAATTTGTTGGATGGACCAATTAGAATGCAACGAGTGATAACCTAGTTTCATTTAAGCTGGTTTAACTTGAAAGTAGTGTAAATGGATTATTAGAATCGACCTTTTGCAATCAAAATTCGCCATAGAGCTCCTTAATTAAAGCCTTGTGCTGGGAAACATTCATGCTCAATTTAAAACTTTGTTTCTTGAATGCAGGGCCTTACCATAACTAGGCTATGACCATTGTTCGACTCTTTTCAAAATTCAACGTCGGAATAGGGACCCCATGCATGGGTAGATTTTCATGTCAACTATACAGGTTTGTGAAATCTGAGAGACCCTCCAACCGGTTGCAATCTTTATCAGTTCTGAACGCTTGATCTCTCTAACACCAATGCCACCCAAATAATTTAAGGTTATATTTCTCTTATATTCACGTTAAGATAAACTTTTGCATGGGAGGTCTCAACTCAATGTTATCTATGACATTGAAGAGAAATCTGCAGTAGTGATCTGTTGTTTATACAGCGTTAACCTGACTGATAAAGATTTCATCCTCCGGGTGAGAAAAAAGGTTTAGACGATCGAAAGCCTGTTGCCCTCAAATCATTCATCACATTCCTATAAACTGTATAGCCAACATATCCACTTAGATCATGGGTAGTGTTAGATGCCGCAGTTGTGCTTGATCACAACTTTGTTTTTTTGCGGAGGAACAAATTATTTTCTACTATGGAGGAGTCGTTACCTCCTCCGCAGAACTACCGGGTGTCCCAAAATGATGTATTACTGTTTGATTGCTTACATGTCCATAACCAACGAACCGATTTTCCAAAACTTTGCTTTATTTTATTGCCTAAAGGCTAAATTGTATTTTAGATGTTGGTTGTGGTTTTACCACGGCGTTTTCATGTCGAAAAGAAGATCAATAAACCTGCTCAATATCAAGTCTTAGATGGCATGAGAAAGAAACGGTCTATTTTTCCAGTCAGCATGTTAGATGTGATACAAAAGCTGAACTCGTATTCGTATTCTCTGAACTCAGTATTAACTGAATTTGCATTTTCTGAACGCCATATATTCTATCGACGACATAAAACTTCAGCCTTTTGCATCACATCTAAAATATTGACAGACAAAGAAGGCCGTTTCTTTTTCATGCTATCTAATGCTTGAATTTGAGCAGCTTTATCAATCTTCTTTTGGACATGACAAAATTGACCTAAACCACAGCCAACATCCTCAAATACAATTTAGCCTTTCGGTAATCAGATAAAATAAAATTTTTGAAAATCGGTTCATTGGTCATGAAGATATCAGCAATCAAACGATAACACATCATTTTGGGACACCCGGTATAGAAATGATTTCTCCGCAGGTACATACCGGGTGTCCCAAAAAAATGTTTACAGATTTGGTTGACTCCAGCAGCAATGTGAATTTAGCTTTAATCAATGGCTAATCACTCTCAAAATGTTCTCCAATAGTTAACTTGAACATAGAAACCTCGTTTGTTGGTCTTGATGCTTTGAGAGCAGAAATATGAATCTTGAAAGCTCAAATTTGCGTCCACTTGCAAACCAGAGCTTTGGCCATTTGGCCTAAGCTAATTCCCGAAGCACATCGAAATTAAGAAATAAAATTAATGGAAAATTAAGAAACTTCCCGATAGGTGACTGGGAGTGACTTCTGCAAAACAGAATAACACAAGATCTAATATTGCTCAAATTTTATCAAGCCTATCATTGATTTATACGCTGTGCCTTACGAAATTGCTTAGCCCAAAAGGCTAAAACTCTGGTTTGCAGGAAGAGGCAAGTGTGAGCTTTCAAGATTGATATTTCTGCTCTCAAAGTACCAATACCAACAAATAAGGTATCTATGTTCAAGTTAACTATCGAGGAACATTTTTAGAGTGATTGGACATTGATTTAAGCTAAATTCACATCGCTGGAGTCAACCAAATCTGTATACATGGGTATTGGGACACCCGGTATTAGGTCCAGCGCTCGTACAAAGAAGCACACCAGCAGTGTCTAGCTACCTATGATACAAACTAGCTACCTATCTAATCCCATTTTACCCCGTCGGTAGCTTTGAGGTGAAAGTAGCCCAGCGGTAAAATACTCTCCTACTGTTTCATTTATTGATTTCAACGTTGTATCTTCAACTGAACGATGAAAGGGAGTCAAATCAGTTGGTCTCTCTAAATTGCATGACAGTTTTGTTAAAACTTTTTCGTAATATTTCAGGTCCCATAGAACATGCACTTGTCCAAGCCTCACTTTCTTTTCTCAGCCGATAGAGCGATAAAAATTTATCGCTCAACAGGAAAGAAAGTGAGACTTGGAAAAGTCTACATAGACCACTAAATTACTAAATTTGATCATGGGTAGCTAGAAACTGCTGGTGTGCTTCTATGAAAAGGCACTCCAAATATTATGTAGCTGCGGAGGAGTAATTTCTGAAGTTCTGCGGAGGAGGTAACGAAAATGAGTAAATAATGTTTTCCCCCGCAAAAGAACGAAGCTGTGGGATTTAAGCACAACTGCAGCATCTAACTACCCATGATTTGATCAAGTTTTGGAAACTTCATCGATAAACTTCATCAAGTCGATCGTAGAGCTTTCACTGTACATTAAATTGGAATTGTCAGGCCATCAGGTGTATTCTATAGGGATTATATATTTAAAATGAACTTATATACACCGGTAGATTGAGTGCATACTCTTGTTTGGTGCTGGTAGATTAATTGTATGAACGAAAATGCAATGAACTTGAAATATTTATATCATAGATTTGTTTTGCTAATGTTTCTATTTGAATTTTGTGAGAGTTTGTTGCGATTTGATATAAAATGAATAGATGATATGAACGAAAAAAATATTGAAAATTTTGTGGATCTGTTCCTCGCTGATACTAAATTGTTGGGGTTAGAATATAGAGATAGAGAGTGGTCAAACCGTATTTGGGCGAGGATGAGTTACCTCATGATTTCAAAAATGGTTTGGAATTTTGTAGTTATTCGAATTTGGAATTGTTTTTTTCGATCAGCATAAAATGGGCCAAAATTGTATGTTTGTTGTCGTGTTGTTGCAATCTGATTGGTTGAATTTCATGTGGGTATGTCACTTTGACAGTTAATAAGAATTTGTACCTATGCTTCTTGGTTAACAACAAGGAACTAGGAGCGAGTGGCTTACAATTAAATCAATGGACACTTATTGGCAACTCACGGATTTGCATTTTTTTGTTAAATTACTGCATGTGAATTATTCTTGGCACTCTCCTCCGCAGAGGTATCGTGGCACCGTCTACACGGCACTTCTTCGCTTGATCGTCTCTCGCCCTTTGAATGCCTCTGCGGAGGAAAGAGCATTCGCAGTTCATGGGCCGCGAAATTAAGAATCCTAAATTGAAGTGCTTGAGGCAAACATTGAAGCACCGCTGGTTTAGCCTGCGTCCAACCTCAACCTCTGAGGAGGAGTTAAGGCTGCACGGAGGCAACGCTGGTTGAGCGTGCATAGATTCAGTTCAACAGCAATAACTGTGATGAATGTAACAAGACAATAGCACATCAAAAACATGTATTTGCGGTAAATTGATTTCTCTTCCCGTACATACGACTGAACCAAATTTTTCTGACGAAAACTAACTCAATATTGGAGATTTCGTTTGTGGTTCTTATGAAACAAATTGACGAATAACTGCACAGGAAACCCCTCCCAAAGTTTAAATACTTAGTGGCAAGAAAATCTGGTTTCACAATCTCAAAATTTCGGTGCTCAAACATGACTTTGAGGGAGCTTAACTCAACGATCATGAAGACTAAAGTTTTGTGATTAATAATGCTTAAGATCAATATCAATGTAGCGCTTTATTGTGGGGATCATTTTGGTTTGGGAAATCTTAAATATAGTGCAAATATTCTTGGATAAAGATTTCTTATCCAATGTCCGCAAGCTGCAGAAGCTCTTGTTGAAGGTCAAACCGATATTTGTGATTTCTTGTGGGTACTTATATCTGCGATTTTATTTGGTAGAACAGAGGCCTCGATCAGTGGTTAGAGCGGCAATCATATCTCTTTGAAGCTCTGGAATCTGAGAACTCACTCATCTACACTAATAACCCGCAAAACAGAAGCCTGTTTTTTTCAAAACAACCCGTTTAGTTTCTTAAGAGCATTACACTCAGTTTTGTTTATAAGAAACCGCTTATAAGAAACGGTAGGCTTAATTTTTCGAAAGCTAAGAAACTTTCCCTACCTTGTTGAGGATACCGAGGACTGCCCCTTTTGTCTAAGCCTTTTGTTATGCTGGTAAAGTTCTAAGCACATCAACAGCTGGGGAACCTATTACCATGCGCGAGAATCTCTTTGTTTCTTTGCTAATCCTTGTTTGGATTGTGGTTCGATTCTCCGCCCACATTCTTTTCACAAACCAAAATATGCTGTCTGCGCATGATCACAGGTTTCCTTTTTGGGGGATAACCGTAGCTTGGAACTTTGATGATTCGTATCCCCAACAATACCTGAATTGAAAAAAGCTAATCTGCAATTTTCAGTTTTAATTTTCCTGTCACACTCAAAAATATTTTGACATTGTGCAGTTAAAGCAACTGTTTGGACATTATTTTGAGTGCGAATCATGTTATTTACTCGTTTTGAGAGACTTACTAAGTAATTTGGGACCCCTTAAGACAAAATCAACTCTACACGTCCGGCAATAAAAATATAAGAAACAAGTAAGAAACTTGTGGTAGCAAAATGGCCCAAAAATTTAAGAAACTGCCTACCAGCCCCGGACCTTAGTTTCTTATAAAAAAAATGAGTGTAATCTGGAAACAGGCTGAATGGTTTCTTATCACATCGTTAATAAACCCTCAGTGATTTCAACTTAAATCTTTAAAGAAAACCTAGAGCAAACACTATCAAACAGTATGTTCTTGTTACCTAGCATTCTCTCTAAATTTACTCGACCATAGCATACATGCCAAGTATACTGCAGATGGAGATGCTTTTGCATGAAATCTCTGAAAATATTTGCCACCTGATTTTAACAAAGATGATTAAATATAAATCTATTTGGGGTCCTTCTATCAGAAACCTTCCTAAAATCAGGCTGAGAAGTTGTTTATATGAGGGCACTGTTTCTCAAAAGAATCAGCCTGAGGTTTCTTATGAAGTGGTTTCTATTTTGCGGGTTCTTACTGTACAATCAAACCGATGTTACCTTAAAAACTCTATTTAGCTCCCTCTCTTTCAAGCACCCCTCCCTAATGAGCCCCTCCCTGTTAAGCCAAGACATCATATAAGCCCCCTCTCCATCAAGTGCCCTTCCCCTCCTCCCACCTATACAAAATGCCAGAGGCCCCCAAAGATTTTCAATTTGTTCAGCTAAACAAGTCTGCATACTAATTTTGATATGGTTTGGGATAAAAACTGTGTCGAATCTGCACATTTGACTAGTAAAATTGTATGTTGACTCCGCCAAATATGGGGTAAAAGAACTAAACAACTATCATTTATATCCTTTCATCAGACTTTGTGAATAAGCCCCCTCTTTAATAAGGCCCCCTTCAAAGCCCCCTCTGGATTATCTGAAATTAAATAAGTCCCCCCCACCGGGGGCTTAATGGAGTTTTTCTTGTGGTACTAATATCACAGATATTAAATGATTGAGAAAAGAGCACCCAAATGGGTGTTCCTTGAAGAGTAGCCATAAATCTTGTGGAGCTCTCGGATCGGATGTAATTTTTATGGAAATAAGAAGACAGTATCACCTTCGTACTCGAGCAGCTATAGCTGGAAAATGACCAATCAAGATTCTTAGCCTATGCTGTGCAGGGTATAACCAATCCGTATTTATTTCCAAGCCAAACATGCAAGAGAAACGTCTGAGGCAAATTGACAAAGGAACTTAATCCAATCATGAATCTTTGACTAAATCAACATCTTCTTTATTAATCAGTTTTGTGAACTTTTTATACACATTTTACAGCGAGGGGCATTTCATTCCCAAAAAATTTCGTATTTCTATGGCCTTTTATCTTCATGATAAATCCATCAAAATGCGTAAAAATCTTCTCGCTCTGAAAAGATCTCGTACGCTTTTTCGAATAAGTGAAATGCCCCTCGTTTTACAGTTTTAATCGTGACTCTATACATTTAACTATTTCAGTTAAGGATAAGGCTGACAAAAATATGCACAGCTAATAGCGCCATCTAATTGAGAGTAGAATCTACAGGTGTGAAACGGGAATGAAATGGGTAAGGCAAATAATTTTAATAAATTTCAAGAAAATCTTGTTTTGCAGTTCATGATCTACCGTTTTCGAGGGAGTGTGCAATGGTTAAAGGGGCTCCGTCGTCAAACAGTAAACAAATCCGTAAACTCGCACGTGTCGCCGAATATCCTTTGTTCACTGCAGTTTGTTTGGTTGCTTCACCCAAGCCACAAAAAGTGACCGCTAAAAACCCACTTATATCCGAGCAATCGTAGAAGATATGAATATTTGGTTTGTTCCTTAGTGAAGTACAAGGATTAATGCCCAAACAGCAACTTTCATTTCGAAAAAAAAACGAAAATCCTGTATGATATCACCTTTCAAAAAACTGCAAAAATCATCGTTTTGCTTAAATTTTGACGACGGAGCCCCTTTAATAGGCTTCTCTACAAACCAGAGACGTAGGAACCGGGGGGGCATTGGGGGCACGTGCCCCCCCAAGATTTTGAAATAAACAAAGAAGTGCCCTTTTTGTTTTCAGGAAATGCCCCTTTAGCTTAATGGAAAAAGTGCCCTCGAAGTGTCGTGCCCCTCCAAGTTTGAGATGCTTCCTACGTCCCTGCTACAAACAGAACAATGACACTGCATTGCTTCTTTGGCTGTCCATTGTTCACGGAGAGTGTGCGACATTGATTTGAATGGGATATATTCAGATTGTTATGCTTTCTGCAAACGCAAACTTGTAAACCCTTCAAGTTCACCAATTTTACCCCCTATAGCCAACCGCCAAAGATCAAAGCCTTTGGCGCAAATTAAAATTTTACCCCCACCCCCACCCCCACCCTCACCTTATTACCCCTAACTTTACCCCTCCCCCCTCCCCTCGCCCATTTTACTCATTTTACCACTAAAAACTCTGCTCTAAAGCAATGAAAACAAAGAGCCAAGTAAATCTATAAAAGAACTTGCCACAACGCAAGGCAAATGGAAAGATAGGAAGGAATAGAACCATCTATAACGAAACTTCTACGCCATGATATTTGAGACAAAGCAGGGAGAATATTAACTATCAAGCTTGAATGACACAACTTCTTCTATTTTCCAAGTAAGGGGAATGAAAGAATTAATTTGAAATTCAAAATATGACTGTACAAAACAAAAGCATAACGTTTGACGTGTGTAAATGCGGCGTCAATTAATTCTTGGTAAGGCAGGGGGCTTTAGACTCATTACATAAGTCCCTCTGAGGCTCAGTTGAAGGGAGGCGGCTCATTCGATGAGATACGGTACATACTCAATCATTTGTCTGTACAACTAAATTCTATAACCATGGGTAGTTAGACACTGCTGGTGTGCTTCTATGGAGGAGCGCTGGATGATATGTATCTGCGGGGGAAATTTTTTGTAGTACTGCGGAGGAGATATCGAAAGGACGAAAATATTAATTAAACTATTAAAATGAATTCTTCTCTCTCCTTCTCTCTTCGCTTCCGATATCTCCTCCGCAGTACTATAAAAATTTCCCCCGCAGATATCTCCTCCGCAGTACTATAAAAAATTTCCCCCGCAGATATCTCCTCCGCAGTACTATAAAAAATGTCCCCCGCAGATACATATTATCCAGCTCTTCTCCATAGAAGCACACCAGCAGTGTCTAACTACCCATGCTATAACTAAATGTAGACATAAATCAATAAACTAGAGAACACAACAGAATTTTTTGTCGCTAGCAAGGGCATAAGTTGTCGCTCATTGCAAATCCCCGTGACGCTAATTTGCGGTAAACCGTTGATTGGCATAGAACCAGATGAGTAAAAAACCAATCCCCATTTGAAAGGTCACTATTCCCTGGATAAAAAGACAATAATATCGGCAAATGTATCATTTAATAGTGAACATTTTCAAATAGCTTTTAAAAATTACATGGCTGAAATCAGCCACTCCGTTCTGAAATTACAAGGGATTTTCTTGAGAAAGCACCTTCAAGAAACCTTTCAAAATGGCATAACATCATGATCAAATATTCTGAATACTTCTGCTTGACAGCAATGACTTATAAATGTTTTAGCACGTGTTTTCCCTGAAGTTTTTCTGAAGGGGATTTCTTTAGAAAATCTCTCATGATTTCAAAACGGAGTGGCCGATTTCAGTCAGGTAAATTATAAAATTTGTTTGAACATGAGATGCTTACTATTCTTGACTCACCCTGTAGCCACCTTGAATTTACCACCTTAACACATCGTATTGTGGACACGATTTGTTTCGATCTTGCCACAATACCTGGCCTAAATTTTCCCAAATGAATAAATGTATTTCATTACTTTGCTTGTCTTCAGTTCATTAATATCTCTGCTTTCTCGATCTGGGAACTAGTTCTCAGCTCACAACGTTCAGAGCGCAGTGCGTTCAAAACTTAGGCCATCATAACAAACCACCGAAAGCAAGCAAGGATGGATTGCTAAAGCAAGAAACCAGAGATATTAATGAAATGAAGACAAGCAAGGTAACGAAATACATTAATTCATTTAGGAACATTAAGGCCAGGTATTGTCAACACGATCGACACAAATCGTGTCCACAGTATCCATGTTTAAACCAGATATATCGAGGAACAACATAAGATCTTGTCTTTATACGACGCTACAGCACATTTTAGTTTATCGACAACTTCAAACATGCTCCGGAAAACTGTCGATTGCGACAAAAAACTGCCGTATATGTGCTCTAGCTTTGATTCTACCAACTAGAAATTCATATTCTACAATTTAAACCAGCAATATAACTAAATTAATTATTCTTTTCAATTTAACAATTCTTTACAGATCAGCAGGCCTTTGCTACTCCTTGTTAAGGCTCTTGGATTTTACTCAGTCACTGACTATTTTACGAATTTCAAGAACGTGTGATATTCATTGCGTGATACGTCGTTTGTGTGATATTTCGCCAACAACTTCAGAATTCCAACGATAACTTTCACAACCTGTAGAAATTTTACTCAGTCACTTATCAAACGGGCCGGAATAGCCATTCTGTGAATTTCAATAACATGTGATATTTGATGGGTGAAACTTGAATCGGCAATAGTTCATCACTGTTCAACCATGCCTCACTTCAGAACTCCAATCGACGGCTTTCACATCCAAACGACATTATTCAGTCATTTATTAAAAGGCCCAGAATTGGCATTTTGCGAGTTTCCATTCCCCTCGCGATTCGTCGGGTAAACTTTATCGATATGAACAAGTCCGGCGTAACTTCGCCCAGTGCTCATTTGCGCGGGCATTGTCATCCATTCATCGTTTCGAGGATTATATATTTCGACAGTTGCTAAATTATTCGTTCCGTCATCACCACCAACGACATATATCACACCATCAATGGTGGTTACGCCGGCGTTACGCCTCGCCATTGACATGTCAGCGACTGACGTCCAAGTGTTATTCTCGATGTTGTAGTATTCGACGCTTTTCCGAACGTGAGGCCCATCATGACCGCCAACGGCGTACAGTAGACCGCCAAGAACGCCAACTCCAGCACCACTTCGTTTCACCGTCATATCCGCCACCATTGTCCATTCATTTCGAGTTGGGTCGTAACGTTCTACTGAGTTAAGGCATTGTCTAGACGCACCATCGTAACCGCCAACAGCGTAAAGCATTCCTCTCAGTACACCGACGCCAACTGAGCTCCGGCGGACGCTCATTGCAGGGACTTGCCGCCATTCGTTGGAACGTGGATCGTAAGCTTCACACGAGTTCAATCCTGCAGTTCCATCGAATCCGCCAACGGCGTAAAGAAGACCGTTCAATACAGCGGCGCCTAAAGTGCTTCGACGGGCTTCCATTGATGCGATCGGCCTCCATTCATCCTTACGCGGATCGTAACAGTCAACAGTCCGGACTCGTAATGATCCGTTAAACCCTCCTACACAATATATAAGATCATTTAGAACAGCAACACCGGCTCGACAACGGCGAGAATGCATATCCGCAGAATTGTACCATTTTTCGAACTGGAAGTCATAACATTCAACGCTTACAATTCTATCAATCAACATTATCTATAAATAAAAAAGAAAATCATTAAAGGTTAATCGTTGCTGTTCTTCCAGGGAGTCGTGTTTTAAATAGCTTTCAGCTCATCAAATGTATTTTTAGTAGTTTTTTTAATCGGCACAAGGTAGGAAGCTCCCTTACAGTGATGACTTTAAACCGTATATAAAGAAACTAAGAGGGTAACAAAGAACAAAAAGTGACAACATACCTTCTAATAGCCTTTGGTGCTTGCCCTCCAACAACATACAAAACTTTCGGAAAACCAACAGGGGCTCTAGACCTCGTTCTCGGCGACTGGATATAACTCCTCTGAAAGCGAGGCACAAGGTGATACTTTAGAGCCTCGATTAGAAAATCTTTACATGCAAAGCTGCGTTTGATGAGCGGCTCTGTTTCGACTCTTTCGATCAAATAGTCACGTGGCAATAATGGCAAACGGACATACTCAATTAATTTTGGCAGAGACGAATCACGATTTGCAACGTCATAGTTTACCCATGCAATCACAGCCTCGAATACCTGATGGGTGAAAGGAACAAGATTTTAAGTCACGATAGTAATCTTTTAGCTACTCTGCAAAAGAGTCTTGAATGAATAACGTTTCTCTAAATTTCGTACAAATAAGACCAATCTTTGAAAGTATTCAATAGCGATAGAAGGACCCACTGATAGGAGCTGATGAGAATTTGATCCTTGAAGTAAAGACATTTTGTTACAAAAAGGTTTCGAGCAAAATTGAAAGAATTTCAATCAACTGAAAACTATTTTTTCTATTTGCAATTTCAATTAATTTTTGAATAGCCTAATCAAAGAATTTTAATCAAATTAAAATTAGGCAAAGAACTTTCCCAATGATAAAAACCCGTTCTCTGAAAGATTAATTTCTTTATATATTTGGTTGGAGCATTATTTCTTTGGCTCAAGTGAAAATAAGTGCACGAAAAGAAATTTCTAAGACTGGTCTCTTCTCTAAATTCGACGATTTTTCACAATTTTAGAATTTATTTGTTGACCATCTGGTCATCATTTCGTAAAATCCGAAATCGCTATTATGTGCTACCCAGCCAAATTTTCGCACTTTTCATTGATGATAAAGTTTCCTACATCTACAGTAACTCTAAAAATTTATCTGCAAAACTGTGAAGTTGTTTCATGAGCCATTTCTAGTTGCTTTTGTTTTTTAACTCCCTAGAAATTAGCAAAAATAAATTAGGATCCTTTTCTTGTGTCACTTGGTTTTTCTTAGGTTTGGATATGTTATGGTCCTTCTTTTCTATGCATTATTGGTACTGTGGTTTCTTCATCAGAATGAGAGATTCCAATTCTTATAATAAAATATCCATGGGTTGTAGGATAAATTTGGACCCTATGAATGAACTAAATTGGTATGAAACAAAGAATATAAATCACCTTGTCTCCTTCTTGTGCTTGTCTTTATCATTACCTTCTGGAGCAGCAAATAAGCTTCTTTCAGGTCTAACACAGCAAGCATTCACTTAGGCCCATCTCGTTGTTTAGAATAACTGCCGAAGTCTCAACTTAGAAAATATCATTTTGGTTTGCTCCTAGCTTTTGGATTTCAAAATTTCATATACGTTGCATTGTAACAAGGAAGGAGCAAACCAGTACGAGATTTTGTAGTTTGAAACTTTGGCAGTTATTTTAAACAATGAGATGGGCCTAAGTGAATGCTTGCAGTGCTAGACCTGAAAGAAGCTTATTTGCTGCCCCAAAAGGTAGAGATAAATACAAACACAAGAAGGAGATAAGGTGATTTATATTCTTTTTTCATACCAATTTGAGAGCCTCAATTTATCCTACAACCCATGGAATATCTGCAGTAGCTAATTCTAAAGAAATTTTACCTCTACATCTTCAAAACTTCGGAAATAAAAACTTACCTTGTCCTCAGAAGGAACAGACAATCTATCACTTGCTATGAATTCAATAATACTTTCAGCTGATAGCTGAAGAAATTCTTCACAAGACATAACTTCTGTGAAATGTTGTTCAATGTATGAATGTGCTGCTTGCATCAAATCACGACAAGAGTGCATGTCCGCAAACAATCTAATACCAAGGCAGTTGGTGGGGTGCAACTGGGATTTGAGAAATTCACAACATGCATTGATAACATCATTTAACTGAAGGAGTCCTGCAGCTGGCAGTAGTGTCTGTAGAAAAAAATATTTCAAAATAACGTTGGAAACAAATTTATGACAAATTACT
Organism: Aurelia coerulea; assembly: GCA_039566865.1. Lineage (NCBI taxonomy): Eukaryota > Metazoa > Cnidaria > Scyphozoa > Semaeostomeae > Ulmaridae > Aurelia > Aurelia coerulea. Next base: position 18,370,746 of record CM076960.1, on the reverse strand, counting down.
GATGAAAATGTTTAACTGCTTTTGAGCACTGTCATAAGATTTCTCTTAGAAACGATTGCCTTAGATAAAGAAACGAATAAGTTTCAAACCTTTACTTCCTGAAATAACCATGGCACAGCTACACAATAACTCAGCTAACTACAAGCCAGTCTAACAAACTTACAAACTAAAGCACAATTGATCAAAAAGTATGAAAAAGATGCGAATCGGAACAAAAATGTCATTTAGTGGAAATTGAACTTGAAAATCATTTGCTTCATTTATGTGACTTTGTCAAAATATCATTGTGAGTTAGGATCCTCCAGTGAATTTAGCTATGACATTTAGTTATGATAGATTTCACAAAGACTTGTGCCCTCTCTTGTGACAGTTAGTATAAAGTGTTAATCAAGTCATTTCAGTCTTATTGTAGAACACAGTTTAGAATACAAGTGAAGCTCGTACGTAGAAACTTATTGAGCTATGAGAATTTTGATAACTTATTACTAGTGACTCCAATCATGGAACTTACCATTGGAAATTTCACCTAATTTCACTGCAGTAAATTTCATTGAAATGCCTTTGATTTGCGAATTTGAGATATGCCTCGCTTTTCTCTCCTTTTCCCTTGCTTTCTGTTTCTTTTTCCTTTTTCCCTTGGAAATTTCAGGATTTCAGCTACCTCCTTGGTAGCGTCGATACCAAGCTTCGTGGTTTTTTTTTAGCCCTGCATATCATGACGTCAAGAACTTTTGTCATGTCAATGCGCGCAGGGCCTGTACTGTATCATTAACAAAGAAAAATTTACATTTTTTGGGCAAATTACAGCCCCGACCAGACATCTAATGTTAGACAGGCCACAGTCATCGTTTTTCTTCTTTTTATTGTTTGTAGCATTGTTTGTAGCATCTATGTAAAATTGTATGCATTTTTTTTTAAACAATGCCATGGGGTAGACATAGACTTTTGCTCCTTGTGGCATCGTCCTTGTAGTATTGTAAAGTAGTTTGTAGGTAAAGTAGTCTGTAACATGTATTGTAAATTTTTAATTGAATATATAAAAAAAAAAATGAACAAATAACTAGCATACAACAAATGATTTCAAATGTATGAAAATCATCACAAACCTGAACATTTTCTTCGTTTATAGGCACTTCAGCAGTGTAGCAATATTCAATAAGCAGTTCTAGTGCATCAGGATCTACTTCTTTCAAAGTAACAACTTCTTGCTTGCTTTCCGACAGATCTGCAGTAAACATCGCATAGAAATACGGACTTGCTGAAGCTAGCACTGCTCTGTGCGCTCTTATTTCTTTACTTCCTGCAGAAATGGCAACATCTGTCAGGACATGTTGTTCTCGCATTGTTTTCAGCACAATAAACGCTCCTCTATGATGCTCTTTGTTCTTAAAGGGTGGGACAGGAATTGCCATGTCTACATCGCCAAGGAGGCTAATGGGAGGCATCTTGATACAGTATATTAGTCACCTGTAAAAAATCAAGCATGTTATACTAAAGCATAGGTTCCAAATCTTTAAAAAGGCTGGTGTAAAATTCAATAACCTATTTCTTTGAACTGAATTACTTCAAAGACACTTTAGCTATTTTTCTATAATTCTACCGTTGGACCTTTCTGAAATCTTCAATATTTTCAGAATTAGAGTGTTTTTTTTCTTTTTGAAGAATTCAAGAAAAATTTTCAAAAAAACTTAAAATCAATCGTAATTTCTGAACTGTTTGACCCAACATAAAATAGTTTAGAAGAAAACCATAGTTTATGGATGTCTACAATATGGTATCAAGCAAAAGTGTATCACTCTTCTGGTTAATGATTTAGAAATTTGATGACGTCACATCCTCAAATGAGTTGAAATGCAAGATACGCTATAATTTCAAAAAATATTCAAAACTTCTGAAAAGTCCAACGGTAGAATAATAGATCAGTATCTAAAGTTTCTTTCAAGCCATTCAATCAGAAGAAATAGATCATAGAATTTTACACCAACCTTCTTACGCCGAGTTAAAGATTTGGAACCTATGCTTTATACTTATAGTATAAAACATAGAAGACATTACAGTGTAGGCCTTGTGTACAGTACCATAATATTTCAGTTTCTTAAAAATCGTCAGTTCAAGATGATTTAACAGTTGTCAAGAATTCTTAAGAATTTTTATGATTTTTCAGGGAATTCTTCACATTTTGACAAGAATATGCAAGATGTGAAAGACCAATGATTTTTTCAAGAAATTAAAATTTTCAGAACAATTCTTAGGCACGAAAAACCATTAATGTGTGCAAGGGCTAAACTGTACAAGCAGCATCTGAAAGTTTACTGAATTTCTGAAGGTTTGGTGAAAAACACAATTTTTACACCCAGTTTAGAAACAGTAAATAATTTCAAAAAGTAAAGGCCACGATACCAGCGTCGATTGTCGGATCCGAAGATGCTTGCGGTGATGAAAAATGAATAAGTCTAAAGGCAGAAACACCGCAATGCGACAAAAAACAACAGCAAATGTGATGAATTTATTTTTTGCCAATATTTCGTCCTGCCATGCAGGATTACTTCAGGGCTGTAATGTGACAGTTATATGACCTTGCAAATGTGGGTGCTGTGTAGGAGTAATATGTTCTGGTAATTTTTTTGTAATCCATCATTTTTGTGCATCATTAATATTATTACAAAGAACCATCATATAAAAGATCAAAAGAGGTGATAGCAACGTGGTATCTTTATAAACCATGAACACACAGTCACAGGGGAAAATACTTGAAATCGCTCCACTCCCTAATAAATCATTTCTGACATGAATGATATGACATGATGATGGGCCTAAATATTTCTCCTTTTCAATTTGATTCTCTTTTCGCCAGAAATTTCAACATTACTCCGTCAACTGAAGCATTTAATACTTACCTACGTTCTTTGTAAGCTATAGAAGCCAAGATGAGATGTGAAACCCATTCGAGTTTGTTTTCTGACACAGTTTTCGTCCTTCTTGGTTGCTTTGCTTTTGTTGACTTCTCGCTTTGCTTTACTTGTTGTGTAGGCCCCAGGCGGCAGGATGCGCTGTGATTTCTGGGGGACTGGGAATGAATCCAAATTTCATCGGTAAATTTCATCGGTAAATTTCATCGGTAAATTTGGGCCTGAAAATTTCAACGGCAAATGTCAACTGGTAAATTCCTTCAACGGTTGATTTAACGGTACATTTCATCACAGTAAACTTCATCGTTGAATTTCGCTAAAGCCTTCGCATATATTGAGCAGAGAAAGCAAGTTTCATATCAAATTTCTAATAAATGTTGGCCTAGTTTGCCTAGTTTACTCACTATTGTTCTCTTTCCGCCTTTCGAAAATTATCCGAAAGTATTTTGGTGAATGGTTCCATTCGGAACGATTTTGTGGACAGAAAAATGCTACACTCTTTTTTTTTATAAGAATACTATAAATTTTTTCCAGCCTCAATATTCTTAAGAAATTCTTCGTTTTGAGCCTTAACATATTCTTAAAGTATTCTTATTTTTTCAAACCTGATATGGTTTTAGGCGAACATAGTTCAAAGAATTGTCATATCATTGAAGAAATGGTTGAACGCAAGAAAAACTTAAGCAATTGTAACAATAAGAATGTTATGAACATCGCAAAACAGGCAACTGCTGGAAAATGAGACACAAATATGGGAGCTGAGGCTGAGCAATATTCTTATAATATTCTTAAAATTTGGATGATTCTGAGCCTGAATATTCTTATAGACAATATTCTTATAAAAAAAAAAGAGTGTATGGAAAAATGCAAAATATGGCTCTCAACTTTTTGCATATAGCGCACCACTTACTGGACTTGTCCAAGTCTCACTTTAGTCCAACCACTTACATGTTTTGTGATTTTGCAATTTTCTGATGGTTTTGCCGAAAGCTGGGCGTTCAAAAGAAAAAGTTGCAATTTTGAAATGCAGAGGAAACCGTTCATGCAGAGGAATCTGTATCGAGACCATTCATACTCTTCGGAAACTACGAACTTATGGTATAATAGCGAGGTAAATCAGCATTTCTGCAAGAAGACGATTCGATACGAATTTGCGTCATTTGCCCTGCTTTTCGAGCACTACCGGGTGACTAAAAAAAGATCTGGCGTTTGAAAGGCTACACGTTATTATTATAAGAAACTGGTTTATAAGAAACTAGTACTTCGATGACCAAAAAGTTAAGAAGCTCTAGTACTACGCTCAAGAACAGTTAAGAAACTCTAAAACTTTATTTCTGTATGTCTCTCTTATTCTATGTCTCTCTAACAAAGGTACCTTCGTCTTTTCTTGACTTTTAACAGCAAAATTGGTAAATTTTTGCCTTGATGTGCATGGCTTCTTCTTGATGACAATGTCAATGCAAATGGAAGCTTACAACCAGCAGGGAAGGAAGTTCAAACTTTATCAGCCCACTGGGAAAAAATGAACTTACTGATGACAATCCAAAATCAACTTTGCTAACCCTGCTATAAGAACATATTTTTCATCAAACTGAAACAGGTTCTCAGTTACAACGTGCATAAGTTGGGAAAAACAACCTCTATGTCTTTATTTTTGTAGGTTCTTATATGCGGCGATTTAGTGTAGAGATGTAGGAAACTTCGTATCTTTGCAGGGTCTGAAAGAATAAAAAAGTACCACGAACAATAAGACCAATGTAAATATAATGTTAAATGAAATTAATTAAAGGTAATGTGTCCATGTAAGTACGGCCGCGTATACACTCTTGTCAAAATGTGCTGACACGATGCTGACGAAGAGCCCGAGGAGCGCACTGTGATTGGTAGAATTTAACTGAACACATGCAAAACTAGAATTTACATTTCACAACGAGGCTGCCTGCTGTGAGACTTCGGGTTCAACTCTGGAATCGCAGGCGCAAGCAAGTCATCAGTCTGCTTATATTAGATCTGGCTATCTTTTTGAACCTATGGTAAAGTGATCACATGAAATATCACGTGAAAATAGCAAAGTCGCTGTACTTACATGGACACATTACCTTTAATAATTTCGATTACAGCTTGTATCACGAAAATATAATTCATATTACAAGTATATATTCTTCGCTTCATTAATTGAATGAATGCATTTACGTATAAATAACAGGGTCGTAGGAAGCAGCTTCTGATTGGGGGGCAATTGCTCTTAAAACAATAGAGAACAATACATCTTGTGACGTAGCACCATTGTTTTCAAAATTACTGCCCCCCTCCCTTCCTACGGGCCTGGTAAATAAAATTGAAAAAAACATTGCAAGGACATGTGGCCTTGGGTATATCAATTCTTTTTCCTTTGCTAAAACTTCTCATAGCCTTTCATCGAGAATATTCTTTGCACTCTTGAGACATCTTTGATGTTAATGCACCCAAGGCCTTCATCGCACATATTGGTGCGAGACCCCATTTAAATTGTGCCAGTACACCTTTGGATCCGTGTGCAACGGTTAGCCTAGACTTATGACCTAGAGTCTCTTCCCTTGGATACATAGACCCTGATACAAGGGATTCATCGTCATAAGTCTAGGTTCAGCCTCCTATCCCGTTTCAAGGGCGGGCATGTCACACTGGGAAGGATGGTCCTACCTTTGTCCGAAAACCGGTAGTTCATGAAAAAATTTTGCACCACCTTTGTCCCAAAAAATGGTCGTTTTTGATGGCAAATTTCCTCTGTTATTTTTCTTCAATTTGAAGGACAATTTTTAACATTATCTATCACTGACGATGTTTGTCCCCAAAAACCGGTAGTTTCGACCTACTACTGTTTTCCAAAGCAAGTAGTAATTAAAGATATGAAAGTGCAAGTGTCCCAAAACCGGTTGCCGGACAATGGTAGGACCGCTTCGGTGAAAAAATTTGAAATTCTGGCCTATTTTTTCGGAAATTTGCCGGACAAAGGTAGAACCGCTTTAGTGAGAAATTGTAATTTCTGGTCTTTTTTCTGTAAATTTGGTGGACAAAGGTAGAACCACTTATGTGAAAAATTTGAAATACTAGTCTTTTCTGCCTAAATATGGCAGGCAGCAGGCAAAGGGAGAACCAGTTTACACGTAAAGTTCAGAATTTTGATTAGATAGGAGGTTGGGAAACTTGATTTTGTGACAAACTGATGGAATAGGAAGAATGATATTCAAATTTCACCTTTGTCCCAAAAACTGGTTGTTTTGGGCACGAAAGTCGTACTATTTGATAAAAGCACCGGTTATTTTTCCAATTCCTCTGGACAAACATGGGGTCAAATATTTCACAGTACTTGCCCGCCCCTGGGCAGTGTAAACGCTCTTGAAGTTTAACGATTTTGTAGCGGATCAAAACTGTGCTGGTATAGAATAAACGTGAGCATCATAGGGCTCAAAACTTTTAAAAGATGGGTGTAAAATTCTGTTATATTTTTCTTTGAATTGAGTAGCTTAAGAGAAAATTAGGGTATTTGCTGCAAATCTGCCATGGAAATTGTTTGATGTCTTGATAAGTTCAAAAATGGCATAAATTAAAGTGCGCCTCAAATTAGATGTCACCTGAGATTTGCGATAACGCAAAATTCCTTTGCAAAACAATCATATTGTTGCTATTCGCGGGCATTTGCAGGTGACATCTAATTTGAGATAGACTATTATAAGTTAAAGCACATTGGCTTCATTCATTTGCCATGATACAGCATGTCATAGGGATCTAGGAAATAGGAAATTTTAATTGCATAATACAGGATAATCCCACTAGAAATTACTTCAAAAGACCGGCTGCTTTGGTACGTATTGTCTGAAGTAGCTTATGACCAAAGTAAATACTAAACTAAGATATTTCGAGTTATTAGGAGCACCTAATCAATCCTGAATTTGATTTAGGCTCTGAGCTCATATAGAAAAAATCAATCACAACAGAAATTTGTCGAAAATGGAGGCTTTTTGTAGCATGTCGGGTGAGCCAGAAAAAAGTTCCCCATTTCGAAAATTTATGTTCTCTGACAGATTTGAATGATTCAAATTGTATGAAGTATTGTTTGTTTGTATAATTGCTAAAATGCTAAATACTTCAATATCAATTTTGATAAATGACCACAAGCTACAAAGATCATTGACATACACGTTTTTTATAAGAAACTTGGATCAGCACTAGTACTAAAAGTTTCTTAATTTCGCATGAAATTGTCGGTGTTTTAGTTCTTAATTAGTTTTTTATTCTTTTGGGCCTAAAATTGCGGTATTGTTCGAAGTCGAGCCTTCTTCTCGACAAAGGGCTTCCATTTGCATTGACATTGTCATCAAGAAGAAGCCAGGGAAGCCATGCACATCAAGGCAAAAATTTACCAATTTTGCAGTTAAAAGTCAATAAAAGACGAAGGTACCTTTGTTAGAGAGACGTAGAATAAGAGAGACATACAGAAATAAAGTTTTAAGAGTTTCTTAACTGTTCTTGAGCGTAGTACTAGAGTTTCTTAAATTTTTGGCCATCGTAGTACTAGTTTCTTATAAACCAGTTTCTTATGAAAAAACGTGTACACAATGATGCTAATAATGAAATAAAGCAAAATATCAAAAATGTGAATGCAACTGATTAACAGTCAAAAGTTGTTTCGGCGTGGAGTGGGGCTAAATGGATCAGAGTTGGATAAAATTGGGTCACCTGATTTTTTGCTTCTTGAAATTGTGGAAAAGTGCACTTAATTGTAAACAAGCAGTTTTTCAACAAATAAAATTGTCTTTTGTTCATGATAAAAATTTGTTTTCTTTGAATAAAACACAATAACATTGAAATCAATGAATTTTCAAGAAACCATTTTGTCCCACTGTGACTCATTTTGTCCCATCTTGCCCGCAAACCAAAACTAAAAATATATTAAAGATTGGATACTGTAAATTAAATTCTTTACTTGCAGCAAAAATTAGCATAATGCATACATTGCACTTTCAGTATGAAAGAAAAAATAAAATGAGCTCAAATCATGTAAAATTAATAGGAAGGAATTCCTGCACTGAAAACCTGCACTGAAAATCTGCATTGAAGCATGTTTAAAGTCTCTGTACTTAAAAATGCTCACAATAAATAAATTAAAATTTTTTCACAAGATTAATAACATGTCACTTGCATTATGCAATTAATCAGTGATAAAGGCATTCCCTGCAGAAATAATTTCATGCTCTTCTGTCAAATTTTCTGCCACAAAAAGTTGAATCAGAAGTTTGAGCAATGAGCAAACTGTAAGCATGTAATTTTTATTCTATTGCTACACATGAAATAATTGTAAGAGTAATATTTCAGATACATTGCCCAAATATTTAAAATCTTCCTTGATTAATGTTTGAAATGAAGAAGCCTGTCCCTAATAACAGGGTCAAAACATCCATAGCAACCGTCAAGGATACATGAACCACTGTGGTACTCAACTGGAGGTGTCGGACCAACCCAAATGAAATTGTGCAAATTGTCACCAATGCATACCACCTTTTGCTGTGAAAAGTCATCCGCTTGAGCGCAAATGTATACTTTGCCAGTATTTTTCCCAATAAACAGGCCCTGTAGGATAAATGAAAACTTTTTAGGACACTTCAAAATTGTTCCAATATTGTGAATGATTAATTTGGTTATGAGGCAACAACGTTGTTGTACAGCGAATTGTCTTTATTAGCAAATCTTTCAATAAATTATTTTGTCTTTCTTGTTTCATGTATCTAGTTTGCAGAAGTCAAACTGAAGGTTTGGGTTGAAATCATGTATTCATAATTCTTTGCTGTATATCTATATATTAGGAGGGTGGCATTGTGCTTTTTAATTTGTTAGATGAAGATTGGATCAAAATGAACATTTTCAGATTTGATTGAAGTTTTTTAGTGGTTTGCATGAAAATTTTTTGTCAGATCAAGGAATTCAGTACACAACAATGCCCCCTGCCTTAAGATTGTCAAAGCTTCCTATCAGAAAAAATTCCTGCAGCCTAAAAATCTTGCAAAAATTTCCTAGGAAAGGTGTTTCCCTGTTCCCACACTTTGTCGTCCTCTGCTTTGGCACTTGCTACATAGATTGCAAAATCAGTGCCAAATTGCTGCAGAGGTTGGCTGTGTTCAGTCCTATCCTAGAATCGTATACATTCAGGGCTTTGGTGGGGTTTTCGGTAGGGTTTTCAATTAGGATCAATGCGGGTACAGATGTGCAATTCTAGTATAGCGCAGCATCCAATTTTCAGTAACATTTCTATCAAATGCAAGGGATTTCATTTACTGCCATTCTGTCCAATGACATGCTCTGCCTCTGTGATCAGTTATACAGCATCACATATCAGAGCACATCATAGCAAACAAAATACGCTAGTTTTACACAGATTGAACACATACCTCCAATGGTGACTTGTCTTCTAATATTGCTAACTGATAAACATCTTCTTGAACATAATACTGCTTCCAAAGATCAAGAGAAAATTGTTCAAATTCAGCAGTTGCATCTGTTGGGCTTCCTGTGATCATAATTCTCTCACTAATTCCAGAAACTCTGAATTTCACTCCTCTGAACTTTTGAAGAAATGGTTGGAAACTATCTTCGTCTTTCAAATCAAGATTTGCCAGCTGTCTGAAGAATTTCTGGGCATCTACATCTTCATTGATAAGCGAGGCACATCTTGGTAGATTAAACATTTTTGCAGGGGCAGTGCATGCATGGGCCTGTCAGTCAGAGTAGAGTGCAGGGGTCACCAGATTAGAGAGTAGAATTGAACCCAATGAACTCGTTCTGAACTAAAATGCAGCCAATGTTACAGTAAATCCTTGCTGTGAACGCAGTATACACACAAATTCGATCAACTGTTAAAGTACTGTTGATGTCTCCACTCTTAAGACTTTTAGGCCCGCCTCCAGACCAGACAAGCACCTGGTGAAATCCTTTTTCTTTTAATTTTAAAAGCCCACCTGTCCTGTAATTAGCAAATTTACACACAGTGAAATACGTAGCATGAACTGCTCACATCTGCAGTCTTGAATGAATGATGTTTTGAGTAAAAAATTGAGTGTATATTCTTCTACTTGCTTCGCCTTGCTTTTCTTCTTCGCACTTTCACGACTTTGTAATTGTTAAGGTAGTAGCCCCTGTTAGAAGGTTTTGTTTTCGCCACGCGAAGGAGCGTTAGGAGATCCAGATCACTAGATCACTGGTGGACCACTGCAGCTCAGACAATATAAATATTCTCGTCCGTTTTGTAAGCAATTCTACGACACTTCAAGGGCACTTTTTTCGCTAAAGGAGCACTTTTTGAAAATAAGAAAGGCACTTATTAGGTTACTGCAAAATCTTGGGGGAGGGGGGCACGTGCCCCCAGTGCCCCCGGTTCCTACGTCTCTGCAGGGTAGGTAATTAAGACCTCCCTGATGAAATTAATAGAAATATCCTGAACTCTACATTCTATCCATGAAACTGGTCAATTTGATGGAATTAGTTTGAATTACTGCCTCGATTACTGCTATCCGTCAAGTAATTGTTAAGTCCCCTTTTTTGTAAATTTCCTTTCTAGTGGTAGTTATATGTAGTTTTTGGACGATTTCCATGTTCTTTCGAGGGGGTAGACATGACATTTTACTCCTCGTGGTATCGTCTTTGTAGTATCATAGAGTATTTTATGTAAGATAGTGTAATAGGCATCGTGTATCGTAGATTTTAGTACAGTAGAAACCCGCATAAAAGAACCTGTTTTATAAGAACCTAGAGGCTCAAATTCAATCTTTAAAGCCCCCTAAATAAGAACCCCTAATAGGCTGAAACTGGGAAAGGTTCTTATATAATAGCTTTAATGTAAATTATTAAAGTGACAAGAATTTTTAGAATTCTTCACATCCTGATCAGATTCTTCATTGGTACAAAAGATTTGTTCTCAAGAATTCTCAAGAAATCTCAAGAATTCTTGGGCTGGAAAACAGTGTTAATGTGTGCAAGGCCTGCTCGTATATAAGAACCTTTTTAAGAACCTTACAGGCTGGAATTTAGAATAGCAGCCATTTAACTAAGAACCAATTCAGGCTGCCCAGAAAAAACCTAGGTTCTTTTATGCGGGTTTCTACTGTATCCCTAGATTTACGTCCATTCCGATAGACGGAACGGCATACATTTACACTTTTAAAAAAAGGTACTAGAAGAAAAACGGACGCAAAAAACAGACAGATTTTTCATTACACTAAGGCCTTTCAAACTTATGTTATCATCATAGTATGAGTAACTATCATCAGAGTGTGACTAACTGTTACGCACACTCTGATGATAACGTAAGTTTGAAAGGCCTCAGTGTGCTGAAAAATCTGTCTGTTTTTCGCGTCCGTTTTTCTTCTTGCACCTATTATATTTAGTATACACTACAGTACCAAGTTTTTACACTTTTAAAATACAGTATGAAAAATATCAATTCACGTGCAAACGAATTTCTTTAGTTTCTTTAACCCTGCATAATTTTGTCAATTTCGTTGTTTTCATATTTGTAATTTGGTCGGGTTTTCTTAGTTCGTTATTTAGTTCATTGTCGGACTCTGAAATTGACCTGAACTGAACTGTTTGAAATAGGAAAAAACCTTGCTGTTTTGACAGAGATATCACAGATATACAGAACAATTTGGTGCGTTGCAGAAAGACATTAGGATTCTTGTTGTTTCGATTTCATGAAAACAATCATTTGATCTAAATCGCATTGCACGACGAAAACATCTTCACCCTAAATACTTGAGATAACTTGATAGAATTCCCATCAAATGTATATAACATTCTAGCGAGATTTTAACGAATTTTATTAAATTAAAAGCCACTTCTATTCAGTTTATAATCACATTCAAATAATTTAGTTTGTTGTCGCAAACAATTGCAAAATGAAAAGAGTTAAACTAACAGAATTAGTCAAATCACAACGAGACAGAAAAGCCTGCTAGCTGCTATCAATCATACAGTCTTTTCTTTTTTTATAAGAATACTATAAATTTTTTCTAGCCTCGTATAGAAACCACGGTTTTTGAAAAAACAAAAAATGTCAGTTACGCGATTCTTTGCTGTAAATAAACATCGCAAAACGGGCCACTACTGCTGAAAAATGAGACACAAATATGCGAGCTGAGGATGAGCAATATTCTCATGATATTCTGAAAATTTGTATGATTCCGAGCCTGAATATTCTTATAAACGTTATTCTTATAAAGAAGAGTGTATGATTTCAATTCAGTATGTGGTAGACAGAAAGTTCAATTCAGTTTAGAATTGATGAGGTTTTTAAGGCGGAGGGGGGATCAAACACTTTTCTCCAAATTTCCAATCTGTTCCCGTTGGACTAACTAGAGTATCTATAGATCATTTAGGTCCCGTGTACACGATGCCTTATTCATTTCATATCGGATTGGGGTTCTGTTTACACGGCAACGCTTTGTCTTGTACTGCGGAGGATTCACTATTGTTTTAACACCCGCTGCACTGTGCGCCAGATGAATAGGAGGCTCGTGGAATTGATAAAGAGGTTCCGTTTTGAGTTGATATACCGGATTCGACCGTTCACTTATTATTTCTCGCTGCAAAATAGTAAGACAAAATGGCCGACCGCTGGTTTCAGTCATCAGTCCAATTTGGTCTTCTGAAGGCCATAGCTCCATCATTTTTCAACGGATTTTTACGGGGATGGTAGCAAACTTTAATTGAAGATCTGAAGAGCAACATCATGCATAAGTTTGGCAAGAATCTTTTGCCGTTTTGTTAACATCTTCAGGCAAACAGGGCACAATTTTTTGCGACAGCCTGTATATTCTGAGGCACTGAAAATTTCATTCCAAAGTAAAAAGTAAAATAATATCGAGTTTAGTTAAAAGATGTACAGGTAAAATGCTGAAAGAAAATATCAAAGGATAAATGTCATTTATTGCTTAAAAGCAGAAGTAAATAAATGTGTTTTTAATTTTGATTTTAGATGTTCAATGTCCTGAGATTTTCTAACATGAACTGGTAAAATATTTCAGAGTTTTGGAGCTGCAGCAGTGAAAGATCGATCTCCACGTGTCTTGAATTCTGTTTTTGGAATCACAAACATCATCGCATCATAGATCCTGACCTCAAAGAGTACCCTCCTATTTGAATATCCACAGATAGCAGCGTAAGATTGTAAAATTAGTAAAGATATTTATGATATAGTACAACCTTATTATATTCCATATCGTCTTTCTCTGTTTTGATGATGTTCCTCGTGTCTCCCCACCTTGGGGACTGGGTCGACTGATAGGCCTAATATTTTGGTGAAGAGACACGAGGAAAGTCATCCAACCAGAAAAAGATGATATGGAATTGAATAAGGTTGTATATCAGAAATATCTTTGCTAATTTTACAATCGTACGCTGCTACCTGTGGAATATCTAGCATACTGTTCAATAGCATAGGTTCCAAATCTTTAAAAAGGCTGGTGTAAAATTGAGTGACCTATTTCTTTGAACTGAATGACTTTAAAGAAACTTTAGCTAATTCTCTATAATTCTACCGTTGGAATTTTCTGAAATCTTCAATATTTTCAGAATTACAATGTTTTTCTTCTTTTTCAAGAATTCAAGAAAAATTTTCAAGAAAACTTAAAACCATCGTAATTTCTAAACTATTTGAGGTAACATGAAATAATTTCGAAGAAAACCACAGTTTATGAATGCCTACAATATGGCATCAAGCAAAAGTCTGTCACTCATCTGGTTTAAGATTTAGAAATTTGATGACGTCACTTCCTCAAATGAGTTGAAATGTAAGATACGCTGTAATTTCCAAAAATATTCAAAATTTCTGAAAAGTCCAACGGTAGAATTATGGATAAGTATCTAAAGTTTCTTTCAAGCCATTCGATCAGAAGAAATAGGTCATTGAATTTTACACCCATATTTTTACGCCGAGATAAAGATTTGGAACCTATGCTCTGTTCAATAGCCTGATATCCAGACCCTATCAAGTATTCTGGTGCCACTTAGAGATGAAAAGTAATGGACTGGAGTGATCAATTCAAAGATATTGTATTGAAGCATTGGAACCCAAATAAATCTAGAAAAATCCTCAAAAATTATCTACATCTATTCCACCATGCATAACTGCAGACATAAATAATCATTTCTAAAAAATAATCAAGCTTGAAAATCAATCTAAAATCTGTATTCAGCACTGCATTTGCAAAAGTAACCCTAAAAGAAGTCTGTTGGTATTTGAATTTATATACAGTCTAATCACCTTGAGACGGGTTGATGTTCTGATCTGATCAATCCCCTTGTTTCAGGCCAGCTAAGTAATGCCAGAGTGGCAAATTAACGTGGATGGTAGCCCAGAAATACAACCACTGTGGAAGCAAAGTACCAAGGACGCCCTGGAAAAGAAAGAATTTGAAGAGATTAGTAAATCTGATAAAAAGAAGGCTAAAACTTGTAAACTTACATACACAAAACAATACTTCTGATTTGCACGTCTAACATGCCGTTTGATAGCTTTTCAGTTCAACAAGGTGCCCTTAAGATTGTATGGCCTATGATATCATTTGACCTTGGGACAACAACAAAACGCTTGGGGAACATGCAAGGCGAGAAGGGGTTTTTGTTTAAATAGCTAGTAGTTTGGGGTAGCTTGCAACTAAGAAAGACATTTTGCCAGCCATGATATCTGGGTCTAAAGTTCAGGCTCTTCATTTAATTCAAATTATTTGGTTGCAGGCTATCCTGACTTGTAGCTTAGTTTAATGATCGTATGCTGTTCATTCTGTTCTTTGACCCCTCTACACACTGTTCTGGTAATGTCCTCGTTTTTTGTTTCATGTTATGGCTTTGGGGTAGTCGTGCCACTTCGCTCCTCTTGGTATTGTCTCTGTAGTGTCGTATAGTTGTAATTAGAGAGTATAGTAGGAGGTATCATTGTATTGTAAATTTTCATCTTGAATATATGAAAAAGGGCCTACTCTGGCAGACATGAGAGTCTTTTTTGGGCAGCGGTTATGGAAATATTTCAAGGGCCAACCTAAAGGTGTGTTTCGTTGGTAATTCCAAACCTACAAAATTCAGAAACACAGAGACAGAAATCTATTTCCAAATGAAACCCAAAATCTTGGTAGCTACAGCCCGAGCTACAGGTGAAAATGTCGGATTCACCACTAAGGGTTTGCACTGGAAAAAAGAATCTCTCTGAAATCTGCGAGACCTTACGAAGCAGAAAAGCCCAGAAAAGATAGAAAGCCTTTCAAACCGACCAAATCTACCGCTTTGAGAATGTCGGAGTCAATCAAACACGAATTCCGAGTCTACCGTTTTAAGACTTGGTACCAATCAAAAACACCAAAAGTTGTATCTAAATGTTTTTGAAGAATTTGAATCACACAGTTATTGTGGCAAACTTCGGTCAGTGTCACGCAGCATCTTTCCTGAAGCGCTGTTTCTTTTTGAATTTGCTGATTCATGAAATTCAATGACGAAAAATTTAACAGTGACAATTTCCTTCACACATTCAGTTTACAGGAAATTGTCAGGGAAACTAAACTCTTTATTTTTCTTCATGGCCTTTAGGGTTCACTCTTCGCCCTATGATGGAACAACTGCTTGTTGACAGGGTAAATGAAAAATGGTCTTTGGTAGATGAGAAAAGCTATCGGGCGTCCCAAAAACAGAATATAGGTTTGGTTGAATCCAACAATGTGAATTTAGCTTTGATCAAAATGGCTAATCACTTGCAAAATGCTCCTCGATAATTAACATGAACATAGATAGAAAAGTATACAGATTTGGCTGAATACAGCGATTTGCATTTAGCTCTGATCAATAGCTAACCACTCTCAAAATTCTCATAAGTTGGCGACTCTTCTCACTCTACTACTGAGGGTGACTCTGCGTAGCAGGTTCGGCAGGACGGGGACTCGAACCATCAACCTTCAGATTGGTATTCATCCCAGCTGTGATTTATATCGTTCTGCAGAAAAAATAAAGTTTCCTCTGCAGAAGCATACAGTTGCAGCAATCAAGCACAAATGCGGTGTCTTACCACCCATGATTTGACTTGAAACATGAGGCATAACGTCATTTCGTTGCCCACCTTTGCTCTTTTGCGGCTTGTAATTGTTGGTGGTTGAACAACAAAGCCGACATTTTCATACCAAAATAATACATTATTAAACAGCATAACAATACCATGACTAGAAAACAATGCATACAATTTCCATTTGTTATAAATTTGAAAAGGTTGGATTGAGTGTGGTTTGCACGCAAATTATTCCCAGAGCTAGCGAGAATAGGCGTCACCCAACCCACTCTGTGAAAGTCACATTCTACTTTTAGGCCATTCGCAGTGCGGACGTCTTTTTGCAACCGTGATAAACGCACAAACAAATTCATCAGAAATGGCTGGAAGACCAAAAGGATTCGGCCTAACACGAGAGCTCGAAAACAAGAAACGTAGCTCTTACGATAGCGAATTAGCAAAAAAAGTTTGCGATTGGTTTAACGCAGTTTGCAAGCAAAGTGCCGAGTCACAGTACATGGCTGACTTCGGTGGAGATTATGACTGGAATAATACTCACGAGAAATTGAAAGATGGAAAACTTCTCATCGCAGTTGCGAATCGAATCGTTCCCGACAAGAAAAAGAAAATACAGACATTGAATTCTCCCTTCAAATTGATGGAAAATATTGGCAACTTTCTAGCCATAGCTAGTGGCATCGGAGTTAATGATACGGACCTATTTCAAACTGCATCGTTGTATGAAGGTGGGTGCACACGTATTTTCTTTGATAAGAAACACTTAACAAGAAACCCAACTCGCAGATTGCTAAAAATTAAGAAACTCCGGTACTTGGAAAAAGTAGTTCAGCAACTCAGCCATTCGAAATCACTCTCTGATGAGGACACAAGTGCGAAAGGCCTCAATGTGTTCAATCTTTAGTATTTTTTGTTGTCCAACCTCCTCTACATCAAGTATATTTTTCAGTAGAAGTCTTATCCGAAAGAAGGTCACTATAGAGTGAAGTTAATAGTTTTAGAATAATAGATTCTAACTCCTTTAGTTCATGATTAAACATTTTATTTATGATAATAGAAATTCCACGGGGTACTGAAATTTCGACATCTCTAGAAAGTTCTTTTGCAGAAGACAAGGAGACATTTTTCGAAATCTTTGGGTGGACCGCTTTTGAAATTGAATCTGTTTGTAGACTTCTACAAGAATTCCTTTGTGCGTTAAAATTGTTTGATGTAAGATGTAAGAAAATAAATCCAATACAATTAAATTTTACACTTTTAGTTTGGACAAGGTTCTAAAGTTCCGGCTTTTTAACTTCAACTTTATACTTTAGCGAGGGAAAACGTGTTCGTAGTTTTGACGACGCAATCTCATCTCAATTCTCAGAAAAGGCTACAATAAAGGATTGTCAATTTTCACTGCTTTTTACTTTTGAAGGCTGGATCACAATGCAATAATTCTTGTCTTTCGAGGGTGTTTCCCCAAGGCCCTACAAAAACGGGTTGCAAAGCCAAGCGTCTCGTCAGTTGTGCAAATTAAAAGGCCTTGTCAATATTAGAACTTGGGCAGGTGGCCACATTTGAATCAACATGATAATTGATCAATGCGGGGGACAGCTCGTGATTGGCCCTCATAATATGACTGGTATTAATTAGTAACTTGCGTTGTTTAGGTGGGGTTTGTTCAAATAGCGTTCAACCACATAATTTCGAAAAATGCAACGGAACCCACAGAAATTCAAAATGGTGTGCACGTTTTATAAATTAATCGGAAACGTCGAAATTTGAAGTTCAAGGTGTTTTCCTGCAGGTCTGTGAACCTTGATCCATTACTCACCAAACACCAGCAACCTCGAACACTGATAAGGGAAAACCTGTCTCCATGCCAGGAAAGCGACGGATCACACCCCTTCCCCTTCATCGAAAAATGTAGAAATTTTCTTTAATTTATATACATATAGACATAAAAGTCCACTGCGGAGCACTACATGCGCAGCCAGTTAAGGGGGCAGGCAAAACAGTACAGTACACAAAAATACGGCCTAAGTAAGAAAATAATATGTTTCCTTTTGCGCCTGATGTTATTATCCCCAACAGGTTGACTGATCTCATCATCTGCTGTCTGTGTTTTTCCATAATCTTTCAAAATGAGTAGTTCTCGAAAATTAGGTTTCCACCAGCCACCAAGAGATTGGATGGCTTATCGCCTTTCTTCTTTACAATCTTAATTGGATCGATAACAAAGTAAAAACTTAAAGACATAAAACCCAGTAATGATAGTCTTTCAAGTTGGTCAATTGTGGGTAAGGCTATCACGCTGTGATATGTTTCGTTCTAAATTCCAACCGCGTTTGTTTTATAAATCTAAATCGTCTCTGAGAAAATATTTACAAAATATTGTTTCATGTTTTCGATAGTATACTCTAAACAAAACAAACAACAAATGCAACATTGATGTGCGGATGCTTAGCAACTTCAGTAAACAAAGTTTTCAACATTGTTTTACTCGATCCCATGTGGTGATCAATTCAATGCCCCCAATTTTACCAGGAATGCGTATAGAATGGTTTGAACATTGTCAATGTTTTGCAGCAAGAGGGGTGGTCCGTTTATGTTGCAAGGCCTCTACTTCCAAAGAGGCTTTTCTGTCCCATAATGCATTGCCAAAGTACTTTCAGATTATCTCATAGACTCACGACATAGTCCCAGTTATCGCAACAACAACAACGACAACGACAACGACAACAACAGTCTATCAATAGCGATATTTGGCGATAACTACGAACTTGTAATCAGTCATTAGAAAGACCATGAGTTATCTGAAAGACTAGACTCACGAAATAGTCCCAGTTATCGCAACAACAACAGCAACAGCAATGACAACAACAACAACAACAATATATATTTTTGCTCATCAGCCTATCAATAGCAATAACTACAAACTTGCAATCAGTCTACTGAAAGACCGCGAGTTATCTGAAAGTCTACGAGTTTAGGCCAGTATTTTGTTGTTAGATTGCTCCTAGCATAACGAGTGAAAAGTTAATGTCGTTCAAGATGCCCAGATGAAAGCAAAGTGATTTGTTCTTTGTGTCCTTCTTCGACCCTGATCGGAGAACCATAACCATTTATTATTATTATTATTATTATTATTATTATTATTATTATTATTATTATTATTATTAAACATCTATTTAAAGTAGGCTAAAATAATGAATAGCTAAATTACAGCTAATTAAGGCCTACTATTTACAATATACATAATTTACAATAAAACTATTAATATATATTACAGGACAAATCAGAGTTAAAATCTATCATGTTAGAAACCCAACTTGCGGGATATATACTTTGCAAAGCCTACAGTTGCATTTTCCACCATTCCAGCATCTAATCGTTTTTTGAACATAGGAAGGCTGTGTGATTGTTTTATTTCTTGCGGTAAATGCTGCCACAGTTTATTTCCAAGGTAAGTAATGGACTCAACTCCAAAGGACGTAGTATTGTCGCCATTGCTTATCGAGGTTGCATTGGAAAGCCTGATGATTAGCAGAGAGTCTTTGAAGGAGGATTGTCACGCAGCTGATTGGCCCTTTAAACAATGGGATTGTATTGCTAGCCATCTGATTGGCTTGCAGCAAACTAACGTCACTCAAAAGTTGAAACCCAATGTTTCTGTTTATATTTTCAACTACTGAGTGTCCCACCAACAAGTACTCCCGTTTAAAAAATTACTAAAACTCGATTATGAAACCTGTCATAAAATTTTCTATTTGATCTCTTTTGTCAAAGATCCAAATATATTCAAAAATATTCAAATAAATTCAGCTTTTTAACTAAGTCGATTCCCTTTAACTTTGAGTAACCGGACCCCGGTACATATTTCTGGTTCTTGTTTACAGGCACTGACATGAAATCGGTCATCAATGGTATGGATGCATTCGCAAGGAAGACTATCAAAATGAGTATTCCAGGCATTCCTACGTACGCTGGTCCAGTTGAAGCCGACAAAAATGTGAGAGAATTTACACAGGAACAACTGGATGCTGGCAAAAATGTCATCGGACTCCAGATGGGTACAAACAAAGGAGCAAATGCATCTGGCGTCAGCTTTGGAGCATCAAGAAAGATCATGGACATGGGCCACTAGAGACATGACATTTAAGGCAGTTTAGAACTGAAATTTTCAAAGCTATGATTTTCAAAGCTACGAGAACAGTTGTAAGTTTTATAGACTTAGTTTAAATATTTTGCAAGCTGTGTGTGAAGTAAAAGTTATTAATGCTATAGTACAGAGAGCACTAAATTTTTATTCTTAAATCTACTTTTGGTCTGTTTCGTCAAAGGTCAAACTAGTGCTGCGATGCAGTATAATATTCTTCCGCAATACATTCTGTTTATCTGTCTGTCTGCCTGTGTTTGTTTTCAACAAATTTGTAGGCCATATTATGGCAGTCAAATGATGATAATATTATCTAATTGTGTAAAAAAACAGCATTATTTGCATCTATTTGTGAAGTTTCATGATTTCGAGACTTTAGATATGATTTCTCTCATATTTGAGTGAAAGTTTGAAATGAAGGTTTGAGGGTTTGAAATCATTGCGTATAGGAGCTCAGACGAGAAAACAGTTTGAATTCTTTCTTGTTCAATCCTTACTGTGACAAGACAAGAACGAAGGAAAGGCAAAATTATCAAGCTTTTCTCGCAATCCCGTGGAAGAGAAACAACGCAGTGAGTAAAAATACGATTTGCTCATAATATAGGCCACACCAACGGGCCTCGTTTTAGAAATTCATTAAAATTTCTGCCTGCTCTTCATATGAAATTTTCGAGCCCGGATTCGGATTTAGCATCCAAACTTTAGTCTTCCTACGTGTTTTCAAACTGCTGGCGCTTGTGATGTTTATTTTATGACATTTGAAGTTTAAACATTTATAAGGGAAACTTTACACCCAAATTATTTTCAGGGTCAAATCCCTTATAGATTTTTAAACTTTAAATCGTCGTACCATTAACATTACGACCACCAGCAGCATAAAAACTCGTAGTTAGAATAACGTTTTAGTGCTGAATCCGAATCTGGCCTCTAAAATTTGTATGAAGTAATTTTTAATAATTTCGAAAACGAGGCTGTCAATTGAAGTGGTGTATTGCCCTTGCTATAATAACCATGGGTAGTTAGACACTGCTGGTGTGCTTCTATGGAGGAGCGCTGGATGATATGTATCTGCGGGGGAAATTTTTTGTAGTACTGCGGAGGAGATATCGAAAGAACGAAAATATTAAAATATCTCCTCCGCAGTACTATAAACAATTTCCCCCGCAGATACATATTATCCAGCGCTCCTCCATAGAAGCACACCAGCAGTGTCTAACTACCCATGCTGTAACATAGCACTCTGAAGTGAAAGTGCGCATTTGCACGGCCCCGTAATAGGTATCGGGTAGGTGCAGAAACAACAGTTGGAGTTCGGAAAATGTTAAAGACTTACGTAGAGGCCATGTGACCAATAACCAAATGTTCTTGTTGTGTATGGCAAAGTTTTGACAGCATGTTCAACGAAGGTTGCCGCATCTGGCACAAGGAAGTTTGGTTTCATGAAATTCGTCATCCGCGTCGATACATAGAATGGCTGCACACTCTGTTGATGAGAAGTTACGTTATGTCAAGTTATGTTACGCGTTACGAGAATTTACGAGAATTTATATTAACTATTTTTCGGATGTCGGAAAAATATAGGGTTCTGACGGTTACAGCAAAGGCTAAATACGGGGTGCCCCAAAAAAGTACTTCCGTTTGAAAAATCACCGAAATTTTATTACACCACGGCTGATCTTCAATTTTCTTTTTTTGTCAAGTAGATCAAGGACCAAATTATTTTCCAAGTTATAGCTGATCTTGTATATGGTTTAAAAATTAGCAAATTTAGCTCTTTTAGGGCTACCTGCTTTTGAATCATACTGCAAAAAAGCACTGATGATTGCCAGATCAACTTCTTTGTGCATGTAAAACTTCTAGTGTGGTGATAAACGACAGAAAGAAATGCGCACTAGCATTGGAGACTTCAATGATGATAAAAATGATGATAAATCGTAAAATTTTGATTCTTGATGGCAAGATTAAATATTTTGCTTAAGAACTATAGCTCAAAATGAGGCTTTTCGACGTGTAATTGTTCTACCTTGTTGTATCAGAAGCAAACATTTTATCATCTATGAATATTTTTGGCTCTTTGACAAAACAATTCAAAAAGAAAATTCTATCAAAGGTTTGATAATCAATTTTTGGTGATATTTTGAACTGGAGTACTTTTTTGGGACACCCGGTATTACTTTTAAAGAGAAAGAAATTGGAAACATATCCAAGGAGGATTGGAAAAGTATTCTTAGGAATAAATCTATCACAAAAATGAAGATAACATTAAAAGTAACGATATAACATCATCCAATTCAATGTGGATCGTGCAATCAGTTTATGATATGACCAAACTAAGGTTCATAAAAGATAGTAAGTAGTAATGTTCGTAGTAAATAGTAATGTTCGTAGTGTTATTGTATATGGTTTAACATTTCGTGTTTTTAGATATTGGCCATGGGGTAGTCATAGTCTTTTCGCTCCCCATGGTATCGTACCTGTAGTGTCGTATAGTAATTAGAATTAGGTATAGTAGAATGTAAAGTATCTTGTAAAATTTAATATTTGAATAAAAAAAAGATAGTAAGTTTACCTTGAAAGAATAGGCCAAATGTAAAGTTAAGAAAAACTCTGCTGCTTGTAGTTAAGCTAAACATGGCTGAATTGAGAAATACTCTTTGCAGGAGATGTAGAACCCAAGATGAATACATTGAACACTTGTGGGAACGTAAATAGTTTTCAAATGAATCTAGAATCATAAAAACTTGGTTGTTAGAAAACAAAAAATAGGGCTCAAATCTTTAAAAAGGTCGGTGTAAAATTCTATTACAGTTTCTTTTGAACTAAATGGCTTGGAAGGAACTTAACATTTTTTGTTGTAAATCTGCAGTGGAAATTCATTGATATCTTGATTAGTTTCAAAATGGCGGCATTTATTAAATTTGAGGCTATGACGTTATCAAATTTGTAAATCCTAAACCAGAAAAGATGCTGATTTCTGCTTTACACCATATTTTAGGCCTTCATAAACAATGATTTTCTTGAAAGTTATATGACTTTTTGTCCTTTGGTTTTGGATTTACGATGTTTTCAAAATTTTCCATCAATTTTTTCAAAAACCATAAAATTGCCGCCATTTTTAAAAAAAAATCAAGATATCAAAAAATTTCCACGGCAGATTTACACCAAAATACTATAAGTTCCTTTCAAGCCATTCAATTCAAAGAAAAATGGAATAGAATTTTACACCCACCTTTTTAAAGATTTGAAAGATTTGAGCCCTATGCTAGAAAACAACGTCAAGGCATTAACTAGCATCAGCAGGCATGTTCAAGAATTCGTGCAATATCCCTGCTAATGGAAGCCGGTGTTATTTACATTCAACTGTGGGTAACTGCTCCGAAATAGAGACTTTGCTATTATTATTAAGAAAGGAGCAGGGTGTCCCAAAAAATTGTCCGGTGTTTGATTAAGTATTGAAAAATAACGACAAAATGAATGAACTCTGTGGGAAAAAAATAACCCTGCTCCTAAGATTTCAAATTAATTTCAGACACTAGATTCTCGCAAATACACTGAAAATTCTGTACTGATTTACGAGCTTTTAAAGATCAAGT
Source organism: Aurelia coerulea (assembly GCA_039566865.1). Taxonomy (NCBI): domain Eukaryota; kingdom Metazoa; phylum Cnidaria; class Scyphozoa; order Semaeostomeae; family Ulmaridae; genus Aurelia; species Aurelia coerulea. The sequence continues at coordinate 18,347,028 of CM076960.1, read as the reverse complement.
TTGTATGAAGCTTCCAATTTCAAAATATAGTTAACTACCCTTCCAACGTTTATACTGTTTTGGGAGACTAGTGAATTTTACGATCATTAATCAAAGGCGTCTACCTTGTAGCAAGATTTGTAGGAAGTGTGTTTATTCCCAGTACTGTACCCGTGACCCAGTTCACAGAGTAATTGGTGTCCTGTAACCCAGTTCTGTTAATCTGTGTTTATCAGGATTTTCAAATTCTAACGTCTGTTGATGCTGACCAATCAAAAATCACGCTGTCTCATTCCCTGTGGCCAACTCGTGTAACAGTTGATCTCGTATTACATCAACACCAGAATTTGAAACCACAAAGTTATTCATACGTCATCTTGACCTTGAGAGGACTGACTCAGTGTACTGCTGGGTAACTGTATTTACAGTTCGGGGACACTCTCTGTACTGGGACACCAAATACTCCACAGTACAGTACTGGGAATAAACACACTTCCTACAAGGTTGGCGCCCTTGCATTAATCAAAGAAGAAAGAAACCAACAACATACTTGAATTACAACTCCTTTGCTCTTGTATTCATAATTCAGTGCTCTTGAGAAAAAATCTGTACATATCTACAATAAAAAAATAAATCAAAAGCCTAAAATTAGTAAAATATAAAATGAGAATTAAAGTTCATTTCAGTTCAGTTCATATATTTCAAATTCACAACATACAATTTATAAATTACTCCACTAACAGATAACTAAACTACAAGGAAATAAGATATTACAGAAATTAATATATTGATACGGAAAATTAATACAATATACAAATACAGAGAAATGAGATAAATTGTATGGAGTGAATTACTTAAAGGAGGAGCTCTCTCAATAGGTAAACTAATCGAGGAGAGAGCAAGTTAAAAAATCAAGTAGGAAGGTTTTTAGACATTTCTACTTGTGATCTCCATCAATAAACTGTTCTTACAAACATGTTTTCCAAATTAGAATATTTTAGATCCTCATTCAAACTACAAAAGACCAGAGCAACGAGCAGCTGAAAATGGCAAGGACAAAAATGTGATAAAAAAATGTGAACATTTCTTATTGTAACGGGAGAAGACATTACGAATCTTTAACGGTTCGATAGGGATTCAATCAAAGAACGCAATGCATCTTGGTAAAAAGTTCCTCGCCGCCATCTTTAGCGCAATCGTCTATTGGAAGTAAAAGGAACGGGCTTTCGGCCCAGGGGGGGCACTCAGCACATGCACATACGGGGAGGTAAGTCCGATATTTTTGGGTCAGAATATTGCCGAAAGTGATATTTTTGGGTCCAAATAAATTTAAATTATGTTTTTGATATTTTTGGGCATCAAATATTGTGAAAATGATATTTCTGGGTCCTTTAGAGGCAATCCTGGCCTCAATTTGCATTGTTTCAGGATCTTTTATGTTCGTTTAGAGATGTCAAGGTATAAAATGAGCTGATATTTTTGGGTTGTAATGAAGGTAAACTGATATTTTTGGGTTTCCTGAAAATTTCTCGGACTGACCCCCCGTATGCGTATGAGCCAAGTGTCCCCCCTGGGGCTTTCGGGAAAACTTGACCATTACGAAAAAGATATCTTTTCTGGACTCTGGAACACAGGCTAGGAAAACTCAGTTTTTATAGAAACCACTCCACTTATAAGAAACGGCAGGCTCAATTTTTCGAAAGTTAAGAACCCGTTCTGTCTGCATTGAAAAGCTAAGAAACTTTAGTAATTTGCAGCTTTAATTTTCCAAGGTCACTCAAAAATGTGTTGACATTGTGCAGTAATAGGAACTGTTTTAACATTGTTTTGAGTCCGAATTGTGAATTCTACACTTTGGGCATCAAAAATATAAGAAACTCACTGGACATTTTTGGCTGCAAAAGTCCCCTAAAATTCAAGAAACTGCCTACCAGCCCAAGGGCTGATGTTCTCACAAAGAAAAATCGTGTAGGCCATACAAAAGCAAAAGTTTTAATTACCTTTGATGCAGAGTAGGCCGTCATTGTAGGGGTTGGATGCAGGCATGCACCAGAAGATATATTGATAATGGCACCTCTCCTCCTTCACAAAGGAAATGAGACAAAGTTAGATCCGACCAAATTTCTCGAGAACAACACATTTCTGAATGATTTTCAGGAGAAACAAAAGGACTTCTGTCCACATTTTATACGTACTTTTTATAAGGAACTAAGAATTTGCGCCAGTGTTGAAATTTCTTAAAATTATCAGATTTTGAGTACTCCAGAGTTTCTTACGAGTTCCTTAAAATGTTTCCTGTTCACTACCTGTGCCCTCGTGAACATTTCAAAACAATGTTTTCGTGCCTTTCCAGAGTGTGATACAGGTAACAAATGAAAATAAAGTAAAATGAATTGTTTCTAGTATTAGAGTTATCAACTTTTTTTGGCAATCTGAGAGTTTCTTGTAAAAAAGTAAGTGTATGAGATTTCTAAGTAGTGATATAGTGACCTTTCTAATAAGTCAATCGGTTAGATTTAGGCCAGTGATCACCCAGAATAAAATCTCAAGAAAAAAAAATGTCCAGTTGCATTGATACCGTTGATGTTCTTGCTTGAAGTCTATTTCGTGCTCAGCTATGCGATGAAAAACATTTCGACCACTGCGGGGCGCAAAGAAGAATGCTGCGGGGGAGAACGCTGCGAAGGAGAAAAACAGAGCATCTTTCCTCCCTCACAGCGCATGTCAAAGTCTTCCACGCAGCGTTCTCATCCACTGCTCCGCAGCGGTAACCAATGTCAACAGACTTGTTGTTGGGGTGTGTCGGTCTCACTCAACGTACATACTAAAGTAAGGAATGACCCACAATGACCTGCAACGATCCACAATGACCCACAACGATCCACAATGACCCACAACGACCCACAATGACCTACACAACGACCCACAACGACCTGCAACAACCCACAACGATCCACAATGACCCACAATGACCTACACAATGACCCACAACGACCAACAACGATCCACAACAACCCACAATGAACCACACAACGGCCCAGAATGACCCAGAATGACCTACCATGATCAAATAAAAAAGGTTGATTTCTTTCTACTCTCGAGTACCAAATAAACGGGGAGGGGTGAGAATAATCAAGGGCTTAAAATGATTCAATCTAATACAAGTTGGGGGCTTTGAACGACCGGGGGGGAAGCATTGGAAAAATTGGAAAAAGTGTTTTAATCTATATACATATTCGTTGCAGTCGGATGTGGCGTCATTCCCTTTGTCCCTCTCGCGAACCTTCTCATTGTCTAGACAGTTCGATTGGCAGAACCGCAACATGGGCGAAGTCGAACCGCAGGTGAAAACGTCGCCCAACATTCCGTTCCTCCTCAAAACGTCCTCTTTTTCCAGTCAAGGCTCTGGTCGAGGGGTTATTCGCCAAATTCCTCACCCCACTTTCGGCTTGCCAAGCCCTTTGTTTCCCTTTGTGTTGAGCTCGAAGTCCTTTGTCATTCGATTGTTCTCGCGCTGCTCATGACATCAAAAAATGGGTGTACTTCAAAACCCCATTGAGGGGTTTTCTGATTTTTTAAAAATCCCAATGGAATCTCTATTCGCTTGATATGCATTGGGACCCATTTGGAGAGGGATTCAGGTCCGGGGATTTTCTAGGTGCTGGAGGGGGGTCGAGTGGAAATTGCACATTTCCCACCCTTCAAAGGCCATTTTCCCCAGTTTATTTGCTAAATGTTGTCTTTTGACAGCCTTGCTATATTTAAGGGGTTTCTACCTCGAAAGATGAGTTATCAGGAGAGGGGTTGGCGCTCCAGGGTGCCACAATTGTAACATTTTCTAATTTTTAGATGCCTTTTTAGCCCTTTCTCGGGGACTCCCCCTTCTCTCAAGAGAAACATCCCCTTTTATGTTTTCAACTACCATCTGAGTTGTCGCGCAAAAAGGTTTTGACATTGCTGTGCAGCATGGAAAATTGCTTTCAAACTGTTGATAGTTTTTAGATTAAAATAGTACTTGAATTGTTCCTTGAGAGGATTAACATTTACGGATATTCTCGACCAGCTTTTGGCAGCAAATGGCCACTAAACCTAGATTGGCCAAGTCTCTTATTAAAGAATAGGCCCTCATGAAATGAGAAGAGGGAAGAGTAAAATGGTGTGAAATATTGGACGATAACTGGAAGTAAGGGATCGGCAACGAATGCGAGCATTCTGTTTTTGACAGAAACCACATGTGCAGAAATTGAAGCTGAAGAAAATCCTTCAAAGAAGACAGGGGCCAGGTCTTGGGCAAATCGAAATAAAGTTTAGCTATGGGAGTTTTTCAGACTCCTGTCGACTCTTGTGATTTCCCGCAGTCTTATTTTAGGAGTCTCCGTAAGTTTTATTTTTACCTGCTGTCTTTTTATGCTTTTATGAGCAATGACTAGGACTTATCTGCTATTTTACAAGGCAGTTTTACAAAGAAACCAGCGATTTGCACGTCGCCCTTTGCCCGATTAAAAACGTGAAACGAGTTGAGGGGTGCTATCACTCTTCCGAACTATCCTCGGCTGAACAGGATGGGTGATCTGAATTGAGAGGCCTAATGTTTACAACTTATTCTGTTTTCAGAGGTCATTGAAATTGAACAACAACACATTAAACATTACATTACAATTCTATTTGTACTTTCTTTATTGGAAGGCAACACCGCTAATTGCCCTTCCATTCCAGACACATATCTGACGTCAATACTTTTCAAAGAACAATCAGAAAGTGATTTCAGAGCCTCTGTTTGGGATGAGAGGGCTAGAAAGCAAAGGACGAGGGGGTAACTGCTGTAGGGGGTCTGGTATATATGTGTCTTTGAAGTTAGGACCCGTAACCAGGGCAAAATTTTAAAATATGACCCCATAAACCGGGAAAAATCTACCACAATAATCGTAACATACAGAGTAAATTGAGAATTTATAGAGCTATATTCTTTTTTATGAAAGTTTTTTGTAGAATCTTAGGAAAAACGGGGTATTTTTCTTCAGAAAATATTCCAACCCAAAAACAGTGAAATGCTGGCTGCCTGGGGGGGGGGGGTACTCTAATTGTGGCCTGACAGGGGGGTCCAGTCAGGGTTAAAGAGGGCCAAAGCAAAAATTTTGAAAAATAGCCTCCAAAATGGTAGTATCTTTTTATAGAAGCCCCCAAATGGTAGTTCGTGGACCAAAAATTGGGCCATTTGGTAGCCTCTGGTAGCAAAATTTTCTGCAGTTTTTCAAAATTTTCTATTGTAAAAACTGATTGAACAAAGCAAAAAAACTTCAAAATTCAATGATAATTACTGCTGCAATGACAATATTGCTGTGCGGAGGAGCCTACTGAGTTGATATCTTACAACTGACCAAGAATCTTGGAATACCCCCAATTGGTAGTATATGTTTGACAGATAGGGCAATTTGGTTGCCATTTCGCAAGACCCTCAAACCGACTGGACCCCCCTGTTAGGCCATAATGGAAGTACCCCCCCCGGGGCTGGCTGGTGGACTCGGGGCCCTAAAATAAAAGTCAAAAATTCACCTGGCCCAAGTTTCATACCCCAAGTTTTATGGAATTCTACTGTTTTCCAACAAAGAGAAGAGATATCAGTAGAAGTGAATCGTAATAAAGTGCCAAAACCCCAAACCTTTCTCTTAGAAACAGCGTTGGTACTGTACAGATTACTTTAGGGCTCAGTGATACTCCTATTAAAGGGGGGTTACCTTCAAAATTTTCCGTGATAAGGGGTTTTTTCATCAACTAGAATGTCAGAGAAAAGGGTATCCTATGGAATGGTACGGACGAGCGTGATGTACCTTTTACTGTTGAATTGCACCCACCGGAAGTGTGCAGTACAGTTAGGGATGTTCAATACAGTGGGGAGGTATGTTTGAGTACAGTGGGACAATTCAGTATAGTGGGGAGGCATCCGGAGTTCAGTGGGGGATACCTTGAGTGCAGTGGGGGACGGGGGTGTTCAGTAAAGTGGGGAGGAATCTGGAGTATGGTTTGGGGATATCATGATGTGTGTGGTGTGTGGTGAGGCATCATCGGTATATTAGGGGGATATTCAGAACAGAGAGGGGGGTAGCCAGGGTAGGTACCAGGGGGCCCGGGGCCTCTGTGGGCCAGCAAGAAATAAGGTATGTATTTTTCTTTGTTGTAGTTTTCTTTCAGGAACGTTTTCAGGCCTGCAGGCCCACTGAGATTCTAACAAAAATCTAAAAGCAGTGTCTTACTAGGACCCGTAACCAGGGCAAAATTTTAAAATATGACCCCATAAACCGCGAAACATTTACCACAATAATCGTAACATACAGAGTCAATTGAGCTATAAAAGGGTATCCAATGGAATGGTACGGACGAGCGTGATGTACCTTGAACTGTTGAATTGCACCCACCGGGAGTCGAGCAGTACAGTTGGGGATGTTCAGTACAGTGGGGAGGTATGTTTGAATACAGTGGGGAAATTCAGTATAGTGGGGAGGCATCCGGAGTTCAGTGGGGGGATACCTTCAGTGCAGTGGGGGACGGGAGTGCTCAGTACAGTGGGGAGGCTTCTGGAGTTCAGTTGGGGATGCCTTCAGTGCAGTGGGGGACGGGCGTGTTCAGTACAGTGGGGAGGCTTCTGGAGTTCAGTTGGGGATGCCTTCAGTGCAGTGGGGGACGGGCGTGTTCAGTACAGTGGGGAGGCATCTGGAGTACAAGTGGGAGGATACCATGATGTGTGTGGCGAGGCATCATCTGTATAGTAGGGGGATATTCAGAACAGAGAGGGGAGTAGCCAGGGTAGTTACCAGGGGGCCTGGGGCCTCTGTGGGCCAGCAAGAAATAAGGTATATCTTTTTCTTTGTTGTAGTTTTCTTTCAGGAACGTTTTCAGGCCTGCGGGCCCACTGAGATTCTAAAATAAATCTAAAGGCAGTGTCTTACCAGTGCATAGGGGGCGTGGCCCAAGGATAAAAGGGCGTGGTGCCCGGCCTCTCTCTCGACGGCCCTGGGGTTAAACACTCATTTTGTTAAATGCTCCCTTGCACAACTATGAACAGCAGCTTTGTAGAATGTAGAATTAACCTATGCCGAAATTTTTGTCACATAAAGTGATAACAGAAAACAACGTCAAGAGGCAACAAATTCTTTCCAAAGCAATCACTCAGTACGACGGCGGGCCAGGTCGGCGCCGCAGGCGCCGACCGGCAAGCCTAGTTAATTAAATAGTGAAAGAAGACATCCAGAATAAACCAGGGGTTTTGGGAAATTTTTCAAAAATTGATAAGTAGAGGGGACGATTATTCGGTACTCAAGAGTACATTTGAAAACAAAAAATCTTTTGAAAGAGGCCATCAAATGCATGTGACAAGCAATCTAGTTTCGAAAGAAAACAAAAGAAGGCCACATGACATGACTATGACATAACTATTATAAATAGTTCCTTAACATATACTTTCCCAGTACTAGAGGACCTTGACATTTTTTTAGGGAAGGGGGGCTAAATGAAAATTTCAGCACGAAATGAAGACCACAAGTACAGGCTGAGAAATGAAGGAAAGTCTAAAAATCGAAAAGAGGCAACAAATAATGGAGTTGAGGCTAGTAATCATTATCTTTCATGGTAAAATCTTTTTGTTGCTGATTGTTGTTGGTGGTTGTGGGTCGTTGTGTAGGTCATTGTAGGTCATTGTGGGTTGTTGTGGATCATTGTGGATCGTTGTGGATCATTGTGGATCGTTGTGGGTTGTTGCAGGTCATTGTGGGTCATTCCTTACTTTAGTAAATACCCTCACTCAAATCTTTGTGGAATTTAGTGCTTCGCAATGCGGAACTCTGAGAAATATTTTCATGCATCCAGCCCTCTGTGATAGAGATGGTTTCTTTGGCTATCCATTGTTCATAGTGTGTGTGTAACTTCCACTTGAATGAGATATCTTTAAAACTTGTTGCTCTATCTATGCAAATGTAAGCTCCCAAGTCAAGTGCCCCCCCTCCCAGTCTGCATTCTTTGTAGTGCGCGGGGAAGATCTTCCCCGCGCCACTTTGACTGCTTCCAGCCGCACCCGCGCCATAACTCTGTAAAAGGGCCACCTTTAGCAGTTTGTTTATACAATTTGCTTGTACCCCAAACATTCAAATGCGCCAGAATTTACTTCAGAATAAGCTTCCCCACGCCAAAATCAAAGAACCCTCCCCCAGGCTTTTATCAACCATGCACAGACCCTTTCAAGCCAATTCTGTGTGGGTACCCCACAAAGCGTTTTGCATGGATCAAGGACATCAAGAATGAACAGAGGTCACATAAATCATTCCATTTCATCCCAGTAGACTCAGTGCTGATTTCCCTTTAAAGAACCTAGAAGACAATTAGGGGGGGGGGATTGAAGACAGCAACCAGCAGGGGGGGTTGCTGTATGGTTTTGCCTAATTCATTTCAGGTATTACTCGGTGGCACCAAGGTAGATAAAGGGGGCTACAGTCCCCCCATTGGTGGACTTGCCCCAAGTCTATCTCTTCAGTCTTCAGACCAGTCCCTTGGATCCGCCATTCCAACATTTCGTCAAGAGAGCTTGAGACTTAAAAGAGTTGGAATGGCAGATCCAGGAACTACCGAAAAGGGAACGGTAAGACAGACTGAAGAGATGGACTTGAGGCAAGTCTACTCCATTGGAATCATCTAGCCCCCTGTTGAAGAAAATTTTGGGTTATTTCCAAAGGGAAGTTGAAAAAATGTTGTACAAGGGTATTTTCTATTTATTTTGGCCCACCCATTAGGAGTTCCAGCCCTTCTCCTGTACAAAAATACAAGGCTATAAACTTGGCCTGGCCAAGTTTAGCCTTGTAGAGGGGATTATGACCTTGTTATGACCTTGTACTAACCTTGGAAGAAAATTACATGGCTATCAGTAAGATTCCAAGCTGCAACCAGTCTAACAGAAGGTTTCCACAAGGCTTTGGCTTCTACAAGGCTAATTAGCATTTTTCAAGCCATTTACAAGGTTACAGCAAGGCTATTCCATCCTATTACAAGGTTACAAGGCCATAACTACAAGGCTTGTACATGGCTATTACATGGCCTTGTATTTTCGTACAGGCTGTTGCAATTCTGGCACCAACCCTGGTACTATTCCATTGTTCCTGAAAATTCTTACCGCATTGCACCACAAATATGGCAAGAAATTCAAAAAAATATTAAACACATGCTGAAACATTGGTGTAACCCTTGCATTTGAAATCTGAAATACATACAATTATGGCAGGGCAATGAAAAAATGCAATTTGAAACAGTAATTGATGCAGGATAGATTTGTTTGCGCAAGAAATGTACAAAGAAAATGTTTAAAAAATTGAAAAAATTCACAGCAAAATTCTACGTACATGTATGCAGTTTGTGCAATGAAAATGCTTGTCTAGTGGTAATGAAATGCTTCTCAAATATAATCAACATATTTCAATTACTGGTTAGTTAAAGTCTACATTTAATGATTATATCTATATCCTGAACACACAACCCTTATTGTGAATCACCCAGTACCCAACCTTGTCCCCAGGGCACCTCTTATTATATTGGGTTATCTCCATCCCAATATGACAGAAGGCTCTGGGGATGGGTTGCCTAGCATAGGTTCCAAATCTTTAAAAAGGCCGGTGTAAAATTGAGTGACCTATTTCTTTGAACTGAATGGCTTCAAAGAAACTTTAGCTAATTCTCTATAATTCTACCGTTGGAATTTTCTGAAATCTTTCATTGTTTCAGAATTAGAGTGTTTTTCTTTCTTTTCAAGAATTCAAGAAAAATTTTCAAAAAAACCTAAAACCACCGTAATTTCTAAACCGTTTGACGCAACATGAAGTAATTTCAAAGAGAACTATAGTTAATGGATGCCTACAATATGGTATCAAGCACAAGACTGTCACTCATCTGGTTTATGATTTAGAAATTTGATGACGTCATATCCTAAAATGAGCTGAAATGTAAAATACGCTATAATTTTGAAAAATATTCAAAATTTATGGGAAGTCCAACGGTAGAATTATAGATAAGTATCTAAAGTTTCTTTCAAGCCATTCAATCAGAAGAAATAGATCATTGAATTTTACACCCACCTTTCTACGCTGAGTTAAAGATTTGGAACCTATGCTGGGTTGCCCAGTACAAACCCTTTGATAATATGCATTTGGCAGGCAAACATTCCTCCTATTATAGGCTTTCTATCTATGAAACAAAGATAAACAATTATTTTATTAGTGTGCTGAGGCAGCATTGATTAGAATTTTCAAGGGGCTGAAGCCCTAGTTTCCTCCCGAAGGTCTTGAGGGCCATCGTCAACAATGACAGAGCACAGAACGATAGAGCAGAACTGCATAATTACATATTAGTTATATCAGTTTGAGATTATATATCAATCAATTTTTGCCCATTTGAGAAACGATGCCATGGCCAGACTGGAAAGTTTGTATGCACACAGCAATGTCAGGAACTTATGTGGTTTGAATCCGAGCCACGCAGTCAGGGACGCCAGAGAAGGGGGAGGAGGGGGGACAGGGGGCAACCTCCCCTCTTGAGAATGGCTTAAATATGCTATTTTCCTTGCTTTTCCCTCATATTTGCAGTTTTGCCCCCCTAAAAGTATGGTGAGTCCGGCCTCCCTGAGCGCAGTTGGCAACAGATAAAAGATCCGAGCTATAAAAATTCTGTGAAAATCTTACTTAGGCCATTTCAACTTGCATGCACTACAAACTTACCAGTCTGGAGCTATGGAGATACAAAACTGCACATTTCACAAATGTGCATACATGATCACTCTCAAGTTTGCTTAAATTTCACACACAAGGGAAGGGGACTCTGGGCTGCATGTACAATTCTCAAACAATTAAAAACCATTTTACACCCACATTCAACATCATCAGTGCTCATCAATGGCTTTGACACTTCACAGTTTTGGAATGCTCCTAACAATGCCCTTGGCTACTTTGACTGGAATCGTGCTGGGCACGAAGCCATTTATTCAACAATCCAAACACCTTTATGTTGGCCAATAGTAAGAGAGTAACTAGATGGGAAATTTAACAATAAATGAAGTATAAATATGTTGTCTTTCTAATTATTTTTCAGACTGTAAACAATGAGTTTGTAGATAATTGTTTGGTGCATTATAAATAAACGCTGGCATCAACTTTAACTAAGTAACGTCTGCAGGGTAAATTAGGTAGGCTGCGTAGAAATGGGCAGTGTAAAAGGGTGGGATACAGTGGATTCAATTATTCATTGCAACATCAAGCAAGTTACTTGCTAGTTTTAGCCCAAGAAAATTCACTGACTCAAGATTTTGTGACAATTATACACATCTTTGTCGCAAATTTCACCTCAACCTCACCCATATTACTCTTGTGAACCCTGCACTACGCACTACACAGCAAATTTTCCAGTCTGGCCCTTCAGATGTGCCTGTATCCAAAAAACAACAAGACTGCCACAAGAGGGAAATAAAAGCTGCATCCCCAAGATCTTTCGGTGTTCACTATTTGAGGTGGGCAATTTTTATTTGGTCTCATGGGACTTGGGAAGGCGAAACCAAGGGGAAGCCATCTTCTTGAAACATACTTCCATGCTCCCAAGTTTGCTGTCCATAAGACTTCTGCAAGAGAAACTGATTTCTGGCATGTAGCATGGAGATGTAAGAAAGAATTGCTTCAAATAAAAAATACATTCCCACTTGGCATCTGCAACCCTAAAATCTGCTGGTTGGCCTAGGATGTATGGGAACTCCCCCCTCTCCCCATATTGCATCAAATGAAATCAGTTCAATGCAGTCAAATGTTACTTCCTTGTAATTCAATTCGAAATAGACACCCTGGGACACGTCAGTGCCCTACCACCTTGCATGTACAGGTTTGAGGAACACTTTCATCATACCACTGGCACTGATATCGGCCTCGAAAAACCTTATAGCCCCCCTCCTCTCCTTTACACGCCCATATTGCAACATTATGCTCTACTGTCGATCTTCAGGCAGTTTCAGGCATGGCCGGTCGCAGCCTGACGTGAAGTCCTTGAAGCAACAATGTTCTTTAAACAGTTTTCAGTGAGAAAATTTACTGATTAATTTTAAGTCCTAAGTTGAGCATAATTAGTTTTCGCCATTGTCATTTTCATTATCATCATCGCCACCGTCGTCGGCAGTCCATAACGTGAGATTGTCCCTCAATAGCTGCATGATCAGGGTACTGTCCTTGTAAGATTCCTTCGATACATTATCATCTAGCTCCTGGATTGCATCATCAAAAGCTGCCTTGGCCCGTTTGCATGCCAACTCTGGAGCGTTCTTGATCTCGTAAAAGAACACAGAGAAATTTAATGCCAAGCCGAGGCGGATGGGGTGTGTTGGGCCTAATTTTTTCTCGGCCGTCTCAAAAGCATCGTTGTATGCATTTTCTGCACTCTTAATCACTTCATCACGGTTTTCCTTCTCTGATGCAACTTCAGCAAGGTATCTGTGATAATCTCCTTTCATTTTTAGGTAAAATACAGAAGCCTCAGCCTTCTCTATATCCTCCGTATCACATCTTGGGATCAAATATTTATCGAGCAGCTCAAGGACATCACCACACACACTATGAAGCTCTTGCTCGATCTTCTCTCGATAAGACTTGCTGAGCTGGTCTTCATTTTTTTGCTCAATGCTTGAAATTACTCTCCACGAAGACCTTCTAGCCCCAACCACATTCTTGTAGGCAACAGACAGAAGATTTCTTTCCTCGCTCGAAAGTTCCTGATCCATCTCAGTAACGATCTTCATCGCTTCGGCCATATCATCGTATCTTTCGGCCTGTTCAGCAAACTTTGCTTTCTGGACAAGCTTTGCACGATCTTCACTCATCTTTTCAGTAGTATTTGAAGCAAATATTTAAGTGTTTTGTTGAGTATTTTAGCTGTTGATCGGTCCTTCCTTCTGCCAAGCCTGTGCACTCCTAGATGAATCCTTGACAATGCAGTTAGGCCAAGCTGGGCGGGGAATTGCTTCATATACGTGAGCTATTTATAAGTGCGTTGTTATTGGTTGTTTACGACTTTACAATTTACTTCTGCCAATCACAAACCAGAAAATGTACGCCATAGAATAGGGCATTAAAACAATTTACAAATGTTAGCCATATTTGGAGCTCGCACGAGATGGCGGGAAAACAACAATAAACAATATATTTTTGATGACGTATTTCCGCCTTTATTGCGATCCAATGACCACAGGTGTACAAGGGATATTGTGTCAGCAAGTGGGCGTTCCAAAAGCAAAAGGAATTTTCTCGAACTTTCCCCACAATAGACCATTTGCCAATTAGGAAAAAAGGAAAAAAACTGGATGGAGTAAAATTTTCCTGCAGTTTGTATTCAAAAGGTGACCAAGGAACCAGACACTGTTTACTGTGAGGGGCGTATCACTCTGTAAAAATCTCGTACACTTTTGGCAAAAATCCCTTTGTTATTGCAAGAATTTAGCGAGTATTTTAAGATTTTCTTTGTGACCAGTCTCCAAATAAGGGCATCTGGAGGTCACGTGATACGTACAACAATAGACCATAGAATTTCTAAAATTTGATGGCCAATTAAATTTTAATAAAAATCAAGAAGTTGCAGCACCATATTTACAACAGCGGTGGAGATATCTAAGAAAGTTCGGTAGGGAGAGGGGGGGAGTGAAAAACGCCCCCGGTCCAAATAGGGTTAATATTTCTCGACATATGAAGTGGACTTGCTCCAATTCCCGCTCTTGATCAATCAATACGGGGGAGAGGAAAGGGGAAGGGAAGAAAGAAAGGGAAGGAGGGAAAGAAAGGTAGGGCCCATCAAAGTGCTTATCAATAATGACGTCATATGAACAACAAAAACACAACAACCAACAGCTTCCAGAAAATCTGCAGAAATCAAACAGTTTGATTGTGGTATATTTTGGCGTTGTTGCACATTCTAAGTATCAACAATGACGTAAAGGCAATAACGAGATTACTGAGCTTCATCAATCATAAATGGATCTACGTCTGTCGGCTTTTTCTGATGATTTTAGATGTAAACAACTTCAAACATGTTCCATTCATGCCTTAGGCAAGAAGAATTCTGCTCTGAAACTTACGGAAACCTTTCTTCTGCGAAGGCGCGCTAAGATACAGGAATAAAAGGAAGATATATTCAAATAACACGAGGCAGTTGGGCCTAATGAACCGTTCAGTTGCACACACCAGTCGAAAGAAGACAAGAAATCAAGACAAGGATCAAACAAGGTAAACAAATATGTAATCAACACGTTCGTGTCCTAGTCCTAACACCCCTGATCTGATAGAGGTTACACAAGTTTTCCATTTATTGAGCGAAATAACAAGTTTGCATGTTAATTTAGATAAGGTTGGAGATAAATCTTTGTCGAATTTATGTATTTGACTCGTAAAATTCTACATGTTGATATGGTATAAAAGAACTAAAAAGCTATCATATATATCCTTGCCATTTGATGTCGCGAATAAGCCCCCTCTCCAATAAGCCACGTCTTTTTAAAGCCCCCCCCCTTCTGGAGTGTCCGAAATTAAATAAGCCCCCCGAAAGCTATTACGGTAGTACCAGAGTACCCTAAACATTTGGCATTCCTAATACTAGTTTCTTATTTAAACATTTCTTATGGTCATCATAAAAAATAAACTGCTGATTCTGTCATTTCATCACAGTTAGGTGTGTGCGTTCTCTTTGCGTTGTACTTTCTTGTTACTTTGCTTCAAAAAGTTCTGAAGAGAAGGATTTAGAGGTAAACCTTCGGAGCAAACATTTGTGGAAAGATTTTAAGGACATTCTAACGAATATTCTGTAGGAAATAGTATGAATCTTCTAATTTCTCTGTCTCTGTGCAAAATCATTATAATTGTTTCATTCACAGACATTTTATGTGACATCAAATTTGAAATAGGCGTTTAGTTTTGTACGTAATGGCAGCGGAGTTGCCATAGCCTTTTGCTCTCCGTAAAGTAGTTTGAAAGTAGCGTTAATACCGGGTGCGCCAAAATAAACCATGCACTTTTGGCAGGCCACGATAAATCGTACACTGAACCGATTTTGAATATTTATGACTTAATCTGTAGCAGAAAGCCTGAATTAGAATCTAGGATTTTTTGCAAATGATTTCGTTTCCAGTTTTTAGAGCAAGAACCGAGTTTCTTAAAATTTTCGTTTTCGAGAACACTGAAAACGATAAAAAAACGTTGATCAAATTTTCAAGACTCGACATGAATGGACAAAGAGGGAGGTACAATGCCTGCCAAAAGTCCTTGGAACACATAGGCCATTTCTTGATAATGCACAGGTCTAACCATAGCGATTAGGTTATTGTCCCAGGATTCCATTCGAGTCGCGAATCGCCCTGCCATCCCCATTTTATTATCACAGAACAACATTGTTCTGAGAGGGAAAGGGGGAAATCGCAAAACAAGGCAAATAGCAAAGGTGTTCCAAGAAACAAGGACAGATTTGGTAAGACAATAGCACGAATTGGTTTTGATTGACACCGCAATTCAAAGCGATTAGCGATCGCAGACAAAGGAAATTCTCTCAACCAGAAATTCAAAACAAACACAGCCGCAAATGTTTCTCTGAAACCCAAGCAGCAAGTGCGCTCGTTGTGCAATCCAGAACTTGTTTTTAAGATCAAACATGAGTGTTTATCGAAAGAAGAAGGATATATCTAAACATCTACATCAGGCATTTTATTTCTTTGGTTAAGAAGCATAGCAGTAAGTGTCTTAATTACACCCAAAAAATAAGATAATTGAATCGCCTCCCAATCGGCTTTTGAATAAAGTAAATTAAATGCCAGTAACAGATGTGTAGATTTATCCTTCTTCTTTCGATCTATGTTCATGTTTGCTCTTCAAAACAGTTTCTGGAATGCACAACGAGCGAGCTAGCTACCTGGGCTTCAGAGAAATTTTTGCGGCTTTGTTTGTTTTGAATTTCTGGTTGAGAGAGTTTCCTTTGTCTGCGATCGCTAATCGCTTTGAATTGCGGTGTCAATCAAAACCAACTCGTGCTATTGTCTTACCAAATCTATCCTTGTTGTTCCAAGACTTTTGGCGGGCATTGTAGTTGGATTATTATTATACGTACAAATAAATAATCGACTTACCGATCAACCATTTGTGGCAAAATCATTCTCGTCATCTGAAAGACATAAAACGTGCAAGTTTAGCTGAAGAATATAAAACATAAATCTGACAGTTTTTAAAGGGTTTATTTCAAAAGAGAGCAAAATGGATCCGTCTTCAAATCTGCCATGCGTCGAAATCAGCAAAGCAACAACTACAGCATCATTATCGTCATCAATAATTTATTAGCTAATTTACAGCTAATTAAGGCCTACTTTAATACATATTTACAATATACAATTTAGGTACCGGGTGTCCCAAAAAATTGTATACAGATTTGGTTTACTCCAGCGCTGTGAGTTTAGCTTCAATCAATGTCTAATCACTCTAAACATGTTCCTCGATAGTTAACTTGAACATAGATAACTGGTTTGTTGATATTGGTACTTTGAGAGGAGACAGGTTTATCTTGAAAACTCAAATTTGCCTCTTCCTGCAAACCAGAGCTTTAGTCTTTTGGCCTAAGCAATTTCTTTTGGCACAGCGTATAAATCAGCGATAGCCTTGATTAAATTTGAGCAATATTAGATCTTGTGTTATTCTGTTTCCCAGAAGTCACCCCCCCCCCCCCCCCCAGTCACCCATTGGCAAGTTTCTCAATTTTTCATTAATTTCAGTTCTTAATTTCGATGAGCTTCAATAATTTGCTTGGGCCAAAAGGCAAAAGCTTTGGTTTGCAAGTGCACGCAAATTTGAGCTTTCAAGATTGATATTTCTGCTCTCAAAGCAGCAATACCAACAGACGAGGTATCCATGTTCAAGTTAACTATGGAGGAACATTTTGAGATTGATTAGTCATTGATTGAAGCTAAATTCACATCGCTGGAGTAAACCAAATCTGTATACATTTTTGGGACACCCGGTATATTACACGAAAAAGTATAAGCTAATTGTCTATCCTGTTAGAAACTCAACTTTCGGGATGTATATTTTGCAGAGTCTACAGTTGCATTTATTACTATCCAATGTACCATTCAATGAAGTAAATTGGATCATAGAATAAATCGTGTTCACGAAAGGGCATTACGCATAGCATATAAAGATTACCGGAATGATTTTGGTCTTCTCTTTGAACAGACTAAATGGGTGCCAATCCATATAAGAAACCTACAGTTGCTAATGATTGAGATTTATAAAACAAAATGCAGTTTAAAACCATTATTGATGAAGGATATTTTCGTGCAGCGAAACATTGGCTACAATCTGAGGCATGACAATGACGCTAAACTCTTAAAGGTACGAGCTACGTCCTTGGAAATAAACAATGGCAGTCTTTACCGCAAGAAATAAAACACACAAACACCCTTCCCGTTTTTAAAAAATAAATTAGATATCGGAATGGTAACGGCACTTCATTATCTTATGAAACAGTTACAAATACTTGTAACTTGCAATCAGAAAAGTGGAGAAAAGTGACAATCATACGAAATTGTCATAGAAATTGACTCCTGCCAAAATTGTGAGAAACTCACCAAGATCGTTGCTGTGATATTCAAGTTAACAATTTGCTTTAACCTCTGAAAATGAAGAAACAATCTATTTAGTAGGAGACAAGAAGTATAACAAAGAAATTAGGGGTTATGAACCAACAGTAATATTGCTGCCAGGGCATGAAAACCCACCCGACCATGTGACTGGGCGGTCGCAGGAAATTTTCCATTCATCATTTCCTGCAGGAAATTTTTCAAAATATATCCTGTTCATTTCATTCGTGCTCTGGTGCGCATTCGTTGGGGAAAAAACGAAAAAGGTAATATATGAATTCAAGCAAAATTAACTGATCAATCTGGACTGCTTCTCAAGAACCAGTTATATTTGCAGTGTAACAAAATATATGAGACCAGTAAAGAAATTCACTGAACTGGGTTCAAATCTATTTCAGATCCAATATTTTACAAATGATATGGAATGGACCTGAGGATTAAAAAAAACGATCATTTGGAACCTTTGAAACTTGATTTCTTTTCAAGAAAGCTGGACGTTCTAATTCTTCTATGCTTGCAGGAAATTTAAGTATGATTTTTCTCTGGTCGCATGAGGAAAAATATTTCTTCATGACCTGATTGCTGTGTTGACCAATAACTCTCATGTGATGGCGACTCAAACTGGCCACAAAGTCGCAGCTATCACTGCTCAATTAGAGAGCAAAAAAGTGTAAAAAGGATTGTCGTTGTTGTTGCAACAACTGAGATTGTGTAGAGAGTCTAACTATTTAGCAGTGCAAGGCTAAGCATGAATTTAAAGAGGGTGGTTCATGTTCTTGACATTCTAAAATTTGGACCCCTTATAAGGGAACATTTTCAGTGTCCTATCCAGTACTGTATCCATAATTCCTATCCTTAGTCAGATACCGTAAATCCTCGAATTGAGTCCCTGTGGCCTTAATGAAATTTTTTGGAAGGGGGGTGGGTTATCAAATAAAATAGTAGGAGTCTGATAGAATACTGCCGTTCTACGTGACAAATCTTGTTGAATTCAAATACCCTCATGGGGCCCTATTCGAAGGTTTTTTTCTTTATTCAGTTAAAAAAACAAACTATTTACAAAAACAACAAGGCCAATTAACCAGGTGCAATCCATAGTGGGAAATGACTTATAGTCAGCGAGTTCCCACTATTTATGGCAGTTACAATTAAATTTAAACTGTTCCAATGATTGTCGTATGAGAGGGACAGCCCGAGAGCAAACAATTCGCCCTTGTGTTAGGCGCTTTGGGGTTTGACGAGCAACATCAACAACCCAGAGGTGCACACTCGTGCGCCGTCGGAGGTCCAGGCTCGAGCAAATATACCAAGAGTCCTTCCAGGCCAGCTCCCTCCTACATGGGATAAACTCCCTCAGATTTAGGGGAGCTATGCTGTGGAACACCCTAACCGATGATGTAAAGAATATAGCGTCTGTTGCAGCTTTCAAAATCAAAACTTGGAATGGAACCAGTTGCCTTTGTACAATTTGTAAATAGACACTGAATTCCTTTGATTAGCATGTATTACTTTAGTTTATTGTAAATAGTTGGTGTAAATTAGCTTTATTCTTTTAAAACTATGTAAATACCAACTGAAATAAATATATGAATGAATGAATGAATGAATGAATGAATGAATCTATGTTCCAACAAAAGAAGAAAAGCTACACTAACAAAAGTACACAAAGGAGTTCATTTGAGGGGGACCTATTAGAAGGGTTTAATTTTTCTTTTTGTTCGCAGTTATGTCTAGTCTATATAAATGTATTGTATTTTGCTCCTCTTGGCATCGTAGTCGTAGTGTTGTAAAGTAGGTTAAGTAATGTAGGTAGTAATTTGTTATGTAAATTTTTAGATGGAATAAAAAAAGGGTTTAATCGAATCGATGACTTAACGGTAGCTTCCAAATCGATTTCTGGAAACAAAACGGTGGAGGGGTAAAGATTCCAGCTGCATTTCTAAGACTCAAATCTTTTTATTATTAAAAGCTTTACGAGTTTCTTGGAAAAGGCTTTAAAAAATTCAATACACACTGCTATCAACCGTTTTGTGGTACTTAATAAAGACTTCTTGACTTCTTTTAAAGGGGCATCCCCGGGACATTTCCATTGTATTTGCATGAAAAGTGCTTAGCCCTAGCATCGACTCGTCAATGGAGATTTTGAATTGGATTATTGCACATTTCAATCCATCTCCATCGACATTGTTCTTGACAATCTCAAGGATTTAATTGACAGATATTGTTCGTCTACGTCGATTTCATGTATTTGCAAAGTTATTTTGTTGATCACAAATTCCTGAAAGTCGTAAACAGCGATTTTGCAGAAGCAACTTTGAAGCTGCGAAGAGATAATCTACAAGTCGAAGTGGGCAAGAAACTCGCCAAAGAATCTGGTTTTTTAGTCAGATTTATGATGTTAGGTGAAACCGAGAGGTGAATAGAACCTTCTCACACTCTACTGGATTCATTGCTCAATTAATTTCATCAGAATTACAGCGAACAAAGAGGTACAGTAGACAGGTTTTGGTATTTAGGCCTATACGAATTGGATTGTTACACGCAGAATCTGATACCGGCGTTTCGCGTCTGACTGCCCCTTTAAGCCAAGATGGAAACAAAGATTACCTAAGATTAATCCATACTTGTCAATGCAAAATCCAATTTATCAGGAAGCCCATACATTACGTCGGAATAAATGGACTTAGGAAGTATTAGCCTGTAAAATCCCATGAATGGATCAAATTGTGGGTTATTTAAGAAAACAATTCTCAGATTATAGGGAGGAGTTGAAATGAGAACTTGTAGGAATTACCTAGCTTATTTTTGAGAGGCTATTAGGATCAGAGAAGGCATTTGTTTAGATAATTCAATGAAGGCAATAATACTGCTAAAAGACCACTAACAGACTGGTGATTTTACGATCATTTCTAGTTACTTGTTCGTGAAGGTCTTTGGAACTCACTACCATGGGGAAGCTTTGAATATTTCGTTTCGATGTCTGCGTGCCACATTGTCGAGCTGTGATAAACATGGTTGGTTCCAGCAAGCCATAGGTAGCACAGTGAGATTAGCACCCTTGCATAAAGCATTATCCAGCAAAAAAACCTGTATTTTGCAATACTTGAGGGGCAAGGAAACAATTTCCAAGCCATTCTTAGTTCTGCACTGCACAACTCGAATCCATCTTAAATGTCTTTGACGTCTTGGTCAGTGGTACGAGTCCTCGTTTGACCTTGAATTTGGCATCTCTCTAACTTCCACTCTCACCAAAATATGGCTTTATTTATTCTAGTTATGTGGAGATAGTACAGATATTTCCATGGGGTGAACTTTGAAAGGATTTCAAAGATGGTCTGCAAGTAACTGCCCAGTTACATTCAATAAAGCTGCTTTTATATTCTCGGCTTCTCGCTGATATACAGCGTGTCCCAAAAAAATTGTGCCCCGTTTGTCTGAAGATTGCGACAAAACGGCAAAAGATTCTCGCCAAACTTTTGCATGATGGTGCTCTTCAAATGTTCAATTAAAGTTTGCAACCATCTCCATAAAAATCCGTTGAAAAATGATGGAGCTATGACCTTCAGGAGACCAAACTTGCCCGACCACTGAAACAAGCGGTCAGCCATTTTGTTTTACTATTTTGCAGCGATAAATAGCTTTATGGAATGAAAATGAAACAGCAGCCTCCAATGTCATAGCTGTAGTGAAAATTCCAATAATCCTTGGAGAGTTCCACTATTTCTGACCTCACAGAAATTATTTCTTACTTCACGTGAAGATACTTATCACTGCAAAACAGTAAGGTAAAATGGCCGACTGCTGGTTTCAGTCGTCAGGCAAATTCGGTCTTCTGAAGGTCGTAGCTTCATCATTTTTCAACGGATTTTTACGGGGATGGTGGCAAACTTTAATTGAACATCTGAAGAGCACCATCATGCAAAAGTTTGGCGAGAATCTTTTGCCGTCTTGTCGCAATCTTCAGACAAACGGGGCACAATTTTTTTGGGACACCCTGTATTCACAAGAGATCTTATTTCAATTACATCAACTTTAAACTTTAATTTGTCAGATAACTTGATTTATGTGTCCATCTGCATTTTTGGTTATTTTGCCTTGATTATTTCATCTTAAAATCATAGCTAAAAGAGCAGACTCACCTCCGGAGATACTGCCAGGAAGAACTGCAGACGTTCGTACATAATGCCAACATTGTTCACTGCGATAAAAATAGAATTATATTAATCATAACGAGCAACAGAGTCCCTGTTTCTACAGATAGATTGAAACGTTGAACCACCTTCAGAAAATTTCGCAACCAGGAGTTTTTGATTAAATTGATGTACTTTCTGGTGCCTCTTATGATACCTTTGCTGGAATTTCTGCCCCCTAGAATGGAATTCCTTGCAGCAAAGAGTTAGAAATTAGATTTGAGTGTTAATGGATAAGTGGAAAGAAGATAACTGTGCTTGTTGGGAATCAAAGATGACTACGCAAGAGGTTAAAATTTTGCACTTTGCTTTTCTGAATATGAAAGAATAAAATCCTGTGAATTTTGAAATGAATTCTTCCAAATTCGGGATGTTAAGTTACAATGGAACTGTCCTGTAGCTGAACAAGGACAGATTTTGTAACACAATAGCAGTTGCTTTAATTGAAACCTCGATCCAAAGGGATTAGCGATCGCAGACAAAGGAAATTCTCTCAACCAGTAATCCAAAACAAACAAAGCAGCAAAAGTTGCTACAAACCAGTAGGGCAAACGCTCGCCTTGTGCAAGCAAAAGGTGGTTTTTACGAGAAGTAATGAGCTTAAAACGAAAGACAAAGTGTAAATCTAAAGATCTGCCAGGCGGATTTTGCTTATTTGATTCAGAAGCCGAGCAGAAGGCATTACAATTCTCGCGCATTTAGGGCTTATATGAAACGATTACCAAACAGCTCTTGAATCAAATAAACAAAATCCGCCAGGCAGATCTTTAGATTTACCCTTCTTCTTTCGTCATAAGCACATAAAATAACTTCTCTTAAAACCACCTTTCGCATGTACAAAGCGAGAGTTTGCCCTATTGGTTTCGGGGCAACTTTTGCGGCTTTGTTCGTTTTGAATTACTGGTTGAGAGAATTTCCTTTGTCTGCAATCGCTAATCGCTTTGAATTCAGGTGTCAATCAAAAGCAACTGATGCTATTGTCTTTCCAAATCTGCCCTTGTTCTGCAGCTGTCTTATGAAACAATTTTATACACAGTGCTTTTTTCAAGGAAGGCGTTCCGCCTGGACTTTGGAAAATTCGCTTTGGTTCTTCAATGAGTTGTCGCTACTTGTAGTTCACAACGAATCTGCAAGGCTATGATTGGCACAGCACAGGATACAAATTAAAAAAGGTTGCTTGTGATTGGTGCACCTTAAAAGCTCTATCAAGCCCCTGGGGGGTTATTTAATTTTGGAGACACCACCACAGGGGGGCTTAATGGAGAGGGCGGCTTATTCTCAAAATCAAATGACAAGGATATATATATATACTAGCTTTTTAGTTATTTTATCCCATATTTTGCAGAGTCAACATACAATTCTACGAGTCAAATACACATATTCGACACAGATTTTATCAAAAACCATTAAAAAAGTAGCATGCAAACTTGTCTAAATAAACAAATGAAAAATCTTTGGTAACACCTTGCATTTTATGTTAGTGGGGGGGGGGGCTTAATAAAGAGGGGGCTAATTGAAAAGTTTGGCTCAGAAGGGAGGGGCATATTAGAGAGGGGGTTTAATAGAGAGAGGCTTAATAATACGTAGTGCTTTTACCGTATTCAAACCATAACAGGATACAAAGTCAGTGGAGAATGGAACATAATTTGATAATTTCACAGATTTGAAAAATTATTACAAACCTAAGACACCAACTTCAAGGCCTTCCAATTCTTCTTCCACTCTACCATAGCATTCATCGTCATTGAAATCAACAGTGACAATCTTTGTTTGTACATTAAAGTTCTTTTCTGAAGGAAAGGAGAAAAACAACGTTAACAGAAGTGTGAAAATCACTGCATAATATTGATTTCTGCAGTTGTGGCTCTTTTCTTCTGCTGGATTAAAAAGCACAAATCGTCTTCGTCATTTGAACGATTAGTGAAATTTGAAAATTATAACGATGTTAAAGGTTTCCTGAAAGTTTTTTATTATGAATACACCTCATGGTACCCAATGTTGAGTAAGAGGCTATCCAAAAAATCCAATTGAAGTAAATCTGATTGTTGAAAGACCTAGATTGCCAAATGATCTAGTACAGTATCAGAGATTGTAGTTGTACCAAGTGAGTCAATAAAAAGAATCCTCGTTTGAAAGGTCAAGGCTCCCTGGATGTCAAGAGGATGATCTCGGCAAATATACAGTTTAAAGACACACTGTCCAGGCACTGATTGGATGAATAAGACAATATAAAAGAATAGAATTAGGCAGGCTATTCTGCTCTACCAGAGTTCTTTCTATATGTCCTCTTCAGCTCCACTGATTTAGATGCATTACGTAAATTATATTTCACGCGATTTTCATTATCCGTATAATTTAGCATCATATTATATTAGTTTAACATGTAGCTTTTAGCTGAGAATATACATGAAATTGAATTGAAATTGAGGCTTCAGTAATTTCGCTGTACAGTGAAATTCGTGAAGGTGATAACGATCTGACTCCCTTTATTCTCGAAACAAAGTATGATCCAAGAGCAAAAAACTTGGTAATTATTCAGAAGCCAGGTCTCTTGTTAGTGATTTCAACATTACGACTAGCCAATCACAGCCACGACAGTGTGCCTTTAATGGCAGACAAGTTCAATTCTACCTTAAGATTTACCTGACTGAAATCTGCCACTCCGTTATGAAATTATGAGGGATTTTGTCGAGAAAGCCTCTTCGAGAAACCTTCAAACGTGCCCGAAACACGGGCCTTACAGCAATCAATTCTGCATGCTTTAGCACGTGCTATCCTCTTGGGAGGATGAACAAGTTTCCCCCTGGTATCAATAACCGATTCAGGGAGATTCCTTTATCCCAAGAAGACAAAATACATGAATACACGTGAGTGTCATTAGGAAGGAAAACCAAGGAAAATTTGCTCATTGTTTCATTCGTTTTGCAGGTTTTTGGAAGTGACTTTCTGCAGAAAATCTCCCATATCCACGGGAAAGAATGACCGATCAAAGCCAGGTAAATTACTGAATCTAATGTAACATATTGGCAATAAAACAAGATAGTTTTCAATATTATTTCCTTGATATTCAAGGAGCAGTTGCCTTCCAAACGGGATTCTTTTTTTTATTCATCCGGTAGTTATGACCATACATTGATGAAACTCGTTTTTGTGAGCATAGAAGCATACTGCAAATTCGACAGAATCTTTACCAGTTAAATCCCTACTTCTGGAATTCTTGAACATGGTTGAATATGCCAGAAAAGAATCTCATGATAGGAAACAAATCTGCAGTTGATTTGAATCTGCAAAATTAAGGACCCTGGGCAAGATTTATGGATACTTTCAATTCCATAGTTTGCTAAACTTTTCAAGTTCTTTAGACTTAACAATGAATATTCTGAAATCGATATTTACAGGTAGAACTAAGTTCAACACCAACACAGATTAATTGTGTCACTTCAAGAGAATGAGCGATAATAATTCAACATACAAAATTAAAAAATCCTCTTGTTGCGTGTAATGGAATTGTACAAAGATAAACAAGTAAATAAAGACAAATATAAGCACTCAGATGCAAATTGAAATAAGCAAGCATGAGGTAGAAAATTTTACCAATTTCCGTTGCAACTTTTTCCAATTTTGAATAACTTCTGCTCATCAAGACAACATTCATGCCACGTTTTGCAAGCTAGGCATAGATTACGAATTATTGAATCAAGGGCAAAATAATCAAATAATATGTCCCTGGAGAAATTGCCTGGTACATTTCCAACATTTATTAACTGGACATTAGGGCATTTGAAGCATTGGGCTCTCTGCAACACGTTGTAAACTTTGTAAAGGCAATCATTTTTAAAAAGGATGTTTTGAAAAGCCACATTTTTTATGGTTTGTCAGAAGGAATATGGAAGGAAAATATTTTAATCTTCAGGTGATTTTGGCTAGGAATGCTGGTAAGAAAAGCAATTCCTTCAAGTATACCAGTATTTACCTCAACTGAATATGCTCTGCCTATTCCTTCTGAAGCACCAGTGATCACTAAAATGAAATGAATGAAATATAATTCATAATTATACAAATCAAAATATTAACAGTTGGATAATAATTCATTGAAAAATATCAGAATGTTGCAATGATTACAATACAGGTGTTGCGGCGCAATGGTGTAATCCTCTGACTTTGCGGCCAGAACAGTCAGAGCCTCATGACAGGGGGTTGCAGACTCAATTATCGCTTAGCTACTTCTGTGATCCCAGCGCTTGGCACGAAAAATCGCAACTTCACCTTCACCTTCACAGGCCTTGAGCACATTGACAATAACATGACACAATTCTTTACATCATGATAGGAATTCTTGAGCCATATGAAAGAAAGAATGTACATTTTTCTTGAATAATTCTTAGACCAAAAAGCCATCTCAGTTTCAGTTTTCAGTTTCATATATATTCAAATTCACCACGTACAATTTATCAAATCAACTAAACTACGAGAATATAAGATAACATTACAGAAAATTAATACATAAGTACGAAGAATTAATACAATACACAAATATAGATAAATTGTACGGAGAGAATTATTTAAAGGAGGAGCTCTCTCGATAGGTAAACTAATCGAGGAGAGAGCCCCCCCCCCCCCTATCCTATGATGATTTCAAACAAGTGCGGTGGGATGTAATGAAACAAAGAAACAATAAAATGGGAATTTTGTAAGTATCAAAAACAGCTTAGAATTATTGATTGACCATGCGTAGCAAGAAAATTTTCAGTTGCTTTTTAAAGGATATTTTCAATGGAGCATTTCGGATTTCCACGGGTAATGTGAACAAGGCTTGCACTCTAAGCAACTCACCTGCCCACTCTCCATATCTAGAACGGAAGTCCTTTATATTCCACAGTTTTGGTAGAACATACACTGTGAATCCTCTGAATGTGGAGTAGCAAGCTTGAAGACAGATCTTTGTAGCATAAACTGCTCCTAGGAATCAAAACATAAACAATGTTATGCTTTACAGTTAGATGGTGGCAAGGAAGTTTTTAATAAGATGCATTGTGTTCAAATTACAAATCCTGATAGGAATCTGATTAAAGGGCACAATGCAATGCGCAATGTGCAGCGCAATGGCAAATTTTTGTGCTCAATATCTCCATCAGACTCCTTGTGCATAAAGCATGGAGACCCTTTACCAAATATTGGGGCAAAGTGATTTTTTCAGTTAAAAAGCATTGTTTAATTCTATTGTTTTCCAACAAAAGACCTTTGTTCTTGCAAACATTGGAGGTGATTGCACCCCCTTGCCCCAAATATTGGTCACTGTGCATAACTTCTAGACATACGGTATGGGAAAACAGCGAAAGGAAAAGAAAGAGGGTTTTATGCCCAAACTTTTTGTGGCACTTGCATGATTTTTGCATCGATCTTACTTTTTCTCAAATCTTGGTTAATCAAATTTTGGAGATTGTGTATCTCTAATGTAGGATTTTCAATAATATTAACGTTTTTCAAGATTTTCCATGAATTCTCTCAAGAAAAAGAAAAACAGTACATAACGCATTGAAAATAATCAACAACAAAATCAAAGACAAATATTCCAAATAGAATTATGTCTTGTTCAATTCCTTACTTGAATATCCCAGGGGTAAAAAAAGTCACTTGCACAAATGCCCAGTAGTGGCATGGGTAAATTTGTCTGGCAAATGCACAGGAGCCAGGCAACGAGAACATGCCATAAGTCTGTCCCCTTGATAATTTGTTTCATCCAAACAAAGCAAAGTTATTCATGCATAAATTTCATCATGGCCATGAAAATTACATATGAATGACATTGAAGTTGTTGAATAAAGGAAATTGGCATAAATTTGTGGAATGCTCAATAAAAATCTTTATCAGCTTTTTTCATTCATCAAGGAGACAGACTGCCTTTAAATCCCTGGGGCTGGGGAAAATTTTACTTTCAAATCAAATGCCCTGCCAGGGGGCTAGGAATGTTTTTTAGTAACAACCCAGCCCCGGTGTGTCCCAAGTTTGCAGAGTGTGGCATTTTTTGACCAGATGTCTGGTGTGCAAGGAAACATTTCCTTTGCTACTTTGTTCTCTAATGTCTGTTATGGATAGCTTATTGAAAGTGTCCCGTCATGCTCATGGGCCAGCACTGGGCCAGTCTGCCGAGTATGGCACTTTTCGACGAGATCTCCGGTGTGCAACGAGAAATTTCTTTTGTTCTCTATTGTCTAATTTCATGGGGATGCAGCAGGGTAAGAACAGACACTATATAATAAAGCAAACTGCCTGAAGGTCCTTTCAAGCCATTATTTATTAAACGAAACATACGTTAACAATTTCATTGGTCCAATCTTTTAGAAAGAGGTTTGATACTTTGGTCTGCTGAATGATTATCTTGAAACTTAATCAATAAATTTGGCGGGATTGTCTGACTGATCGCCCCCGGCAGGGAGTAAAAGTCCCACCTTACCTAATATTGCGAGGATATCTCTGAAATATGTAAGGTAACCAGACACTTCATTCATGATTGCTTCAATGGAGAGACGATCAATTGAGCTCATCTTCTAACCAGGATCTCTTCAAATTCAGGTCGATCTTCTATCTTCCTGCAACAACAACACAGATGTCGAACGGTGGCCTAAACATTTTTTTGAAACAAAATTAATGGGAAAGAGGCTATTTCAAAATGTAGACTGAGACCTGACTGTTCTTATGTGAAGGCGGAGCCAGCAGTTGAGAAGTGCGGTCTGGGGCGTAGCAGCGTTTTCATGACCACGCCTTCCAAAGTCTTTGAAAAGATTAGGAAACGCCCAGTTAGAAGAGCCCTATTTCTCATTTCTATATATTTAGCATTTAGAAAGATTCCAAATAAGGAAAGAAGGTTTTGAAATGGTACTTCTGTAATGACGATTTGCTTTTTTGAAACTGGTTTATAAGTACGGTGGCCCACAACTGTCACGCACAATATAGAATGAGTCGCACAATTATAGAATGAATCGCAGATAAACAAAAGAAAGCATAGAAATAAAGAACCAAAATCACAATTTAAAATGCCCGCAACAAATTCAAATATGCCTCGCACAATTCAGCCTCGCACAATTTTGAAAGTCCGCAACAAATTCAAATATGAAAGTCCGCAACAAATTCAAATATGCCTCGCACAATTCAGAAAGTCCGCAACAAATTCAAATACGCCTCGCACAATTTTGAAAGTCCGCAACAAATTCAATAGTACATCGCGCAATTTTGAATGTTATTAATGATTTGATATTGATTAATCAATTATCTACTTATTTGCATTTCTTTAGGTTTGATTTATAGAATTCCTGTAGCAAAACACAAGGGCTGTGCTGCCTTGCTCTGTCACATTATTATCCCGAGGGGGGGGGGGGGCACTAGACATGTTTTGGATACGGGGATGTGCCATCGGGAGGTTATCGAATTTGCGACTCTGGTATGAGAAACGGTATCGATTTTCACTTTTTTGGTATAAGGAACTGTATTTTCTTTTTTTTTTCTTGAGGCTCTGGTACCCAGGGTAAAGGGGCGGTATCAATATGCTTTTTCGGAAAATTAGAACCTGGTCAAGTATCCCCTCCCCCTGGGATTATTATTTACTACGTCCTTGATTTTCGATGGAGATCCATGAGAAAGTCCGACCAAGGCCAAGGGCCATCAACGTATTTAGCCTAAGGCAAATAAATAAATCTTGTGAATTACTTGAAAGAGAAAACCTTCTTATTTTCATCGATAAGCCCCACAATCAAGGACGTAGTAACTAATAGTATAATTCCAGGGAGATGGGGTACTTTACCAGGTTCTAATGTTCCGCAAAAGTATACACGTATTTTTTTCATAAGAAACTAAGAATTTGGGCCAGTACTGGAAGTTTCCAAAAATTATCAGATTTAGAGTACTCAGAGTTTCTTTCGAGTTTCTTAGAGGTTTTATCTGTGACCTCGTCAACATTTCAAAACAATTTTGGTTAAGGAACGGTATTTTCACGACATTACTCTTTTTCGGAGTACCTTACGAGTAATATGGTACAGGGCTTCGAACCAGTGAAGTAAAGTAAAAATATGTCAAAGATTTCCTTTATCAAAATAAACAGTTTCTTAACTTATATTTTCCCAGAACTGGAGGTTCTTAATTTTTTTGGTGACCTGAGAGTTGAGTTTCTTGTGGGCAGTTTTTATAAAAAAGTATGTGTATTGATACCGTTCCTTATACCAAAATGTTGAACATTGATACCATTTCTCATACCAAAGTCGCGAAATTCGATAACCTCCCGATGGCACATCCCTGTATCCAAAATATGTGTAGTGCCTCCCCCCCCCCCTCCCTCGGGATAATAATGTGACAGAGCAAGGCAGCACAGCCCTTGTGTTTTGCTACAGGAATTCTATAAATCAAACCTAAAGAAATGCAAATAAGTAGATAATTGATTAATCAATATCAAATCATTAATAACATTCAAAATTGCGCGATGTACTATTGAATTTGTTGCGGGACTTTCAAAATTGTGCGAGGCGTATTTGAATTTGTTGCGGACTTTCAAAATTGTGCGAGGCGTATTTGAATTTGTTGCGGACTTTCTGAATTGTGCGAGGCATATTTGAATTTGTTGCGGGAATTATAAATTGTGCGAGGCATATTTGAATTTGTTGCGGACTTTCAAAATTGTGCGAGGCGTATTTGAATTTGTTGCGGACTTTCTGAATTGTGCGAGGCATATTTGAATTTGTTGCGGACTTTCTGAATTGTGCGAGGCATATTTGAATTTGTTGCGGACTTTCAAAATTGTGCGAGGCATATTTGAATTTGTTGCGGACTTTCTAAATTGTGCGAGGCATATTTGAATTTGTTGCGGGCATTTTAAATTGTGATTTTGGTTCTTTATTTCTATGCTTTCTTTTGTTTATCTGCGATTCATTTTATAATTGTGCGACTCATTTTATATTGTGCGTGGCAGTTGTAGGCCACCGTATATAAGAAACTAGAACTACGATGACCAAAAATTTAAGAAACTTTAGTACTACGCTCCAGAACAGTTAAGAAATTCTATAGTTATATTTCTGTATGTCTCTCTTATTTCATGTCTCTCTTTTCATCTTTTTTTTAACTTTTAACTGCAAAACTTGGTAAATTTTTTGCCTTAATGTGCATGGCTTATTGGTTGTGACAATGTCAATGCAAAAAGGAAGCCCTTTGTCGATAAGAAGGCTCAACTTCGAACAATACCACAATTATAGGCCCAAAACATAAGAAACTAATTAAGAAACTTTCACTACTAAAACATCAAAATTTTCATGCGAAATTAAGAAACTTTTAGTACTAAGTGCTGATCCAAGTTTCTCATATATAAAAAAACGTGTAGTTTGCAATAAGCGTGTCCTGGCCATTACTTGAATTAATACTGAAACAAAAGACCATGCGATAAGAGGAACATTCTACTCCAAGAATATCAGGCAAGGGTAAAAAAGGCCCTGTGGAGATGGGCATCAATGTAGTCCTAAATCACTAACTCATCTAAATCAAAACCGAGAATATAAGTTCATGTGGGGACGATGGGGAATGGGGAAGATGTTTTCCTACAAAATTAAGCAAAAGACAGATTTAGTTTCGAGAGGGGCTGAAAATTAATTTGCGCTACAGATGGGCATCAGTATTGATAAAATTCAATCTGAGGAAGGTATGCCTAAAATTGGAACATCATCGAAAATATCTATTCAATAGATTCGAGGGATGGACGAGTTGTACACATAATTTGCAGCATCGAACTTGGGGTACCTAGGGTACCTGAGGTAGAGGGCAATGTTCAGCTTGTGTCCACATTCAATCCCGATTCGGCGATTCGATCTCTTTCAGCGTATCAAACAGATTTTCATAATGGTACTACAATTTGCACGATTCCCCTTTCCACCTATATTTTTGTGCTAACAGACCTAAATTAAAACCAATAATAAAAGTCCATGCGGGGAAGATATCATTCCAAGAATATCTGATCAAAGGCACATTTGGTGATTCGAAATCAATTTGTGGGCCTAATTTTGAGAAATCTAGAGTGGGGTCAAAAACTAATTTGCCTTGTGGATGGGCTTCAATTTAATCCTGAATTAGAACGGAGAATGAAAGACCGTGTGGGGTAGTTATCATTCCCAGAAAATCAAGTGAACAGCTGACAACGTGAATGAGAATTAATTTCGAGAAATCGATTCATGCAATAAAACCTACAGAGGACAGGTGAGGATTTTTGTCTGCTCAATATGTGATGAAGAAAACATCGTCAATGGACGCTCGGGTTAGGCCCATGTGCAAGTCTTTAGACCTGCAATGGACGCCCTCAGCTCAAAGTGAGCAGTTGACAAGAGTGATGGTCTAATAATGGAGATACCAAAATGAAACTGGTCACTGTGTCGTTCCTAACACAAACATAACTAAATGAACATTCAGCTTGAAGACCGTGATATCTTTGCAACCTGTATTTTTCTCAAATTTGGTGACACAAGAATATGATATGACCCCTGCGATGTGTTTCTGCTTTAAAAAATTGACGTTATTTTTCTCCCTTGCTACAATAAGTCCTCTTTTACATCTTATGGAGATGATGACTTTGAACGAAAATTCTACAAATTTGGGAAAATATCATTTTAGTAAGCAAAGACGTCTCTATACTTCACTTTAAAGACCCATTGTCACCCAGGGTCCTTTGCAGGAAAGCAAAAAATTTCAAACTGTCTGAAAATCACATTTGGCCTAAACGGAAACCATGGAACCATACTGCAGTCTATATTTAAACTGACAGAAAAATTCTACCTTACTTGAACCAGTTAAAATACGGCACTATGAATCTACAAGAATTTTTTATAAGAAACTTGGGTCACAAATTACGGTGTTTTAGTAGTAAAAGATTCTTAATTAGTTTCTTATTTTGGGGGTCTAAAACTGCGTTATGGCTCGAGGTTGAGCCTTTTTATCGCCAAAGGGCTTGCATTTTGCATTGAAATTGTCACCACGAATAAGCCATGCACATTGGTACAAAGTTACCAATTTTTTCCAGTCAAAACTTGATATTTACAAACGCAATGCCGCACGAACAGTAACCTACCGATTCTTATTCTAGAAAAAATATTTTACAGTTTCTTAATTGTTCTTGAACGCAGTACTAGTTTCTTATAAACCAGTTTCTTATAAAAAACCGTTTATAGTTTCCGATCTGATCAAATTTGATTTTCAGATAGTCTGAGATTGTTGCGTGCCGGGAAAGGACCCTGGGTAACAGACTTGTGAAATCACACCCTAAAGATTCATAAATTTTCCAAGATCATATCCCAAAATTTACGGGCCATTCAAAGTACATACCGTAAAATTGTGACAAAAATTCAAAATTCAAACCAAGTATTCGAAATTAGATTAAATTTGATACCCTAAAGGTCTAAAGAGTTATTCTTCCAAAATGACACCCTAAAATTTATGTCTAGTCTATTTGTGATCATGCCAAAAATGACATCCTAAAATTTATTCTCTGCCTGAAATAAGGCACCCCCAAAAATGGCACATCCCGTACCAATAAATGGTAGTTACCACCCGGCTTTAGAGATATCAAAATTCTGTCTTATCAAAACTGCAAGGAACGTTGTCTACATTTAGAAATTCTAGCTCAACCATAATCCTTTGTGACTCTGAGGTCAACTTTCTAATGATAAAAACTTTCTGGCCAAGTTCCATGAAACTCAAGATCAACGATTCTATTTTTGAAAGTAACTCAAATTTTCCTTGCTCTTTGAGCTAACAACGTTTCTAAGAAAGATGTCCTAGATGCACAAATCATGCAATTAAGATGGATGCAATTTAGATGGTTTGGGGATTTCACATATAATAAATATAATATTTTCTGAGCTGCAATATTTTAAGATTTGACTTTAGCTAAGCTAAGCTCCTACAGAGGAAACGGGGATGGTTCTTTTTCGCAGGTTTCCCCTGTACACGTATTTCGTCCAAGAAAGATCCTCACAAGGACATATGAAGTAAACCTGAAGATTGTTATAGAACTCGCAAGAAACTCTTAAGAAACTCCGAGAACTCAAAAAAATGATGATTTTAAGAAACTTTCAGCACTGGCCTAAATTATCATGGTCCGTCTAAAATTAGATGTCGCGTGAAAATGCCTGCGAGCGAATAACAATTACTGAAGTGTTTAGGATAAGTAATTTTACGTTGTCGCAAATCTCAAGTGACAATGGCATCTAGTCTGAGAGACTTTAGTTTCTTATGAAACATACGTGTAGCTATAGGCCTTCCTAAATTCTCAGCCTATCAATGCAGAAAATGCTTTTCTTATTCCGATCTGGCTTTTTGAAATATCTCCCCAAGCATTTGGTCTTGACGTAATGAAGAACGTCTTATGCAGAAGGGCTGTTTTTCACCAGAACAATAACGTCATATCGCAAACAATGCGAACAATTACAACGAGACGAAAATAAATTAGACGTAATGTGTAAAATGCCTATGGAGAGTCGAAAAGGGGATACCCTGGGAGAAAATATTCATCCCTTGGGGGAGGGGGGAAATAGCATGGGGGTAAAAAGTAGCATGCAAAGAAAAGGTTTGTATGAGATTGATATGAAGTTTTTCGGGAAGTTTTCAGTTGAAAGAAGATGAAGTTGTAGGGTGAAATTTAGGAAAGATTTTGGGCTATCTACGATCAAATTTCGATTCCCAGGGTTCGACAGGTGGATCCGAAAAGAACAGGTGTTACAGGTCTTTGAATACAGAAGTTGCGAGAAAATGCCATCTTGCCACGATTCTTCCCTCTTCATTTTTGCAATGTTTTACCAAAAATATCGTAAAATGCAAGCGTGGTATAGTTCTTTAGGTTACCTAGAGCTTGCATAGGAACTTTTGGAGCATTCGGGGCTCAAAAAGGGGCTAAATTTGGGATTTCTTAGGGTGAATTGCAGCAGTTAGAAAGCTACGTTGGGCATTATTTCTGTACAGGTCGATGACCTTATACGGATCGGCATGGAAACGGTTTGGCCAATGAGGTAGTCCTCTTAATTAGAAAGAGCCAATCAGATTGCAGGGATTTGAAATTGTTCGATTCATTTTGGGCTTTGTGCGATTACTCAAGCGTGACGGGCTGATCAACGTACAAGAAACTTGCTGCACAGTGAATGAAGTTAATCCAGTTCCAATCCAGCAAATAAATGCACCAACATCACTAAAAAAAATAACAAAATACCTCAAGAAATAACCAAACAGCAAGAAAATCCACACAACCCACAACAATCACCGAAGATCGCTGCAATGTTCAGCCCATACCAAAGCAATATTTACGAATTGGACACACTGACGGCACAGGAAGTTGACTATGAGTTAAATTATAATAATTTTAGCGCGAATTTCAATTATGGAGATATGCTCAATCAAGATGCTGTACTTATCGATCAGAATCGAACTGCAATGAAAATCAAATCGGAGAATACCAATCCTAAAGATCTTAGCAATCTTCAATGGCTTCAGAGTGTTTCTTTGCCGGTTGATCAAGGAGGAAGTCGGACAGTCCAGCTAATGGTTGATCCAAACACGAACCTTCCAGTTCAATATTCAAGTAGGCCTATTCCAATTTCCATGCATCACCCTATTTATCCAAGATCAGATCTTACTCTTCATGATGTGACCGGTTTAACTTCGCCTAAAATTCAAATAAAACCTGGAAAAGAAAATGGGAATCCTGATCAAAAGACTTACCCTAAACCAGTTTTTAGCTATTCCTGTTTGATCGCAATGGCATTGAACAACAGTGAGGCTGGGAGTTTGCCTGTCAGTGAAATTTACAAATATATGCAGTAAGTATTTGGTAGTCAAGACTCTAAAATGGTTTACGTTATATTGTAATGACTAACGGAGAAGAAAGCAGAAGTTTTGGAGTGCAAATGTCAAATGAGCAATATATGGGCCTACTATACAGATTTATTGAGTCTGTTAGGAAAGGCTGGAGGCCTGTTTGTTTACAATGAAACGACTCTTTGCAGTTACAAGAATCAAGCATACTGTAGGCCTACCTTTAATATCTATATTTTACCAAGGGGCTACGTCCTTTTCTTCAATTTTGTGAAAGCTTTGTGGCATAATTTTGCCAAGGACAAGGAACAAAATTTTGCACCAAGTCTAGCTGCAAAAGTCTTGCATACAGTAAATGTCAAAGATGGGTAATAATTTCCCTCACCTTAACAGTTGGATTGCATTTTCAATCTATGGGTTCAGTGAAAACCCGCATAAAGGTATCTGTGCTTTCTGTACAGGCTAAAATGGCTCATATACACTTCATCATGGTCCTTGTAAGGTGCTTATAAGATGCTTAACTGGCCAAAAATCAGTCTGGAGGTCTTTAAAGTTAATCTGCATTTTTCTTTTATGAGGGTTTTTATTGCATGCAAATGTTGATGCTGAACGCTGACATAGATAAAGAGTTTTCAGTATGCACAGTTATAGTTCTTTGAGGATTGTTTCTTGCAATCTACAATATGAATCTACAGACTTGCAATTTCTCACAATTCAAACTGACAAGGATCTTGCAAAAAGAGAGTTGCATTTCAGAAACTTTAAAGGATCACAGATGAAAAGAGAAGACACAGCTGCCCACAGTAGTGGAAAAATAAGTGAACACACAGCAATGTTCACACAAAATCCCAATATCAAGATTATTCCACCAGGAAATTTGGTTAAAATATTTTAGACATCACTATAAAATACTTCACACAAAACGAACATTTGATTGCATCAAATCTTGCAACCAATCATTCTGCTTGAAGGGAACAATTTTTCTGACCTCAAGGAGTTTTATATTTTTGGGCTCACTTTATCCTTCTATTTAATATATTATAAGATTTCATATTGTTGAACTCTGTCTTTGAAGATATGTTGTTACTGTCCTATATTTTGAGCTTCACTTTGCACTAATGCCCCCAAACTGTGCCAAATCGGCCTCCCTGTCCCTTACTTTTGAAGTTCTTAAAACTCTTCTCACAAAATCTTCCATGTTTGCAGAGGAAAATTTCCATATTTCAAGACAGCCCCTGATGGTTGGAAGGTAAGTGGAATTAGTCAAATTTCTTGATACAGAGGGAGAAGTTTTGAACAAAATTGCATTAGTATTTGTAAGATTTGAATGCAAGAAAAGCGTAGGTTTCAAGCCCTTGAATTATATTTCATCAAAAATGATGTTTACACTTGTGTATACATCATTAGGCTATGAGAGTTTGCAATGATGATCCCACAGTACAGACCTTGTCACTATTAATTTTCATCATTTGGTTTTCCTGCCCAAGAATTCTTGTTTTATTTTTCTTAAGAACTTTTGTTTGTAAAAAAAATTGCAGTCTTTCAAACATGGCTCAAGAATGTCTTATCATAATGATTAGAATTCTTGAGAATTCTTATAAATTCTTGCCATGTTAATGTGCGTAAGGTCTGTACTGTATCCTGAGAAATATTGATGCTTCAAAAATCAGTTTATCAAAAGTATAACTTACTCCCAGTGAGTTGTTTGTCAAATGATTACATTGAAATTTAAAAGGGGAATGAGCTAAATTCACCTATATCATTTCTGAAATCTAGGCTTCACTGTCAATTGTTCAGAGCTGCTTTGTGACTCTGACCAGAGCTCAGTTCTTGTTGCAAACACCTGTACAAAAATATAAGGCTAATCTTGGCATTGTACAGGCTAAGTTTTAGCCTTGTAGCAGGGATCATGACCTTGTTATGACCTTGTCCTAAACCTTTGAAGAAAATTACAAGGCTATATCAGTAACATTCCAAGTTACAACCAGTCTAACGCAATGTTTCCACAGGTCTTCCACAAGGTTTCCACAAGGCTAATTAGCATTTTTCGAGTCATTTACAAAGTTACAGCAAGGCTTTTCTAGGCTAGAACAAGGTTACAAGGCCATAACTACAGGGTTTGTATATGGCTATTACATGGCCTTGTATACTCAGACAGGCAGCACATTAATATCATGGTTGTCCTGCCTGAGAATTCTCAAATATTCTTCAGAAGATTTCAGTTCCTTGAGAATTCTTGTTTGAAAAAATTTACAGTCTTTCAAATGATGCAAGAATTCTTATTAGAATGTAGAGAATTCTTGAAAATTCTTGAGAACTTTTGCCATGTTAATATGTCCAAGGCCTGTAACATATTATGTTATTATAATACATTAGTCATATTATGACTAATCCTTTCACTGAAAGCTTGACTCTACATTAGAAACTTTCCATGAAATAAAACTGCATACTAATGATGAAAATTCTAGATCTATGAGTAAAGTGAAAATGATTTGTCATTGTCTGACTGATTGATAGTAATTGCTGAATCATTCAGCTGTGACAGGTTGCATCAGTCAGTTTCACAATTCACAATGCTTTATATATAAATTAAAATCACCCAAAATAATTTTGTGATCTTCCCAAAATTTCAAGTCAGCTTTATGTGAAACTTCAGGATTTTAAGAAAATTGTATGAGTCATATATTGATGACTCATCAGAATATATTTCTCGGGGGAAGATACCATTGTTCCATGAAAGCAAGGAACAGCAATGCTAGCTTTTTTGCTGCAAGGTATTCTTGTTTTTATGTTCTAAACAGATTGTTACAAACATCAATGTTGCTTTCGGAAACTTTTCAACTCGCCTCTGTAATGACAACGTTCATTGTTGGAGGAAGATACAGGTTTTCATTTTACTCCAAATATCAAATTTGTTTTTGAGTGAGGAGATTGATTAAGGGTTTTAGGCCTCTTTTCGTGCATTTCAAAGATACCAATTTTTTATAAATTACATTTTACTTATATTTTCACTGATCAGAAAACAGAAAAACAATCACAAATGTACTTCAGCCTTTCGGGTATGAAACAAACTTTGATTGTTTCCAATAACTCACATATTCTCTGCATAATAAATTTTGGTCTATCGGGTACAAGGATGTGGCCCGAGGTCAAATTTTCTGTGAAAGCGAAAAGAGAAATATAGCTACAATCGACATGATATGTAAAGTCCCTCTATTTTATAATCAGGTACCATAGTAAGGCAATGGACGAGTGATAAACAGACGACGTTCTACAAGGATCATTCCTCGGGCCACTATTGCTTTTCAATC
Source organism: Aurelia coerulea (assembly GCA_039566865.1). Lineage (NCBI taxonomy): Eukaryota > Metazoa > Cnidaria > Scyphozoa > Semaeostomeae > Ulmaridae > Aurelia > Aurelia coerulea. The sequence goes on along the minus strand of CM076960.1, from coordinate 18,308,053 downwards.
CAACTAACTTCAAGTTGCCGGAGATAAATTGTTCTTAGAAAGCGAAAGAAGAACAGAGCTGCCTTTATTTTATAATCAGGTACCATAGTGCGGCGACGAACGAATGATAAACAGACGATGTTCTACAAGGATCATGCCTCGGGCCACTATTGCTTTTCGATCCAATTAACTTTCAGTTGCCGGAGATAAATTGTTCTTAGAAAGAGAAAGAAGAACAGAGCTGCCTTTATTTCACAATCAGGTGCCACACAATTAGCTATTATCTGAAGGCACACTTGACATGAATATTTAAATATCGTGGTCATAACCTCAGAAAGAATGCCGCATTCAATATGATTCATAAATCTGGGTTTCTGTTTAAAGAAAGTTATCCACAAATAGGCATAGAAAATTTGTCACTTCTAATTATGTGGTGTGATGAACAATCCGGTGAGATTCAGTTTGTCGTGAATCATCTTGCGACCATTTTGCGAATCATCTTGCAATGAGGAGACGACGGCGGCTCACTGTTTCTGGCGGAATACTTGTCTTATCAAAATTTTTATGCCACAGTGACCAAAAGTTTTCCTAGGTTTCTTTTCAAACTTACTGAGTGAGCCTTCTTCAAATAAGACATTAAGAAGCAGAACCTTCCTTCGGTTTGCAGGGGTGGAGCCGTGACTTTTTCATCGGACTCTGCAGACCAATCGAAGATGTTGTGGCGCAGTAGTGTAATCCTCTAACTTTTCATTGTTATGCTCATAAAATAATCACAACAGAGAAATACTGCGCAAGGATACCACAGAGAGCATGGAATTATATAACAACCCTGTGGCATTTAACGATTAACTTGAAGTCTGTCTCAAAATAGATGTCAGGTGAAACAGTTAGGGAATTTATCGAATGTTCAGTTACCGTAAGAGCTCTATCAAGCCCCCGGGGGGCTTAATTAATTGTGGGCACTTTTTAGTCCTTTTTGCACCACGTTTTGCGGTTTAAACATACAATTTTACGAGTTACATACATGAATTCGACAAAGTTTTATCTGAAAACACATCAAAATTAACATGCAAACTTATTTAGCTCAATGAATAGAGAATCTTTGGTAGCCTCTGGAATTTGATATAAGGGAAGGGGGGGCTTAATAGAGAGGGCGCTTAATAGAGCTTTTACGGTATTCGTATGGGCCAAGCAGAGCTTAGAGTTTGAGTATGCATCAGCACCACCTGATTTCTAATTTGAAAACCTCTAACTTTGCAGCCAGAACAGTTAGGCGGACAGGGTTCGATCCCAGGTAGAGCCCCACCACTTGAGCGTCGTGGCAAGAGATCGCAGAGTCGATTAGGTTTATCTGCATCTGCGATCCAAGCGCTTGGCGCTAAAAACTGCAACTTCACCTTCATATATCACCAAGCTAACATATTTTTGGCAGGTTTACAGTGAATCGCCCTCCTTTTAATAAACATGGGGAAACGTCGGGGAAACACGGGGGAATATTTCGGAGAGAGAAAACAAGTTAGTCATGAAGAGAACATTATAGCGCTCCCTTTACATTTCAGTTATACTGTACATGGTGGCAAGCAAGAACGATATAGACGGGAACCTTGAGAACACAAATGCGATGCAGGAAACCATGAAGAAACCAAGCGCAACAAGTTTGGTCAAGCGCTGCTTTCTCGTATTCACAAAATATAGTCAGCTCTTTATCATGTTTGCAAAATTGCCTTCACTCCAATTTAAGTAATAAACAAAACATAGAAAAGAAAACAAACAAAATATAAACAAAATTTAAGCAAAATATAAGCAAACCGTAGGAAGAGTAAACAAAGTACAAAACAGATGATGTTCAGGAACTAAAAATGTATGTCTTCTCAAATTAGTTTATCTAAATAAGATTTGAAGTTAGGAATATTCCTTCGGGATTCTCATTAAGTATTAACGTCTGTTCACGTGCCTCTCATGGGAATATGTTGCGCGCACCTGTTGCCTCATGGTTTAATTGACGGGTTGTTTTCTTCATAAGGGGGTTCAGAAGGTTGTTTCTGGCCTTCTGCATCTACTGCTTTGCACTCCTGCTTTGCACTCCTGCTTTGCATTCCTGCTTTCCGCAAAAAATCAATGGTAGCCTGCGTGCTGACTCTATTTGAGTGGAGAAGCGAGAGTCTGTGAGCAGGCTAATACCATGTTTACACGCATTCGAATCGTTCGCCGCGGTTCGCAAGTTGTTTGAACTTTTCAGCGATCGCTAGGCCTAGTGAAAAGTTATCCAGTTTCATTCAAACTCTCCATTCCCATTTCAATTCCTATTGTCTCGCCAGCAGTCGTGCGAACAAATGAAGATTGGTTTTCCTGCATTTCATTGGCAATCTCACCAACCAATCGCTACAATTCGCTTTAATAAAGATTAGCCTTTACACTGTACCCGTACGGTTTTGATCTGTTATGAAGGTTTTACGGTTCAAGAGCGTTTATACTGCTCAAGACCAAAATGATTCTACAGATAGAAGGAAATAAAGTGTCACAGATTAGCAGTCACTTTAGTTACGGATCCGAAGGCCTACCAGTACAGGTAACATTTCGAGAAGGTTACCATAAACCTTGCCCCCATCCCCCGGTCTCGCATAATGGTCAGTCCTGATTAACAGTCCCGTTGCAGGTAGGCTGCGTAGGGGACTATTTTGTTGTGCTGTGTAGCATCTGTAATCAAGTCAAATTAGTAGGAGGGGAGTAGGACTTTCATTGATCATAGAATTTCGTTCGCCATCTGTTCTGTATGGTAATCTAACTTCACCTGCAGACGATGAGTCATTGTGAAATCAATCCAGCCTAAACCCCCGTAGGAGACAAACGAGAGTAGATTTTTGTAATAATAGTACCATAAAAGCTCTATCAGGCCCCCGGGGGGGGGGGCTTATTTAATTTCGGAAACTACAAAGGGGGCTTCAAAGAGAGGAAACATATTAGAGAAGGGGCTTGTTCACAAAATCAAATAACAAATATTATATAAATGATAGCGTTTTAGTTCGTTTATCCCAGATTTCGCGGAATCAACGTACAATTCTACGAGTCAAATACACAAATTCGACACAGTTTTATCCCAAACCATATCAAAAGCAACATGCAAACTTGCTTTTGTAAATAAATGGAAAATGTCTGGTAACCTCTGCCATTTGATATAAGTGGGAAGAGGGCTTATTAAAAATTTTGGCTAGATGGAGAGGCTTATTGGAGAGGGGAGTTTCTTATTAGAATTTCCTTACATTCTTGTTCGCGTCACAAACGATCAACGCTTCTCTTGTGAACTATAATCGACTTCTTGCAGAAGTCGTTTAGAATAATCTTTTTTCTGTTGATAAGTGATCATGCCTTGCCTCTAAATTGCACCTTTCGCCGGTAGCCCGAGTGAGATAGCTACGTAGATTTCAGGCCATCTTCTGCAGTCTACTTCGCAATTTTCTAAATGCTTTCTGCCCATTTTATACATGATATATATTATTATAGAGTTACAGATCATTTTAGAATAACTGCTTCCGTCGTAACTAAACTTTATCCATTCTGTTCTCTCTTTCTAGAATTCAGTTAGACACAATTTATCATTGAATAAAGCATTTTGCAAATTAGAAAGACCAGATGGAACTTCGCAGAGGAAAGGTTGCCTGTGGTCACTTAAGCCAGAGAAACAAGAAACATTAGAGAGAGAAATTAGGAAATGGAAGAAGAAACATCCTGAGGCAATTAAAGCTGCAATGGCACATCCAGGTAATTATCCGAGTTCGATAATGTCGTCCAGATAATGTTTTTTCATTTCGTTGGGAGGAGCTGTTTTGACAGTATCGAATTCATACTTTTTCATCCAAGGGTCTCAATGAAAGAGCTGCAGACGTGGAATTAGACGTATTTGCGTACGGAGGAACGCCTTAGATTCTGATACTGCATCTCTGACTTCTGTCTCAAGAGGTTGCGCTGGCGTCTGCTTTGCAGTTGCCTTTTGTGACTTCGCACGTTTTTGTGTGTGGCGGCAGGGAACAAGGACAGACAATGTTACAATAGAACTCGCTACTTTTCATTTACACCTAGATACAAAGCAATTTGTGATTGATGACAAAGGGAATTCCATGCTCGGTTGGTCAAGACATAAATAAAAACAAAGCAAGCCGCAAAAATTGCTTTGTTTATGTTTATCTTTTGTTTATGTTTTGACGAACCAAGCATGGAATTCCCTTTGTCTGCAATCACAAATTGTTTTGTATCTAGGTGTCAATGAAAAGTAGCGAGCTCTATTGTAACATTATCTGTCCTTGTTGCGGCAGGGTGGAATTCCCTATCAGGCCATCTGGGATTCAGCATGTGAATCTTCCTGAGGGTCACTTGGGAGTAACCACAGAGTTGCCAAAGTAACCTCAAAGGACTCAGTAGAACTTCAAAACTCCTCCGCTCCGTTTCCTTCTCAATTATGAAGGACAAAGGAACTATGTAGCAGCATTTTATTCTATTGTTTTCAATTGTAAATATAGCACTTTCATGTAAATTTTTGTTCGTAAACAACCTAATTTGTATAAATTCTCGGCTGCCCTGAGCATAGGAATAAAATATTTTAGCCGATTTTTGCTCGTGGCCTATATGGCCGAAAACCTCCAAAGTTTCATTTTCACATACCAATCAGACGCTGAATAAGCGAAAAGAATAAAAGAAACCCGTGAAGATTTTTCTAAATTTTACCTACTGTCATAAACCCAACCAAGACAAAAAACTGCTTCAAATTTCCGAATTTTCTTGAAGAAATCTTCTCTGCAGATGTTTGGGTATACAATTTTGGATGCCGGTTAAAATATCTCAGGTTTCGAGGAGTTATTGCATTTTCAATTCACACACAAATAACACACAAACCTATGAGGCACTGAACCTTGAACAACAGACATTCTGGCCGAGAGTCAATAGTAATAACAATGGTGATTGTTGTAAGAGCGACCCAAAAACGCCAAAAATCCGCGTTTTCAATTGTTCTTGCTATTGTCTTTCTGCCATAGTTTCTTTTGTTCAAGATTCAATGCCCCTACAGTTTCTGTGTGAATTGAAAAAATCTACGAAGGTTTGTTAACGTATTTCAAGTCTTGTGGCAATACTCTAGAGAAGTTTCTGTATTATACTACTGTTTGCATTCATGGCACAAGTTTGCATGGTGCGAAATAAGTTATAAAATTCAAAAGAGGTTCTTGAAGTGGTGCAAACAAGCTTCGACAAGCCTTGACCGATTTTGTCTATTGGAGAGGCCATAACTCCTCGACAGATAGAGATATTTCAACCGGCGTCAAAATAACGTTCAACAACATTAAAAACAACGTTTAATATTTCAATTTATCTTTATTTGCAGAAGACCTAAGTATTTCAAGTGATTCAATGGACGATTCAATGGACACAACAAACAACACTCCAGAGCACACAGTTCCGGAGGTGACAAACATCCAGCTTGAAACACAACCGACACCGGTTCATCAAATCCAAATCCAACAATCCACTAGTTCTAATGAAGATGCAGATCTCGCTGCTGCTGACGCTGCGAAGGATTTATTCGGTAGCGATCTGTTCCATGATGTGCAAGCGGAGGAGTTCTGGAATGATCTGCTGTCCACTAACACAAGTGAGCATAATTTAAATTTCTTTGATAACGTGCAGAATAATAGATCAGATGTTTCGACCGTTGAATTGGACAGTTCCCTCAAGTTAGAAACTACGACACAAGGCTATTATTACACGCCAAGTACACAGGCAACGCAGAGTACCTTAGCTGGAATGTGACTTGAACAGGAGCAGTTGATGTCTTAATTGATCGGTTTGTGTGTTGGCTTGGTTTGTGCATTGGCTGGCTTGGCTGCTTGCTTGCTTGTCTGTTGGCTTGGCTTGTCCATTTGCCTGCAATGAATAGATTAGCGATCGATAAGAGTAAAGCTGGAGTTTGCTGGTAGACCATAGCTCCTCCATAGCTCCTTCTACCGGGTGCGCCTGAAAGATATGCACCTTCGACAGGCCACAATAAATGACACACGGAGCCGATTTAAGATTGATAATAACAGCAACAAATGTCTTTATCCTTTCAATCTTTCGTTAACTTTATCAAGGATTTTCAATCGATTTTTGCTATAACCAGACTAAGAATTTTCAAGAAATTGCTTAAAACTCGGGAGCTAACCCGCTGAAATCAACAAAAAATCGCCAAATATAACTTTGTATTTTGGCTAGCTAAGGATTAAATCATCTTGAAAATTGGCGTTGTGTACGATTTATCACTGCCTATAAAATTGGATACGTTTCTTGGCACAGCCGGTGGGAGGTCTTAGAATTTTGAGGGGATACGAATCCAGAGATGCCTCAGAAAAGCAGGAAATTGCTGATGCCATTCACAGCGGGAAAAGACGCGTGGTCATCTAGTTTCCGCAGTAGGCCTGTCTGCATTTGTATCCCTGAAAAGTTACTGGGGGATCTATAGAAAATGAAAAGTAGACCTGGAATAGATTTATCCTGCATGTCATATCTCTCATGAAGGAAACAAGTTAAATCACTTGATATATTCTCGTTCTACAAGTGATGGCATTACATTTTTTCTTTCACGTCAAGACGTTTGTTAAGTCTTACATAATGTGTCACGTCCAGAAAAATTGCAGCTCAAACAGAAGAAAGAAAATTCCTTGGAAACGATGTACCGATATCTTTAAACAATATCAAACATTTCGTCCATCTTTCTGGGAGGTCAAATTGCAAACTTATGTCTGTCTTTTGCGAACGAAAGAAGCACCCGCACTTCTACTTTCCCGGTATTTTAGAATTTAAAACCTAGCAACTCTTACGAGTGATATGACATGCAGGAAATATTTACAGCAGAAGATAGCCAGTAGAACGGACTTTTAAAATCATTTTGCAATCAAGTCCTCACAAACAAACTCCTTCCATTCCAAGAAATGAGATATGCTGCCCTTAGATGGCAGAAAACAACAAGTATTATACCGGATGTCCCAAAAAATTGTGCCCAGAAAAATTAAATAGAACGATACAGCCCTTTCTTTTGAAATTTACTTGATTTTGGCATTGTAGGAGAAAATATAAGTGCTGTTTTGAAGCAAGAACTTATCTTGCCTTTTCTCTCTGCCATAAATCAGCAACCACTGGTTAGATTGACTCAAACAATGTCTCAAATTCTAAGTTGAAGTCTGGCCTATACAACTGTGTACAATCTGAGACAATTAAAGCTATAGCTCCTTCACAGCAGCCACATAAACATGACGTAGTTTTTTGGGAACCCTGTAGATTTTTGCACAGTTTGCAGGAAGCGATTTTTACCTTTCCTCTTCCATAAATCAGCAACCATTTGTCAGATTGACTCAAACAAGGTCTCAAATTCTAAGTTGAAGTCTGGCCTATGCAACTGTGTACAATCTGAGACAATTAAAGCTATAGCTCCTTCACAGCAGCCACACAAACATGACGTAGTTTTTTGGGACACCCTGTAGATTTTTGCACAGTTTGCCGGAAGCGATTTTTACCTGTCCTCTTCCATAAATCAGCAACCATTTGTCAGATTGACTCAAACAAGGTCTCAAATTTTAAGTTGAAGTCTGGCCTATGCAACTGTGTACAATCTGAGACAATTAAAGCTATAGCTCCTTCACAGCAGCCACACAAACATGACGTAGTTTTTTGGGACACCCTGTAGATTATTGCATAGTTTGCAGGAAGCGATTTTTACCTGTCCTCTTCCATAAATCAGTAACCACTTGTCAGATTGACTCAAACAAGGTCTCAAACTTTAAGTTCAAGTCTATCCTATACAACTTTGTAAAACATGGCAAAAAGGAAGTTACAGCTCCCCCGCAGCAGCCACATAAACGGGGCACAATTTTTTGGACACGCTGTTGCTCGATTGCAGAATGATTTTCTAAAGCGTAGCGCGTGTAATTTGATTAGCAGTCACTACGCTTTAAAGCAGTCATAATTTTTGAGTAAAATGGCTTGTATTTAACGGAAGACATGGGCCTAAAAGGTTCCTGAAGGTTGTTAGTCTTACGGCTGACAAAAGATAGGCTAGTTAACGAAAAGGTAGAAATACTAAGTTGGCGTGTTAACCAGACCCTATTCAACCCCAGATCCTCGGGAATAACGGGCTGGATAACAGGCTAATACTAAGTGTAATGGGAGAGAGTTGAAGGAAGGACGAGTTTAGGGTGTGAAGGAAGTCTTACTAGTTTAAAATTCAGCATCAGGTCTGTTTCATCAAAGGCCTATTGTCAACAATGACCCTTTGTGGACCGAATAACAAGCAAGGCTAAGAAGAACCCAGGCCAGAAACAACGTTCAGATAATAAGAATGTGGACCTTGCGAAGGAAGTCTTGCTAGTTTAAAATTCAGTATCAGGTCTGTTTCATCAAAGGCCTATTGTCAACAATGACCCTTTGAACCCAGGCCAGAAACAACGTTCAGATAATAAGAATGTGGACTTTGGCGCAAGATAGGATCATGGCTACCGATAGTTCTTTAGGTGACTCTGAGAATCAGAACTGGGATACGTGAAAGATTTAAGACAACGCACGTTTTGGTCATCATGCCTACTATTGGGGTTATGATATTTATTCTTACTACATGTGTCTCTGTCTTCTTCAATCTCAAATCTTAATTTCTTATATAAAGTATGTGTAGACGACATTGTTTGACAAGTATGATCTCAACTGCTCATCAAGTTATATTTGTTCATTTAGCCAGGATTTTTTGAACAACTTTTGATATGCCTCTAGACATCATTTTATTGAAGGTTGCTTCAAGTTGTAGATATGCTGCAGGACAAACCCGCATATAAGAACCACTACCTTTAAAATCTATTGTCACTTGGGGTCTTTGTGGGCACGCTGAAATGTCAGACTGTCTGAAAATCACATTTTGCCTCAGTGAAAACCATGGATCAACACTACAGTAGTTGAACTGGTCGAAAAGTTTCACTTTGGTTGAACGGTTCTATCAGTTTAACTACAGCACCATGGATCTATAGTTTCCGTTTGGGCCAAATTTTATTTGCAGACAGTCTGAAATTGTGATGTTCCCGCAAAGCACCCTGGATGATAACGGCTCTTTATGAACAGTCTGCAAAGCCATCTGCCTTCTGGAGCAGGTTTACAAGGCCTTCCAAATCTACGAAGGCTTTCTAAATCTACCAAACAAGGACAGATTTTGTAAGACAATAGCATGAGTTGCTTTTGTTGACACCGGAATTCAAAGCGATTAGCGATTGCAGACAAAGGAAATTCTCTCAACCATAAATTCAAAACAAACAAAGTCGCAAAAGTTTCTCTGAAACCCGGGTAGCTTGTACGCTTGTTGTGCATTCCAGAAATCGTTTTTAAGAGCAAACATGAGCATGTATTGAAAGAAGAAGGATATATCTACACATCTACCTCGGGCATTTTATTTCTTTGCTTCAAAAGCTAAGAGAATTGAATCGCCTCCCAATCGGCTTTTGAAGTTTGGAAGTCATTGAAACATGAATTCCAAGCCTACCAAGTCACCATTTTCAGAATTGGTACCAAAGAAACACACCCTTAAAAGTTAACGAAGGGAGCTAAGTGGAGGTAATTTACTAACAGGATAAAGAAAATTTCTACGCACGTTATCGTTCCTCTTGCTAAACAATATTCAAGAACATGTCGAAATCATCAAATACAACAGGGTGAAAATAGAATACCCAGACTCCTTCCGCGCGGGGCTTTTTCCTCGTTTGATTTTCTTTAAGTTTAAACCCCGCTAAACAGTGATGGTTCTTATGTGCAGGTTTTACACTGCAGAATTTGTGGATTTTTCTCGTTTGTAAATCAGGTGTGAATATTTGTAAATGGACAAAAACTTTTGAGAACATATTTTAGTAGTCATCGGACGCACTCCAGTTTCTAATTGTAGCTATACGAACACATTATCACTAGGATTTTATCATGTGATCACTTTATCATGTGACAGACCTATTAATAACACGTGGTAGATAGAGTAGTTACAAATGATTTAGGAATCATGGCAATGGACTTAAATGTTGTCACATACCCTCGCACTAGCCTAGAAGCCATTGCGAAAAGAATCGGAAACTCTACCCAATACCCTCAGAAACCCTCCTTACTTGGCCTAAACCTTTTCGTTGGGTAAGTGTAGCAATAATGACGTTCACTTATAAAACATAAGTTGTTGAAGAAACAGGAAAGCCCAACATCAAACTCTGAAATGCCTTTATGAAAACCAATAATGTTCAACGCGGTATAACAATTTTGTGGTACAACAATTTTGTGTGAACGAATCTGCAAGAAACTCCGACAAAATACATGATCTGCCTGCTCTCCTCGCATTTTGCTCTTCTCGCATTAGAACGAATCACACTCTGAAAGAGATTTGTTATAGATACCCTCTGGAAGCTGGCCTAAAAGGTGCGCCGAGGGCAACGCGAAATCTAGAGTCTTTCATCTGCAATGGCTTCTACACCGTTTCAATTTATCTTCAAGCCCTCAAGCCTTTCACCCCTGGATCGATCACATTGCACATTGACAAACAACATGAAATGACGAATATTCAGGAGGTAAAGTCAGCCATCCTATTTAAAGTTTATGCCCGAAAGTCAGCAAGTTTTCTGGCTCGTGATACCCCCTGCAAAAATGCCTATTGTATTGGATTTGTTTGAGTAACAGTGGTCACACCGGGGTGAAAGGGTTAGATATTTTCAGTTCCACCTCAGTCCCCTTGCTTATAGTTTGCATATTGTAGAAAAGGAGGAATGTTTTTAAAATATTATTGACACTTTTTTTAATTCCTTTTTTACTCATCTCAATTCCCAAGAAACCCAAGAAATCATAGAATATCTTTCTTATTTTGATATTACTTTTTTACTTTAATACTTCATTAATATCAAAATCCATCCATCAATGATTTTCATCGAATTAAAAAGGATATCATAGTTTAGTTTATGGTTCTAACGAAGTGATTAAATTAATTCAAATAGTTGTAGAAAGTTTGTATATAGAGATTATTATAAATTATAGCACGGAATATAGAATTGTTGAACCTTTCTAGGAAAGAGACACCGCAGTTTTGACGCCGACTTGAAAGAATGAATGAATGAATGAATGAATGAATGAATGAATGAATGAATGAATGAAAGACCCGTGCAATAAAGTCTTAGTATTCAGAAACCGACCAGCGATACTCCAAAAACATTATCCAATTTTTGTTTCAGATAATCTGCCTGTAAACTTACAGATAATTTGTTAGGGCTAATGATGAATTCAAAAATTGGGTCAAGACTTGAGATAAGATTAAAACTTACTTTTTTCAGCAGAGCTTATCGAAATGCTATTTATGTGGAAAAATTGACGTCTGTTGCAGAGATCAAGACCTTGGTTAGCAAAACTAAAAAACGATTGCTGATTTATGACGCACGAAAGTAAGAAAAATTGATTTCTTCAAAAACAGCATTTTCTTTGTTCTCCAAAAATGCTAAAATGAGGTAAATACTACAAGACAAGAAAGGGTCCTATTGCTGTGTTGGAATTTATTCTACAATTTGAAAAGGGATAATTGTATGGTTTAATGATAACACAATAACACTGAGTCATTTTCAAGTGTAGAAAATTTCAAATACAACTCTAGAACACTTTCTTTAAAAATTTACGTGATTCTGACATTATTGGAGTCTTGCTTTGAAGCAATATTTTTTTCGACTTTCTCGTGCCATAAATCAGGAACCACTTGTCAGATTGATTAAAGGGGCTGGGTCACGTAACCGTAAACAAATCTATTCTGTTTATTATCTATATCGTTGCCCGCACGCGCCGGCACGCACCCATTGTGTTCTGCAAAGATTTTAGTGGATGGGGTGAATCCACAATAAAGTTACTTCTAAAAATCCATCAATATCTTTGCAATCTTACAACATATGGTTGTTTCGTTTGTTTCTCTAAGAAGTTCAAGAGTTCATCTTCAAAATAGCACTTTCATTTTGAGAAAAATAGTGGAAATTTCTGTGTGATATGGCCTGTCAAAAAAACTGCAAAATCGTCGTTTCGAAAGAAGTTTGTTTACTTTACGTGACCCAGCCCCTTTAAAAACAGGTCACAAACTCGAAATTAAAGCCTGTTCTATGCAACTGCATAAAAGACGAGGCAATCGATCTTACAGATCCTCTGCAGCAGCCACACAAATAGGGGAGAAATGTTTTGCAACACCCTGTAAAAGCGTCATATGTTTGGCAAAATGTAGTCTCTTTGCAAGGCAAAATGCTTTTGCAAAAACACCGGATCGCATTTAGTGAGGAGTTTGTTTTCAAAATGTCTCTGCATACATCAAATGTAAAAGACTGGTAGAATATCTGGTTGAATAAGTTTCCACTCATGCTAAACTTCGTATATTTGGTCTGTTTCCTAGAAAGGTGTTTTTGTATCATAAACTCTTGTAATTTTGCACATTTATAGCCTTTTAATTTGCGTATTTGTATATTATGATAATCTGACTAAAATTCTTAAGATTTCCAGTGTGTGAATGTAAATTAAAGCTGCACATAATTGTTCCTATTGTAGATGATCGATATTTTATCAAATTCAACCGGGCAAGGCAAAAGAAAGCACGCCATCTAAAAAGCTAACTGCTCCCTAAATATCAAATCAACAATATTTCGCGATATCTGATTGAACAGCCAACGTTTTAAATCATTTTTAGACATTTTCCTGGCTGAAATCTGTCACTCCGTTCAAATTTTACAAGGGATCTTTTTGAAAAAGTCGCTTCGAGAAACCGACAAAAAAGTTGATATTCAGGGAGCAGAGTTTTTTCAAAAGCCGTAGCATAGGGCTCAAATCTTTGCAAAAATTTTGAAGTTAATTTGTAAAATGTTATTGCCTAATTTTTTCAACTGACTAAATCGAGGGGAACTTTCAGTCGTTCGCCATAATTCCAGAAACAGCAGTTTTGATATTATTATTATTTTTGGAATAACGGCGTTTTTAAGGTTTTATCGGGCGCTGGAAGAGAGGAGGTATCGGAAGCTTTGACAAAGATTAAAAGCACCGTAAATTGTAAACTGATCGAGGAAAGTTGAAATGACCAATACAAGAAATACTCAGCTTTTGAAGATCTACAAGATAGTAGCAAGCAGAAGTCTGTAGCTTTTATGGTTTACGGTTTAGCAATTTGATGACGCCACAAGTTTAAATCTAGCAGAAGTTTTGAAAATGCCGTACCTCTGAAAATAATGACGATATCACCAATGCTCTTTCTGGAATGATGGCGAACGACCGAAAGTTCCCTTTGATTTATTCAGCTGACAGAATCCACCTTTTCAAAATAAGAGGCACGAAAGCGGAAGTCTTTTGCTGTTGAGATTTTGCATTTTTGAGGCTAAAATCTTATTCTGCGTACAAAGTTTAGTGTTAAGTCAAATTTTCACATTCATACCTGTCTTTATTTCGAAATAATGGCGATATAAAGAATTTGAATTCATAAGGGCTTTGACCGTGAAATCGAAGTTTGGACAAGAAGTTGCCATAAGCTCTAATAAGCTCTGAACAAAGACAGATATGAATGTGAAAATTTGTCCCAACACTGAACTTTGTACGCAGAATAAGATTTCAGCCTCAAAAATTCAAAATCTCAAATAACAAAAGACTTTCGCTTTCGCGCCTCTTGTCTTGAAAAGATGCATTAGGCAGACATATTTGATACATTTCATTAAAATTTGTGTAAAGATTCGAGCCCTAAGCCCCATGCCAAACGCGCTGTGCGTTTTTTTGACTGATCCGATAGGCCAAGTCGTATTTCTTAACAAATGTAAATATGTAAGTTTACATCTTAACTGGAAAAAGAACTTTTACAATTAATATATCCTTAGATTTGCTTTGATTTTAGAATAGAATTCTTAAATTCTTAATGACGTTTGTTTATCTTGCCTCCACGTATCTTGGACATAGCAGGGCTCAGATCTTTCAAATTATTAAAAAGGTGGGTGTAAAATTGCATGACATTTTTCTTGGAATTGAATGGCTTGAAAGAAACTTATGGTACTTTGCCGTAAATTAATTTGATCGTTTTCAATGTATTGAAAACGAAAATTTTAAGAAACTCGCTTCTAGCTTTAAAAATTGAAAACGGAAAAATTTGCAAAAAGTCCTATAATCTAACTCAGGCTTTCTGCGAAAGATTAAGTCATAAATCTTAAAAATTGGTCCAGTGTAAAATTTATTGTGGCCTGCCAAACGTGCATAGTTATTTTTGGCGCACCCAGTACGATCCGTTAGAACAGTAAAAAGGTTCCAACCTTACATAAAAAATCGTTACCATTTAAAGAAGATGCTAGCTGGATCAATCAATGTCTTTATACGGTATCACTGCGATTAACGTCAGAGAACTTTTTATATAAGGCGGTGCAAAATTAGAGACAAAATTTCAAACTTACGTTAACAAGAGCCTGAGCAATTCCTCTATGTGTATTCCGTTAATAAGCATTGTTTTAAAAGTTCTGACACCACGAGGACATTGATACTGTTACCAAGCAGTTTGTATTTTTGCTTTCTTGTGATTGCCGGAGGAAATCCTGAAAAAAGAAATACACATTTCAACCATAAAATATAAACAGATGCTTTGCCTGCTAAAAACGTTGCATTTTGATAACAGCAAAAATGATTTATGCTCCTTCTAAAAACTACTGGAATGGCAGGGATAGCATCCAAAGGATCAGTGCGACCTTGTTTCCATAATGGTCCCTCCAGAGGTGTCATTGAAGGAAAATTTTCACAAAAGAGAAGAAAAACAATATTAATCTCTTGATATTTGAGAATAATGCTGCATTTTCAAAATTGTTGATAGACAGTTCTGTTGCAGTTTTTAGAATTTTAATAATATACTGTATACAAGTACACAAAATATCTTTAAATGAATGAATAGCCTAGAGCTTAATTTGCGAAAAGTTTGGGGCATAACCCTTCATGAGTAGAGAAGTTGACTACTGATGAAAGGTTATGCCCCAAACTTTTAGCAAATTAAGCTCTAGGCTATTCATTCATTGAAAGACATTTTGTGTATTTATCGATTATTGTAGCCGCATGTGCAAACGAACAACTTATACTGTATACAAGGGCTGTTTTCTTGATATTGGAGGTCTTTAAAGAAATTGTCCTTGATCTTATGCTTGAAGCTTTTGACATTTTTAGCAGATTTTATGTCACAATGTAGACTGTTCCACTGGTTATGTTTAAATGACTCGAATTTTGCTTGATGGCCGAGAGATCGAAGTATTCTTGAGATATCTCTCACATTTTATCAGCACTGAAAATATTGGTAAATTTGATTTTAGGAAAATCGGTTGGTTAAGGACCAAATATAACTTAATCAGATCGTTAGGAACTTCTTCACACACAACAACAAGTGAAGACATTTCATCTCTCTCAAGAGTTGTAGTCTCCAAAACTTCTAATGAAATTGACAGATAAATGACTTACCAAAGGACTTGGGAAAGCACATCAAATTTGCAATTTCTCGAGGAGAGAAATACCTCAAATTCAAATCTCGTAAAATGTTTCCTTTCTCGTCATCAGCCAAGTTAGTTCTTTGTATACTTTCAAACACATTTTTAATCTAGAAAATACAAGGAATGCATTTCATAATAACAGAAACACAATCACCTTGATTAATAGACCTTTTAGCTATTCTGAAAGGAATCAGAATCGAACGATATTTTGCTACATTTTGTAGAATTTTCGAATGTGCACAATAGTGATAGAAGCTCTAACGCCACTCGATCGAACGTCGCGTATGAAAATGTATAAAAATAACGCTCGATCCAGGCTCTTTTGTAGAATAGCTAAAAGGTCTATTGCATGTGTTGTGACGCAGTGGTGTGATCCTCTGACTTTGCAGCTAGAACAGTCAGGTGGAAAGGGTTCGATATCCGGTAGAGCCCCACCACTTGAGCGTCATGACAAGGGGTCAAGGAACTCGATTAGGCCTATTCTACTTCTGCAATCCCAGCGCTTGGCGCTAAACACATTTTCATTTTTCATTTTAAAATTGTTTACCCAGGGTACAAATTCAGTATAAATACTGTTTTACAATTGGCCCTGCAAAAAATTACTTATAAAATTAAAAAATTATATACTACAAAATTTACAATAAAAAGAGCGAAATACGTCAAAATTAAAGATATATAAATTTACAGCGATACACCTCCATATATAAAAGGTTTATTTTTCATTGATTTTGGACTTGAAGGCATTGATTGAGGGAGCCATCTTTGTATCCAAATCAAGACTGTTCCAGAGACTGGCCCCAAGATAAGCAAAGGATTTTTGGCCATTGCCAGTTCTCAACATGGGTATTGCAAGGTTTGTTTTAGAGTTTCTTAACTCTCTTGGATGTACCTCGGACAATCTCACGAAGAGATCGCTAAGATATTGAGGTGCAAGAGAGTTAAGAGATTTGTAAACCATAGAACCTGTTTCTTTGAAACTTCGTCTTCAATTAATTTTGGTTATTGTTTATTGGACAAGAGTTAATAGTCTTCTTTCTACTGATTTCAGTGTTTTTGTTGCGTTTATGGGTTTAATATGATGAGTCCGTTATTTAAGGCTATTTTATACCTCATAATCTGACAATATTCTCACCTCTTCATCTAACTTATCTGTAGTTATCACAGAACCAGTTCCTTTCATGTATGTACCATATCTGCGATTAAAAGAGTAAACAAGTTAAAGATAAGTTAAACAGATACGATTACATTTCAATTCAACTTTTAGTTCAAAACATGTATGCATATCTGAGATAAAAAGGTGAAAAACAGTGCCGGACACTTTGCCAAATATTGGGGGGGGGGGGCGAAGCTATTGTTTTAGTTAAAAGGTATTGTTTGATTATATTGTTTTCGAACAAAAGACCTTTGCCCTAGCCAACATTAGAGGGGGCGATCGCACCCCCTTGCCCCCCCCAAGTGTCCGCCACTGGTGAAAAAACAAAAATACGTTGAACAAATAATATTATCTGTCAGTTCATAGACAACATGCTGTATACATATGGGCGATAAAAATGGTGACAGTCGAAAACAAATTGAATCTTATCTACAAGCCTGAATTCATTCCGAAACATGGTCATTTCAAAATAGGCGTAACATCTTTACAGATGATTTGTAATGATTTCTGTCATTTGTAAAGATTTGTAAAGATTAGAGTCACAAGTAAACTTGATTGTGTCATCAGTGCTACAAATGATTGGGCCCACTTGGGCCGAATTTCCCCTCGCGCATTTTCATTTTCTGGTTGTGGTTGCACTCCGTTCGGAATAATCGGAGAGCGAAAACTGATTTTCAGCTGTCACCTAATTAAAGACCGTCTCAAATTAGATATCACCTGGCGTTTCATTGCCCACTGCTAAGCTGTCCTAAGTGCAATGATCACAAGCTCTGCGACAAGCGTGGTACCTTTTGATAATGGAAGAGATTGGGCTACTCTTGGAATAAATAAATCGAGAAATACTTCTATTCTCGAATTTCTACGATTTTTCGAATTTCGACGACTTTCTCTGAAGTGAAGATGTAAAATTGACTTTAGGCCCTTCGAAACACCAATATTTGATAAGCCAATATTGGCCGTGACTAAAATCGAGAAATACTCGTAATCTCGAATTTCTACGATTTTTGGAATTTCGACGACTTTCTCTGAAGTGAAGCTGTAAAATCGAGTTTAGGCCCTTCGAGGCACCAATAGTTGATAAGCCGATATTGGCCGTAGTCAGCATTACATCTTCATCTAATAAATTATTTTTATATATTCTCCTGATGATGACCTTATGGTCGAAACTAGTTGGGAATGAGATAAAATTTATATATTTATATTCCTGTTCGTCTTTCTTTTTGTTCATCTTCTTTATTTTTATATATTATATATTTAAAAGAGAAAGCAGGATATCAAACTGGCTCAGATTGCATTATTTCAACATAGATGGAGCAATACCATCTCTGTCTTAAACTAATGACATATAAGGATTACATTCATCATAGCCAGCGAGGTGAAAGAAAATCACAAAGAAATAACAGGCAGAGAAGGAAAATCATGGATGCAGAAAATGAATGTAAAGAGAGATTTTGCAAACCAGAATCAAAGAATTATACTTGAGAAAACAAATATTGAAACCATAAAAATCTCAAGAATTATGAAATGAAGAATCATAAAAAGGAATTATGACTTATAAAAATTTAAAAATAAATATGAGCTTTAATAGCAAGATTAAAGAATCAGATTATAGATTACAGAATCCAAAGCCATCTAGCCTTTCAGATTCTCGGACCATGTAATCATATCCTTGGATTATCGAAGGATCATATAAGGAAAATCGCGGATCATAGGGCTTGGCTTTGAAATCTAAATCTAAGAATTTAAAGAAAAACAAAGACATAAAAAAACTGAACAGAAATATAAGAAATCATCAGACGAAAAAATGACTAACATTTTACAGTTTGCAATGCAGGAGGAAACGGAAGACCTATTCAAGGGTGGTTATGCAAAGATAAGAGGCAGATTATGTTCGGCAGGGTCAGATTTGACGAATGAAATGATAAATGAGAGATTTCTTTCACCAATGACCTCAGAGTAAAGTTATTTCATTAACAACGTCTCAATGAGACGATATTTCTGATGTACAAAGTCACACTCATCATGGGTCATTGAAATGAAAGTTCGGTAATTTAAGAAGCAAGCATTTAGACTTTAGATAATCATGAAGTTAGAAAGATAAGTTAGCAACTGTAAAGAGTTGGTCTTCGTACCCCTCGTAACAAGGACAGATTTTGTAAGACAATAGCATGAGTTGCTTTTGATTGACACCGCAATTCAAAGCGATTAGCGATGGCAGACAAAGGAAATTCTCTCAACAAGTAATTCAAAACAAGCAAAGCCGCAAAAGTTTCTCTGAAACTCAGGTAGCTAGCTCGCTCGTTGTGCATTCCAGAAATTGTTTCAAAGAGAAAACATGAGCATATATCGAAAGAAGAAGGATATATCTATACACCTACCTCGGGCATTTCATTTCTTTGGTTCAGAAGCCAATTGGGAGGCGATTCAATTCTCTTCTTTTTTGGGTGTAATTAAAACACTTACTGCTCGGCTTCTGAACCAAAGAAATAAAATGCCTGAGGTAGGTGTGTAGATATATCCTTCTTCTTTTGATCTATGCTCATGTTTGCTCTTTAAAACAATTTCTGGAATGCACAACGAGCGTGCTAGCTACCTGGGTTTCAGAGAAACTTTTGCGGCTTTATTTGTTTTGAATTACTGGTTGAGAGAATTTCCTTTTTCTGCAATCGCTAATCGCTAATCGCTTTGAATTCAGGTGTTAAACAAAAGCAACTCATGCTATTGTGTTACAAAATCTGTCCCTGTTACCCCTCATTAAATTCATAACTTATCTCAATGTCGATTCCCTTAATCTTGCTCTTAATCTTATTTTCAGCTTCTAGCATTCACCAAATTTTGGTGAAGTAGACGAAAACGAATTTCCTCTCGACTTGAAAGTGATGATAATCTCCGATAAAAAGAAATACTTACGCTTTGGTGAAACAACAGGAATTCGTTGATGATGGAGTAACGATATCTAGAACAAATTTAAACGAAAATCAGAAAAATCAGAAATAATTTAATTTATCACAGGGTAATAGATATTCATGTCAAGGTCTAGTAAACTTGGGACTATCTACACAAAAGTAACATATCATAACGCAAACGTTTAAAGTTATCTTTTAGCGAAATTAAAACCGCTGGCAAGTTTCAAAAACAGGCTCAAGGCCTTTTTGAAAAACCATAGAAATATCCCTAGAAGAATATTATACATCGAAAGGTCAAGTTTTTTCCCTACACACTGAGATTTTCTTTTCTACTCTTATTCTAGAGAGTTAAAACTACAGAGACATCTTGTAATTAGGTTACATAGGGCACATTGTAAAGCAGTTTTTCTCACTTATATAGCTGAATGAATTACCCTGGATAAATAATCAAAATGAATGAAATGAATTCTCTAGGATAGTCATACAACAAGTTTTTTTAAACAATTAGCAAGCAAAGAGACCGTATGAAAGGCCAAATTTTCATCCATAATCGAATACAGCTTGGAAGTATGATCGTTAGCCTATGAGCAGATTTTAATTTTAGCTTTGAAGGAGAGCCAACGAGAAAGTAAAGTTTGCACGCAGGCTATATGATCGTAAGTCTAGCTATGTGTACAGGGTGTCCCAAAAAAATTGTGCCCCATTTGCCTGAAGATTGCGAAAAAACGGCAGAAGATCCTCGCCAAACTTTTGCATGATGTTGCTCTTCAGATATTCAGTTAAAGTTTGCTGCCATCCCCGTAAAAATCCGCTGAAAAATGATGGAGCTATGACCTTCAGAAGGCCAAATTTGCCTGAAGACTGAAACTAGCGGTCTGCCATTTTGTCTTAATATTTGCAGTGATAAGTATCTTCACGTGAGGTTAGAAATAATTTCTGTGAGGTCAGAAATGGTGGAACTCTCCGAGGATTATAGGAAATTTCACGAGAGCTATGACATTTGAGGCTGCTGTTTCATTTCCAATCCATGAAGCCATTTATCGCTGCAAAATAGCAAGACAAAATGGCCGGCCGCTGGTTTCAGTGATCGGGCAAATTTGGTCTTCTGAAGGTCATAGCTCCATCATTGTTCAACGGATTTTGATGGGGATGGTAGCAAACTTTATTTGAACATCTGGCGAGCACCATCATCAAGCAAAAGTTTGGCGAGAATCGTTTGCCGTTTTTTCACAATCTTCAGACAAACAGGGCACAATTTTTTTGGGACACCCTATAGAATAGACAGGATGTTTACGTTTTATGCAGTGCAATTATACTAAAAATGAAGTTGGCAAGGATATTTCATCATACCAAGAACTGTTCCAAGTCGCCCAAGAATCTCTTCTGAAACATACTGATGCTCATCATCTTCATTTTGCTCTAGAAATTCCGAAAGTTTTGAAAGGCTACTGTCATTTAAATCACTTAGGTCTCGTTTTGCCTTCTTGCATTCGCTGCTTGCAGTTTCATGATCTAACGAAGACGAAGTCTCTTTTGGAGCCTCTGGTAAGGATTTGTTTGCTTTATTATAACAATGATCTTTTTCACGTCTGCATGATTCAGGAATTGATTCCATCGGCTAAAAAGAAAATATTCTTACTCTAACTTAAACATTTTGCAAATAACTTTCTTATGTGGAAAGACCACTGCTCCCTGGATATCAAGATGATATTGGAAAAAAAAGTATTTTATGTTGGAAGTATTCAAATCCATATGTATATATGTATGTAAAAATGCCACAATTAAACTGTATTTACAAGTTTATAACATAAAAACAGATACAATACAATATAAAGGTTAAAAACGTAAAGAAAAACACCCCTAATTACAGTGGTAAGGATAGCATTAAAAGGTCAAGCTGACCTTTTTTCGATAATGGCCCCTTTAGAAGTGCCTGTATAACGTTTAACAAAAGAAACATAACAAGAGAAAGAGCATTGGCCGTAAAACGAAAATTCACTTGACTAAAATTGGCCACTCCATTCTGAAACAATGAGGATTTTCTCAAGAGAGCGTTTCAAATGGGGACGTTTGTTTTTCACTATCAGGCTAGCCTGCATGCAGACTTTACAAAAATAAGCAAAGTCTGCATGCAAGCTATACCCCCGCACGTTGCTCTGATCTCAGGTCGAAGAAGATTTCAACGATTTTTCATGTAACACATGGAAATTCTCAAAATTAAGTAAAAGGCAAGACCTTACCTGAGGGCAAGTTTGAAATGCAAATTTCAGTGGTTTCAATTTTGCAAGAAGATAGTATCGTAGTCTTGAATTTGGGATACCAAACTGTAGTGAAAAAATACACAAATATAGTCTTTCAGTGGCTGAGCCATGGGGGGGGGGTGACATAATTCTTCCAGTTTGTCTAAACCCGTTGAGAAAATGTCCAAGGAGGGGTTAGGGAGGTATCTTTAGAGTTTGATAGACCAATAAGGCTGCTTCCTGAGGGTAAAAAGGGCGTTTCCTGAGTATAAAGAAGGTGTGGTCCTGAAAACTTTCCCTTAGGCGCTTCCCATCTTCCTTCATCTCCACCACTTTTTTTAGGCTGGGCCTGCCATTGGAGTCTTTCAAGATATGAAGCCACAGGCAAAAAGATTTGAGTGGAAAGTAGTCATGTTAACAGAAGGAACAATCAAGCTAAAATAAGCATATGTAATACTGACCTGCTTTGGTGAAATCAGGAACTCCTACAAATAAATGAGATTCTTTGGTTTAAAGACTGTAGTTTGGCTCTGTAGAACAACAGTAAGGACAATGAAATCCATAAAGGCACTGCAAAAACACTCTTTTCTATCTAGCTACTGAAAAGAAATTGGTTTCTTTTCTCTCTATTCAGAAAAGGAAAACAGTCTCTGATCGATATCAAGAAGGATGTGTTGTAAGGAAGCAACAAGACACAAAGCAGCAGAGGTTACAGTAAAGTAAATGCTGTCTCCTTCTTTTTTGTGTTTTGTTTCTTGGATGAGAAAGTGTATACATGACAAAGAATAAAATGAGTCGAGCAATTAAAAAGTAGAGATCTCTATGGAAAAATAAATGAGAAATCAAGCTCAGCTAGGCAGAGCAGAGCAGAGCAGAAACTGTGCGTGCATGCGTGAAAATTGTTAACTTTGAGCCCCCTGCCTCCCTGCAACAGATACTAAAATTAGGCAACACCTGATATTTTCTTCCTTGGGCCTTAAACTCTTGATCCATCTAATTCAAAAATCTCATATAGCAAAACATTTCCATATATCATATTGCCTGATGTCATTTTACGCAGTTTCTGTACCAGTTCAATTTAAAGAGCTATGGTACAGATGCAAAGTAAAATGCTATTTATCAATAGTTTTGTTCACTGGTTCATTCTTACCTGATAAGAATATCCAGCTTTTTCAAGAGTTTTGACAAGTTGTTCTCTGCAAGAAAATTGTTCAACTGAAGATTTGGAAAGCATTGATGAATCATAGAGTGAAAATTAAAACAGCATTCAAAAAATTTGTTCCTTCCTGGGAGCAATAGTTAACCACTTTTGTTTCTTCTTATGAAATTTCTTCTTCTTTCCCTACATAACACCCCATTCTATTCTTTTTTCTTTCTCTCTTTCTTTCTTTCTTTCTTTCTTTCTGACTTTCTTTCTTTCTTTCTTTCTTTCCCTTCCCTTCCCTTCCTTCCTTTCAGTTTCTTTTGCCTTTTTCCTTTCTTCCTTCCTGGGAAGTTTGAGCATTTCAGCTACCTTCCTGGTAACACCGCTACCATGCTACTTCATTTTTTTTAGCCCTGACTTAAAATGTACTTAAATATGGTACACAGGTTAATAAATTATTAAATGTTTTGATAGTTTCCAGACTATTGTGAAAAACTCTCAAATATTTACCTTGTTGTTGAGACTTCAAATCCCTTGACATTTTCAAGCAGAATGTATTTTGATGGATTGGACATGCTGGTAAAAACAGAGAAAGAAATTTGGAACTGACAAATCAACAGAGCAACACCAGAATAAAATATTTCAAAGGAGCATTATTGCCTTAGGAGAGAAAGAGAGCATCAATATCTATTTTGTTCAGAGATGTATGAACCAGGGGGCACTAATGGGGGCCAGTGCCCCCAAGATTTTGCAATAAACGAAAAAGTGTCCTTTCCTATTTCAGGAAGTGCCCCTTTTGTTTAATGAAAAAGTGCCAGAGCCATGCCCCCAAGTTTAAGATGTTTCCTACGACCCTGGTGTTGTTACTGTCTTGGCAAAAATGTCACAGACACGAAACCTGATCAATAGTTGATAATAAAAGTATGAAAGAAAAGAGACAGATGTACTGATGGCTAAAGATAGAAACTTGATGTAATGTTCCACCTGCTCACCTTTCTAGGATCCTGAGGATGTTCAAAAAGCTTCTTGTCCTTGGATCATCTGAAGCCTTTTGATTTCCTACTCTAGCAAGACGAAAAAACTATGTATCAATAAAATACACAGAAGCATGTTTTATCATGAGAATGGGGTTTGCAGTCCTGGCCATAAAGGCCGACATCCACTACAGTAGTTTTGGTCAGCGACCAGCACGTTTGTCCAGCGTGCATGCATTCTAACAACAGAGCATGCTCCCGAAACAAATGTGCTGGTAGATGACCAGAACTACTGCAAGTGGAGGTCAGCCTTAAGATTATTAGCAGGGAAACAGTAAATGGCTCTCCCAATGATGTTCAGGCAAGCTATTTCTAAATGAATATATCTAAATTCTAAAGCAAAGAAAAGAGATTTCAAGGAGAGAAATTTATTACTATTTTGAAAAGTTCAGGAAAGCAATCTACAGCTCCTTTACATCATCTGGGGGAAGCCTGGAGGGTTAACTGAGAGCTTGGCTCTCCTTAGCATGCGTGCAGACTTTGTCTTGTCCTGTCCAAGAGTCTGCACGCGCAGGCTAAGCTCTCCTCAAATGGCCAGGCCTGAATGATTTGACTCTTACATTTTTAACTGTTTGCTAAGTGCTAAATTTTCTTTGGATATTATTAAAGAAAACCTCCTGTAAATTGGAAATTGCATGCTGTTGACATTCTTGAAACATTTTCAACTACATTACATACTGCATTAAAGATATCCGTAGAAGTCATTCAACAATTTCATTTGAGAGTGATTTGACAAATACAGACCTGGTAAATGGCTGGCATGGAGGAGACATCAGTATAACATCAGCAGCTAATTCTTTCATTTCTTTCACAGTCAAACCCTGGAAAACCAAGGAAGAAAGAAATATTAGTGATATTTTTAGCATTTCTAATCAGTTTCCAGAACTGAGTCAAACAAGGGCTTATAGACTTTTCTGCAGTCAAATGTGAAGGCACTCAGGATCACATCTGAAGATGACCTTGGATTCAAATTTGGTTTCAAAATTTGGTTACCAAGATGCAATGCAAACAGTGCCTTATTCTCATTTGACAAATGGTCTATCTATCAGGTTCCTTAAAACATCTGCTACTTTTTCATCCTGCATATATTATTACAATGATAAATGGGTACATGTTAATTAAATTGGATTGTAAAAGAAAAAAAGCAGGCATCATCAATACCTCAATGTTCTTCTGCAATAGGTTCTCTTGAGGAAAATTGTGAGCATAGACACCATTTGCAACATCACTTAGCTCCATTGCTGCCAGTATTTTGTATGGTAGGCCAGTTGCTGAAAAAATATTTATGATGAAAATTTTAAACAAGGTTATATAAACGGAGGGATGGCAAGGGGCAGATCCAGCCTGAAATTGAAGGGAGGACAACTTACAAATAGGGCGCCAAAAAGGCATGCAACAATTTTTTGACTCTTATTTCAGAAAATTCTTTGATTTTCTATCAAATAATCACATTGAGTTTTGCTTGCTTACTTAAACTGAATTCAGTTGTTAGTAATTTTCCACGGAGAAAAGTAAGTATTTTCAATAAAGCCAATGAAATTAAATCATAGTAAATGTATTATATCATCATTGATTGACACTTGACAGCAAAATGCATCCCACATGCCGCTCTCGAGCTCGACTACGCTATAAAAAACTACACAACTCCAAATCTTTAGGCCCATATCAAGGGACAAAATCTGTGATAACTATTGTTAATAGAATCAATTCAAACAAATCATAGATATTTTTTACCATTGATAGCAAAATGCATCCCACAAACGCCGCCATGTAACTAGCCTCCCTTATGAATGACTTTTCTCTTCTTTATGAGTTTTCTGAGGCGCAAAATCTGTAGTAACTATTGTCAATAAAGTTAGTTACAACAAATGATAAATATATTATACCATTGATAGCAAAATGCATCCCACCAATACCGCTATAAAACTCCACAACTCCAAATCTTTCACCTGCCATTTTTGCTCTTCAAGACTTCCCCGCTGCGAAGTACTTCATGTATATTCATTATGAAGCACTAGTGTCCAATCCCCAATTAGGATCTCGCCTTCTACAAACTTTTCAGCAATCAGCAGGCAATCCATGTGAGAAACTTGCCAGACATAAATTTTACTTCTTGCCAACAATCTGTAGTGCAGTGCCGAGTGTTTCGATAAAAACAGAATTCACATTCAAAATAATGTTGAAACGTTTGTCGATACTCTATGCTGTCAAAACATCCCCAAGTAGTCGAAGAAATAGACGCATTAAACATTTGAACGAACTTCATGAAAATTGAAAACTTTACGAATACGATACAAAACACTAAACCTAAAATTAGTAGAAAAATATCTTTAAAGTATCTTTGAGTTACTCTTATCAAAATAAAATAATTCTTTTGAAAAATTTTTGAAGCTTTTTACAGCTTTTACAGCAAGATACCGAGAAAAATACGGGTCCCTTGATTTCTAATGTAACGAAAATTCTACGCGACTACTCAATAACACAACTTTCGTTGGTTTTCTAAGCTGTCAGTTCAAAATTATTTAGTACGTTCAGAACCGATTCAATTCTCTCATTTCTTTGGGTGTAATAAAACACTTACTGCTCAGCTTCTGAACCAAACAAATCAAATACCCAAGGTAGATATGCAGATATATCCTTCTTCTTTCGATCTATTATCAGGTTTGCTCTTGAAAACAATTTTGGAATGCACAACGAGCGAGCTAGCTACCTAGGTTTCAGAGAAACTTTTGCGGCTTTGTTTGTTTTGAATTACTGGTTGCGAGAATTTCCTTTGTCTGCAATCGCTAATCGCTTCGAATTCAGGTGTCAGCATAAGCAACTCATCCTATTGTGTTACAAAACCTGTCCTTGTTCCTTAGACCCTTGTTCTGTTCAACCTCGTCCCAAGGGCCTTTTGTCAAAAGGCCCTGGGGACGAGGCTGCCTATCTTTTGTATTCAATTTATAAGAACCAATTCATTGTACAAGAATCCAAGCTGACTTGCAAAATTGTAGGTTCTTATATGTATGTGGAAACAAGGGCAGATTTTGTAATACAATAGCAACAGTTGCGTTTGATTGACACCTCAATTCAAAGCGATTAGCGAATGCAGACAAAGGAAATTCTCTCAACCAGTAATTCAAAACAAACAAAGCCGCAAAAGTTTCCCCGAAACTAGTAGGGCAAATTCTCGCCTTGTGCAAGCGAAAGATGGTTTTTAAGAGAAGTTATGTGCTTATAGCGAAAGAAGAAGGGTAAATCTAAAGTTCTGTCGCTTAGATTATGTTTATTTGATTTAGGAGCTGTTTTGTAATCGTTTCATTTTAAGCCCTAAAGACGCGAGAATTACAATGCCTTCTGCTCGGCTCCTGAATCAAATAAACATAATCTAAGCGACAGAACTTTAGATTTACCCTTCTTCTTTCGCTATAAGCACATAACTTCTCTTAAAAACCATCTTTCGCTTGCACAAGGCGAGAGTTTGCCCTACTAGTTTCGGGGAAACTTTTGCGGCTTTGTTTGTTTTGAATTACTGGTTGAGAGAATTTCCTTTGTCTGCATCCGCTAATCTCTTTGAATTGAGGAGTCGATCAAACGCAACTGTTGCTATTGTATTACAAAATCTGCCCTTGTTTGTATGTGGGTGTTTAGTGTATGCTATCATGCATTGTTCGTCACTGCTCTTGGTAACAGAATAGTAATCGCTTTACCACTACCCTAGATCACGTTGCTTCGGATTCTACGATTAGCTCTTTACGCGTCATACTACAGCTCTGATTTAATCTTCCCTGATCCTGAACCGGCTACACTATCATTACTTTCCACAGTTTTATCACCATTCTGTTTATTTACAGTCTCACTTGCTACAATGTTCTTTCCTGCACTAAATTTTCTAAGAATTTCTAAATAATTTTCTCTATTGTCCTCTACTTTGTCTCCTTGAACGGTAAACCAAAGGGGTAAAGCACATCTCCTCCCAGATTTGACCCCAAGCACCCCATGGAGGTTTTGACCTCCAAGATTTGAGAATGCAACCATTCGACCACACTTCGGCTTCACTTTTGCCTGTTTCAATAAAGGAGAAGAATATATCATATAATTGTGGGGTAAATCCCTCTCTAGAATGTCATTTGTAAGTTTACTCGAAATCCGTTCTGTCTCAGTCGACTTCATCAAAGCCTTGTTCTCCGTTGTACCGGGTGACCCACAAAGTGCACCGAGAAAATCTCATACAAACATTAAAGTAATGGACCAAAATCAGTTTTTCAAATGTTGTTTGATGGCTAAAGCTGGGCTGGCTCGCTATCATTGTTTGCTACTTTTATCAATATCGCAAGCTGATGAAAGATTGGGTTTAGTGAATATGGGCAGCTCTAAAACCCATGGAGATTGATGAAAAATAGAGAATCACTTTCGATCATCTGCAGAGCAATAAAATAATGGGCATATCATCCTGGGAATATGCAGCTCATCCCTTGTGGTGTTAGAATTTTCCTACGTCAGAATAGCAAGTTTTTGTTTTCGTTCTTGAGAATTGTTTGCATGCAATGAAAAAATTTCAGTCTGACAAGCCTATTCCGAAACTAATGCAAAACGCTGTCGTCATAGTACTGATAAAATCGATACGCCTATGCTGGCCTTACATCAAATGTGAAACAGTTCCCAGTATTTATCAGT
This sequence comes from Aurelia coerulea, assembly GCA_039566865.1. Classification (NCBI taxonomy): domain Eukaryota; kingdom Metazoa; phylum Cnidaria; class Scyphozoa; order Semaeostomeae; family Ulmaridae; genus Aurelia; species Aurelia coerulea. Next base: position 18,279,408 of record CM076960.1, on the reverse strand, counting down.
AGTTAATTGTATGTGAAGCTTTTTGTAGTTGTTTTACTTAATCTTCATTTATTTGCATGTCTTTCGTACCTGCAGTGTTGCCTAGTAGTATGGTAATTAGAAAGTATAGTAGGTATCATGTAATGTAACATCTTACATGAATAGAAGAAATATCGATCCCATGTCTTTGATAATTTCAACGGGTTTCAGAACTGTCTGTTTTCACAAAGTCCTTATTTTAGCCAATTTGCCATGTCGATAAAATAGCAACCACAAAATAGAGGGACAGAGTTAAGCCATTTAGCTATCAAATAACGCTTGAATCACTATTGAATCACCCATTCTGTTGACCTCTCGTCCATGCTTTATTTGTTTCCTCGGTTCATTTCTTTTTGGGTTACCAAGTATGTTTCACATTTAAATTACGCTAGTTATCTGGAAATAGACGATTACGCTAAAGATGGCGGCGAGGAACTTTTTACCAAAATGTATTGCGTTCGAATTACGAATTTTTAACAACTCAATAGCGATTCGATTAAAAGAACGCAATGAATCGTGATAAAAAGTTCCTCGTGGCCATCTTTAGCGAAATCGTCTATCGCCACTCATTCCAGATTCTCTCATAACTATGCCACAAAAATTATTTCTAGAATATTAAATTAGAATATTAGAATATTAAATTACCTGTGGTGTCTTGTCTGGGTCTGCAAAGATGAACTCTCCACCTTCAAAATCATCATTCAAATATAACACAGCGCTGAAATTGAAAGAAAACATGAGGGTTACAGACCTGACTGCTGCTAGAGGTTACTAATTCATAATTTTTGCTTTGGGGTCTTGGGGGTTAAATAGCTCTAGAATTCTAGTAAGGTATTCATAAACCCATAATAAAACTTAGAAGATCTATTTGACAAACGTAAATAGAGATCCCATCCAAGGAGCATAAAAATAATACATTAAAACCGAAAACTTTCGGACGGAAAAGTTTCGGAAAAAAAACTTCGGACAAAAAACTTTCGGACGCTAGAATTTCGGACAAAAAAAACTTTCGGACTAACAATTTTTACATAAAGCCAACCTACATGTCAAAACAAGCTGTAATTTGTATGTTATTTAATCATGTGCAAGTTAAACAAACTACATAGATACATATAGACGAAAAGCTGTTTTCAAGATTGCAGACGAAAACGAGAGGTACCTTCATCGACTCAAGAACATTGCTATTGACAACTACAATGTGGAAATTCACATTGGAAGCAGGATCACTGACGATACTTTATCATTTGTTAATAGTTGCATGGGCAAAATTCATGTTTTCTTTCCATTTTCAAAGAATTAAAAACTTTCGGACAATTAAACTTTCGGACAAAAAATTGTCCGAAGGTTTGATCGTCCGAAAGTTTTTGATATTAATGTAGACATTTTAGCTATTCCAAAAAGAATCTGAATCGAACGATATTTTGATACATTTTGTAGAATTTCGAATGTGCACAATAGTGATAGAAGCTCTAACGTTACTCGATCGAGCCTCGCGTATAAAAATGTACAAAAATAAAGCTCCATCCAGGCTCTTTTGTAGAATAGCTAAAAGGTCTATTGCTAGGAGTAAGTCAGTGATAGCTTCACAAAATATGAGTGTGATGCTCATTTTCTACGACGATGTATTGTGTTCCACAATCAAAATCGACAGTCAATTCTGTACTGAATGCTTCTTAAAATTAATTTTGAGTATTCAGACTTTCTTAGTTTCTTACGCACTCCACAACAATGTTTAGTTCCTGTGCCCGTATTTAAGGCAGTGTGCCCGTTCAAATATCTGTAGTGTTACATGCACACTCGTTGAAACCGCTGACAAAATGCTGACATGTATGCAGCTTTTGGATGATCTGATTGGTTTAGACTGAGTCTGTTTCAAACTGATCACATGAAAGATATTGAACTTTAGACTGCGTTGGAAGTCATCCAATACTCAACCTCGTATTCGCACGAAAGCTGATCCCATGAGTCACTTGAATACATAGGAAAATATCACATGTTTGCCAAATATCTCCCTTGAAGCATGCTACTTACTAGCCTACGCGTAGACCCATTATCCCAAAGGAGGAAAGGGTCTACGAAACAAAGAGCACAAGCTTGCTACTGAGGTTTCTAGATTTCTGGAAACTTAATTTATGCAGCCTTTGTTTCAACCATATAGAAATATTTCTATTTCTATGGTTTCAACGCGTTTCACAAATAATTTGAAAAGGGGATTAGAATGATTAATTGGGCGGCCGTAGCAAGCCTTTGCTCTTTGTTTCGTAGACCCTTTCCTCCTTTGGGATAATGGGTCTACGCGTAGGCTAGCTACTTACATACACACATTGTTTTTGACATTTAATAACAAAATTTTTTCGAAGGCTTTCCAATGTCCAGACATTACGCAAGTACTTTTGGACTAAAATGATTCATGAAACACGTGAAACTGAAGCAAAAATATATGCTGAGGATTTCTTTCATTGAAATAAATAATTTCTAAAGCTATATTTTCCAAGTACTGGAGCTTCTTAATTCTTTGGGGATTTTCAGTTTCTCATAAGAAGTTTCTTATAGAAAATACGTTCAGGATAACCCATAAACTAAGGCGCCTCAAATTGATTTAACTCGCAAAGTTGTTGAAAAGCATCAACAAAATATAAATACCTAAAATCTCGCCAAGTGTATGCTGGAGATTCTTTGGGACATGTGCCTGGACCATTACCATTAAGAACACAATTATCAGAATGGACTGGATGACTGATGTGTTCACCTTTCATGGCTGAATAAAGAAAACAACGATATTATGACTTTGAAATGTCAAAAGTTTCGAAGGCTTGTACAAGCTTGGCCAAAAAACATGAGACAAGTCACAAAATTGTACTACTTCGGTTTGATTACGTGTCCCCCGCTCCCCCCGCTCCCCCCGTTTCGATTATGCTGTGCAAAACATGCCAATGGGAGAAATTGTGTTAGATCGGGATCAAACACCATTCGACCTTGGAAACAATGAATTAGGGGGAGAGAGAATATGAAGGTTCTAAACGTACGATTTTGTCTTGATATTTTAAGAAGCATCATGACAATACTGACACTTGATTATGTCCAAATCAGTTTTGGCCAGGATTGTACGTACTGATTTTATATCTTGAAAACTTGTACATCATTTGCACGAAAGAAATACCACATGTATCCAAAGCACTGTTCACACTTTTGAACTGAACCGGGTCATCAAATGTCACATTCTAATTGGTCAAACAGATCGAATTAATTTCATTGGCTGAACTTCAACCTGGCGTAGATAAAGCTGGTTTAATTGTTTCACTGTAAATAGGATATCAATGAGCTCTTTAAAATGATCAACGGCATAGAACTGCTTGAACAACCTTTCAAAAATGAAAGTACCATTTAAAGTTTGACTTACCCTGATCGTACGCAGTCCTGCAAACCAAATGTGTATATGCAATATATAATGGTGTCTTCATCTCGAAATAATCTTCAACGAAATGCCTCATTTTCTCGCTTACATCGGCGTATAGTTCTGCTTCTTGTATAGAGATGCTTCCCTGAACAGCAGCCTGAAATGCAGATTTCAGAATAATCTCAAATTTCTTTTAAGTACAACAAACTTGTTGGCTTTCCAGCAAGAGAAGCTGGGAGAGGCGTGTGATACAGTAAATCCCCGCATATAAGAACCTACAAAAATAAATACCTGCAGGCTGTATTTACTGAATTGTGCACCTTCTAATTAAGAAACCTGTTTCACTTTGATTAACCAATATTTTCTTATCACAGGGGCAATAAAGTTAATTTTTGATTGGCTGTTAAAATTTGGACCTCGTCCCTTGTCATTTGTAAGCTTCAGAGTAGATATGTATAAGGTTGATAATAATATTGCCCAAAAGAAATGAAATGTTTTGAAAATCTCTTGGTGATGACTCGTTTAATGATCCTTCGATGAAAATTTACAAAAATAAGGCTTTAAATAAGAACCATTAAGAACCTTTATACCCTGAAATAAATCTAAGAACCTTTGAAATAAGAACCTAATTCAGCCTGACTCTCAAAAAAGTAGGTTCTTATATGCGGGGATTTACTGTAGATTTCTGGTAAGCACCAAATCAAAATGGAACCTAAAATAACTATGAATTTCGGGGATAAAGGAGCTCTGGTTGGGAGTCTACGCTTTGCGTACCTTCTCAAGAAATTTAACCAGGGGACAGAGGGACCGGAAAGAAGACACACATGACAAAGCTTTTGAAGCAGAGGACAAAGGACAAAGGGGCCAGAGGACACAGAGGTCAGAGAGGCCAGAGGATAGAAAGGCCAGAGATGAAAAAGACAGAGGTGAATGTGGAGTTCTGGTTGCGAGTCTTTGCTTTGCGTACTTTGTCAAGAAGATTAACCAGGGGGCAGAGGGGCCAGAGAGAAGACAGAGGGCAGAGAGGCTTTTAACACACAGAGGGGCCAGAGGACACAGAGGTCAGAGATGAAAAAGACAGAGGTGAGTGCTTACCATGACGGAATCTCTAATATTGACACCTTCAAAAGATTCCATCTCTGTAAATGGATGCTTCGGATCGGCATGATTATGTTTGTAACCATCTCCGAACTTTGCTAATTTCTGTAAAAGGACAGAATCGGAATAAGAATAGCGTAAAAATTACTCATAGGTTTAAAAGTAGCCTATTGTATTTGATAATCCAACACGTGGCGAAGAAAGCGAAGCAAAACAAAACAATAAAAATGTTTAGGTTTCTCTCTGTCCTATCTATATACGGACGCCATATAGCTCAGGTTATCATCCACTTTAACTAATTGTGTTTGGATCTTTCAAAGTAGGTTCGGTATAGAAATATCTTAAATGACGTAAAAGTCCATAATTACATTGATATGAACAGTAGAAGAAGTATGGTTTATTTGCTGAATTTAACCTTAAAGTTCGAGTAAATAAACAACAATAATTCTATCTTAGGAAATATAAAACTTCTTAAAATTCTCCCATTTCAATATCTTTAATTTCCAAGAACTCAACTTGAATGATCTCCACACAATTTGTAGCTGTACACGATCTTAGCTACTGTTTCGTTTGGCATTATACGCAAAATTTTGAAAGCAAGCAAGTTGTTCACAAAAATTTTATTTGTCTCTAAATTGTTAAAAGTTTCTAATTGTATTCATCCAAATGTGCTTTATAAAGGTTAAAGTAATTACACTTGTTGGTAATTCTCTTCCAAAATTACTCCTAATCATGATTTTACAGTCTATATTATATTGCCATTTCACGGCAATTTGACAAATCAAAATGAACCATTTAGCTCCTAAGAGAGACGTATATTTCTGCATTAAAATATCGGTAAATATCGGTCAATCTGAACTGAATGTTTGTTATTTCGAAAATTTAGCTTGAAATAGCTTCAAAGTCTGCTAAAGGCAGATTAGTTCATGAATTCATATTTTACTTCCATGCCGTAGTTATCAAGCATCGTAATATGGTTTAAAATATATGCAGTAAAGCGGAAAATTTTGCCAGGTAGAACGTGGCTTCAACAATCTTATTATTACATTCATATCGATCTTAAGGAATTAATGCTGAGATTTATTTATATTGAAAAATAATTTTCGTTTTATGCTTTAAAATAAAATTAATTCATACGCTTATTACAACATTGACCAGCCAATTATTCCATATTGATTGATTTATAAATGTTGTCTCGTTATCCACTCTGAGCACATCTTGTGAACATTCTGTAGCAATTCCTGTTGTCTTTAAACGTAGTTTCTGTGTTTGAAATTTTTACATTAATCAACATTTAAAGTTAAAAATTCATAGGCTTTCTTTATGAATCGTTAGAGTGAGAAAATTCGTCAAATGCATTTATTGAATTTTCTTTATATTTATTGATTCAAGGAGGGTACACTGGGTACCAGAGTCAAAATATAAAAAATAGGAGCCAAAAAATAAAATAAAAATTGTATTTCTTATTCTAAATTCTTGGCTCTGGCACCCAGGATACAAGGAGGGTTACTCCTTGACATGAACTGATTTTCAAGGAGTCCTCCTTCTAAAAGATAGGGGGAAAGCACTACTCGTGTTCTATGAAAACAAAAGGACTTCGCGAAAGCTAACGATGGGAAAGAGTTGCTATTTGGAAGTACTCAAAGTTCCCTTTTCCACCTCAAATAAAAGCCAGTCCCAAATCTTTTCACCTCTAACTGAAAAGCTGTCATGCCAATTTCTTGCTGCAATTTTGCCAATACAAACTTTATTTGCAGGCAGATAGTAACAGCGAAGCCCTGATTGAAAAATGAAAAATTGCACATATCTGTTGAAAGTGGCTTTTAGAGCGTAGAAAGCTAACTAAGTAAAATATTAAAAAGTTAATTCTCGACGAAAACGCAGATGGAAAGGTTCCTTGCATAAGATCTGATTTGAGGCTGCTGGGAATCATTTAGATAATGACGTTTTGTGGTAGTTCTGCCAAAAGCTTAATAAAATGGCTCAAATTCAACGAAAGAGACTATTTACATCATTTTGGCACTCCATCGATAACAGAGAAAAAACAAAATTAACGCTGACCTCAACGAGTTTTGATAGTACGATGCATTCTTCTTGGGAAGCAAGGTTATCCACGACGAATCTCTCTGTTCCATTCAACTGTTTTCCTTCCTGGTAAAGCTTCGCCCCCTACAAAAAATAAGGCACGATTACAGGTGGGATTTGTGGCCGAGCGGCACATACAGTTTCCGTTGGATGACTGAACTCAAGGTCGTGTGAGGTCATTATTCGGATGGATGACCTTCCAGATGCCCAACCAAGCAACTCAATTCGACGTCCTTCGGAAGGGACGCTTAACTAGGGGTCCCATGCCTGGATGCTAGACTGATTACATGCTCATTGTTATCGCTACTGAAAAATGATGGACGCTATAACTACAATAACACCGACTCATTGAAGCAACAACAACAACATCAATTCACTTCAATGAGATGAGCGTAAGTTGAGGGTCCTTGTGCAGTGAGGCTACCTGGATGCGGTATGCGGTATGCATAGTAGGCCTAGAGATTTTCCCAGCCTACTCTAAATAAAATGACGAATTGATGAATGAATGAATGAACGAATGAATGAATGAATGAATGAAAAGAAGGCTGTGGTAGCCCCAATGTTGGAACTAGTAATGATGTCTACTTAGAAGAAATGGCAAAATGAAACCATAATAGAAAAAACACCGCTCCTAAAAACACCGCTCCTAAAAACATCGCTCTGGCGAAGTGTCAGCGTTGAGGCAAACAGGCCTGTACGCTGGAATTCTTACTTTAAAAATTGGATTCTTCTGCCATTTCTTTACTTTCTTGACAACATCTGTGACCTTCTTCTTTGTTGCTTTTGCCTTCCCCAGATCATCGCCCTTCTCGTCAACCTCTTTCTGTCCTTTCTGTTTATTTTTCGCTGCTTTAAATTGCTCTCCAAGCTTCTCATAATCGTCTTCAATTAGATTTTCATCTTTCTGCTCCTAAAAAAGAAAGACGTTGAACGATAATAGATGGGTCAAAAAGTGTACTCCTTTTGGCAGGACTGAATATTTCCGAGAGGGCACGCAAGAAAGCGCAGGCCTACTTTTTTTAGGGCTAGGAAACTCTTCTCAACTTTTAAGAAAGCTGATTTCCGCCTATAAAATTGGCTCTTAGAGGAACATATACCGAAAAATTCAAGGCAAAACTGCTCCATTCCATGGGATGCGAGGATGGCTTCATATCCTTTATAAAACAACAACATGCATATCTAACAAACCAAGGGGACCCAAACGCTTTAAAGAGATGTAAGATTAGGCAAATCGTCGCTTGGAGACTGTGAAAAGCGTATTGCGTATCAAAGTCACTTGTCCAGTAAACTCGTATGACCCAGGGGGGGGGGGTACTCATTGACTTTCAATACGGGGGGGTCCATGCCAATATTTGGGGTCTGAAATTTTATGTTCAATCAATATTTGGGGTCTGTGATTACAACATGGACAAAAATTCAATATTTGGGGTCCACAAATCTGAAGAAAAGAAGAATCGTGTAATTTGGTCCTGAAGTTGCGAATCATGAAATAAATGTTTAGGTATTATTCAAAAACTGAGAAAGATCAAGAAGCTCAAATTGAAATCATTCAAAAACATTTCAGGGACCCCAGAAATAGATAACAATATTTGGGGTCTCCAAAACCTTAGACTCAATATTTGGGGTCCCCAAAACATCAGGCTTAACACTGACCTGACATCTGGAGTGAAACTGAATCCAGTATAGTATCCTTTAATCTATAAATTGTTCGTAGTGTGATTGTATACGGTTTAACGTTTCGTGTTTTTAGATATTGGCCATGGGGTAGTCATAGTCTTTCACTCCCCATGGTATCGTACTTGTAGTGTCGTATAGTAATTACAATTAGGCACAGTAAAATTCAAAGTATCTTGTAAAATTTAATATTTGAATAAAAAAAAAAGGCTTAATATTTAGGGGTCAGCAAAGAAATAGTGGCATGGACCCCGTATTAAAAGTTAGGGAGTACCCCCCTGGGTCGTATGATACTTAAAAGTTTTAAGTTAAACAGCTGACATTTGGAGGAAAACTGAGCACATAAAAACAAAACTCTACCTTGAGTTTCCTTTCCGCATCTTAGGGGCCCTTTACATGAGCAAACTCAGACCGGCACGAGTTTCAGATCGGCACGAGTTTCATTTCGGTGTCTGGTCAAGGCCCTTAGAGTGTTTACATGAGAAGGGGCGAAATGAAACTCGTGCCGGTCTGGGTTCGTTTCGGTCTTTCAGACCGATCTGAAAACTCAGGTCGACCTGAAATTCTCATGTAAACAGAAATTTTTTCAGATCGGGGCGAAATGAATAATTGCGGAAGTGATAACTGCACTATTGGGAGCCATTTTCATTGTTTGGTCGTCCATTTGTTTTTCTCCAGACACAAGAAACTATAACTAAGAAACTAAACATAAAAAACTAAAGCCTCCTGTTTTATTTTCAGGTTCTGAAGCAGCATTTGAACCATCAAACCAAAATAGATTTGTAATGCAGTACAAACATACAGTTGATTATCCTTGATTCAACTCTAATAACATCCTGTGTTGTTGATAACTTAACGCAACAATGAAAATAGGCCTAAATCCAAAACATGAGAAAAGAAACCATTGTCACAGTTGCCTCAATTGCATTCAACGCATGTGCAATGTGACGCTAGTATAATTTCAGACCGGTCTGAATCTCCATGTAAACGCAACGCAAAAAAGCAGACATGGCAAAATTTCAAACCGATCTGAAACTCGTGCCGGTCTGAGTTTGCTCATGTAAAGGGCCCCTTATGGGCTCGTAGTTTTTCAAAATGAAATGGTGTTAAATTGACGAATTCTTTACAGATTTTCTTCGAGTTTGCAGAGGATGTGTATCAAAAATCAAAATTCTATTTGAATCTACAATAAGACTATTTTAAATCAATATTGGCCAACGTTGAGATTTTACGTCTGGCTAAGCAAAGGAGGAGGGGTGGAGGTTATTGTGGAACATCCGGATATTTCTCGTAATTTCCTACGGTATAAAAGATTTATTGAGATCATACCAGTTCATCTAAATCTTGGATGCCTTCATCGAACATCGTATCTGGATTTGCGTAATGCTTTGAAACTACTAATAACTTCTCATCCAACTTTCTTTGGCGTAGATAACCTTCAGCTCTCTGAAATAGAAGAAACATTTTCAGTTAAGTTGTTAGAAATATGAACCAGCCACAGTCTCACTCTAAGAGGACAAAATACATGAATACATGTAAGTGTCATCATTGTTTGGAAGGAAACCAAGGAAAACTTGCTCGTCGTTTTCACTCATTTTTGCAGCTTTTTGGAAGGGGCTTTCACTAGAAAATCTCACATATCCATGGGAAGGAATGGTCGATTAAAGCCGGGTAAATCACTGAACTTAATTGAACATATTCGCAATAAAACAAGACAATTCTCAATATCATTGCTTTGATATTCTGGGAGCAGTTGCCCTTTAAAGGGGGGTTGCTTTTTAACTCATCTGGTATTTTTGCCGCTCCCTGGAAGAATTCCCGGAACAATAAACAAACAGAAATAAATATCAAGACAACATTACACCTCAAAATATTTATTTTCTTGGATTATTGCCAGCAATTTTCGGGGAGGGGGTGTGGTGGCCAGCTGCTTAGCGATACAAAAACAACAACAACGATTGCAAAGTTTAGAGACGACATTTAATCGAATGTGTTTGGGCTCCAGATACCAAAATGGTACGGATTTATATAGATTCCTTGGTCCGTGGTTTTAAGAGTTTCAAGTTAAATCTCGACTATGGTTAGGTTTTAACCTCTGCAATTGGCCTTACACAACATCAGAGTTCTGCAAATAAGAAACCACCACTTTTTCAGATCGGGGCTATGTTTATAAAACATTCGATCATTGAAACATTGAATCAACTAACTGTCCCGAAAGAACAGCCCGCACTAAGTTTCTTAAAACTGCTTCCTATATACAGGATTCTTTTCTTGCCAAAAAAATTTTTGGCCTCTGCCTATGGCACTAAATGGACTGGAATGGAATAAAACTTGTCTAATAGCCAAAGACCGGAATATTTTGTGATTTGTTCGTGTTTTTATGAGTACTGAAGATATACATGAGTAAATTCAACTTTACGAAAACACCATTTATCGTAAAGAAACTTGTTTCCTGCGCATATGTTGCCATTTTCAAAATTAATTTCCTATAACTCTGTCGAGAGATTGCAAGCCTAATGTATTTTTCCTCTTGGGAGATTAGAGACACCTTACGATTTTCAGTCATTTCGCAACCAAAGATTTTGTGTGTAAAGCTGAATCTACCTATGTTTCCTTGCTCATAAAAGCACGAGAAAGACCACAAAAATACTTCAATCTCTCTGCTATCAAGCAAAAACCAATTCAATCAAATCCATCCAGTACTTTGAGTACTACGATTTATCAAACACCAGAATTCTTTTTTGGCACCCATCTACTGTACTGTACAACACTTTTCAGTCATGGCCAATTTCATCTGACAGGTATTTAACAAAATAGCATGACACCAAATTTCAATTGATTATGACTAGATTTATTGACAGTTGAATATTTCCTAAACTTTTGATTGAAGTTTCTTGTCAACACTTGCATCAATTTTGGAATCAATGTCAGTTATCAATTATATGTTAAATCAAACACAACAAAGACTATTGACCAGTCTCTGACTGGAATGAAGTACATAGTAAATAAATAGGACAAACAAAGGCTTGGTTTCAAAAAGTGATCCAGTCCAGGCCATCTCTCGCTATTTTTTCATCCCCCTGTTTTTCCGCAAGAGGGACTTGTAGCAAGTCCACTAAGCAGATGAAAATAGATATTGTGGAGTGTAATGATACAAATATCACGATTTGATCTGAAAAACAGGGAAAAATTTTGGAGGGCTTTAGAGCTTCTATCACAGTTGTGCACATGCAAAATTCATCACACATCTGCAAAATGTAAACAACAAAGCATTGCTCGATCTAGACTCCTTTGTACAAGAGCTAAGAGGCTTATTACCTGAAGGCATTGAGTCCAAATAAATAGATGAGCGTTGACGCTGTCCTAAATTTTTGCTGACAAACTGCTGATGACTAGTCTGTATTATTGCAAAATAGTAGTAATGTCAATAGCATTACGGAACAAAGACATCTTAGTCCTTGCATTATCCTCAGGAACTTCTTTGGCTCTACCTACATGTATTTCAATGGCGATCTCAAATGACAACTTTTGTTTGATGATTGAAAAGAAGTTGATATGGTCATAAGCAGGCTGCTATTTGTAGGGACTCAATGTTAAAGGGCATATGTCCTGTTAGCAGTTGGTTAATACAACAAAGAATTTTGGAGTGAGACAACATTGTTTCTTGACTGCTTATTTCTGCTTCATGAATTTATACTGCTGTAAAATTCAGCCTTGGTCCTGTGCTTTGTACTACAAAGAGGAGATAATTGTATTGCATTAGCCAACCAGGTTCAAGACACATGCCCTTTAATTGCAAAACAATCTGACTCACTTTTCTTGTGGAAATTTTTTCTCCTTTGACACTGGATTGTGTCCTGTAGAAGTCCATATTGGCAATCATAATGGGATCATCGGGTTGAAACAAAAGATATGTTCTTGCATTGATTGCAGCTTCTTTAACTCTTCCACCTAAAAAGTAGCATGAGAAATATTGATGACTAGGATGTCACCAGCAGAAAGAAAGCTTGGAAAGAATGGAGGTGTTGTGGCACAGTGGTGTAATCCTCTGACATTGCAGCCAGAACAGTCAGGCAGACAGGGTTCGATCTCAAGTAGAGTCCCATCACTTGAACGCCATGACAAGGGGTCGCGGACTCGATTAGGCCTTTCCTACTTCTGCGATCTTAGCCCTTGGCGTTAAAAAATGCAACGTCGCCTTCACCTTTGGATTCACAGGGGAGATTTGTTTGGTTCAGAGGCTGAGCAGTGAGTGTTCAATTAACCCAAAAATACAAGAACTGAATCGCCTCCCAGTCGGCTTCTGAAACAATAAACTGCTCAAGAAAGATGTTTATATATATCCTTATTCTTTGGATATATGCTCATGTTTGCTCTTATGAAGCATTCCTGGAACGCATGATGAACAAGCTAGCTACCTGAGTTTCAGAGCAACTTTTGCAGTGCTTTGTTTATATGCTTCTGATTTTACCAAAGGGGCATGGAATTCTCTTTATCTACAATCGCAAATCGCTCTATACTTGGAAGTTGATCAAAGTAGCAGATCCTATTGTAACATTATCTGTCCTTGCTCAGAACAATGAACGCTGCCTTGGACAAGGCTAGACAGCAACATGATTTCTGTCTGATAGGTGTTAACTTACTTTCAAAGTAGCAAAACTGCAGATAATGATAATGATCTTCAAGATACTTGTCTCTCCTTCCACCATTGACCATTCTTAATTTGTTTTCACATCCCAGCCTGCATTGAACAACTGCTGTATAATGTTGAAACAACGCAACTGAAAATGATGCTTGTTGCTTGTCATGCTGTATTTCACAAAACGCCTGGCATTTCTGATGAGCACGATAATATTCGTCTAATGCCTCTTCAAAAGTATGTGTACAGTCTGAATATTTCTCTGCTTCGTATTCTTTCTCTCCTTGGAGGAACAAATGCGTGTGGTGTTGGTATTCCATAGACTTGGCGTTGACTGCACTCGCTGAATCTTTTGCCGTGTATGTTGCAAAGTTTTTCATCATGATTTTATCATCTGGGTGAACTTCTAAATATGTCAAAGCAGCATCAGCAGCATTCTGGTATTGATGGATCTGAAATCAAGCACAGAGTAAAGGGTCAGATTCTAGAACAAGTAGGAACAACCATCTGATACTGAATATGTGGAAATACATAACATAAATGAAAGGTTACCTAAATTGGGGACTCTTAGCCACACCACAACCATTTGCCATGATCATTTTTCACAACCATCATTCATGAAACTTTCAAAATCATCCAACATATGTTCGTTGCTAGGAACATGGGTCTTTCTTTTTAGAATGGGAGAAATTCTTGAAAAAGCACCTATTTCCAGGAAAGAAATATGTGCACTTTATTTTTGCAAAAATTGGTGTTTTAGGGCACTCCCTTTGGGGTATAATATTGTGTTCACACCAAATGAAGGGAAGGCCTTAACTTCTGTTGCATCTATAGGGGCAATGGAAAAAAATATCCTGCACTCTAAAGCTTCCTTTGCTGCAAATATATTGCCCACATACCTTTGATAGGCAGGACATGATGCTTAATAAAACATTTTTCGACAACCGCAGGAAATGAAAGAAATATATTTTTCCTGTCATTAAAATTGATGAATTGGAGATTTTCTCATCAAATGTGACTCAAATGTGAGGTGTTGCCATGGGTGGGGGGCTCTCCATCTCTCTCCATCAACCCCTTGATGAAGATATACATGCCCAAAGGCACTTCGTAGAACAAAAATTCGAAGCCTGCAATTAATTACTATTCCGTGAAAAAATAAACAATGACTCACAACCATTTAGTTTACCTTGTAAAATGCATATTGTATGTAATTGTACGGTTCTCTTCTTTCAAAAGCATCACGAACATATTTGGCAATAGGCCCTCTTCTTCCCAGAAATTTCTCGTGGCACAGATCTGCACATCTTCGGACTCTGATCACATAATACAAAATCAGACTGCCTCCATCATATAATCTATTCCTTAGGACATCACTTTTATCCACTTTTTCTCTGCACTGTATGATACAATTCGCTCCAACTTCAGCTTCTTGGCGATGATCAGCAATGGCCAGCATAAATGATCGAATTGCCGTACCCCAAGATTCATTCGAATACAATCGAATGCCATCGCTGTAGAGTTCATCGAAAGTTGCTGCAGGCTGCGTGTAATTCAGATCTATATTTTCTATCGATGCCTGACTTATGTCTCCAAAACTAATTATAGTTAACAAGGTAAATACAACGACATTTTGCAAAGAAGCCGCCATTTTACAGCTCTGTCACTAAATATAATCGCCTGCCTTGCGTTATTTTTCCTCAGGGCTTGACCATAGGGATATCAATCTCATAAATCCACGGTTCTTATTGGCTAAGCTAAAGCGGAACTCATTAAAAGCCGGAAATAAATTAAATTATGTATGGGGATTCCGCGATTGTTTTGATAATGGTGAAATCTGATTGGTCAATCAGGTGTGTGTGCTTGAGTTTCAATGAATCTGTGCACGACATGAAAAAATCAATGAGCACAGAATCAATTTCGTTTGAGGACGCACGGTTTGATGCATAAATGATGTAATCTGTTCTGTGGGCTTGTGCAGAACTCCGAACAAAGATATTCACTTGAAAAATTATGCTTTTATGAAAAAGTTTCCCAATTTTCCCAAAAATTAAATTTTCATTTTACGTACTTCTCCTTCACCCGTATTTTTTAGGCTCCTAAAATATTTCGTTGTTTTTTGTGGATCTACAGTGCTTTTGTGGACATTCCAGTAACGTTTCTTATATGTAATTCATTACACTTGCCCCAAGTCTGTCTCTTAAGTCCGTCTTACCGTTCCCTTTTCTGTAGTCCCTGGATCCGCCCAGATAGACTTGGGGCAAGTCTAGTACACGTATCTCTTTTATAAGAAACCGCTTATAAGAAAGGGTAGGCTCAATCTTTCCAAAGTTAAGAAACAACCCTATCTGAATTTAAAAAACTAAGAAACTTTTGTAATTGGCAGTTTTAATTTCCCCAGCGCACTCAAAAATGTTTTGACACTGTACAGTTACACGTATTTTCTTTAATAAGAAACTGCCCATAAGAAACTCAACTCTCAGATCGCCAAAAAATTAAGAAACTCCAGTACTGAGAAAATATTAGAAAATTATGAAATTTGAAAATTAGAAAATTAAAAAATGAGAAAATTATTTATTTTGATAAAAGAAATCCTTCACACATTTTTATTTTACTTTCATTTGTTTCCTGTATCATAGTACTTGTAAGGTAAAATGTCTTAACATTGGAAAGGCTTAAAAAACCTTGTTTTGAAATGTTCACGAGGGCACAGGTAGTGAACATGAAGAGTACTCAAAAAATGATAATTTTAAGAAACTGTCAGTACTGGCCCAAATTCTCAGTTTCTTATAAAAAAATACGTGCACTAATTTACAAAAAAATCTAGAGTTGTATAAGATAAAACTCTGTTCGAAGCACAATTTTACTATTATTCGTTTGTTTTAATTTACAAAACATTTCGTTGACGGTTGATATACAAAAATCATACATCTTCACCTCACTAAACTAATGTTAACTTTGAAAATATTTTGGAAAAAAAGGTGCTCGTTATTGCAAAGGCCCATTGCAATACATGTATCTCTTTATAAGAAACTGCTCATAAGAAATTCAACTCTCAGATCGCCAAAACTTTAAGAAACTTCGGTTCTTCAGTACTAGGAAAGTACAACTTTAGAAATTATTTATTATGATAAAGGAAATCATTCACATATTTTTACTTTACACGCATTTTCTTTCATAAGAAACCGCTCATAAGAAATTCAGGTTCAGACCCTCGGGTCGCCAAAAAACTAACAAGCGCAACAGTAGACTAGCTACACTAGTCCCTCGATTTCGCTGTTGTTGTTGTTGCTGATGGCCAGCTCAATGAGGGACTAGTTGCCAGAGAGTGTCTCAAATCGGAATTTTCAGAACGAAAAACCTGATTGTAATCTGATTGGAGCATTTCGGCTAAAACAATAGAATTTTTTTTTGTAGCCAATCAACTTTTCCTCTCTTTACTTATTTTTACTGGAAAACCTCCCTTTGAAGTAGAGGCCTGTTTGGTCTGAGTTTTTCAAGAATGGCGACCGGCGCTGTCGTCGCAGCTTGATCGACCTGAAGAGCAGAAGCAAATGAAGCTGAAGGAATTTAGCTAGCCATTTGGCATGATGAAGTTGGCACTGGGAAGAGATATTTGTTTGTGCTCTAACAGGAAATGGCAAAATGTAATGCTGTTGTGATACTTGAGAGGCATTTTCAAGACAGCAGTGAGTGTCAGTCTGTCAGTACACTGCAGTGTAGTGTAGGCCTACTCTAAGTTCAGGTTAGTGATTTTTTCGTTTACATTTGGCTCGTGTATTTCAATTTCAGGGCCTCCGATGACTTGGGGACCGGGGGGCCACGCCCCCCCCCCACATGTTTGCAAATCATGCCGTTTTGAAAGGCAGCTCATCACCATGTTATTGTGTTGTGGTAATTTTTTGTATCAAGTTTGGCCTGCCCCCCCCCCCCCACTTTTCTGATCTCGTCGGGGGCCTTGAATTTCTAATATTATCTAACTGCAAGCATGTTACTTGGCAATGTTGGGCTGTCGTACTTTATCACCTTAACAGTTGTTTTGGTTTGAATGCATTTGATCTGCCAAATATAACAATCTTAGATATTTTAGAAGTTTAGAATCTTTATAAGTTCCATATGTGATCCAACCCCCCCCCCCACCCACCCCGTGTTTGGATCACATACGAAAAGGAAAGGGTGATATAATTTTTTGCTTGTGATTTAACAAGTACTTGTTACTTTATCACATTGATGTTGATGTTCTTAATTCATAGGGGTTTGTTTAAAGCAAGATATCTGCTTCATTATTATCAGACCTTGCATCAGTATGCATTTAGGTGGCACTTTTCTTGGAGAGAGTTTGTCTATCTGATGCAGCAAATCACTTGGAGCAAATATAAAGAACAGTTCCCTTGAAAATTCCTTGTACTTCAGTCCTTCAGATACCACTTAACTGATTGCTAATGATAATGTATAATGATGATGAAATGTCTAATCTTGTCAAGTCTTTGGTTCCTTCCTTTATCTTTGGTCACTCTGAACTTTGGTCACTTTATCTTTGGTCACTTTGATAGGGGGGGCTCTCTCCTCGATTAGTTTACCTATTGAGAGAGCTCCTCCTTTAAATAATTCTCTCCGTGGTGAATTTATATATATATGAAACTGAAACTCCTCTGAAATTTCAAATTTATGTTCACTGTCCATGCTCAATTTTGTCAGAGTCATAAACTGTCTAAAATTCTTTCAAATTCACATGAATGAAACTTGGTATCAATGTGTTGTTTTCTTGAGTCATATTTTGATGATTACTGATCACAGCAGCAACAACAACCAAAATACTAATTCCGTGGTCCGCGTTTTACGCATGTAGCGCTTATGAAAACGAGGCTATCAAGTTATTCCGATTTCAGACACTGTTTGGCAACAAGTCTCTGTATTAGCGACAAATCAGTTCTAAGGAGCATACAGAGATTGTGTAGCCAGTCTAGCGCAACAGGGCATTTTTAAGGATTTTTGAGTGGTGGGGCATGTTTCAAAAGGGCCCACGCTCACCACCAGAAAATTGTACAGGGCTTATAGACAGGTGCTTTAGATGTGGTTCAAACATGTATCTTGAAGGTATCTTTTTGGTTAAGATGTGTTCTTACCAAGGACATCAGCTCAGCGGCGTAGCCTGGGTAAATTAATGAGGAAGTCTGGGGGCGAAACCCCCAGGGAAATTTTTAGGGCCACACCCTTTACTTTGGCTTAGAATGCATCTCCCAATATCATGCTTGCCACAAGCGACAAGAAAACTTTGTTGTTTTTGTGACAGTTGTCCTATGAACAGGGGCGCACATCATGGGGGGTGAGGGGGGTGAGACACCCCCCCCCAATAATTCTGAATATTCGGTCCCAAAAGTTTGAAATTCGGTCCCGCGACAACTTCAAGACCTCAGTTGTTAAAGAGGTCTTCCGGCAAGGGCAATTTTCATTTTTCGGGCGGAAATTTTGATCGAGACATCTTCCAATCAAGGCGTTATTTAGTAGGAGATCAATTTTCTTTTAAAAGCGTCAAAAAAATTTTCGCGCGCCTTCGGCGCGCTCATTTTCCATTATATCGTTGACGCCATCTTTGCAAGTATTCCCCCCTTCAACTTCAGGCTGCATCCGCCCCTGGGAAGCTTCGATGGCAATCCAGCATATCCAGGGACCGCGCAGCCATTGGGCTAGGGGGGCCAAAGCCCCCTCATTTTTTTCAAAAATAGGCCTAAAAACTTTTAAAAGATCAATGACAACGAAGAAAAACAACTTGTATACAATTTATGTGTCAACCATGGACAATTTTGCATGGTAATTGAAATCCTTTCTAAACCGAACTGTATATAAATATAGACGTAAAGACGCAAGTCTTTTTTGAAAGGGGCGTTTTGCGTTGTTCTAAAGGGCGTGGTCTCAAAAAAGTTTCGGCTCGCTGCGCTCGCCGTTCAGCCCCCCTCCCCCACTATAGCACCGCTGCGCGGTCCCTGAATATCGTAGCTTGCGTCTTAGTAGACTAGCTACACTAGTCCCTTGATTTCGCTGTTGTTGTTGTTGCTGATGGCCAGCTCAATGAGGGACTAGTTGCCAGAGAGTGTCTCAAATCGGAATTTTCAGAACGAAAAACCTGATTGTAATCTGATTGGAGCATTTCGGCTTAAACAATAGAAAATTTTTTTGTAGCAGAGGCCTATTTGGTCTGAGTTTTTCAAGAATGGCGACCGGCGCTGTCGTCGCAGCTTGATCGACCTGAAGAGCAGAAGCAAATGAAGCTGAAGGAATTTAGCTAGCCATTTGGCATGATGAAGTGGGCACTGGGAAGAGATATTTGTTTGTGCTCTAACAGGAAATGGCAAAATGTAATGCTGTTGTGATACTTGAGAGGCATTTTCAAGACAGCAGTCTGTCTATCTGATGCAGCAAATCACTTGGAGCAAATATACAGAACAGTTCCCTTGAAAATTCCTTGTACTTCAGTCCTTCAGATACCACTTAACTGATTGCTAATGATAATGTATAATGATGATGAAATGTCTAATCTTGTCAAGTCTTTGGTTCCTTCCTTTATCTTTGGTCACTCTGAACTTTGGTCACTTTATCTTTGGTCACTTTGATAGGGGGGGGGGGTGGGGGGCTCTCTCCTCGATTAGTTTACCTATTGAGAGAGCTCCTCCTTTAAATAATTCTCTCCGTGGTGAATTTATATATATATATGAAACTGAAACTCCTCTGAAATTTCAAATTTATGTTCACTGTCCATGCTCTATTTTGTCAGAGTCATAAACTGTCTAAAATTCTTTCAAATTCACATGAATGAAACTTGGTATCAATGTGTTGTTTTCTTGAGTCATATTTTGATGATTACTGATCACAGCAGCAACAACAACCAAAATACTAATTCCGTGGTCCGCGTTTTACGCATGTAGCGCTTATGAAAACGAGGCTATCAAGTTATTCCGATTTCAGACACTGTTTGGCAACAAGTCTCTGTATTAGCGACAAATCAGTTCTAAGGAGCATACAGAGATTGTGTAGCCAGTCTAGCGTCTTAGTTCAACTGTTAAAAATTCGGTCCCAAATGCATTTACAACCCCCCAATGATTTTCGGAATGTGCGCCCCTGCCTATGAATCAGAGCATGAGTATAATTTTTGAAGAAAGATCCTTTACTTTGGCTTAGAATGCATCTCCCAATATCTTGCTTGCCATTAGCGACAAGAAAACTTTGATAGATTTGATAGATTTGTGACAGTTATCCTATGAATCAGAGCACGAGGAATTTTTGAAGAAAGACCCGTTATGCTTTAGCTTAAAATGCATCTCCTGATATCATGCTTGCTAGTGCTAAAATGGAGGATTTGACATTTCTCAGAAATTCTTACCCAACCTATACACGGCTATTTTCTCTTCGGTTTTAAAGGAATCTTGAGGACCATCTTTCGACAAAAGTGGGGGTGCAATTGCCCCCCCCCCCCCCATGGCCACGCCACTGCATTAGCTAAGAGAAATTAGCAATTTAGCTTCAGGATGAGGAATTGAAATCTTTGCGTTGTTTGCAATTTAGTACATTTTGCAAAATGATCACGCTGTTTCGATACTGAATTATTTTAGGATTGAGTCTTAAGGGTTCCAGGCTTAGTAGTGGAGCCATTTCACCAAAGCATCATATGATGATAGAAAAGAGAATATTCTGTTTCTATTTGCCAGCACATTTAATCACATTTGCATTATGTTCGTTCTTTGGAAAGGGCCCCACAGTGGCCTAGGCATTTGGGGTAAAAGTAGCATTTTGCTCATCAGTGGTGGGGGAACTCATAGGGCCTGGTGGGGCAATTCCCCCACCACTGAGTATGTTAAAAAATGCCCTGAAGCGCGAGCATGTTTTTCTTTATTCTCACTTGTTTCCTGTATCATATCATGAGCGATAGGACATCAAGTGTGTGAAAGTTTTATTGGTAGCGAGCCACCTTAACCAATTGTTTTTTGTGTGTTTTTACCTATTTTTACTTGGTAGTGAGCCACCTTATCGCTGTTTCGTCATTTTGAAATTTTCGGCTGTAAACCACCTTAGCCTTAAATGTAGATCCTTACCTTACCTCTCAAAAATTAATGCAACATCACAAAAACTTTACAGTATAAGACCCTCCTCGTCACTTAAATCTCCAGTATCATCTTCCATGCATTTGGCACTTGTTATTTCGTTCTCAGTTCCATTTTTTTCTTTTAAAAGTTCTTCTTTACAATGTTCCTTTGTACTTTCCTCTCCCTGCTCAAATTTCTTGTTTACAAATTCCAGCACTCTGTCTTTCAATTTTTTCACATCTTCTAGCTCCTTACGTTTTTTCTCATTTTGTAATTTCCTCTTGTGTTTCAGAATAGTTTTCAACCGTTCCTTTTCGTCTTTGAATATTTCAGCAACTTGCTCTTTTGTTGCATAGCCATTCTCTTTCAGGCAATATATATACACGCCTCCTGGCATTCTCCTGTAAAAGGGGAAATGCCTGTGAACAAATTTTCATTGCATAAGATTTTGTTCCCAAACAGGAGCTGGGATCTTTGCCACCATCATTAGCTTAGATTAAGCTCCTCTCAGTTTCTCAGCGGGGAAATGATAAGATTAGACTTTCAACTCTATATATTCTTCAAAATACTGGGTGTCCCAAACAAATGTATTTATGGATTTGGTTGACTCCAGCGCTGTGACTTTATCTTCAATCAATGTCTAATCACTCCTATGTTCCTCGATAGTTAACTGGTTTGCAAGTGGACGAAGATTTGAGCTTTCAAGATTGATATTTCTGCTCTCAAAGCACCAATACCAACAAACGAGGTATCTATGTTCAAGTTAACTATCGTCTATCGAGGAATATTTTGAGAGTGATTAGTCATTGATTAAAGCTAAATGCACATCGCTAGAGTCAACCAAATCTGTATACATTTTTTGGGACACCCAAAACATGGTGTCCCAAAAACCGTGTACCATTTATGTGACTGCTGCAAAGGAGCTGTACGTTTTATTGTCCCATTCTTGATAGATTTGGATTGGATTGGCCGAATAGGACGAGTTAAGTGGTTGCTGCTTTGTGGCATAAGAAAGTTGAAAAAAATGATTGCTTTAAGAGCAGCACTTTCTTCAATTTCCAAAAATGCTAAAATCAAATAGATACTGCTAGAAAGGGTTTTATTGCATTTAGTCAGCACAGCAGCTCTGCAATTTGAGACATACTTTGGATTTTTATCACTTGAAAACTAAACTTTTCAAGATAGAATTTAGTCTTTTATTCTTACCTTCTACTGCCATCTGCTGTATGCATACCACCTTTTCTTTCAATTTTCTTTGTATCTTCTAAGATCTCCATAGCAACTTTAAATCCAAGAACTTTTACCACATTGGCAATCAGCCCAACCTTTGGCTGGAAAAACAGAATGAAGTTATGATGATTATGATGTGTTATTATTCCAAGAGGTAAATTCTTGTTAGCTAATTACAAAAAAAAAGAGCTATAAACACCTTTTCCAAGATTTTTTAACATTTTGTCCATATACACTGCAAAACAACTGGGAGGGTAAAGGAGTTAAAAAAGTGATGAGCCAATTATTAAACTACAAGCTTTATGCCAAAATGAATTGTTCATCTTCTTTCAGCCATACAAAAAAACTTTGCTCAGCTCCATGACTTGTTAACTCAAACAGGTGAAATGTTTATTGCTTAATTTTCTTTAATGTTATCAGATAATTTGCCATAACTAGTGTCAGAATAAATATTTATTTGTGGCAGATTTTGAGTTTTAAAGTTGCGGGGAGGGGGCAAACATCAAGAAAATGGCCACAGTTTCTAACTTAAGCCTAAATTTCCAAAAGACCTATTGCTTTGACTTATTTTTTTGACTTTTTGGAGAGAGTTTGATGCAGTTGCCCACAACCCCCAACCCCACCTAATAATTTTTACCTCTCTGATATTTAGCAACTGGTTTTGTAGTCAGCACAATTTTCAAGTAGAAAGTTTCAAATTGTACCAGAGGGAGATTTGGTATAAAGGGTTTGGTTGCTTGTCAAGTTATCTTAATTTGAATATGTACACCTAGCTTCTTGAATATAGAAAAACAGAAACTAATCAAATTTGAACATTTACAATAAACCAAATTATAAACTGAATTAGACAAAAATACATACAGATATATCACTTAGGTATCAAATCAAACAAAACCCACCCATTCTAAGACACATTGTACCTGGCAAACATTGCATGTGCATTGTATGCCATTCCATTGTTTCATGATTTGTTTAAAATTTTTGAGAGTTTCAGCTGATTTTATCTCATTTGAGAGGCCATTCCATACCTTCGGCCCCAAAGACTATTAGAGCCGAAGAAGGTTACTTGATTTGGCCTATAATGTTGCAAATCATACGGATTCCTCGTTGAGTGATTTATATGAATTCATAGAAGAATACGTTGATTAATTCCGTTTCTTACCTCTCCTAACCTGTAAGCAATTTCCCTTCCAAGAATCCTTGGATCAAGATCTGGTGAAGCATGAAGTATCTTGAACAGCTTCTTATTGTCATTTTTCCTAGAATCCGATGCTCCACGTCCCCTTCTTGAGTTAGAACCTTCAAGGCAAAAAGGAATTAATTTTAATCTATGGAGCCTATACAGTATTGGACCTGCTACAAGTCTCTCTCTTTTTTAGTCTGAATTGTCCGAAAAATGCGAAACGGAATGCGAAACAGAAAGTAATGCGAAACGGAAAATGTGCATTCTCTGTTTCGCATCATTTTCTGTTTCGCATTTTCCAGACAATTCAGACCAAAAAAGAGAGAGACTTGTAGCAAGTCCAATACAGTATCAAGTCTCAAAAAATCTAGTAAGAGTAGAATCTAAAGCTATGTTCATATTCATCATCGTCATAAAAATGCTACATAATGCTCTGTATTCATGTTTATCCATATTTTGCATGCATTTTAACTTTTCATACTTTTTGGGTAAGTATGAAAATGCTGCAAAAATTATGACACATTCACCCTGCTCTTGATCATTCCAGATAGAAAGAAACCACCATGAAAACAAGACCAGATGCCCTCCATTGTAGTTCTACAATGGACGGCATTAGTCTTGTATTCACAGCAGTTTCTTTTTATCAGGGGTGATCCTGAGTGCCAGACTGCTATCTTTGTTGTGCGCGCGGAAGATCTTCCACGCGCAATTTCATGTGTAACAAAGGAACAACAATAGAACCATTCTTCTTAAAACAATAGCAAGGCGCGCATCCTCCATGCGTACTTTGCAAACTTATCAGTCTCACCTGAGTGGTGAATGTTTCATCATTATTGTAACATGTTCATATTTTGCTTTTCAGTGTTCATGCGTGCTTTTGCATTGTCTAAAGTCTCCATTTTCAAAATCAACTGTCTTCAAAGTACATTTTCAAAAAATTTTGATTTTCAGAGTGGAGCAGTCAAAAAGCCAGGTGAAAATAGATACTTCCTGAACCTTGAATAGGGCCCTAAAGATTTAAATCTTGTAAAATTATGAAAGAGGATTCAAAATTTAGTCAGTTTTCTATGTTGCGCATTTGGGATGTCATGCCCATGAGAAGAATATGTGCGATTTCAGAAAATCAGGCAACAGTTTGAAGAGAGAGCTGCATTTGAAGCTAAATTATTTTTACTTGTAATTTAATCCAGGTGTAGAGTGCTGCAATAGAACTTACTCCTTTGTAAATGTTTATCGTCTCTTTCGTGACCATCATCTTTCTGCCTCTTATTTTTCCTTTTCTTTCCAAGCTTCTCTCTCAAATCTTGATGCTTACTACTTGAGCCTTGGCCATTTTCTTGTTTGCTATCTTCTAAAGAATCTGCAATTTTTTCCTCAACTTCCATTTGCATTCCTTCATGTTCTCCTCCCTTTGATTCACGAACACCGACATCTTCATTTTCAAGCTCGAATTCATTGTCAGAAATACCAATTTCTAAACCTACTTCATCATCAATTTCCATCTTAAAATTCTCTAAAGTAAAAGTGATATTTTTGGTCTTCAAGTAGCTGTCTGAAATAGGCCTATTATTACACTTGCATTGCTAGCAAACTGGCCTGGATTACAGTACTCTATGGATAGGCTCTGGTCCAATAAGTATTAAGCCTAATAAAGAGTGGAGGACGGAAAAAAGGAAGGCCTAGGCCTAAGCTCCTCTGGAAGTTTCTAGATCTAGCTCAGGCATGTTTGGCCTCACACACACAGACACAATCTTTCTCAAATCTTCGCAACTACCGTTTATTAGCTCTTGTCTTGTAGAAAGGTTATCTTTCCGCTTTTTCTTTAGGACCAGATCTGCAGCACTCTCATCTATCCAGTTGAAACGTTACAGAAACTGATTTTTGCTCTTTCAAAATTCAAAATGGAGGAGATGTGGCTACAATCTTTAATGAGCCTCTTTATCAAAACGAAGCTCAGTTTCCCGCGCATTTCGCTCTCATTTTTACGTTGAAAAAGTCTTATCAACAGATGCACTCTTTTTTTTCATAAGAATACTATAAATTTTTTCCAGCCTCAATATTCTTAAGACATTTTTCGTTTTGAGCCTTAACATATTCTTAAAGTATTCTTATATTTTCAAATCTGATATTGTTGGGGAGACGAGATCGCTTTGTCCGAGGAAACTTATGTGTCCCCCAGTGCAGTGGGTTAAAGCGCATGCGCTCATCAGAGCTTCAACCCCAAAACGCTACTGCGCAGGAGCTTTAACCTACTGCACGGGGGAAGCATGCGTTTCATTGGGCGAAGTGTATCTCGTCTCCCCAACAAGATATGGTTTCAAGGGAACATAGTTCAAAGAATTGTCATATCATTATGAAGAAATGGTCGAATGAAAGAAAAACTTAAGCAATTGTAACAATAAGAATCTTATGAACATCGCAAGACAGGCAACTGCTGGAAAATGAGACACAAATATGCGAGCTGAGGCTGAGCAATATTCTTATAATATTCTTAAAATTTGGATGATTCTGAGCCTGAATATTCTTATAAACAATATTCTTATAAAAAAAAGAGTGTATAGTACGCATTGTTTATACAGATCGCTAACAAGTTAAGAAACTCCAGTACTAAAGGAAATCCTTGGCATAGTTTTAGTTTGCTTTCACTTGCTTCCTGTATCATAATACTCAGAAGCGTGATGTCTAAATATCGGGAAAAGGCTAAAAACAAACATCGTTTGAAATGTTCACGAGGGCACTGACAGTAAACTTGAAGACAGTTATGGATCCTCTAAAAAAATTGTATGGAACTCTTGAGTACTCAAAATCTGACATGTTTAAGAAACTTCCAGTACACGTTTTTTTTATAAGAAACTTGGATCAGCACTAAGTACTAAAAGTTTCTTAATTTCGCATGAAAATTTCAGCGTTTTAGTAGTAAAAGTTTCTTAATTAGTTTCTTATTCTTTTGGGCCTAAAATTGCGGTATTGTTCGAGGTTGGGCCTTCTTCTCGAGAAAGGGCTTCCATTTTGCATTGAAATTGTCATCAAGAAGAAGCCATGCACAGCAAGGCAAAAATTTTCCAATTTTGCAGTTAAAAGTCAAGAAAAGACGAATGTACCTTTGTTAGAGAGACATAGAATAAGAGAGACATACAGAAATAAATTTTAGAGTTTCTTAACTGTTCTTGAGCGTAGTACTATAGTTTCTTAAATTTTTGGTCATCGTAGTACTAGTTTCTTATAAACCAGTTTCTTATAAAAAAAAACGTGTACTAGCACAAATTCTTAGTTTCTCAAAAACAAAATACGTATACATGATAAACACATTCACTTTGAATGCAAACAGTGGTCTCCTGGGAGCACCCTATCAAAACGCGCTCTCGTGCGAAAAAGATGCAAATTCACGCATATACAACAAGGAAATATGATGAAATATCAAACAAACAAAACATGAAATTAAAATGAAGAAGTAATAAGAGCCAAAAAGATTCAGTTTTCCGGCATCACAAAGCTATTGCCTTCGTAAAGAATAGCTTTGTATTGCTTTCGTAAAGAATAGCTTTGTATTGTGAGAGAACTGAATCTGTTGTTTTGCAAAATCCACCCTTGCTATTTTACCCTTAAATCATTGGGGGCCGCCAAACAGTGCGCCAATCTTAAAAAAAACAACCGTCAACTGTAGTCTTATTTCAGCGAAATGAATGCGTAGCCATAAACAACATTTCTGTTTGCTCGAAGATGTCAGCAGTGCGTTGTGGCATCAACGATTTAGCTGATGAAACATTATTGAAGACATTTTCATATCTCTCGCATAAAGAGCTTTGCAGATCTGTTGCCCCAGTGTGCGTAGCATGGCTCAAACTTTCGAGGGACTGGAGCTTGTGGGTAGAGATAAAGGAAGCAGATTACAGGGGTGTTCCTGATCATGGGTTCATTGCAGCAGCAACAGCACCTTGGTGCTCCCATCTTAAATGTATCGATTTTAAAGAAAGGCGCAAGTTGACAAAAGCTGATTTTGAAGCAGTGTTAAGAAATTGTCCGAAACTCGAAAGAATTTCATTCGAACGCTGCTGTCAAGTAAATGATAACGTTTTGAAACTATTTTCCAAATACTGCACGCGGCTGAAGCTGGTGAACTTTACGGGATGTGGTATATCGTCGAAAGCCATGGTTCATTTCAGGGGTAAACCTATGCAAGGGTTTAACCTCTCTACATGCCACGACACATTCTGCGATGAAGGATTGATATTTCTGGCAACAACTTTCAAGAATCTTTCTATGATAAACCTCTGTGATGCCAACGCTATCACAATACGATCGATAATTGTTCTCACAACGATACATTCAAAACATTTGACAGAGGTTGTCCTTGATGGTGAATGGATAGACGATGAAACTTTAAGGATGTTGTCAAGATGCAGCATGATGAGGTTTGATGAGATTCTGCAAATACAATTGAATTGAATTGAATTGACCAAGGGATTGAATTGAATTGCCTACCTTGTAGGAAGTGTGTTTATTTATTCCCAGTACTGTAGAGTAATTGGTGTCCTGTGACCCAGTACAGAGAGTGTCCCAGAACCGTACCGTGACCTAGCAGTAGGCCCCAGTTACACGATACCGGATTCATCATACACCGGATTACTTTTCGCATCGGATAGGGGGGTGCAGTTACACGACACCGAGGCAATCCGGTGTCACTCCACTCCGTTTTCGCGGAGTGAAACCACTCCGCTCTGGATGTGAGGTGAAAATGAATCCGATGCACTCCGCTCCACATTCCATCTCGTGTAACTGCACCAATCCGGTGTGACCCCACTCCGTTTGCTCATGTAACTGCACCAATCCGATGTAAACCCACTCCATTTGGGCTTTGCAGTTGTTAAAGATAATAGATTTAGACTTCGCAGTGCAGGGTGACTCGGTGTCGTGTAACTGCAATCAAAAATGGGTTCATGGCAATCTGGTGTCGTGTAACTGCAATGAAAACGGTGCGATTTGGGTTGACACCAATCCGATGCGAAAAGCAATCCGGTATCGTGTAACCCAGGCAGTCTCCTCAAGGTGGAGGTGACTATGAATAACTTTGTGGTTTCAGATTCCGGTGTTTATGTAATACGAGATCAACTGTTATACGAGTTGGCCACAGGGAATCAGACAGCGTGATTTCTGATTGGTCAACAGTAACAGACGCTAGAATTTGAATTATGATATACACAGATAAACAGGACTGGGTCACAGGACACCAATCATGAACACTAGGTCACGGATACAGTACACGGTAGGCGCCCTTGAATTGACGTGTTCATTTCAACTTGGGGTACTAACGGTACTAACCAATTTTTGTATAAGGGTGTGCTCCATAGTTTTGGATGAGCCACGCACCCTGACCCCTGAAAAACCCGGAGGTGTCCATCAAATTCTCAAAGATTCCGGGGGCATGTTGCTGCTGAGATGCAAAAATCTAGGGGTAGTGACAAAAATTTAACCTTATGCCTAAGGCCTTTGTCATACTACGACAAAAAGGCGAGGGGAGCTCCTCGTCTCCGTCCCAACATGACAAAAAGCCCTACTAGGGACGAGGTTGACATACCTTAGGAAAATGTTGTAGGTTAATGTGATTTTAGAATGGAACTGTTTCGCGTATTTGCATTCTCCCGCATCCTCCATACCATATCATAATACTGTGAGCATGGAATCGAAATATTCTCAGGTTTTGTGTCTGTTAGACATTAGAAGCGAGTTGTGTTTCTCGTCCGCAGTCACGGTAATAGAACAATTCATTCTGGTCTCAAGATCACAGTACGTTCGGAGATGCTTAGCACAATATGCTAAACGACGATTCCCGATTTGTTTCAACAGCAAACTTTGACACACACCCCAAGGAGCCCTTTCTGCAGTTCCTGCCCCCCCCCCCCCATGTAAGCTTCCAGCGGGCGCCTTTTGATCTTTCTACAACAGGTTGTAGATCTAATCTTACAGAGAATTCAATTTATTTTTTATTTTTCAGAGTCTTCATGATATCGCATTGCCACTTACTGACTGACAAATCATTAGGATATGTCAAAAAATTCAAGAGGTTGCGCCAGCTCAAGTTGAAAAGCGGGCTAAGATTCAGCGAAAATGGAATGCTGAAATTGATGAAAAGCCTCAAAAATTTGACCGGAGATGGCCTTTCTAAACTTCATTTAGGGGATAACCCCTGCGTGTCAGATGACTGTCTGTCGAAAATTTCTGAGAGGTGAGTTCAAGGGTGAGTTTAGGTTATTACGACACGTAGACTTGCCCCAAGTCCATCTCTTCAGTCTGTCTTACAGTTCCCTTTATGGTAGTTCCTGGATCCACCATTTCCTGGATCCGCCATTCCAGCATTCTGTTATGAGAGCTCTCTTGATGGAATGTTGGAATGGCGGATCCAGGAAATGGCGGATCAAGGAACTACCGTAAAGGGAACGGTAAGACGAACTGAAGAGATGGACTTGGGGCGAGTCTATAATATGACACGTGGAGCATGTTGTATGGGATTATACATTGTTGTAAAGAATCAGAACTATTAGACCTACTTTTGTGCATCATACCGGGTGTCCCAAAAAATGTATACAGATTTGCTTAACTCCAGCGATGTAAATTTAGCTTCAATCAATGGTTAATCATTCTCAAAATGTTCCTCGATAGTTAACTTGAACATAGATACCTCGTTTGTTGGTATTGGTGCTTTGAGAGCAGAGATATCAATCTTGAAAGCTCAAATTTGCGTCCACTTGCAAACCAGAGCTTTGGCCTTTTGGCCTAAGCAAATTCTTGAAGCACATCGAAATTATGAACTAAAATTAATGAAAATTAAGAAACTTCCCAATGGGTGACTGGAGGGTGACTCCTGGAAAACAGAATAACACAAGATCTAATATTGTTCTAATTTTATCAATACTATCGTTGATTTATACGCTGTGCCTTAAGAAATTGTTTAGGCCAAAAGGCTAAAGCTCTGGTTTGCAAGACGAGGCAAATTTGAGCTTTCAAGCTTAACATGTCTGCTCCCAAAGTACCAATACCAACAAACGAGGTATCT
The DNA here is from genome assembly GCA_039566865.1 of Aurelia coerulea. Classification (NCBI taxonomy): domain Eukaryota; kingdom Metazoa; phylum Cnidaria; class Scyphozoa; order Semaeostomeae; family Ulmaridae; genus Aurelia; species Aurelia coerulea. Next base: position 18,248,958 of record CM076960.1, on the reverse strand, counting down.
ATGTTCAACTAAACTATCGAGGAGCATTTTGAGAGTGATTAGCCATTGATGAAAGATAAATTCATAGCGCTAGAGTCAACCAAATCTGTTTACATTTTTTTGGGACACCCGGTAGATTTTACACCAACCATTTTAAAGATTTGGAACCGATGCTGGTATATAAATCATGCACTTCAAGATCCTCTGTTAGCTATGAGGCTTTGCGCGTTTTTGCAGCCTGCGAAAAGACTTTCAGATAAGCTAGGCCAGTGGTTGGCCAAGTGAAAAGTCAAGCAAAATGGTCGTTTCTTCGTGTCCTTTTTCGAGCCTGACAGGCGAATCTTCAAGCACTTCCCAAAGATATAAAGCATTCAGAAACCCTCTCCAGCTTTAAAAGGAAAATCAAAATCTGGAGAGGAGAACAATGCATTTTTAGACTATGTAGACCTTTCGTGGCTCAGGTTGGGTTCTTCAACTGATATTATTTTTCTGGAAAAAGAAAGCATTGTAAATAATAAAAACATTGTAAAAATCTGTAAATTAATGTATTTGTAGCTAATTATTCTGTATTTTATTTCTTTTGCACAAATTTTACTTAGATAGTAGGCTTGAATTAGCTCTTATTTTATAGCTATTTTTATATGTAATGCCTACTTTAAATAAATTGATAATAATAATAATAATAATCAACATGTACCATTTTGGCATTTATCACCGCCGCCATTGCTCAGCTTATGTTTGTGCTGTTTTTCTCACGTGCGGCGCGCAAAGCCCAAACGCACGTTTCCAATCAGTGGAATTTTCCGCGCGGACGGAAATTGTTTTGTTTACAAGAGAAAATGTTGCTCTGTAATTGAACAGAAATGTAGGGTTAAATGACTTTTTATTGTGTAAAATACCGCCCGCGCGGAAAATTCCATTGACTGGAAACTGGCCTTAATGGTTAGCAGAGAGTCTTTTAAACAAAATTTTCTTTTTCAGTTGTCCAAACTTGCAAGTCTTAAAAATCTGTTACAATTGTGAAGTGACTGACCGCGGCCTCAACTGTATATTTGATAAGTGCCACAAAATCCGTGAATTGCGCCTAAAAGGTCTCGTCCTACTTGATGGCGAGCCGTTCCTAAGGGCGCCGGTTGAAATGCCAAAGCTCGAACTTCTAGACCTGAGAAGATGCAGCTACATATCCGAAGATTTTCTTGTTCCGCTAAAGAACCAGATGAAAAAATTGACGATTCGAGATTATAATGGAAATTAAATATAGAGTCATGTAATATCTCAAACTGGATAAAGACATAATCGAAAAATCACCAAAATTTGATTGGAACGTCAATCTTCAAATTTTCAATTTTGGTTAAAAGATGATAGGCAAAATTGTGTTTCTGCTCATGAATTATTCTTCGATATGTTTCCGTTTGCGAAAAGGCTGTTTTTAGTGCTATCTAATTTAGAAACAAACTACAAAAATGCACAGATGAAGATCAAATTAATATTGTATCTAAAATAAGTATCTTAATTGGTTTTAAATGTCTGCAAATAATGCACATTGTCGTGTCACATTTTCCCAAAATTGAGTCTTTAGTAAAGAATGACGATATCCCTTCAATTCAAGAGAATGCTTCGAATAAGGTGTTTGAAGATGTTACTTCATGCCATCTACGGTATGTATCCTAAGTCATCTCTTAAAATATAGTCATCTTATTCTCTGAAGTAAGGGAGCGTTCATTTTCAATCGTGGTTACAGGGGCGGAGGATTTTTGACAGGGGTATGAAAATATTTCCCAGCACTATGTCGAGGTACGAAAAGATCGAGGGAAATTTTCATGGGGTATAAAACCATTTTGCTTGAAAAATATTTATATGAAATGATCAATCATCATTAAAAAGTAAAATTAACAGACATCTGGCAATGATGAATCACTGGACTGGTGTGAACATTGCCAGGGACAAATTGGCATGTGTGCATATATATTTTATACCTCCTCAAGGAGTTCTGGATGGGGTACCAAACCATTTTTCGAAAGATGATGTGGTAGAAAGCTTTTCTATATTCAAGATGGGGTATGAAATGTTGTCTACTTGTGTGAAATTATCCTCCGCCCTGGTACCCAGGATTAAAAATGACCGCTCTCTAATTGAAATCAAAACAAAGAGAACGGAGCAAGAAGAAATTTTAGCGATTGATTTTAAAATATAATTTTGGTGATTTTTCAAACTGCCTTTTTCTGACATACCATTGTAATTATTTTTATTTTAGATTTTAATTTTGTTTTACTTTTGCTTTTACTTAGAAACCTGATTTGCATTTATGTACCTTTTTACGCTTTTTTAGTATGGCCCACTGTAAAAACCATAAAATGAAAAGTATAAGATAAGAAGACTGAACGACAAAATTTATCTCTTTCTAAACTTCGATCAAATTCGAGCTTGCGACATTCTTAAAGAGGCATTGTCATCCAGAGTCCTTTGCGGGAATGCCATAATTTGAGACTTTCTTAAAATCAAATTTGGCTCGAACAGAAACTTTTTCCGACGACGATTTTAGCGCCGTAGACTAGATAAGCATTGCTTTTTCTAGGGCGTACAAATCAGTAAGTATTTAGTTTTAGCTGATTTGTGAATAAATATTATCATGTATTTCCGTTATACCAGCACCTCTAAGGGGACCATTATGGAAATAAGGTCAGCTTGAACTATGAATTCTATCCCTGCCACTGTAATTCGGGGGTGTTTATCTTTACGTTTTTAACCATGGGATATAATGCACCGTTGGTGTGGCCTATATTATGATCAAAATTGTATTTTTACTCACTGTGTTGTTTCTTTCCCACGGGATTGCGAGTAAAGCTAATAATCAAGTTTGAAATGAGACGTATCGCTGCGTGGGAGCTCCAACCATTTTAACAGTATTTGAATAATGGCGGCATTCGATTCCTTGCTGTGACGAGAGAAGAACGAAGGAATAGCAACATTATCAAGCTTTACTCGCAATCCCGTGGAAAAGAAACAACACAGTGAGTAGAAATACAATTTTGATCATGATATAGGCCACACCAACGGTGCATTATTGCCCATGTTTTAACATCAAATATCGCATTGTATCTATTTTTATGTTATAGAATTTGTAAATACTTTTAAATACCGTGGCAAATTGATACATACATACGTCCATAAGTACGTATATAAATCCACAGTGCAGTATTAGATCAACTCGCGTAAAACGTTTCGATCAGTTCAACTGCAGGGTGTCCCAAAAGAAAATTGTGCCCCGTTTGCCTGAAGACTGCGAAAAAACGGCAAAAGATTCTCGCTAAAATTTTGCATGATGATGCTCTTCAGATATTCAATTAAAGTTTGCTACCATCCCCATAAAATCCGTTGAAAAATGATGGAGCTATGACCTTCAGGAGACCAAATTTGCCCGATGACTGAAACCAGCGGTCGGCCATTTTGTCTTACTATTTTGCAGCGATAAACAGCTTCATGGATGGAAAATGAAACAGCAGCCTCCAATGTCATAGTTCTCGTGAAAATTCCGATAATCCTCAGAGACTTCCACTATTTCTGACCTCACAGAAATTATTTCTTACTTCACGTGAAGCTACTTAACACTGCAAAATAGTAATTGGCAAAATGGCCGACCATTGGTTTCAGCCATCAGGGAAATTTGGTCCTTTGAAGGTCATAGCCCCATCATTTTTCAACAGAACTTTACGGGGATGGCAGCAAACTTTATTTGAACATCTGAAGAGCAACATCATATAAAAGTTTGGCGAGAATCTTTTGCCCTTTTGTTGCAATCTTTAGGCAAACGGGGCACAATTTTTTTGCCACACCCAGTACTGCTGTGTGGCTCCATGGTTTCTGCCTTGGCCAAAATTGATTTTCAGACACTCTAAAAATGTCAGCGTGCCCGCAAAGGACACTGGGTGACAACGGGTCTTTAACAACTTTCATTCTTGTTCAAGATTTCAGTATTTGCTTTATTAGCAAATTTCGGACACAAATGTTTACCAAGAGTATTTGTAGAAACTTCAAACTGCTTGTGCAGCTTTTAGTTTTCACAGACACAAAATCAAATACATTTTACAAGTTTGCTTTTATCTTTAAACCTTATCCAAACAACTTCTTTCAATGATTCTTCCCCGCACAAACAATCTTAAATTGTAAAATTTGCCATACAAAAAATTGTTTGAACAAATTGATATGTTTTAATGAGGAGAGGAGAGAGATCCAGTTGCCGCACAGTAACCAGGGGGATGAGAGAAAGTTTATTAAGTTTGAGAAAATGCAAAGATTTAGCCATCCGCCCTCTTCCCAAATGGAGCACTTAATATCCTTCTTAAATCATACGTTTACCACGGGCACCGTGAAAATCAAATATTGGCCTATAATAGGCCTAAAGCCTATCTTAGTTTTTGTCCGTTATGGCCTAAGCCCTGGACTTGCTCCAAGTCTACTCCTCTGATCCATCTCGAGAGAAAGAAAGAGAAGAGGAGTGTCAGAGGAGTAGACTTGGAGCAAGTCCACCTAATGCCTAAAGTAGTAGTAGTAGTAGTAGTAGTAATTTATTTCACGTGGGCTGATAGGTTTCTAGCTATTTAAAGCTAACTTAGACCCACTATGCATGCCGCATCCAGGCATGGGACCCCTAGTTTAACGTCCCTTCCGAAGGACGGCGCGAGGTGAGTTGCGAGGTCAGGCCTCAGAGGTCACCCAAAGTCAACAGCCTTCGCAACATACCTCCAATACTTTGCTGTCTAAAGGATGCTTAGCATCAATTAGATGTTGAAAGCACCATGTTTGTTCTTCTTCTGCACCATGTTTGCTCTTCTTCTGTGTTCAAGATAAGTTTTACGCCTATTATAGGCCAATATTTGATCTTCGCGGTGCCCGTGCGTTAACACCATACCGGTACGGTTTCCTCTTCCTCTCCTCCCCAGTAACCAAAGTCTGCACGCAGGCTAGTACAGTTTTGATCGCAAACTCAAGGTGGCTCTATCCAAATAGTTGCCTAATTGAGCGATTAAATGTTACCCCCTGGAAATACTGTGTACATAATGGACGAGCACATCTGTAAATGTCATAGCAAGAACGCAAATGTTAGAGGTTGGTCTTACAATTCAAAGTGTATCGTCTTTTTAACTACTTTTTGTTCATCAATTATAAACGCAGCGAAGGTTTGAGATAGCAGAATTTGTGATGTGAGAAAGGCCCTTTGCATGTGCGAAAGACAAAATGGAAGAATCGATATAAATTTCTGGCTTCTTCAAGCAAGGTTGAAGAAAATGCAGTCTGTTGGAAATTGGCAGCATAATTCGTTCGTCATGAATTACTTTGGTGTTTAGAGTTTGGAGATGGCACAGTAACACGAGCGTTCACCCTCAAGGAAACGACAATCTCTATTCGTGTAACCAGCAATGCCGTACAACATCATAATTTACAAGCAATCTTGAAAATGTCTCTAACTGAAGTAACCCATCAAAACATTACACACTGCGTAACAGTATGGCCTATAGGATACATATTCCTCAGAACGGCTCATGTTATTTTCAATGCAATATTTAACATTGTCGGGTTGATAGGAAACGCAGTTTTATTGATAGGCCTAGTTAAGTCGAAACTCATTCGCCAAAACACGATGAAAGTTATCTTCTCACTTGGAATTTCCGATTTCGGAATCTGCGCCATTGTTTCACCCATGGTACTAGTGATACTAACACATGAGAACATAGACTGCAAATTACAACGTGGTTTAATGGTGATTAACTTTCTGTTTGGAATCAACACTGGCAATATGCTAGTATTGTTGTCAATTGATCGTGTATTACTTATAGCATGGCCTAGTTTCTACCGTAAATACATCACAGTGAAGTGTGCCACAGGGATCCTTGTTGGGTCCTGGATTGTTTCATCGATCTTTGCTATTAGTGCCTTGTATATTAACCCTTTAACGATCATCAAAGCGGTGCTTGCAACTTCAATGACGTATTTTACGCTCTCCGTGCTTTCGTATGCAAGAATATCATATACAGTACATAAGCATAAACGACAGATTCGCGTCAGCATCGAATCACGCCATAGCACTCGAAAAACGGAGGCAGAAAATACCACAGCCATGCCAAGGAGGAAGATTGCGGTGGCACCGACCAACAGGACACGACGAATATCTTTCAAATTGAAAGTCGAAGTCTTTGATGATAATGGAAGGCAAATGGAGACAGAGATTAAACATTGTGTTAGTGAAGAGATTGAGGAAGAGTGTACTCCAGCAGATATTGCAGAAACAACGAGCCTAAATGATGATGCCCAAGGGTCTAAGCCTGACCTATTGCAAATACCCCAGGAAAACGAAGTAGGAGAAAACCCGTGGTCAAACAGCACATCAGAGAATAAGTCGCTTTGCGAAAGAGACTGTGAAATTGTGGACATTGAAAAGAAGGCTGAAAGACAATCGCAGCACTGCATCTCTGAGGTAAAGGAAAACAAAGATGACATGGCAAGGGAAGCCCAAGCAAATAGTGGAGATAATGAAATTAAGTCAAACGGTCTTCCCCAACGAGAATCTACCAATTCCTTAAAAAGGCGATTAGACATTCGAAGCAAACTGCAATTACGAAAACAGCAGCAACGTCGAACTAACGCACAATCGTTTAAAAAGGAGCTCAAAGTCACGTGGACAGTAGCCATGGTAATAAGCACGTTGTTTCTCTGTTACATTCCTTTCGCCTGGTCGGCCATTTTGTGGGCCTACGAAGAATATGAAAAGGACAGTCATGCAAGTTATAGAAGACGAAGTGTATACGCATGGACTATGGCCTTGGCATATCTTCATTCCAGTTTGAATCCTGTTATTATAATAAGTAGAAATAGTGTTTTAAGAAAGACAATTAAGCAGCTAGTTCTTGATTTTGTATAGTGTCGTGATTAAAGTAATGTCTGTGTGTACTTCTGTTAATTTTGCTTTTTCCTCTTTTGTTGGAATATAGTTGCAAGAGAGAGACGGCCTGGAGGCACTAAATTCCTAACTCTTGATAGATTCCTCGCGCCTGGACCTCAGAAGAATCTCTGGGTTGTTCATGATGGTCGTCAAACCTTAAAGCGGCATGCTAATCACAATGGTGAATTGTGTGCTCTTGGGCTGTCCCTCTCTTACGACTATTCTTGGAACGATTTAAATTTAAATTGTAAGTGCCATACATAGTGGGAACTCGCTGACTATAAGTCCTTTCCCACTATGGATGGCACGTAGTTAAATAGCCTTGTTGTTTTTGTAAATAGTTGTTGTTTTTAAATGAATAAAGAAAAAAAAACGAAAAAAAGTAATGTTATGGTTGTTGACTCGGCAGGAAGCATCCCCAGAAATATAACAAATACCCTGACTCCAGCCCTGACCCTCTCTCATTGAACCTAAAGCCCATGACATTATATCTTATATATGTTGGCTCTGGTACCTAGGGTAATAACGTGCAGACGTCTCGGGCTGTTTCTTTCCCGTTTTTTCCCTAAGAAACATGTACTTCCTGGAAGACTTTAACAACATGTCTTTGAAAGCAATCCACTTGCAAATTTAGGAAAGACACTTCTCCAAATGGTAATTCCGATAAAAAACATCTACTTATAAAGGCCCCTGCAAACATGGCAGCATTGTGACTTCGTTATCTCAGGGAGACGAGTTACCTTCTGCATGAAATGATGAGACCATGGGTAGTTAGACACTGCTGGTGTGCTTCTATGGAAGAGCGCTGGGTAATATGTATCTGCGGAGGAAATTTTTTATAGCGCTGCGGAGGAGATATCGAAAGAACGAAAGGCAGTTTTCATTCTTTCGATATCTCCTCCGCAGTGCAAAAAATTTCCTCCGCAAATACATATTATCCAGCGCTCCTCCATAGAAGCACACCAGCAGTGTCTAACTACCCATGATGACACGGATCAGATAAAAGATCGTTAACACAGTTATTGCAGGAAATCAGTAATTTTAAGACTGACTTTAATTCATTTCCATTTTAGATTAAACCAACTTTACTAGAACGATTCTTTAACATAAATACAACCTCAACCAGCTACTCCATTACATTACCATCACACTAAAATACCCTTAAATCAATGCCCTGGTAGTATATTTGGATATGGTACAGAAGTAATTCGAAAGTTAAACAATCTTAAAGGGGCTCCGTCGTCAAAATGTAAACAAAACGATGATTTTTGCAGTTTTTTGAAAGGTGATATCACACAGGATTTTCGTATTTTTTTCAAAATGAAAATTGCTGTTTGGGCATTAATCATTGTACTTCACTAAGGAACAAACCAAACATTCATATCTTCTACGATTGCTCGGATATAAGTGGATTTTTAACGGTCACTTATTTGTGGCTTGGGTGAAGCCACCAAACAAACTGCAGAGAACAATGGATGAACAATGGATAATTGGTGACACGTGCGAGTTTACGGATTTGTTTACTGTTTGACGACGGAGCCCCCTTAAGTTTCCACTGAACTTTTTCAAATCCCAAAGGAAACAAACTATTCATTCATCATAGTCCTCTGTTCAAACATAACTTTTGTATGTTCTAATACAAATATTTTAAATTCATTTTTAAACTTATGGTTAAATTCGTACAGCATTTTAGTTTAGGTTCATTTCATATTCAGGCACTTAGTGAGTTGTAGGCATAGTAGAAGGTAGACTGATTACGATGAGTCCCAGTAATCGCTATCCAAAACGAGACTATTACGCCAGACCGAGACCGCTCTTACTGGGACTCATAATATTACGGCAATATTTTTGGACTGACTTTTTTCACTTTTGAACGCCCTTGGGAACGAGGCTGCTATACACAGTCATGTACAAAGTATACAACCAAATGCAACGCCATTAGAATCTCTGCAAATTCGATTGATTGATGTTGACCAACGGAAACTCGAAGCTCAAAGCAGAGTTTCAAGGAGTTTGGCCGGACAGAACAAAGTCTTACGAACAAGAATACCATGAAAAAAGTTGGCGACAATATAAAATCTTGTGCGTAGGTACTATTTTGCTGCTTTCGCTAAGCATTAACTGATTTATTGTGAAGTTTTCAAATCAATGTGTTTCATTTGAAAACTACAAATGTTTGTGCTTTTCTGCCTAGGCCCTTATCGAAACGAGGCAGTCATAGTCATTTCAAAGTAATGGCGTTTGATTATGAGTCGTAGTTAGGAGCGTCCGGCAGTATTTCAATAGCGATAACTACGACCATATCATCAGTCTAAGTAGAAGAGGACCTAAAAATTACAGAAGCACAGTTTAGGTTCATTTATATTCTGCCACCAGAAAGGTTGCATACAATAGCAAAGATTAGAATGCCATCCTTACTTCAAGCAACATCAAAAGTTTCACAGCTTTGCATGGTGCATTGTAGCAATTTTTATTTTGCTAAAAATTCGGGGAAATTTTTCTGATGTCGTCATGAGGATACAAAAGTTCCCTCTGTTAATACCATGTCCTTCTTGACCGGGGCAGGGGTGGACACAATTAATCATAGTCTGTTAAGTTTTCACGAGAAAATGCCTGTGAATGATAATAATAAATCAAAGGGTCTCCCATAATCAATTTGCGTTATCGCAAACTTTTAATGCAAAATATTTGTCGTGTAGTAGTTTTTTCTTGTTCCTTTATCTGTTCTTAGCAGGTGCTCCATAAAAATGACAAGGTTCACTTTAAAATGAGCAAAAGGAAGAGCTAAATTGTTGACAAAGAATCGAAAATTGACAGAATTAAGACACTCACTGTCAAAAGTACCGGCAGTTACTGCAACCTATATTTGAAACGAAAATGTTATATGTAATGTTTCATAGACTGTGCAGTGCAATCTACAGACTGAGAATGCAAATTTTATAATATAACGTAAGAAGTGTGTATTTACATAATCTTGTAGCATTACTTCAATTTCAACTTTTCTTCAATACCCACTCATTAGTACAATTGTCATTGCTCTCTTCATTCCAGTCTGGAAATTAGCGTTTGCTATAATCCTTCACTGATCTAAAGAAGAAATGAGAACATTCGTTCAAAATGTATAGAATCATCCGGCATCAGCTGACACGGTGAAATATATTTATCGTGAGTGGGCTACCACATGTCGAGAACTAAAATGTGCCCCTGCCTGGGATCGAACCGGGGTCTTTGTGTCAAGAGCTTCTCCAGCACTCTACTGCGCCACTCAAGCGCAATGAAATGTTGGAGAAATCTGAAGTCATTCGGGTCTTGCACCACGACAGAAGCCATTTTTTGTTTTTTCGTGTTTCGGCATTAAGCCTTCATCAGAGCCATGCATACGTATATAGAATCATTCGGCATCACCCCGGGTTCGATCCCAGGCAGGGGCACATTTTAATTCTCCAATCGTCCAAAATGTAGATATGAAAACTAGGCCCACTCGGCGTGGCCTTTTGGCTTCGCTGTAGTTCGTCTAAGTGGCAGTACTTCAGCGGAAAATGTAACTTCGCGTTAGTTCGTCCAATGAAGCAGTACTAGGGGCTCAGTCGTCAAACAGTAAACAAATACGTAAACTCGCACGTGTCGGGAATTATCCATTGTTCATCCATTGTTCTCTGCAGTTTGTTTGGTGTCTTCACCCAAGCCACAAAAAAGTGACCGTTAAAAATCCACTTGTATCCGAGCAATCGTAGAAGATATGAATGTTTGGTTTTTTCCTTAGTGAAGTACAAGGATTAATGCCCAAACAGCAACTTTCATTTTGAAAAAAATACGAAACTCCTGTGTGATATCACCTTTCAAAAAACTGCAAAATCATCGTTTTGTTTACATTTTGACGACGGAGCCCCTTTAAGCGGAAATGTATATATCCACAGAATGGCCACTTGGATGATTTTGGGCTTTGATTTTTCCATGAAAGTTTGCTTGCTCATGATGACGTGAAAGACGTCAGCCTGCTGAACTGAAAAGCAAGTTGAGGTGCAGATATAAAAATCCATTTCAGTAAAATGTCATATTGGGTAAGTAAGAAACGTGTGGCATTTCTTTGTAAACAATACAGGAAACGCTATCTTAATTCGTCAATCTTTAACAGACCATTTCGCAATTTGGAAAAGGGACTGAGGATAGCGCGGCCGATTCTGACAGCCTTGGCAACAAGTAAGAAATCTAGGAAATCCCCTCTTCTGCAGCTGGGCCTAAACTGAGCCGTTTCAAAGTCGAGGGAAACAACTGAAATAAAATGGCTCAAAACACATTCACAAATGAGCGAAAAGATTGCAAAACGGCTAAATAATCCAAAGACAACACTTACCATACTAAACAAGCATCACATAACTCTTGGAAGTTGCAAATAAATCGAAAATAGCTCGAGTTTGGAGAGAGATGCGAGCGAGCCGCCAACCGTACACTTTGCACTGCAGAAGAGGGGATTCCCTAGATTTCCCTGTTGCCAAGGCTGTCAGAATGGGCCGCGCTCTCCTCAGTCTCTTTCTCCAAATTGCGAAATGGTCTATTCCATAATTGTACTTAATCTTTGAGATTCTGCTCATAATTTTAGGTGCATCATCAGTTCCCACCCGGTCCTTTTGAACTCGGGATTTAGCAAAAAGACCCATTTTTCAATTTACCCAAAGCCAGGAATGTAGTTTGGCCGGGATTGTAGCTCGTGAAACTAACTCGCTAGTGGTTCTGCTCTCAGTCTGCGACAACAAAAATATACCAACCTCGTGCGGACATTAAGGTGAACGAAAAGGAAGACAACTCCACAGATGATGCATAATGATCCAACGACTATATAAGCAATTCCAAGAAATGGATTCTTTCCACCGATCCAGGATGAGGTTGATAAAATAACACGCTTCTCGCCTTTGAAGGCAGTCACAGAGTACACTAAATAAAGTCAAGGAATAAACAATGAAGGTGCGAGCTTATCAATGTCCTGTTTAGTTAATTACTTTTAAGTTGCGCCAAAAAACTATCCACTTTTGGCACTTCACGATAAATTGTACACTGGACCGATTTTGAAGATGTATGACTCCATATTTAGCAAAAAGCCTGAATTACATGAAAGGCTGTTTGCAATCTTTTTGCAATTTTTTTCCTGTTTTTGAGCTACAAGCGAGTTTCCTAACATTTTCGTTTTCGAGAAAACTAAAAACAAACGAAAAACTTCAATCAACTTTTCTAAAGATTCGGCATGAATGGACAAAGACAAAACTTCTTGGTGGTGATTTGGGTACTTTGAAATCGATTAGTTAAATCTGCTGCACAAGCGTTAATTCGTGGACAGGCCTGTTGCGAAATTCTGTAGGACTTGCAATTAAATGCTACGCCAAGCCGTTCCCCGCATCACAAATTCAACAAAACTCTGTGCTTGCTTGACCTCATGACGCTTACTGCTAAAATCTTATTTACAAAAGCTACAAAGATTGACAATAAAAGCAAGTTTAATACCTAAGTAGGATTATCACCAATAATTCAGAGTTATTTAGGAAGATCCTTGCTTAGAATTTGCTGAACGGCTATTCCACAGTTTCGCTACTCTTTAAGAAAAACATTATTGGAATAAGATTCCTTCTGCATATTCTGTGGACATAGAGAGAGGAAAATGTTTTCACATACGATAAATCATTGCTAAATCAGTAAAAACAGGCACAAAGAGCACGAAAAGATTGCTTGGAAAGGATACAGTTATTGATCTCAATTTCATAGCTCCCAGCTGCCAGTCCATTATTGATAATACGATGCAATTTTCGGAAAGTTGGGAAAGATGCTACTCTCATCCAAACGATAAAATCTTGGTTCTTGAGCCCATCTTTCATCTGCCAAATGGGCTTCGTCCATCTTGGTGGCTTAGCAAACTTCTGCAATTCTGCGGTCAAATTTTTGCCACCGTTGTTGAATTTGTTTTCTCTGTCACTTTTCCATGCGATATTTTTGTCACTCAAGGGGACAGGCACTTTGGTTGTTGAATTCTTCACATGAAATAGCTTGAATGTGTCTGAAAAAAGGTTCTGGTCGTCATGCTTGGTAACTTACAAAAATGTTTAGTACGCCGTATTTTATGATCTTTTTCTCATGAAATTCCCATACATAAGATGTGTTTTGATAATATCAAAGATTATTACCTGATTGGCATTTCAAAAATGAGGAAATACAAGAATCCCGCCAATCTCATTAGTTAATTGCACATTTCCCGCGGTTTTCCCGTAGCCTTGTATAATACGATACAAGGACGCGTTTTTGTCACCACAGCAACTGATTTGGGCCTGTGAGATTTACAATAAACTTAAGCGACATAACTGTAACAAAATGCGTTTGATAAAAGGATATAAGTCGAGATTAGAAGCTGTCAGGTAACAAAACTGATACTAACCGGTTTTGTGGTTGCACAGGAAAATATAAAGCCTTCAGTCTTATTGCACAGCTCGCAAGCTCGTTCTGTACTTTTAAGACCTCAGGCTTATATATTTTCCTGTACAACACATAACCGGTTATTATGCATATATTAACTAAGGAAAATTCATGAAAAATTCAAACTTCTTACCAGCGAACATACTGTTGGCAACATCACCATATTTATATTTTCCTGTACAACAAATAACCGGTTAGTATGCGTATATTAATTAAGGACAATTCATGCAAAATTCAAATTTCTTACCAGTGAACATACTGTTGGCAACAGCACCACATGGGGCAACGGATTTGCTGACAGAGTTATTGCCAACCTTCACATTAGCTGTTTTAAATGGTTCGCAATTTGCAGCAACCGTCGATGTCAAAGTCCCATAAAGTTGCGAGTCATCTCTTGATCGCACGTATCTTCTGTGGTTCTGAGAAAAATGAAAGCATCAATTCAATTAAGCGGCCTCGTTTTGGAAACTCATCAAAATCTCTGCCTATTCTTCATATTCAGTTCAGTTCAGTTTCATTTTAAAATTCCACAACATACAAAAATCCATTAAACAAACTAACATGAAAGTAAAATTATAACAAGTTACAAATACGACAAAATAGTTGATATAAATAATTACAATAAACTAGAAATTAGTATGGGGAGGAATTTCTTAAAGCGAATAACCTGAGTTAAAAGATGAGATCTCACAGGTTTATAAATAGCCTATTGTATTTGATAATCCTGCGAGTGGCAGAAGAATGCAAAGCCAAAGAAAACTATGGAGCTATTAGGTGTTTCTTTGTCCTATTTATAGACAAGCGCTATATATCTCAGGTCATTCACTTTAAGGAGGAGCTTTCTCAATAGGTAAACTAATCGAGAAGAGAGCACCCCCTGTACTAAAATCCTATTAACTTTTGAAAATCTTCAAAGAATGGAAACATTTGCTCTAAATGATGAGACCAGTCCCAAGGCATACCAAAGGACCCCACCAAATGCACACCAGAGCATGAAATGCCCAAGAGAACCTGAAAGGCACTGCAAGAGTTCAACATCCAGCAACACCTCAAGACAAGCCGATCAGAGACACCATAAGGCCAGATTGGTACTCCAATACAGCCTTAGATGACCACAACCAGCCAATCCCAATAAAATTTTTGAGCCCAGATTTGGATTTAGCATCCAATTCAATTTTATTCGCAGAATACAACAGCCTGATACAATGTAACATAAAAATATATGCATTCTACACGACCCAAAAGAAGTGGAGCTTATCTAGCTTGGGCCGTAAATTAGAATTCAAAAGGATATACGAAAAAAGAAAAAAATCCTCATGGTCCAAAAGCTAGGAATTCAACAGTAAGATATATTTTTGTTTGTAAGGAATGTTATTGGTTTGTAACTCTTATTAATCATCTAGATTTTTTATAGTTCATTTAGGTATGTTAAGATGATGTTTTCTTTAAGTTTTTTACCGAAGTGTCTTTGTTTGAGATTGACTTTAAGGAAGGTTATTCCACATGCAAGCACCAATGTTCTGTATGGTGTAGTCACGCCATTTTTTATAAGAGTTCACTATTTCATTTGAACATGCTGATGTTTGTTTTATTTATCTCACTGAGACAAATGCAGTTGAAAGATATCTTAAATTCACTCAATATGAATTTATAAGTTCTGTTGAATGTTTATTGAGACTACGTATATTTATTAAATGAAAGATTGATATATCATCAAATCATTGATACAACACCAAACTTTAGTCTTGTTACATGTTTTTAAACTGCTGGCACTTGTGATGTTGATTTTATGACAATGTAAAGTTAAACAATTTATAAGGGATTGGACAGTGACAAATCATTCCAGGTGAAACTTTACACCCGTACTTATTTTTCACAGTCAAATCTCTTATAGATTTTTAAACTTTATATTGTCATGAAAATTAACATTACAACCACTAGCAGAATGATAAATCGTATTCAGACTAAAGTTTGGGTGCTGAATCTGCTCTCTAAACTTTCGTATGAAATAACTTTGAATAATTTCCAAAATTAGGCTGACAACTGAAGTGGTATATCAGTGAAGAGATAAGATTATTGAGGTCCTTTCTATCTTGATAATACAACATTGATCATAAATAGCTTATCTACTCTTAATTTCAAGGTTGATAATGAATTGTGAGCAATTCAAAATGTACAGAAAAATGAACTGTGTCTTCTTTTTGGCTTTTAGGGTTCCAGCTATTTCATTCAATTCTGGAAAAGGCCTAAAGCATTTCCTTGCATGGGCTAAACGAATCTCCATTATAAAATGTGGCCAAAAATTACAGTAGCTTAACATTTTTGATACCCACTTGCAAGTTTCAGTTCAGTTTCAGTCATTATCAATTAAATCAATCAATTATCAATTAAAAAATGGCAAGGAAACTTTGTAGTAACTAGAGCAGTTATTAATTCATATTGTTGGGTTTCCTACCAATCAAAACAACTTCATGCAGCTCCTATCGCCCTCGAGATTGTTTTTACTCATAAGCAATGAAAGCTTGGTCTTGTTTTTGCAACTTGGACTGTTTCCTTTATGAGTAGACTGCACATTTTTTGATGCACTCACTGACAAAAGTCCCTTGAAACAAAACAACCAAGTTTGATGCTGGGAACCTCAGTGACGATGAAGAAGAGGGTCGGTACATATATATCGCAAATACTGCAAAGATTCTGCAGTTCTTTCAAGTTTCTAAAGAGTTTGTTTGGGTTCTCTTCATGGTTAGCCTGAAGCTCAGTGGTGCATGGACTGATGCAGAAAATTTTTGACTAATGTCACAAAATTAGATAGTTGCCGTGCAGTGCTGAACCGTACAACAACATCACCTCAAGTGTGACTTCGGCTTTGGGATTGGTATTGCTGCAACACGTTGTAAAGTTCTCAACAATGATAACATAACAAGGACAGATCTGGTTAGACAATAAATAGCACGAGTTGGCTTTGATTGACACCACAATTCAAAGCGATTAGCGATCGCAGATAAAGAAAATCCTTTCAACCAGTAATTCAAAACAAGCAAAGCTGCAAAAGTGTCTCTGAAACCCAGGTAGCTAGCTTGCTCGTTGTGCATTCCAGAAATTGTTTTAAGAGCAAACATGAGCATAAATCGAGAGAAGAAGGATATATCTACACATCTGCCACGGGCATTTAATTTATTTGATTCAAAAGCCGATTGGGAGGTGATTGAATTCTCTTATTTTTTGGGTGTAATTAAAACACTTTACTGCTCAGCTTCTGAACCAAGGAAATAAAATGCCCAAGGTAGATGCTTAGATATATCCTTTTTCTTTCGATACACACTAATGTCTCCTCTTGAAAACAATTTCTGGAATGCACAACAAGCGAGCTAGCTACTTGGGTTTCAGAGAAACTTTTGCAGCTTTCAATTTCTGGTTGAGAGAATTTCCTTTGTCTGCAGCCACTAATCACTTTGAATTCAGGTGTCAACAAAAGATCTCATGCTATTGTGTTACAAAATTTGTCCTTGTTTGATAACATAAGTATGTCTCACTTGGTAGAAATTTGTCAAGCCATAATACATGTACACTTTCCCCTCAAATTTCTTGTCAAGTGTAAACTTGATCAGGCAAGGGGCACAAATTTTGCCAATATTGTTCTTATCTTCAAAAAACTTTGGACATTTGTTGCAATTTGTGTATTGAATAACCTTTTCCTGCACCTGTGAAAAATAAGAATATTTTTGTCAATTGTTAACCTCAAATAGACAATTCTAAAAGATACTTTATGAGTGGTGATGGCTCTGGCTCAGTGGTAGCACACTGGATTACCAATCTGACCATAGGTTCCAAATCTTTAACTCAGCTTAAAAAGGTGGGTGTAAAATTCAATGATCTATTTCTTCTGATTGAATGGCTTGAAAGAAACTTTAGATACTTATCTATAATTCTACCATTGGACTTTCCAGAAATTTTGAATATTTTTCAAAATTATAGCATATTTTACATTTCAGCTCATTTTAGGATGTGACATCATCAAATTTCTAAATCATAAACCAGATGAGCGACAGACTTTTGCTTGATACCATATTGTAGGCATCCATGAACTATAGTTCTCTTTGAAATTATTTCATGTTGCGTCAAACAGAAATTATGATGGTTTTAAGTTTTTTTGAAAATTTTTCTTGAATTCTTGGAAAGAAAGAAAACACTCTAATTCTGAAACTATTAAAGATTTCAGAAAAGTCCAACGGTAGGATTATAGAAAAATAGCTAAAGTTTCTTTGAAGTCATTCAGTTCAAAGAAATAGGTCACTCAATTTTACACCGGACTTTCTAAAGATTTGGAACCTATGTTACCAATCTGAAGGGTTGGTAGTTTGCATCCCTGCTCTGCTGAACCTGCTACATAGAGTGAGGAGAGTTTCCACCTGTCTGTAATTCCAGGATAAAGAAATCCCAAGGTGTGGTCAGATCAAGGGGAAGGACCAGGGCACTACTTCGATAAGCTTAACTTCTCAGCGTCCTCAAACTACGGGCGGATGCTAAGTAGAAATACAGAAAGAAAAAAAGATGATCTGAAAGAAAAGTTATCTGTTTAACAATATGTAAAAATTTCTATAGAACATGCAAAAACTTAAATTGATCAATTTCACAGCCATGGGGTACAGCAATCTCATTCCCAAGGGTATCTGTTGTTTTCAATAGGAGGATAGACCTCAACAGACACATTGTAACAAAATGTTTGCAGCTGCTTTGGCACAAAGAAATTATGAGGATTACTGAGATCCTTGGTTTTTAAACTTTATCACTTGCATTGTTTTGGTTTTCAATAAAGAACATCTTTTCAAAGAAGTCACAGTCTGATGAGAAAATAGGTTCAAAAGGCCTTGGTGTGCCAGAAATTCCTCTGTTTCTTTGAATCCACCTCCTCCATAGTATATAATTTTTAGTAACCACATTTAGTATCAAGTCTTTTCTTTTAAAAGAATGTTTGATTTAGTATTGAGTATTGAGCCTCAAAATCCTCAGTGAAGCACCCTGCAGTACAGGCCCTGTACGCATTAACATGATAAGAACTCTTGAAGGTGAAGTTGCATTCTTTAGCGCCAAGCGCTGGGATCACAGAGATAGCTAAGCGCTAATCGACTCCGCAATCCTTGTCATGACGCTCAAGTGGTGGGGCTCTACCAGGTATCGAACCCTGTCCCCCTGGCTATTCTAGCAGCAAAGTCAGAGGATTACACCATTGTGCCACAACACCTTTGAGCCAAATGAAAGACTGTAAATTTTTCTGAACAAGAATTCCTAGGCAGGAAAACGACATGTTAAAGTGCGCAAGGCCTGTACTGTAGAATCAAAAAATGTTCCCAGTTCAAAACTATTTCTAGGAATCAACCTCTATGGCAAATTTGGACCTTGTTTTGCACTAACTTAACTTGAAAATTTTACCATCGCAGTACTATTATTAAAATCTTGATGACTCTTTCTGAAACCAAAGCATTTTGTACTCCCCTGGTTTAGGTAAATTCTGTTGTTGTCTGAATCAATTATTTAAGACATGTTACAACAAGAGCAGGTATCTATGCAAAAACTAAAAGCCACAATTTCAATGTCCTCAAACAAAATTTGAAAGTTAGATGTTGGATAAGTTGCATTGAAAAATTGTTTCAGTTCATTTAATTTCAATTCATGTTAATTTGATATCTGTTTACCCTTCCCTTCATCATAACAATTATGGGTAAAATGTTTACCTTATTTGAGGTGACCAGAAGACCAATACCAATAGGTAAAAATACAATCCCAATGAAGAAGAACACAGGAAGTACTGATGAAGCTGTAAGAATTGGTTGCCAAGCCTTCAGCCTTTGTTGTTTGAAAGCTGAATCTAAAAAGCCAAAGTGGAATATGAAGAAAAAAACATACATAGTACAAATCTGTACGTCATACTTTGGTTGGACTTTAGGAGAGAAAAACATAGGAAAAGTTAATGGATAATTTTTAAGGATTAGCTTGGCAGTTCCTATTATTCTTGAATCATTTTCTCATTGCACCATGGCTTACATTGTCAGACCAAGCACAACTTAGATAGCCTGCATGTAAACTTTGCAGAAATAAGTTAAGTCTGTGTAATGATGTCTGATTCACTGTATTTCTTTCAAATGCTTTACTTGCGTGCCCCCAACTCCTATTGTCTCATAGCCAGCCAATGAAAATATGTTTTGCATTTCCGAAAAGCAATGTTCTGCAGAGAGTATTGTTTTCAATCATGGTGCCTTTTAACATAATTGACTGTTCTTGCATTCTCAAAAGCATTTGTTCCCTTTGCCCACACAGAAACTTGCTGGGGTGGTTCTGCTGACTCTACAAAACAGCTAATTGCGTGTTATTATGCAGACTTTACTTATTTCCGAAAAGTCCGCATGCATGCAGGCTATAGTAGGAGTGAGTAAGACAACACCAATGCCTATGAAATAGGAATGAAAGAAACAGCCTTCTTGTTGTGAGAGCCTACTGATGCTCACGAAAATATCAGAGGTCCTTTTGTAAGACCTAGTTCACCATCTCTTACAACTAATATAACTACATCCAGGCCTTCTGGATTCTTTCTCTAATGCTGAATCTGAGCTAATATCAATATGAAAGCGAAGCAAAGCCATCCTTCCCAACACTTCCCTTTATTTAGGCACAGAGACCGCACCATTTTCAGAAAGAATACTCATCACTGCTCACGAAAATATTGAAGAAAACTTTCTAAAACTTAGCTCATAATGTTGTTCGACTAATATACTTACTTCCAGGCCTTCTGGACTCTTTCTCTAATGCTGAATCTTGACTAATATCATCGCTTTTTGAGGAGTGGTTTCCTCGTCCGGCCATCTTGGATTTCAAAACCTTCTGCTTTGCTGTGAACAATCCTCCCTCCTCCTTCGCAAGGATCCTCCGCAACAACGTATTTCGCTTTCGATTTCCGTAACTATGGAGACAAATACCTTCCAGTACTTCCTTCAGAGTTTGGGAGCTATTTCATGATTTCAAACATCCGCGTGATTTCATCAAAATTACGTTTTATAAGAAGCTGATCGATCAGACGTTTGTTGCTCAGCTTTTGAAACAAATAAATAAAATCGAGGTGGCGCTGGCGCAGATGTTTCAGTACACTCATTTTTTTTATAAGAAACTAAGGTCCGGGACTGGTAGGCAGTTTCTTAAATTTTTGGGCCATTTTGCTACCACAAGTTTCTTACGTGTTTCTTATATTTTTATTGCCGGAAGTTTACAGTTGATTTTTTCTTGTCTAAAGAGCTCCCAAATTACTTAGTAAAATCTCAAAACGAGTAAATAACATGATTCGCACTCAAAATAATGTCCAAACGGTTCCTTTAACTGCACAATGTCAAAATATTTTTGAGTGTGACAGGAAAATTAAAACTGAAAATTGCAGAAGTTTCTTAGCTCTTTTCAATTCAGGTAGGGTTGTTTCTAAGCTTTCGAAAAATTGAGCCTACCGTTTCTTATAAGCGGTTTCTTATGAAAAAAAATGAGTGTAGATGTCTCAGATCATTCAGCTAATGCTTTATAAGCGATAAGTACATAACGCTTAAAACTTGCAAGTCAGGGGTGACGCCAGGGTGGGGCCTGGCAAACACAGCCCTTCCCTCAGAAGCATCTAGCCCCTCCGTCGGATGAAATTTTGGATTATTTTCGGAAGGAATTTGGCAAAATGACATATCAAAACTGCATAGCCATTTTAGCCCCCTGTCCGGACTTCCATCCTCGCTGTCGGACGATTGTTGGCGTGGTTACAGATCAGAAATCCGTTAAACCATTACTGTAAACCAAATCTGATAAACCAAACAGTGAGAATACAACCATTCTAAAGTCTGCCTCAATAAAATTTCAGTCGAATTTATTGAATGAAGGATCAAAGTTTGAATGATAAATTGTGTACATTTGAGATGATTAGAAATGAGTCTTTTCTTCAACAACGCAAAATTGTGCGAGTTTTTTCGGGAACCCTGTATTCAAAGCCTATTTGGAAAGATTCTTGATGTGGCACTTTTGTAAAATTGGTCGAGAATCGACAACGAAATGACCGATGCTAAAAAAAACCAGATTTCCACTCCAAACATTGCATTCTCAATGAGCAATTGGTCGAGAAGCCTGATAACCAGACCTAATTTCAAATTTTAAATCGGGTCTGGTTATCAGGCTAATGGTCGAGGAGTTCGGACAGTTTTCTTCGATGGCACATAAACACATTGTGTTAATTTTTCAAACTCAATTGGTAATCCTTTTCCAAAAGCTTTGTGCTCCCAGAGCCAGTGGCGGAGTTAGGGGGGCAAGTGGGGGCAATTGCCCCCCTTCACGATGAAAACTCAGCTTGGCGCCCCTCTTTTGGCAAGAAAAGCGCCCCTCTTCCTGACTCTAACGCATAATTTTTCAACTGTTTCCATTTAAATATGGGGGAAACATATAAATCAAGGCATCATTTAGCAGTAAATCAAAGAATTTTCTTTGAAAAGCGTCCAAAAAATTTTGCGCGCCTTCTCAATTTCTATCGTATATTTGGCGCCCACTTTGCAAGTTGCCCCCCCCCTTCAACTTCGGGCTGGATCCTCCCCTGCCCACAGCTGTGGCCAAGCTTCAATTTCACTTGTGGAAATTTCATGACAATGGACAAAATCGGTTAAGGTTTGTTTACTTTACACCCATTTCAAGTCATGTGATCGATCTCTTGTTAAAATATCTTTTGATTTCTCTAACATATTTCATGCCATGCAAAGTTGTTCCATGAGTGCAAAGTATAGCATAATACTAAAACTTCCCAAGAGTATGGTCAAATGACTTGAAATGGGTCAAACAAACCTTAGCCGATTAGGTCTATTTAACATACATACTTCAGCATGACAAGATATACGTAAAAACAACAATTGTATTATGCGGGTTATTGGTGAAAATTGTATCTCAACTACATAGCAAACTTGCAAAATCTAAACAATAAGAATGGCCCTTAAATGAACATTACTGTAACAGTTAATTAATGGCCTTCCAAGGCTAACATACATCTTTAGGTTTCCTGTATATACAAACATGCATGTTATCAAAGAGTGCAAAAGAAGGCAATATTCACAAGTTTAAAACGAAAACAGTAAGGTAATTAGCGAGCGCCTAGCGGATGAATCAGAAAATTGTGAACACTCTTTGAAACATTGTGATACAAAAACTGTCACACACATTTGAAAAATTACAGTTCAGTTGTCTGAGGGTTTAACTTAATTTTGAGGATTCATTCATGATTTAAAATGCATTATCTTAATCTCAAATAAAGAACATCCAAAAACTACCTCCCATTGGCCTTTTTTCTACGAAAATAAGTGATTGGTGGTTCACTTTGATCAACAATCAAAACGGTGAACTAATGTTTTCTTAGCTCAGCTCCGGTATTGCTTTCTGGTAAAAAAGAAGCTCTTGAACTGTTTATCATGCTTCCCTTCCCCATCAGTGCTGGGCACCAAAAAGTATAAATCTACATGATTGTGTGCAAGCAATTTTAAGTTGATTTTGGGCATATCAAGAAATTTCAGAAGGAAACAATGCATCTAAAATTACGAGAAAAATTTTGAAAATTGAGTTTAAGCCTCACTAAGATCATACAGGGTGTCCCAATACCCATGTATACAGATTTGGTTGACCCCAGCGATGTGAATTTAGCTTTAATCAATGACTAATCACTCTCAAAATGTTCCTCTATAATCAACTTGAACATGGATACGTCGTTTGTTGGTATTGGTGCTTTGAGAGCAGAAATATCAATCTTAAAAGCTAAAATTTGTGTCCACCTGCAAACCAGAGCTTTGGTCTTTTGGCCTAAGCAAGTTCCTGGAGCACATTGAAATTAAGAACTGAAATTAATGAAAAATTAAGAAACTGCCCAATGGGTGACTGGGGGGGGGGGGGTGACAGAATAACACCAGATCTAATATTGTTCGAATGTTATCGAGGCTATCGTTGATTTATAATTTGCTTAGGCCATAAGGCTATAAATTTTGCAGGAAGAGGCAAATTTGAGCTTTGAAGATTAACTTCTCTGCTCTCAAAGGGCCAATACCAACAAACACAGTATCTATGTTCAAGTTAACTATTGGGGAACATTTTGAGAGTGATTAGACATTGATTGAAGCTAAATTCACATCGCTGGAGTCAACCAAATCTGTATACATTTTTTGGGACACCCAGTAGAAAAAAAATTTGCAAATTGGTTGGATAGGTTATTCTGTACTGCACAATTTTGCAAATAGTGGACACATTTTTCTGGTTGACTTGGTAGACTACACTTTTCTTTTTTATAAGAATATTCAGGCTCAGAATCATGAACATTTTAAGAATATCATGAGAATATTGCTCAGGCTTAGCTAGCCATATTTGTGTCTCATTTTCCAGCGGTTGCCTGTTTTGCGATGTTCATAACAGAGAATCTCATGACTGATGTATCTCATTTTTTCAGAAGCATGTTTAAAACATAATGATCGTTAAGAACATTCTTATTGTTACAATTGCTTAAATTGTTCTTTCGTTCGACCAGTTCCTCGTAATGACATGACATTTCTTTTAACTTTGTTCTTCTGAAACAATATCAGATTTGAAAAAATTATACTACTTTAAGAATATGTTAAGGCTCAAAACGAAAATTTCGTAAGAATATTGAGGCTGGACAAAAGTTATACCGGGTGCGCCAAAATAAACTATGCACGTTTGGCAGACCACAATAAATCGTACACTGGGCCGATTTTGAAGATTTATGACTTAATCGCTAGCAGAAAGCCTGAATTAGATACTTGGAGCTTTTGAAAATTTTTGCATTTTCAGTTTTTAGAGCTAGAAGTGAGTTTCCTAAAATGTTAGTTTTCGAAAACATTGAAAACGATCACAAATCATCGATCAAGTTTTCTAAAGAATCAACATCGATGGACAAAGAGAGAACTTGTTCGTAGTAATTTGCGATGTAGAAATCGATTAATTGTAATCTGCTGTACGAGAGTTCGTTCTAAACCCCTAAATCCCCCTGAAAACATTTTCTCTTTATTGATTCATGTTGAATCTTTTTAAATTC
This sequence comes from Aurelia coerulea, assembly GCA_039566865.1. Classification (NCBI taxonomy): domain Eukaryota; kingdom Metazoa; phylum Cnidaria; class Scyphozoa; order Semaeostomeae; family Ulmaridae; genus Aurelia; species Aurelia coerulea. The sequence continues at coordinate 18,224,494 of CM076960.1, read as the reverse complement.
GATCGACGGTTTTTGATCGTTTTCAATGTTTTTGAAAACGAACATTTTAAGAAACTCGTTTCTAGCTCTAAAAACTGAAAACGGAAAAATTTGCAAAAAGTCTTAAAATCTAATTCAGGCTTTCTGCTAAAGATTAAGTCATAAATCTTCAAAATCAGTCCAGTTTATGATTTATTGTGGCCTGCCAAACGTGCATAGTTTATTTTGGCGCACCCGTAGTATTCTTATAACAAAAGAGTGTACTACTTTGCTGTCAGCTTTTTGACAAAGTTCCGAGTGCTGCTTCTGTCTTTGTTGACTTCTTATGATATACCAGGCAATCTTCTCAACTCTATAGCATAATCTGATGACGAGACTTTGGGAGATCTGAAGGAAATAACATAAAACATTGAGATTTGCAGGTAATGCTTGAACTGACAGCTTGACTAAATAATCTAAACTCCGGCTCAAATTAGATGTCACCTGAGATTTGCAAAAACGCAAAATTCCTTTGTAAAGCATTTCTATTGTTGATATTCGCGGGCATTTGCATGTGACAAGACGGAATTCAGATTATCGGATGTATATGAATGAATCGAATTTTTCTTGGTAGCAAAAGACTGAAGTATTTTTGCGATTTTTCTCGCATTTTTCAGGCAAAGAAAACATTGGTAGTAATTTCAAATGTACAAATATTAATTTCTTGTGAAATGGCTGCAAAAGGGCCTCAATCAAATCGCAAGGAATCACATGGAGTCCAGGAGTGTCAGCAAAGACTATCGTTTTGGTTTCTTTGTTTCCATGTGATCCGGATCATAGGAACAAAACCAGATCACAGGGAACCAAAGAAACCAAAACTACAGGGTGTCCCAAAAAAAATTGTGCCCTATTTGTCTGAAGATTTCGGTAAAACGGCAAAAGATTCTTGCAAAACTTTTGCATGATGCTGCTCTTCAGATTTTCAATTAAAGTTTACAGCCATTGGAGCTATGACCTTCAGGAGACCAAATTTGCCCGATCACTGGAACCAACGGTCGGCCATTTTGTCTTACTATTTTGGAGCGATAAATAGCTTCATGGATTGAAAATGAAACAGCAGCCTCCAATTTCATAGCTTTCGTGAACATTGCGATAATCCTCGGAGAGTTCCATTATTTCTGACCTCGCAGAAATTATTTCTTACATCTCGTGAAGATACTTAGCACTGCAAAATTGTAAGACAAAATAGCCGACTGCTGGTTTCAGTCACCAGGCAAATTTGGTCTTCTGAAGGTCATAGCTCCATCATTTTTCAACGGAGTTTTACGGGGATGGCAGCAAACTTTATTTGAACACCTAAAGAGCAATATCATATAAAATTTTGGCTAGAATCTTTTACCCTTTTGTTGCGATCTTTAAGCAAACGGGGCACAATCTTTTTGGGACACCCTGTAGTGTTTATTGACACTCCTGGACCCCCTGCGAAGGAATCTCTAAGACAGAACTGACGTATAGGCTTTTAAAAGACAAGAAAAATCGCAAAGATACTTTGGTCTTTCACCCATCAAGCAACAAAATGAGTGATCCAAATCGATCCAGTATAACAAGAGCAGATTTTGTAATACAATAGCAACAGTTGCGTTTGATTGACACCTCAATTCAAAACGATTAACGGATGCAGACAAAGGAAATTCTCTCAACCAGTAATTCAAAACAAAAAAAGCCGCAAAAGTTTCCCCGAAACTAGTAGGGCAAACTCTCGCCTTGTGCAAGCGAAAGATGGTTTTTATGAGAAGTTATGTGCTTATAGCGAAAGAAGAAGGGTAAGTCTAATGTTCTGTCGCTTAGATTATATTTATTTGATTCAGGAACGGAGCAGAAGGCATTGTAATTCTCACGTCTTTAGGGCTTAAAATGAAACGATTACAAAACAGCTCCTAAATCAAATAAACATAATCTAAGCGACAGAACTTTAGATTTACCCTTCTTCTTTCGCTATAAGCACATAACTTCTCTTAAAAACCATCTTTCGCTTGCAGTAGGAAAGAGTTTGCCCTACTAGTTTCGGGGAATCTTTTGCGGCTTTGTTTGTTTTGAATTACTGGTTGATAGAATTTCCTTTGTCTGTGATCGCTAATCGCTTTGAATTGAGGTGTCAACAAAAGCAACTCGTGCTATTGTATTACAAAATCTGCCCTTGTTAGGTGCTAGGAATTTTCCAACGTCTGAACCTATTTTTTCTGACAGAGTCTGCAGGCGCGCAGGCTAATTTTAGCGCATCCGGTATAACAGTTTTAGGATGTAAAATTTTCAATTTCAAAGTAAAGAAAACGCTTTAACTTTACGATTAATAACGTTCGCTTACTTTGTCCTCGATTTCATGTGCAACACAGTTGAGATGAAACCAGCAATAAGGCAGACAAGACCAGTTGTTAAATAACAGACTCCAAGGAAATTATTCTTCCCGCCAAGCCATCCGATGGTCGTTAATACAAAGTATTTCTTGCCTTTGAAGTCCGCTACTGGAAAATCTGGAAAGTTTGTCAAAGAAAATTGTACAAGTTATATCAAATTATACAATAATAAAATAAAATAAAAATGAATTATACAAAATTATACAAATCGAAAGGGACAGATACCGAAAACTGAAAATACTTGGCTCAAACTTTTACAAATTTAGCAGTAAATAAACTATTTTTGTTCAAAGCCCAATCACGGGGACCCCAGGAAATTGTATAAAGTATAACCCCTCCCCCCATTGATAAAGAGGCCCTGCCCCGTAGCCTCTTTTGCGATTGCGAAGCTATAACGTAATGCCTTTATCGCGCGCCTCGCTTTCGATTTCTCATCAAAGGCATCACATCATAGCGTTGCAATCACAACGGAGGCTACGGAGCAGGGCCTCTTTATCATTTAAGGGTTTTACAAAATTTCCTGGGGTCATTGTGGCTCAATTATTCAAATAACGGGTAGATCAGATTTGTAAACAATACCATTCCAGTGCAAAGTGTAAAAAGATTACTGATTGCAAAATAATTTCTAATAGCAGATCAATCCAGGCCTCATATGTAAACAGAGAAGACCCGCTTTATATTGCATGAAACGTAGAATAGGTGGCTAACTCAATCTATTTGCATGCGACCGTGAATTGTAAAGAGAAGACGTACATACATCAAAAGAAGAAAGATAGATCGAAACATTTGCCATGAGAATTGTATTCATCTATCTTATAGAAGCTGAACAGAAGGCATTACAGGCATATATGTCGATTCTATTAAGACTTGTCATCATCTCTCCCGATCATGGTATGGTCTTATAAACCGTGTTCTATGCTGTATTTTTTTGAGGCTCTCACGTTTTTACGTTGTACCAGCACCTCTAAGGGGTTGACCATTATGGAAAGCAGAGTTAAGGTCAATGCTATCCCATGCCATTGTAATTAGGAGTGTTTTCCTTTACGTTTATATTTTCCAATTGTATATTTGTATTGTATCTATTTCTATATCATAAAATAGTCTTGTAAATATTCGTAATTGTGGCAAATAATACATACATACATACTTCATGAAATCAGATATTTTTGTGTGTGATATAAAAACGTCATGCTCCGAATAGAAATTGAAGATCAAATGTTCATGCAAAGATAGACGTGGAAATCAAGCTGACAAGGAAATAAATTAATGAAGGAACGAATGTATGAACTAATAAACTATTAAACTTCGGATTGGTTTATTACAAGTTATTGCCCTGTTTTTATTCTCAAACGAAATTAGGCTAGAAAGCAAAAAATGAATGAATGAAACGATACATAAATGAAGAAAAACGGAATTTAAAAATCTATCCTTCTAGTCAACGGAAAAGGATACTGTACTGAATATCCATTCGATAGTTTCCTTTCGGTAAACCTTTTCCAAAATGAGCTCCAACATGAACAATCTGCCTGTAAAGCTTGCGAAATTTAGGAAACGTTGCAGCCCTCATCCAAACAATGAAATCACTGTTCAAGTTGCCATTGTTATCCGGGTCGTACGGACTAAGTTCGTAGATTGGCTTGGGCCAGTTGGGTGGGCTGACAAAATCTTTGTACGCATCCTTGAGAGTATTGTTAGGGACATTCTTCAAGGACGGGTTCTGGAATTTGTTTTTCTTATCCATTGTCCATGTGATGTTTTCGCTGGATAAAGTGACTGGGATATCTGGGCCTACTTGAACGTAAACCATCTTGAAGGTATCTGAAAATAGGGTAACAATACAATAAGTTTATGGCAAGCAATAGAACTTTTAGCTATTCTGAAAAGAATCAGAATCGAACAACATTTTGCTACATTTTGGAAATTTTCGAATGTCCACAATAGTGATAGAAGCTCTAACGCCACTCGATCAAACTTCATGTATAAGAATGTATAAAAATAACGCTCGATCCAGGCTTTTTTTTGTAGAAGAGCTAAAAGGGCTATTCTGGAACGGTTGCCAAATCACACATAATAAAAGATATGTGAATCAATAGATGTGAGAAGTATGTACAAAATTAGGAACACCAAAAAACATCTATCCAAAAGGTGTGAGAAGTGTGTACACAATTAGGACCATGGGTAGTTGGTGTGCTTCTATGGAGGAGCACTGCAACTAATATGTACCTGTGGGGGAATAATTGATATAGCCCTGCAGTGCGCTAGCTCCTCCAAAGTAGTATATAACATTTTCCTCCGCAAAAGAACAAACCTGTGGAAATCAAGCACAACTGCTAACTACCCATTGATGCCAGGACCACCGAAAAACATCGATTCAAAAGGTGTGAGAAGTATGTACACAATTATAACCACGGAAAAAGATCTATTCAATACACCTTTTCAATTAACGACCTCGTTTTGGAAATATAAAAATTCTCGAAACACTTTTGATTTTGCTTCAGATGTTCAATAAAGTTTGCGTAAATCTGTTGACAAATGATGGAGCTATGACCTTCAGCAGACCAAATTTAGTCCAGATCAAATTGTCAAATCCTACTGTTCGCGATTTTGATCTTATGACGATAAGAAGTTTGAAAATCTATGAGGGAATTCACCATGGAAATTGCTCCGGGTGTAACTTTACACCCTCAGAGTCCATTATTTCTGTCAAATCACTTATAAATTATTTCTTACTTCACGTGATCATACATAAAATTGCAAAATAGTAAGACAAAATGGCCGACCGCTGGTTTCAGTTATCAGACTAAAATTTAGGTGCTGAATCTAAATCATAGATGCCAGAATTTCATATGGAAATTTGGAGGTTGCAAACTTTAATTGAATATCCAAAAGAGCAGCATCATGCAAAAGTTTGACGAGAAGGTGTTGCTAGATAGGTCGCAATCTTTAGGCAAACGGGGCATAAATTTTTTGGGACACCCTGTACAAAAAGAATACGAACCGTTAAAGATACTATTAGCAAGAGCCCCACAAGGAGCAATTTTGAATTCATGGCTCTGATTATTAACAGTTTGGATCGTACGGTAACGATACGGGGCTTTGCAGTTTGAAGAAAGCGTCTTTTTGATCACTCCATAAAGTTGTTCATCGTCTTTTGAACGTGCATATGCTCTGTGGTTCTAGAATGAGAAAGGATTCATCTGTCCAAAATCTATGAAATCACTTTCATTCTGAAAGTTTCAGTTCTGAACTAAACCCTTTTCATACTTGCAAGCTAAACCTAGCCTGCACGCAGAATTTGGTTGCTGTGGAGGAGAGGAAGAATCTCCTCCACAGCAACCACCAAAGTCTGCGCGCAGGCTAGCTAAACCAGCTTAAACTAAACCAGGTTAAATCGAATGGGACCTTCCAATTGGTCAATCCAACAAATAGCAGGAATTTGATTGGTTGAAATTATCATGGGCAATCCCACGTGGGCAATCCGAAGCTTAAGAATTTAGGCCAAGAGCGCAGTAATCAACATAAAGGCTAAGATTAGACTTATGACTTTTCGTCCCTTGTTTCCCTGCGTTCTTTGATTTGCTGATATCACTTTGTAATGGGACTCATACCATTACTCTCATAAAGTGGGCCCCCTGTTTCCAAATGACTCAAACTAGCGGGAGTTCTCGTACATCCAAAAGAATCGCTTCAAAGTCTGGTTTAAAGTCATATTACCAAGTGATATCAGCAAATCAAAGAACGCAGGGAAATAAGGGACGAAAAGTCAGAAGTTTAAACGTAAATCTACTTTTCTGATTCAGAGTTTCCTATTGACCGTGATTCATGATTCGTGATTCATGATTCGTGATTCATGATTCATGGCAAAGGAAAGGTAAGATAAGTGGTTGTTTCGAAAGCAGCACTCCCTTGTTCTCCTTGGATGTCAAAATCAAGTAAATTGTCTAATGAAAGGGTTGTAACGATGAAGCTTTTTGAATTTTTCTACATTTAAAAAAGGGTTAATTGTGTTGTTGATTGATAACCCTTATGTCTACTAGACATAACATCAATCAGCGAGTGCTGCCGATTAGTATTTGTACCAAATGCGATTGTAGCGAGGTCAATTTTATAGAAATTAATTGAATGATTATCGCTAAGAAAACGTGCATTATGTTTGAATTTACAGTTGGGTAATGATTTCTAGTCCAAGGCTCTTGGTTCCGTAGTTCTGCATTCCATGGTTCCGTGGTCCGTAATATTGAGTTCTGCATTGTCAGAAATAAACCTTTGTCGTCCATTGACGTAGTTAGGTCATAGTAAATGTTAGGTAGTTAAGTAGGTAGGAAGAACTATTGGAGAACTTTGTTGTTATGTTGTTTGTTGGATAAATGCTCACAAGCCGCGAGCCTGCGAACCGCAGCCGTGAGCTGGCCCGTCTACTACATAGTCTGACGACAGACAGACAGACAGCAGGCAGAAAGACGGCAGCCAGGCAGGCAGATTTTGCTCACTGATTGAAGAAAAATAGTAAGGCTGCCTTCGGCAGCAATTAATGTAAACTAAGCTCACCTGAAAGAAATTCTCCAGCTGATAATACATATAAACATGCCCAGCATATTCCTCTTTCAAATTGAAAGCAACTTTGCAGCACTTCTTAGTACCAGCACCAGTACCGCTGATTGCATTGAATGAACTATCACATGTGTACTGTTTGCAGTCTGTGTATTCTACAACTGTCTCTAGAACCTACAACAAAGAACATTTAACTAAGGGCGTGCAACAAGGACAGATTTTGTAAGACAATAGCATGAGTTGCTTTTGTTCACACCTGAATTCAAAGCGATTTATTCGTATTTCCGCTGCAGTGATCGTGCTGTAAACAGTGTAAAAATGGAAAGGTGTGATAACAATAATAATAATTATTATTATTATAATTTTAATATAGCCCCAAAATCTATTAGGTATATATATTCTTTACCGCTGAACAATACCTAAGTTAAAAAAGTGTCCATATTTGCATGTAAAAAGTTCCAGAATTAATCACAGTTAAAAAAAAATAGAAATAGGAATGTTTTCAATCTAGATTTAAAAGTATCAATGCTCTGCGAGTTACGAATGTTATAAGTTAAGCGATTCCATAATGTAGCAACAGCGAGTGAAAATGCTCTGTTTCCAAACATTGAAAAATTGGGACGAGAAGAGTAAGTCTAAACAACTGTATAGTTACAATGAATTATTTTGTACGATATTCATTAACCTACCTTACTATTGGTTGTAATAAAGACAATGCCAATCGGGACAAAGGCAACAGCAAGACAAAGGAAGATTGGAAGCATTGTTGATGCTGTGATGTCTAAGGTAGAAGCTGGTAGTTGTTGTTGCATGAATGGTGAACCTGCAGAAAGAGATAAATACTTAGATAAATACTTTGATAAAATGCAAATTGATACAAAATTTGGTTATTAAAAATTATATACTTCTAAGGAGGTGGTAGACTTGCCTCAAGTCCATTTCGTCAACTCAGTCAAAATGTGAAAAAATTCGTTCAGTAAAGTTGCAAAAAAGGTCTGAGATATTGACTGAGTTGAAGAACGTAGCCGTAGGAACCGAGGCACGTGCCCCCCCCCAAGATGTTGCAATAAACAAAAAAATGCCCTTTTTATTTAAAGAAGGTCCCCTTTAGCTTTATGAAAAATGCCTTGAAGTTTCGTGCTCCCCCCCCCCCCCAAGTTTGAGATGCTACCTACGGCCCTGTCGACGAAATAGACTTTGGGCAGGTCTGAGGAGGTAGACGCAAAAAACAAACAGATTTCTGGCACACTGAGGCCTTTCGAACCTACCTTCTCACCAGAGTGTGACTTTATATTTGCTGTTAAGTTTGAAATGACTTTACAAATGTAAAGTTGCACTCTGATGAGAATGTTGGTTCGAAAGGCTTTAGTGTGTCATTTGATTTTGTGAATAAGCCCCCTCTCTTTAAGCCCACCCCTTTGAAGTGTCCGAAATCAAATAAGCCTCCGGGGGCTTAATAGAGCTTTTACAGTATCATGAAATTTTGTTAAATTTTCAGTTTGAGTTGGCTTGTAGTGTATGGGATACCCTGCAGATCATCTGATGACCTTTGTTGACCATATGTTTCTACTTAACTCTAGGAAAACAAAAAACTTCTTTTGTAAAAGCCGGAAAAGTGTTGCGAAATTCTTTAACGCCTTATGGTTACCAGACTTTTTGTGGAAATTATCTCAAATACATGACACAAGCGGTTGCTCGCAAAAGGAAAGTGTCTTGGTCTCGATAAAAACATCACATTTTCGTTGCGTCGAACGGGCGTCGAATAGACGATTACCCTAAAGATGGCGGCGAGGAACTTTTTACCATGATGCCGAAGATGGCGGCGAGGAACTTTTTACCATGATGCAATGCATTCTAATTACGAATCTTTAACGATTCTCGATTCTATAGGAATTCGATTAAAAAATGCAATGGATCTTGGTAAAAAGTTCCTTGCTGCCATATTTAGCGTAATCGTATTGAGATCGGGTGGCAAGAACGAATATGTGTGAATTAAAGTAATGATAACAAATACTTGATCATTTTGAAATATATTTGAATCATTTGCAAAGAAGATCAAAAAGAAAATTTTATGATAGGATTGATTTAGACTGATTACATGTTCGTAGTTATCGCTATTGATGGACTGATGGACGCTATAACCACTTGAAGCGTATTGCCATCATCCAATTCAATGAACGAAGCGGAAATTAGGACTGAAGTAGTTAGTCTAGGATTGATAGTTGAATTTTCGTGATTATAGTCTGTCTGAAATTAGCTGTCACCTGCAAATGCCTGCGAATAACAACGGTAGAAGTGTTTCGCAAAGGAAAATTTGCGTTATCGCAAATCTCAGGTAACATCTAATTTGGGACGGACTTTAGATCTCCCTGGGTTGGATGATCGAAATTTTGTAATTTTTTAAATTGCAGTACTTTTTTGGCAATTTTGCAGCAATCTTTTTCAGGCTAATCTAAGACCCTGCTAAGACAGAAAATAATTTATTGCGAGGATATAAATGAACTCATCACTCACTGTTTGGTTTGTTTGGGGTCGAAGACTCCGCGTCCACTTTTGACTTCTTCCATGGCAGGCAAGGCATCGTGAAAACTGAACAGGAATACTCCAAGCTTCACTTCTAGCAACAAAAAGACGAACTAAAGTCGATAACAAACTAAAAACTACGTATCTACTTGATATGCATAACAATCAGACACTAGGCAGCTTGAATCGGAAGATGAATTACTATTTAGAGCAACCCGAACACATCTATTGAAACCATGGCGATACTAAAACTCAACATTAGTTTATTATGTATACGTATTAATTATTTAGGCCAATAGGTAAGACTTTTCAAGGTCGTCAGAAATTTGTCAGAGTTGCTCTGCTATAGAAATGGGCACGAAAGCCATGCCAGAAACAGCTCTTTTCTTCAAAACAATATTTGTCAACCAGTTTACTTGGATTGTACGGGTCACTGACGGAAGCAGCATAGGGCTGGAATCTTTGCAAAAATTTTTAAATCGTTTGTGTGAAATGTTATTGCCCTGTTCTTTCAACAGAATTGATCGAAGGGAACTTCATTTGATTTGCCATAATCCCAGAGAGAGAATTTTGGATATTATCATCATTTTCAGAATTACAGCATTCATAAAATTCCCGCCAGTTTTAGAGTTGTGATGCCAACAAATTGCTACATCGTAAACCATAAAAGATACAGATTTTTGCTTGCTACCATCTTGTAGACCGTTAAGAGCTGAGTATTTCTTGTGTTGGGCATATCGATTTTCCTCAATCAGTTTAGAATTTATGGAGCTTTCTATGTTTTTCGTCTAAGTTTCAGATACCTGCTCTCGTAAATCCTTCCACACAACTTCAAAATCTTAATTGGTTGCCAGCATTGGTTGCCAGTGGCACAACGAATAGATTTTAAAATTGCATTGTTGACGTATAAATTAAATGCCTGAATGGACTTGCACCTAAATATCTCACCGATCTCTTGGAAGTTCAGGAAAGCTGCAGAGTACTGAGATCAAATAAGAAAAATAGAAAGCTACCAATGACAAGAACTAAAACACTTGGCACCAGAGCATTTACATATGCTGCTCCTGCAGTATGGAACTCTTTACCGGAAAATATAAAGAACACAAAATGTATAAAAACTTTCAAGAGGCTCCTGAAAACACACTATTTTGAAACAGCGTACAATTAGTATTGGACTAGGGTTGAGGAACATCTTTTTCCAATAAGTCATCAAGAATTGTAAATTTTAACATGCTTTTAATCTTATTTTTCTATACATATTCTTAAAGCGGATTTTTAAATTGTAAATAGGACTTAGACTGTAAAGCGCAACAGAGTATCTTTTATTATTGTGGCGCTATATAAATTTTGCATTATTACCATTAAAATGCTCTCTCTGGGATCATGGCAAATAACATAAAGTTTCCTTCGACCAATTCAGTTGAAAGAATGGGACAATGCCCTATGCTGACGGATGCTATTCGGATATGGAAAATGTTACATCGTGAAATATATCCATGCTATGGGGCATTTATAATGGGTATACGTTAAAGGGGCTCCGTCGCCAAACAGTAAACAAATCCGTAAACTCGCACGTGTCGGGGATTATCCATTGTTCATCCATTGTTCTCTGCAGTTTGTTTGATGGCTTCACCCAAGCCACCAAAAAGCGCCCGTTAAAAATCCACTTATATCCGAGCAATCGTAGAAGATATGAATGTTTGGTTTGTTCCTTAGTGAAGTACAAGGATTAATGCCTAAACAGCAACTTTCATTTTGAAAAAAATACGAAAATCCTGTGCGATATCACCGTTCAAAAACTGCAAAAATCATCATTTTGTTTACATTTTGACGACGGAGCCCCTTTAAGTGTGAATGACCTATACGAGACCTATACACGCATTTTCTTATAAGAAACTAAACTCTCAGATTACCAAACAATTAAGAAACTTCAGAACTGGGACAAGATTATTTTGAAAACTTTTTCCTTTCCAAAGAAATCTATTGCTTATTTTCACTTGTTTCTTTCATTGCATTACTCGGAAGGGATCGACAAAACAGAGATATAGTTTCATCAAAGTTCGTAGTGAACTGTTCACGAAAGCACCGGATGTAAAGATCAAGAATCTCATTAAATTTTTGAGCACTCAAATTCAGCGGGTACCCGCAAATAAGAAACCACTTTTTGAATTGAGGCCTCAGAAAGTTTCTTATTTAAAGATACCTTTTCATGATCAGGGTCAAAGTTTCTTATAGATAGGGAATCAAGTCAAGTGAAGGTATATGACTGTACCATACATGCATGTGTATTGCACATTACTGGTACATTTTACATGTTTACCTTGTTACCTTTTTGTTGTGTGAATCTTTAATTTTGAAAATGCTACATTATATTACAGTCATTTATGGGAATATTTTTTAGCATTTAGGAACTATGAGAAACTTGAAAATAAGAAACTTTTAAATTTCAGACCTAGAGTCGTTTCTTTTTAAAGGAGCCCCTTTTGAATGAGAGCTTTAAGAAAACTTAAAGTAAATGAACGGAGATATAGCGACATAATCTCTCCAAGACCAAATGTTTGCCAAAACGATTATTTTGCAGATTTTTCAAAGAAGACCAAATTAAACGAGTATTTTGCAGTAAAATCAGTATCATACAGACATTTTCATCTTTTTTCAAAATGAAAGCTTCATTTTGAAAATAAATCTTTGTACTTCACAGAGCAACGAACCAAGCATTCATGTCTTTTACGATTGCTCGGATATAAGTCGATTCTGGACGGTTACAATATCATGAAGGGAAACTCAATATATTTGTGTCTTCTCTGTGTACCGGTCGTGGCACTGCCTACCTCCAGAGGTACCCTTTTACAGCTTGGGCGAAGCCACAAAATAAACTGCAGAAAGCAACGGGCACGTGCCTAAAGCAATGATGATTACAAATTGTTTACAATTTGGCAACGAAGCCCCTTCTATGAAATTCAACTTACCATCCACAAACAAAATATTCTTTGCAGCAATTTCCAGCTCAGTTCCCTAAAGCAGCTCAGTTCCTTGGTCCTCGTGTCCCTTCAGAGTCAACACTCTTTAATTTGCTTTCACCAGTAACTTTGCCTTTAATTGAACACTTGCCAAGTTTTGATAATTTCTCCCTCTTTCTCCCTCACAACTGGGTCAATCTTAATTTGCGGACGCGTGGTTTTTTCGCCTCAATTTCTCGCGGCATGATGTCGACCTAATTGGACTATTTGCTGATTAAAAACAATGGCTAGATTAATGAAAAACGCAAAGAATGATAGAGCTCTATGACGTGCTTTTCAGTGGGTACTCACGAATATGAAACTCACAGTTAAAGACTCATGGGAAACCGACATGCATTGCAGCTCTATTTGTAAAAATGGCTTTACTTTATGCTAATGTCGCTCAAGAACAAGGGCAGATTTTTTAATACAATAGCAGCAGCTGCTTTTGATTGACACCTCAATTCAAAGCGATTGCTGACTGCAGACAAAGAAATTCTCTCAACCAGTAATTCAAAACAAACAAAGTCGCAAAAGTTTCCCTGAAAGCTATAGGGAAAACTCTCGCCTTGTGCAGGCGAAAGATGGTTTCTAAGAGAAGTTATGTGCTTCTAATGAAAGAAAAAGGGTGAATCTAAAGATCTGTCTGGCAGATTTTGTTTATTTGATTCAGGAGCTGTGTGGTAGTTGTTTCATTTAAGCTCTAAATATACCAGAATTTTAAATACCATCTGCTCAGCTCCTGAATCAAACAAACAAAATTTGTCACGCACAGCTTTAGATTTACCCCTCTCCTTTTGCAAAAAGCATATAACTTCTCTTAAAATCCACCTTTCGCGTGCACAAGGCGAGAGTTTGCCCTACTGGTTTAGGGGAAACATTTTGCGGCTTTGTTTGATTTGAATTACTGGTTGAGAGAATTTCCTTCGTCAGCAATCACTGATCGCTTTTAATTCCGTTGTAAATCAACAGCAGTTGATGCTAATGTGCTATCGGGTGTCCCAAAACCCAAGTACTCCAGTTTGAAAAATCACCAACATTTGATTACATGACCGATCTTCAATTTTCTTTTTTTGCCAAGTAGATCAAGGACCAAATTATTTTCCCAGACATACTTGATCTTGTCTGATGGTTTAAAATTAGCAAATGTAGCTCTTTTTCGGGCTCCCTGGTTTTGAATCATGCTGCAAAAAAGCATTTATGCTTGCCAGATCAATTTCTTTGTGGATGTAAAGCTTCTAGTTTGGTCATAAATGACAGAAAGAAATGCGCACTATCATTTGGAGACTTCAATGACTAATACAAATATGAAAGTTTTTGACTGTTAGGCAAGATTGAACATTTTGCTGAAAAGTATAGCTCAAATATGTTTTTCCAATGTGTAATTTTTCTACCTCATTGCATCAAAAGCAAAAATTTTAGCATCTATAAATATTTTTGGGTCTTCGACAAAACAAGTCAAAAAGAAAATTTTAGCAAAGGTTTGATAATCAATTTCTGGTGATCTTTTAAACATGAGTACTTTTTTGGGACACCCGATACAAGAGCTGTCCTTGTTATTCAGTCCTCTTCGTCGAGAATATTATCAATGGCCTCATCAGATACATCCTCCAGAACCATGACATTGCGTTCATTCCCCATAATGAGTTCTTTGAAAAGGCTTATCCTCGAATCAACCATTTCCTTCAATGGCAAATGTCCTATCCTTCTCGCACGAATAGCTCCTTCTGTTTTGATAATATCCAACGCTCTCAAAGGCTGCCCCATTCTATAGAAGTAGTCCGATCTCATAGCAGCAAAATGCACTTGGGCGGCCGAGGAGGCTTCACTCCAGAGATCGTGTTCGAAGGCATCCAACAGTTCCTTCGCCTTGGCTGTGCTCGCTTTTGAAACCTGATACTCGTGACAATGGCTTGCATATGTCCGGAGATAAATGTGAATTCGTTTGAGCATGCTAAACTGCAATTTCTTCGCTATGACACATGGATCAGGATCCTCTTTTCCATGCTGAACCTCAATCTCAAAACATTCAATTGCTTTGCGTTCGAGCTCTTCAGAAATTTCACTCTTCAAGGCAGCCATGTTCATGTACACACACCCATATAAATACCAAATCATTGCCTTGTCTTCACCTGATGCGAACAAAGCCAGGACTGAATTTGCTTGGTCCAAATAATTCAACGCTTTCTCGTACTGCTTTTCATATAATGCTATGTTTGCATAAAAGATCAGGCAACGCCCAATGAGAAACTGTCGATTCTCTGCGTGTTCCGCTAATTTCATGGCCTCATCAAGCTCCGTTTTCGCTCTCGTTAAATCTTTCTTATAAATGCAAAACACAACAAACTGCACCTTAACGACAACTTTCAGATCGACCTCCCTTGCTGATTCGAATCTTTCTTCCAATTTCTTGCTGTAAACTTCCATCTTTTCACTTAACCCATTATCCTGAAAGTGCCTCATTTGGTTCATTATTTTATCATACCGTCTTGTGGCACAAGATCCGTCCCTTTTTAACGCCTTTGGGAATAATCTTGGATCATTTTTGATGACTGATTGCAAAACATCATCTCGATTGAGGACTAATCGTAAACTGCCGTTAGGCTCAACATATGGTCCACCGCCCGGGAGATGGATTTTATTGTTGTTGCCTGCAATGTATAGGCCTGCATGTCCAATGTTTATTATTATTGTGTTCCCATTCTTCCCTTCGACGAAGGAATGAATCATGTGCTGCCTGCATCTTCCAACTCTAGTCTCCTGATTTTCTTCATTCGTTTCAATGACCTCTTCGGTCCTTTCAACTACTTCATCACCAAACAGTTGCTTGAAGCCATCATTTACTGCATCAGAGACATAGCTAAATTCACTATTCACTTCGCATTCTCTTCTTCCTTTCCTCCTATACTTCACATCTTTTGAATCATCTGCGCTAGAATTTTCCGAGTTTTGGCAAGGACTTTCTCGATCAAAATCAGCCGTAATGTTGCCTACAGTTTCTTCCTTAGCTGTACATAATGTTTCATCGTCTCTGAATTCGCATTTATTCAAATCTCCGACACACAATTCTTCCTGGTTTTCAGTTTCACTCAATTCAACATTCTCTATGACAGGCTCTTGGCAAAATTCGTCCTTGTTATGCAAATCAATAGTCACCTTTTTCTTTCCATCCATGTTCTTAACCCTCTCGCCTTCGCCACCACGACTTGCGTCATCATGTAGGCCATCAATATCTTGCAACTCCTCGAAGATATTTCTTTTTGTGTCCCCATTCTCCCCCCTGAAGGTAGATGCTCCATGGTATCCACTATCCCTAACGATCTTCTGCCTAACTCTTTGTTCTAATTGTTTCCCATCTTCAATTGTTTTATCATTTCTATTGTATAAACAGCCATTGATTGGTTCATATTCTTTCCTATCTTCAATAGCATTGTCATTTCGTTTGTTCGAATAGCCAATAATTTGTACAGAATCTGGAGTGATATTCACGAGAGAAGTATCGTCTATATTCACAATCTGAGCATTGGGAAATTGTTGTTGAGCAGCCAGGCAGGTGGGAACAAGAGAATCGATGATACATGATACTTCGGAATTTCGATCTTGTGCATTCTCAATCATTCGACAGTCCTCTTCCATCAGATTTGTCTCAATTTTAATGTGCTCTCAGATTCCTATTTTAATGTGTATGGGTAAACATTGCACTTCATTCAACGTGTTGAAATCTTCGCTAAATATCAAGGGAATAAATGTTTCAATTTCTTTTTTCAAATTTGCATAGATTGGAGTATTTAAATTAGAGCTGCATTGTCTTTTCTTTTGTATATGATGCCATGCTTGATAGTGTATGATTATTTGATTGAATCACTTTTGAATCACTCAATCATTTGAAATGGCTGAATACATAATCTTTGACGTACATAAAGTTCGTGTGAATCTCATTTCGTATAAATTACTTTTACCTTCGTCTATAAACACACGAAGTGCTAAGTCTAGCAATGTAGAGTTCACTGTCATCCAGGGAGATCCACTGAAAGAACTTCTCTCGTTTGCCACATCGAGACACACTCAATAGGTTTCTCCAGTATCATTCTTGTTGAGTGGCATCTACCTACGGAGAAATTGTCTTCATTAACAAATTTATCGTAATATCACGAAAATAAAGGCAGATGTTGTAATACAATAGCAGCATTTGCTTTTGATTGACACCTCAATTCAAAGCGATTAGTGACTGCAGGGACAAAGAAATTCTCTCAACCAGTAATTAAAACAAACAAAGTCGCAAAAGTTTCCCCGAAAGCAGTAGGGAAAACTCTCGCCTTGACAGGCGAAAGATGGTTTCTGAGAGAACTTATGTGCTCATAACGAAAGAAGAAGGGCAAATCTAAAGATCTGTCTGGCAGATTTTGTTTATTTCATTCAGGAGCTGTGTGGTAGTTGTTTCAATTAAGCTCTAAACACGCAGGAATTTAAATGCCCTCTGCTAGGCTTCTGAATCAAATAAACAAAATTCATCAAGCACAGCTTTAGATTTACCCCTCCTTTTTTTTGCTTTAAGCACATTTAACGTCACTTAAAATCCACCTTTCGCGTGCACAAGGCGAGAGTTTGCCCTTCTGGTTTAGGAAAACTTTTGCGGCTTTGTTTATTTTCAATTTCTGGTTGAGATCATTTCCTTTGTCTGCGGTTGCTATTGGCTATATTATGAGCGAAATTGTATTTTTACCCACTGTGTTGCTTCTCTTCCATGGGATTCGAGATCTGTTCCTTACCGAGTTAGTCTTTGAGTGAAAGTTTGAAACGTGATGCATTGCAGCATGTGTAAAATTCAATGGCCTATTTCTTCTGATTGAATGGCTTGAAAGAAACTTTAGATACTTATCTATAACTCTACCGTTGGACTTTTCAGAAATTTTGAATATTTTTGGAAATTACAGCATATCTTACATTTCAACTCATTTGATGATGTGACGTCATCAAATTCCTAAATCATAAACCAGATGAGTGACAGACTTTTGCTTGATTCCACATTGTAGGCATTCATGAACTATGGTTTTCTTCGAAATGATTTCATGTTACGTCAAACAGTTTAGAAATTACGATGGTTTTAGGGTTTTGTGAAAATTTTTCTTGAATTCTTAAAAAAGAAAAAAAAACTCTAATTCTGAAAATATTGAGGACTTCAGAAAATTCCAATGGTAGGATTATAGAGAATTGGCTAAAGTTTCTTTGAAGTCATTCAGTTCAAAGAAATACGTCACTGAATTTTACACCATCCTTTTTAAAGATTTGGAACCTATGCTATGCATCGCTGCATGAAATGAGCTATGGCGCGGAAAACATTTTTAACCTTTATTTGAATATCGGCGGCCTTTAATCATTGTTGTGACGAAAGACGAACAGAGAATAAAAGCTTTTCTCCAAATCCAGTGGAAGGGAAACAACACAGTGGATAAGAACATAATTTTGATCATAATACAAGCCACATTAAGTGTGTTATTGCCAGTGGTGGCACAGGCATGTTCAATATTATTTCATACCATATATTTATATGAATAATAATGCTTATTTACTTTACACCATACCTGTAAAGACTCCAGTCAGATTTCAAGGAATAGACCATTTTAATATCTGGAAAAGGGTCTGTATTGGGGAGAGCAAAGGGAAAAATTCAAACCTTTTTCAAGGTCACTGGAAAATGGAGTTGATATTTAGGAAGGAGTTGACCTACGGTGGCACAGTTTTGACAACAATAGATAAATTTTAATGCAAATCCATTTGGGACAAGTGATGGAATTACACTTAGAGCTCTCTCATATTAGGAGATAAATCCTGGAAGGAATCACAAAACAGTCATAAAGAGAACCAAGAAAAATTCTGATCAATGTCCCCCTCATTTTGAGCTAGACTACCCAAAATATTTTACTGCAAACATCAACAAAAATTCATATCATCCAAATCATTGTAATGTCATAACAAATGAACTTGATATGCTTCATCAAAGCAAGAATATTTTCATTATTGCTTTTTGGCCAGTCCTCCTCCCACATGTCCTACCCCCAGTTAAAAGCAGCATTTGATTGACTTTTTGCAAGAAATCATTGACATATTTTTAATCTAGTATTTTCAATTGTTTCCTGTATCATATTACTCGCAAGGCTCTTGAGTAATGTGGAAACATTGGAAAGTCTTAAAAACCTTGTTTTAAACTGTTCACAAGGGCACAGGTAGTGAACATGAAGATCGTTATGAAACCTCTAAGAAACTTGTAAGAAACTTTGAGTACTCAAAATCTGATAATTTTAAGAAACTTTCAGTGCTGGCCCAAATTCTTAGTTTCTGATAAAAAAACACGTGTAGGGTAAAAATGCAACTAAATTTTATACCTTCAGATACAGACTTCCTATACATGTATTTTTTTATAAGAAACTAAGAATATGGGCCAGTTCTTAAAGTCTCTTAAAATTATCAGATTTTGAGTACTCAGAGTTTCTTAGAGGTTTCATAATAATCTTTATGTTCACTACCTGTGCCCTCGTGAACATTTCAAAACAAGGATTTTTGAGACTGAAGTATCTTACGAGTGATATGATACAGGAAACAAGTGAAAGTAAAGTAAAAATATGTTACTGGAGTTTCTTAATATTTTGGCGATCTGAGAGCTGAGTTTCTTATGGGCAGTTTCTTATAAAAAAATATGTGTAGTTCCATCTGCTTGAACTACCCTACTTGAAGTACTACTTATAGATTGAAGAGTACACAATATACCATTTTTGGGCAATCCAACATTACCCATTTACACCCCATCCTACCCAACCCCTGCCTGGAGGCCATATCACATTCCAAAGTGCAAAAAACTCTGGAGGATGCAATCTCAAACTTTTTCATGCAAGTTCATATTCTCAACCAAATCATGATCAAATATTAAGCTGACCTTAATTTTCATTGAGAAGGTTGGAGTGATAAATCAACCCACGCATGAACAACACAACACTTGAAATCTTGTACACAATCACGTCACTTATTTTGCTGCTTAATATTTCTCTTATAAAAATTGAAACTGTCAGGAGATTTACCAAGCCTCACATTTGAACAGCAGGTTAAAATCGGATTTTTGAAGCACAGCGCCCGTATTTTGACCTGCGTTACCATCACCACAAACCCTGAATCTAGTATGCATATCGCCAAAAAAAGGCGCATGGGATGGCAAGGCCTAAATAAAGTTTAGTAAAGTCATCCCATCTAAACTGTTCCCAGTAAATTCAACGGCGGCGTTTCGCTGAACCCAAAAGACAAGAAAATTCATGAGTCAACATTAAAACACACACATAGTGGTAACGTTACCAAGAGCCTAGGGCAAAAAGAGCCGGCGGCAGCAAGAGCCCAGGGTAATCTATTTTAGTACAGACAATAGGATTACGTGATGACGTCTGGTGAATGTTTGTGTTCAATGATTATGTGATTGAATGATCGATAGCAAGTTATCTTTTCTTCATCTGGAATATAATTTTGTCTACCCTCATGTTTCATACAAATAAGAAGGGGATATCCCAATGACATTTCACAACAAACTAAAGAGGGGGGCTTTGGGGTTTCACTCGTTGCGGGTCTGACCAATTTTAGCCCTCGGGTTTCGGGTTTTACGTCTAAATCGTGCGGGTTTTCGGGTTTTGAGATGCTCCACGGGTTGCGGGTTTGGCCAATTTTGATGCTCGGGTTTCGGGAAAAGAAATTCCAATGTATTCCATTAACACAATGGGTTTTCGAAGTCATTTATTCCCTTTTAGTTAGCTGAGATCGAAAAACCAGGTTCCGAATGCTTGAAACGATGCACAGAGTGTCAGTGAGAACGAAAATGTCGGAAATAGTCGAAGATTATCACCGAAAATTGAAATTTTGCGTTCCGAAGTGCAATTTCGGGTTTCGAATTTTTTGCTTGCGGGTTTTCGGGTTTTTGCTAATTTTGGTCCGGGTTTGCGGGTTCTAGTACCCCCCAAAGTCCCCCTCACTAAACGATTGAAATTGAGAATGGAGATGGTGATGCTGATAGCGTGCTGCACGTGGTAGTTTTGGATAGTATTTGTGCTGTCTAAAATACTTTGAACACAAATAATTTAGCACTATTATAAATATAAATTTAATGTGAAAATACAGAAATATTGAAATGGACAAACAATCGTAAGCACCTTGCAGTTGGCGCACAAATCGAAGGTTCGAAGCCCAAGGGCAGTTCATCAATCACATCAACCATTGCACGGGATTGCAACACACTACTCCCTCCATGTAGACAGCCTTTACCTATTCATTTCAAACAGAACAAATCTGATTTCAAAAAAGGTGTCTCACCGTTTAGGCAAAAAAATCCCATGGGTAACATCTGGCAAGAGCGGAGGGCAGTCCTTCACAGCATCCCGTTCACTGCGCCGAGTGAAGGAATTTTGGGGGGGAAAAATTCCAGGTTGGTTCCATTACTCGTATTTTATTCAAACAAATCTAATTCGAAGGAAGGAGCGTGCGTTTAGACCAAAAATCCCAGCGGTAACGTCTGGCAAGAGCGGAGGGCAATCCTGTTCATCGTTATTTTTAGAGAAAATAAATTACGTAACACACCGGAAAGTGTCATTGGTTTCTACTGTGATTGGTTTGTTCTCATCTTATTGCTCTCGCAAAGAAGGAGAACAATGCATACAAAGACAGTGCTCACGGCTATCAATACTGTGGTAACATCTGGCAAGAGCGGAGGGCAGTCCTTCACAGCGGCCCTTTCAGTAATGAGCAATTTCTGTACCTCTACAACATAAATTTTTTGGCACATCCGTGTGTCCTAAAGGATTACTCTGTTGTTAGTAGTGAGTGCTCCCAAGAGTAGTAGTACCCCCTATCAGCATGACGTTCTCTAGGTCCACTACACATTTTTTCTGCAAGAAACTGGTTTATAAGAAACTAATACTGCAAGAGTCGGTAGATTATGGTCCTGGCGGCATTATGTTCGTAAATATCAAGTGAGAAGGAGAACTCTTCTCGGTCACACCCTGCAGTTGCTCCATAGAGCAATTCTCGGTGACAATTTCAAAGCCAATGTAAAATGCAAAATGCACGCCCTTTGTCGATAAGAAGGCTTAACCATAGATAACGCAGTTTTAGGCCCCAGAAATAAGAACTCATTACGAAATTTTTATTACTAAAACACCAACATTTTCATTCAATAAATAGATCACAAAATTTTAGTACCAAATGATCCAATTTTCTGATGGAAAAAACCTGTAGTGGAGTAACAACAATATTTCATCAACGTTAAATATAATCATATAATATTTAATTGTTTATCGAATGAATTAATGAATGCACACCTGAATACACTACTTTATTTCAATTTACCTTTTCTATTATAGGTAAACATCAACCTGGGAAACATGGGGATGTTTCCGTGATGCCCCCCCCCCAAAAATTCCTTCATTCGCCGCAGTGAAAGGGCCGCTGTGAAGGACTGCCCTCTGCTCTTGCCAGACGTTACCATTGGGATTTTTGGTCTAAACGCACGCTCCTTCCTTCGAATTAGATTTGTTTGAATAAAACACGATAGAATGCACCGACCTGGGATGTTTCCGTGATGCCCCTCCCCCCAAAATTCCTTCATTCGCCGCAGTGAAAGGGCCGCTGTGAAGGACTGCCCTCTGCTCTTGCCAGACGTTACCATTGGGATTTTTGGTCTAAACGCACGCTCCTTCCTTCGAATTAGATTTGTTTGAATAAAACACGATAGAATGCACCGACCTGGGATGTTTCCATGATGCCCCTCCCCCAAAATTCCTTCATTCGCCGCAGTTAAAGGGCCGCTGTGAAGGACTGCCCTCCGCTCTTGCCAGATGTTACCCATGGGATTTGTGGTCTAAACACGCGCTCCTTGGAATTCCTTGGAATTAGATTGTGTTATATTGGGGAATCTCCCCGCCTATCTGATGAAAAATGAATTGAAAATGAAACAATATATTATTGTCCACAGCAAGATATTGACTACCGATCTGTCATCGATATCTTGCTATCGATCATTCAATCACATAATCATTGAACACAAACATTCACCAGACGTCATCACGTAATCCTATTGTCTGTACTAAAATAGATTACCCTGGGCTCTTGCTGCCGCCGGCTCTTTTTGCCCTAGGCTCTTGGTAACGTTACCACTACGCCTCAGAAAACAGCCCTGTTAATAATAAAGTTTGACGTAATTTGTTTTCTTCAATATTTGTTTTCTCGTCAACACCTGCCAGTCTGGTCCCATAATCAAGATTCATCGCATTCATTTCATATATCAATTCTGGCTATGTAATTTTCCAAAAATAAACCGGTCCATATGTGCATCATTTGTCTCCTCTCAAGGTTTCATTTTCAGTCACGAGTGTTTTGGAAAAGGGTGTGTTGCTTTCATTCTGCTGGAGAATGCCAAAAATGCCTCGTCCTTGCCCAAACTTCTCAATGACGCGATCCAATATGGATTTCATGATGATAACTTGCCACACTAATAATAGGAGTGTCGTTAGCCTTTATGACACAACAAATGAATTTCAACAATAATAATAATAACAAAAAATAGTCAACGATGAGTGCGACAATGAGAAATAAATGGAAAACAATAAAACAGTCAGAGGAGAGTTCTTCCTTATTACTACTCTCGTTTCGTAATTTTTCACCAATCTACATTTTAACTCACTACTGTATTGCACCCTAAATGGCTGCCAAGCACTTTCGAAATTGTCCAAAAAATGCCTAGAGTGAATTTTATACTGCCATTAAAATGAAACTGAAAAATCAGAGGGCCTCTAAATTCAAAATTGTGCTTGTTTGTGTGGTAACTTCCGTTTAATCATTCATAAAAAAATTCGTATTGGACAACTAAAATATTATTTGCTGGCTAAGCCAAGGGGAAAAACCTTCGCTTTTGACAATAAATAAGGCAAGCAACAGACACCAGCTGCTTCTTCAAAATCTCGCTGAATGCGACAACCTTTTCTATCATGCCGGAAACGGTGATTCTTTCAAAGAAATTCAAAAGATGTCAAAGGAGACGGTGCTAGGGGTAGTGAAGCCATTTTGAAGATTTTCCATTGTTTATTTCAGGCCGCTTACCGCGATATTCGAGCTTTAATGAGACTGGGAAATAGGGAAAGGACATGGCTAACTTTGCAGGCTGTTGAAAAGGAGAGCAAAAGATACCTGCCTGCTGTTGGAAAGTCAACTTGATTTTTGTATCTCTGACTTTGACTGAACACACCAAAGAAATGAAACGAACGGGCCCATTAGTTGAAGACAAGGATTCCGAAGGTGAGTGGAAAACAAGGGAAGTTACTGAAAGTGAGCAAGTCCATTTGACATCCATCAACGTAGGCCTAGGTAAACAAAGTGGCAAAGACGGATCACGTGGCGATTTGGCGAGAAAAAACGAAAACGAGGTTACGGTGGTAAACGGTGAAGGCAATATGACGGAAGTTAGTGGAAGCAGTAATTCTGAATTGTCCAATGTTCTTGCTAAAGGCGAGATTTTCAAACAGCCATTGGTTATCAATCTGAAACGGGCCGGAATTGTTGCTATTGGGGAAGGCAATTTGATAAATCTATCTACTGATGAAGATAACAATAAAACACGGAATGAACTGATCTTAGAATTGGACACTGATGGAAACTTACGTGCTGTTATTCGAAGCAACCCTAAAATGTTCCCCAACGCATTAGAACGCAAAGGACCCTGCGCTGGCACAACATTCTCGCGTGTCACAGAAACAACGCGGTACCTAACAGATGCTGGCCTAACAGACAAGTTCTACAGGTTTACAGACACTCTGTTAACGAGAATGCAAATGAAAGAAAACCATGATATGCACGTCCATATACTCCTACAGCGGGTTGTTTTTCGCATTTACGCTAACAAGCTACAGGACGCAGAGCAGGAGCTCAACAGAGCATTGCTCCTCATTGGAAAATGCATCAATCAGAACCTCTTTTTGGGGCGCTGTTACACATACCAGGCATACATAGCGTTATACCAACATGATTATCCAAAAGCGTTGGAAATGCTTGGTAAAGCGAAGCATCTGCTAGCATACTTTGTATCTGGGGAGGAGAAAGCTATGGTGTGCTATCTTCTTGGGTATCTTTACATGAAATTGGCCGGGCAGAATGATGCACCGTCAAGGGACCTGGAAACTAAAGCCCTTGAGTATTTCCAGCTGCATTTCACTCATGCAAAGGAGGACTCTGAGAAGGCGGTTGCTGACAAAGAATTGCAATATGGGATTTTGAAGCAAGTAACAGTGTATTTGAGGACATATACTCGCGAAGGCTATGATTTTAAAGTTGACAAGGAAAGCCTGAAGAAAGCTAAGCAACTTTTGGACTATTTCGAGGTTTCTCTTTGGCATGAAGCTTCACCAGCATCCAAGATCCATTTCATTGCTCTCCGATCCGACTATTTCTACAGACAAAATTGCCTCCAAAGAGCTATGGATATTCTAGAAATGAGTGGACTAAAACTGGCCAAGAGTGTTGGCCATAAGCCGATGATTGATATGGTCAGCAATAGAATTGCATTGCTTAAGTCACTGTTAGATGTCAAAGAAGGGTTTAGACATTTTAGAATTAAATCATGATTGATTATTGTGAATGATTTTACCAATGAGTTAAAGGGGCTCCGTCGTCAAACAGTAAACAAATCCGTAAACTCGCACGTATCGGGAATTATCCATTGTTTATCCATTGTTCTCTGCAGTTTGTTTGATGGATTCACCCAAGCCACAAAAAAGTGACCGTTAAAAATCCACTTATATCCCAGCAATCGTAGAAGATATGAATGTTTGGTTTGTTGTTCCTTAGTGAAGTACAAGGCTTAATGCCCAAACAGCAACTTTCATTTTGAAAAAAATATGAAAATCCTGTGTGATATCACCTTTCAAAAACTGCAAAAATCATCGTTTTGTTTACATTTTGACGATGGAGCCCCTTTAAAATAAAAGTTGAAAAGTTTCAAAGAATGCAGTTTGCTAGACTTATTACATAACATAAGTCCTCAGCATCGCTCATTGAATTTGATGACTTATATACTTATATGAGAGAAAATAGAAAATTAGATTTAAAACGTTGAACAAATACAAATCATCATCTCGTACGTCTAGTAGTTGCTTCCTATTAATCAGATTTCTCTCAGAAATCTTAAAAACAGTCATAACCAATTTTTCACCCACCCCAAACCCCGTATATTCCCAGACTCGAGATTAGTTTGTGCACAAGTTTCATTTCACAAGCTTCACATTCATGGAGTTTTATCAAATTCTAGAATTCGTTCAGATCTATTCAAATCAGATAAAACAATTTAGTCTTCTGCTGCTGCAATCTGAAGAGCATATTTATCAGTAGACATTCCTATTAGAATAAATATTAGATAGAAAGTGGTAAAAGAGATGTACAAGACCAGCTCCTGTCAAAATAAAGCACAAATAATTTGCAATTAAAGCGTACGACTGCATAAATACTACTGGATATAAAAATGCGACAGACTAATTAAATACATGAAAGCAAATTAACAGTTAAAATAAAATAAATATGATGTGGAATAGCATATTAAAGAACGCCAGTCAACCAGCATCCTTTGCGCGCGTCACATTTTGCTTTTCGACTGCGGCAGCCATTTTCATATGACATCATACATAGCAGTGCTCAGCAAAGCGCAACCGCAAAGGATGCTGGTTGACCGGCGATCTTTAAACGAAAGTACGGAGATGTCCCAGTATACTCTTTATCACAGAAGAAAGTTCATCGATTAGATTAGGTAACGGGTGTCCAAAAAATGTATACGGATTTGGTTGACTCCAGCGATGTGAATTTAGCTTCAATCAATGTCTAATCCCCTATAAATGCTCCTCGATAGTTAACTTAAACATAGGTACCTTGTTTGTCGGTATTGGTGCTTTGAGAGCAGACGTGTTGATCGCGAAAGCTCAAATTTGCCTCTTCCTGCAAACCAGAGCTTTAGCCTTTTGGCCTTAGGAAATTCGTAAGGCACAGCACATAAATCAACGATAGCCTTGGTAAAATTGGAGCAATATTAGATCTTATCTTATTCTGTTTTCCAGAAGTCACCCCCAGTGACCCATTGGTCAGTTTCTTAATTTGTCATTAATTTCAGTTCTTAATTTTGATGTGCTTAAAGAGCCTGCTCAGGCCAAAAAATCAATTTCTGGTTTGCAGGTGGACGCAAAGTTGAGCTTTCAAGACCGATATTTCTGCTCTCAAAGCACCAATACCAACAAACGAGGCATCTATGTTCAAGTTCACTATCGAAGAACACTTTGAAGCTTCAAATTCATGGAGTTTTATCAAATTCTAGAATTCGTTCAGATCTATTCAAATCAGATAAAACAATTTAGTCTTCTGCTGCTGCAATCTGAAGAGCATATTTATCAGTAGACATTCCTATTAGAATAAATATTAGATAGAAAGTGGTAAAAGAGATGTACAAGACCAGCTCCTGTCAAAATAAAGCACAAATAATTTGCAATTAAAGCGTACGACTGCATAAATACTACTGGATATAAAAATGCGACAGACTAATTAAATACATGAAAGCAAATTAACAGTTAAAATAAAATAAATATGATGTGGAATAGCATATTAAAGAACGCCAGTCAACCAGCATCCTTTGCGCGCGTCACATTTTGCTTTTCGACTGCGGCAGCCATTTTCATATGACATCATACATAGCAGTGCTCAGCAAAGCGCAACCGCAAAGGATGCTGGTTGACCGGCGATCTTTAAACGAAAGTACGGAGATGTCCCAGTATACTCTTTATCACAGAAGAAAGTTCATCGATTAGATTAGGTAACGGGTGTCCAAAAAATGTATACGGATTTGGTTGACTCCAGCGATGTGAATTTAGCTTCAATCAATGTCTAATCCCCTATAAATGCTCCTCGATAGTTAACTTAAACATAGGTACCTTGTTTGTCGGTATTGGTGCTTTGAGAGCAGACGTGTTGATCGCGAAAGCTCAAATTTGCCTCTTCCTGCAAACCAGAGCTTTAGCCTTTTGGCCTTAGGAAATTCGTAAGGCACAGCACATAAATCAACGATAGCCTTGGTAAAATTGGAGCAATATTAGATCTTATCTTATTCTGTTTTCCAGAAGTCACCCCCAGTGACCCATTGGTCAGTTTCTTAATTTGTCATTAATTTCAGTTCTTAATTTTGATGTGCTTAAAGAGCCTGCTCAGGCCAAAAAATCAATTTCTGGTTTGCAGGTGGACGCAAAGTTGAGCTTTCAAGACCGATATTTCTGCTCTCAAAGCACCAATACCAACAAACGAGGCATCTATGTTCAAGTTCACTATCGAAGAACACTTTGCGAGTGATTAGCCATTGATTAAATCTAAATTTACATCGCTGGAGTCGCAAAATCTGTATAATCGTTTTGGGACACCCGGTACATTCATAGCGCGTATTGGTTCCCAATCTTTAAAAAGGCTGGTGTAATATTCAATGACCTATTCACTTGAAATGAATGACTTCAAAGAAACTTGAGCTATTTCTCTACGATTTTACCGTTGGACTTTTTTGAAATCTTCAATATTTTCTTCAGAATTAAATCGTTTTCTCTTCTTTTTTAAGAATTCAAGAAAAAAATTGACTAATCGTTAAAGCCATTGTAACTTCTAAACGTTTTGACAAAATATGAAATAATTTTCAAGAAAAGCATATTTTATGGATGTCTTCAATATGGTATCAAGCAAAGGTCTCCCATTCTTCTGGTTTAAGATACGCTGTAATTGTTGAAAAATATTCAAGATTCATGAAAAGTCCACTGGTAAAATTATAGCAAAATAGAGAAAATATCTTTAAAGCCATTGAATTAAAAGAAATAAAATAGGTGATAGAATTCTGCACCCATCCATTTTACACCAATTTAAAGATTTGTAACCTATGCTTTTGGGAGATAGATTTTGCCAAAGTTTTATTCCTAAGAAAAAATTACGACCCATGAAAAGTTAATCTGCCAGTAACTACACGATTCCATTGACAAACCTCATTCTAACATCCATTTAGATCAGATAACATTCTTCTCTTTTCCAACTTCAATAAAAGCATTTATACATTCATCCAAGTTTTCCATTGAGTGTGCAGCGGACATCTGAACCCGAATTCTGGCTTTACCTGCGGAAGAAATCAGAAAAGTCACAAAATAACTCTAAATTCTTAAAATGTTCTGTTCAAGGTGATATTTTTGGCCAAAAAACCCAGATTGTGTCTGATGAAGTTTATAATACAGAAGAAAGATTTAATTAAAACTTTCTTGAAACATGATCCACCAGTGAAAGTAAATTCATAAAACGGTGTCTCCATTAATGGACACCTCTATACAACGGACACCTCCAAACAACGGACAAATATTTTCGTACCAAAACTACAGTATGACAAGAGATGACACCTCCATACAGCGGACACCTCTCTATAACGCTCAATAAAATTTGTCCCACAAGTGTCCGTTATATGTAGGTTCCACTGTACAACAAAAATTCATGTCTCCAATATGACAAATTTAATAGCATCAAGAATATGACATCTTCATTGCAGCATGCCATAATGTTTTGGCCTTTCTGTTTAATTTGATACAACTGAGTGCATTTTTAGAGATGGGAAAGAAATCTTGAGTATTGCCAACCGCTTTATCATGTTGAACACCAAGCAATAATAACAGTAACAATAATAACAGTAATAACAAAGTTACCTCTTGGGACGACAGGGAAGGTGAAACCAATCACATAAATTCCTCGTTCTAAAAAATGAATAAATTAGTAGTTACTTTAAAGATTGTAGCTATGAAAATCTTCTAGGTTTGTACTCTCCTTAAAGACAAATGACGGAGATATAAGGTGACTTAAATCAGGGGCCTGGGCAATCTAAATATAACCTATTGAATTCCATTGTATTTGATGATATTGAGAGATTAGCAAATCAATTAGACAAATGAAAGCATTAAGCCATATTTTGTTCTATTTCTAAATTAGGCGTTATATATCCGTCATTTACCTTTAAAGGTGACCTTGAAGCGAAAAGTGTTATTAGTGCAAATTAGCCGCACGACCTGAAGCGAAAATGTTTATTAGTGCAAATTAACAGCACTGTAGACTGATAGCGAATCCTGTTAAATTCTTTTGATATCACATTTCGTTTCAGGTTTGTAATTGATTTTAAGTATCAGCAGCTGGCGTCATTTTGTCTGCAAAATCATCAGGATTCTATAAAAATGTTGAATGCATGCAAGGAATCACGTTCTAAGTCTAGCTTTTATATAGAAATATACCGGGTGCGCCAAAATAAACTATGCACATTTGGCAGGCCACGATAAATCGTAAACAGGACCGATTTTGAAGATTTATGACTTAATAGTTAGCAGAAAGCCTGAATTAGATTCTAGGATTTTTTGCAAATTTTTCTGTTTTCAGTTTTTAGAGCTACAAGCGAGTTTCTTAAAATTTTCGTTTTCGAAAACACTGAAAACGATCAAAAAACATCGATCAAGCTTTCTAAAGAATCGATATGAATGGACAAAGAGAAAACTTTTTCGTGGTGATTTGGGATTTAGAAATCGACTAATTGTAAGGTGCTTTATGAGAGTTCGTACTATATTGGGAGAAATGTAATAATATTTTAAGGGTATAAAGGAATGTCTTTTCTTTTGTAATGTCATTGAATGTATGCTTTGGTGCAGGTTGTGTTCCTGTGTCAAGGGGGTTAAAAAGACAGGCGAGAAAGCGTCATGGGGCCAGCAAGCATCGAGTCTTGTTACATTTTTGATTTTGTGACTGCTTTTGGGGCGGTACTTTATTGTAACTACAACAGAATTTCGCAACAGGCCAATCGTTGAAATAACGCTCGTGCAGAAGTTTACAATAATCAATTTCCAAATCTCTAAATCACGCTGAAAATGTTTTCCCTTTGTCCATTCATGTTGATTCTTTAGAAAATTTGATCAACGTTTTTGGATGGTTTTCAGTGTTTTCGAAAACGAAAATTTTAAGAAACTCGCTTGTAGCTCTAAAAAGTGAAAACGGAAAAATTTGTAAAAACTCCTAGAATCCAATTCAGGCTTTCTGCTATAGATTAAGTCATAAATCTTCAAAATCGGTCCTGTTTACGATTTATCGTGGCCTGCCAAACGTGCATAGTATATTTTGGCGCACCCGGTACTTAACTGTATCTGATCTTTGAAAGGTTATAGTTGTAGGAGACATTTCAGCTGAGCTGAGCTGAATAAATGTAATAAACGCTGGCCCACGAACTGATGAGAAGTTTAGAAAGGCATTTCAATTGAAGAAAAGGGCTGTGAGCAGGGGCGATTCTGACACGTGAAGAATGTGTCTAACTTGCTATTTCTATATATGAAATATTTACCTTTTTGTTTTTGAATCCTTGTCGTAGCTGGCCTGTCTCTTGTCTACCATTTTAACGTTTGAGCATGGCCTAACCGAAATTTGTTGTTGAAATCGTTTAATAAAGTCATGGTTCGCAAGCAGGTTTTCTTGCAAGCAATTTTCCTTATTTCCCTTTTGAAACATACAGTAGTCAGCCTTGTGAATTTATTTTACTTTTTGCAAACAAAATGACCTTATCAGCCAATCATGCAAATTAGTGGCAAGCTCGAAAATGAAACGAGAAATCCAAATAGTGCTATTCATTTGCATCAATAAACATTTTCGCTTCAGATCACTTTAAAGAGTGCATCTGATCCATAGTAAATTGTCTGAGGGCAAACTTCCTGCAAGTTTGTCAAGATGGTACCAGTCGAAGAGCAAATAAAGTGCAGAACATACCTATCATTGCGTTAGAGAAATCAACGGCTGTACGTTCATCTGGCATCATGACGGGGCAGATTGGATGATCATCACCCTGAAATAATGAATAAAGATTATGAATTGCAGCTTTATTAGGTAACAGGAAGGGGGTAACTAACATGTAGATGGAGCAGTTAAGTGAAGCTCATATGAGCAGGTTTGAAGGCGCACAATCTTCAAATAATAAATCAGCTGAATTCGACATAAAGTCGACAACATTTGTCGAGGGGTGTATCACTCTTCCAAAGAGGCGTACGAGATTTCTTAAAACAATAGAATATTTAGGGATTTTTTACGGATTTTTCTTCAAAACAAAAGGATTTTTCCCAAACATGTACGAGATTTTTACAGAGTGATACGCCCCTCGACATTTGTAGTAAATCAGAAGATAAGGTCTGGCAGAAATGAAACAAGACAAAACACAATGCACTAAAATTGTCACTCTCATTTCCCCTCATTCAGATCTTATCTGACGACTATCTGTGACCAGTGTCCAATCAAAATGCAAGCAAACTGCTCCTTAATAATAAACAGGGCCCAAACAAAAATTTCCTTCCTGATAGCAAAGTAGGACCTTAGTTTCTTCATACATACTTTCTTCTTCTTTCTCAATATACTGCTCGATTCTACACCCATTTCCTTATTCACCTAGTTTCTCTCCCTTCCCTTTCCATCTCTCCCTTCATTTCTTTCTCCTCTTTTCCCTTGCTTTCCGTTCTTTTTCCCTTTTCCCTTCTTCCTTCCTGGGCAATTTGAGCAGTTCAGCTACCTTCCTGGTAGCGCCGCTACCACGCTACTTCGTTTTTTTTTTAGTCCTGATAATAAACGCCATTTTTCACATTTCCTACGTTCAAGACTCAACCAACATTCAACGTTCTTCCTTTCGAGTTAACAAAACTTCAAGGGATGATTACCTAGACTGATTATAAGTCGATGTTTTGGCAGGATGTAGTCTCATTTTGGTGAGCAATAACTGGGACTCACTGTAATCAGTCTAAAGATTACCATGCAAGCAGGCACAATTTCTCAAGGATCATGAAATAAAATGAAACATACAATAACATTGAATCCAGCCTGTATCATCTTTTCTCTGAAGTACTTCGTGTTTGTGATTACTTTTTTTGTAAGAGGTGATCCATCCATTAGCATATCGAAGGCCTTTGGGATGAAACAATATTTGAAAATTCAAGCTACAAGAAGGTTATTATTATTATTATTATTTCGAATATTTAAGGAGGGTAGCCCTTCAGCAATGCTGATTTGTGCATCAAAATCTACCATGTACTTTAAAGGGGCTCCGTCGCCAGATTGTAAACAAATCCATTCTGCAGGTTGTTTGGTGGCTTCTTCCAAGTAACCGTAACCGTAACCGTCAACAATCCACTTATATCCGAGCAATCGAAAGAGATATGAATGTTTGGCGTGTTCCTATGTGAAGCACAAAAATCTATCTTCATACATAAAGCTCTCATTTTGAAAACAAGATGAAAAGTTTGTGTGATACTGCCGTTCAAAAACTGCAAAAGGAGAAGAAGCCCCTTTACCTTAGACATGCTATACGAAGGACACGACAATTTGTAAAATATGACATGGTGTAGACTTCCTAAATCTGCAGTTTTTCTCTTCCAAATGAGAAGAGACTGACAATAGTTCAACAAAAAAAAAAGGAAGTGAATGTGAATTTAATTCTGAATAGCAAAACCAATTGTTCAATTTTACATGTTTGATTCAGTCCTTTTGGAAAATTGATGCGAAATTGTCGTGATCTGTGTAAAAAAAGTTCAAACAGAAAAAGTTAATCTCCGGTTTATGATCTCTTCAAACAAAATGATTTCAAATGCTGCTTACCTTGCTGGCACTAGCAACGATCGGAGGTGGGCATGAATTTGAAAATAAATACGGACGTGATTTCTGTCGCAGCAGCTGAACAAGCTCAGTAGGTGCCGCTGTGTATCCACCTAAAAATATGATGCATTCTGTTTCTATTATTGGTTAAAGATGACGGTGAAAGAGCATCTCTGGTCGCAATTTAGTTCAATAATGCAGGCCAACAGTCGCTGTTCTCCAAAGAGATTTTGCTCTCAACGCTCAGCAAAGAAAAGCTATATAACAATAAAAACAAGGGGTAACAATCCAATGACGGAGAAAAATACTTCAAAGGCTTCAAAAGCCCTAAATCCTTCCAGAGTTGCTCGAAACTGGAAATTTTGATATATACAAATTCCTATATTTTGTAGAATTCATGACCTTAATTCTGGTAATTTTTCGTTTAATTTAATTTCATTTAAATTCTTTAAACACGGTTACACCGTCAGTCAAGAAAGACTGCTTTTCAGGGGGTCGTGCATAAAATCTATTAAGTAAAACCCGCTTATAATTATAATAATAAATAAATGGTAGAAGCGTTACAAAATAAATTAAACTAGAAATAACGATACGTTAGGAAATGCATGCGCTTGAGAGCCAAAAGGTAGTTGTATCATGGTGGTACACAAGATGGACAAAGAGAAATGCAAGATGTGCGTGATTATCACCAGGATATCAACAATAACAGAAGAAAACAGAAAATTAACACAACTCATTGCAAAGAAGTATTAGCAACATGAAATGAGGTCTCGTTTTTGCCATTACAAATAATTTTCTATCAAAGCTGCCAAACTGCAGGTGTAGAGTTTGAAAGAGGTCTGTTGACACTATATCCTGTGCACATGAAGTAAAGTCTGTGATATATTTATGAGGGTTTTAGTACTTCTTAATTGTAACTGATGATGCTAATACTTCAGCAGGCATCGCTAAAGTGCGCGAGCGTGTGAGCGCCGCTCGCACAGGGGCGTAACTAGACCAATAATTTCGGAGGGGTGAAAAAGGTTTTTGCCCTGCAAAAGTGAGTGGTGCCCTGCAGACCTCAAGGCAAACGTTCGTCTACTGTATATGTTGCTAGTAAAGGCTTTACCAATGTAAATTTGTCATTTAAGGATGAGTCTCTAAGCAATAGCAACAGAAAAATATTTGAAACTTAACTGCTGTGCAATATCTATTTGTCAATACTGGACATGAATTATTTGATGTCAGTTTTGATTTGGCTTTGTAATAAAGTTTACATCTCGCGTCATATATGAGAGGCGGTGAGGGGTGAAGGGGATGAGGGGCGCTTTTTTCGCCAAAAAAGAGGTGCCAAGCTGAGTTTTCATCGTGAAGGGAAGGGCAGTTGCCCCCATTTGCTCCCCCCCTAAATCCGCCAGTGATGGGCAGAAGGAAAATAACTTGCAAAAATGTCTTCAACTGTTTATTTGCTTGGCTTTTTCATTGGTGGCAGAGGCAAGCTTTCATATTTTCAGAATACTCAGCAATAAGAGAATCAAAGACCAAGCACATTTCCTTCTGGTAAAATTCTTGGCACGACAACACAGCCGTTGTTGCTAGATTTTCGTCAATTAGTCTGGGTGGACTTCTCACTCTGTAGTGACGTTAGTATTCTGATATCGGGTTGATTTCTTGCTTTTCAGCAAAGGCAACCATAGAAGCCAGCTGCAAATTCATTGCCGTTTCATCATTTCATATTTTCTCCAGATTCTCTACAGTTGCATCAATGAGCTTTAACTTTTACTTTAATTTTCAAGTCTACTACATCTGCATTCACTACTTCATCAATCGTTCTTGAGATGCATTCATAGCTTCGCCAGACTGAATCAATTGATTGTGCGCAAGAGAAACTTTTTTGAAAAAATTCTCAGTTTCAGGGAATTCTCTACCTTTTTCATGGTATTTCCAAAAACTTTGTATCGTTTACAGCTTCCACTTAAAAATACGCAAATATCTTCCAGTCCTGGGTCACAACGGCGCTCCGCTGGCAGCAGTACTCGTTAATGGTATTGGATCGAGGCCCCTGGCAGGGAATGTAAGGTACTGATCTGTCTAACATGTCCTGTAAACAACGCTGAGTACCCTTGATCCGTCCAGACATCGACGCAGCAAAATCATAGGTTTGGAGAGATTAACCACCAATACCAATGCCATTGTCCTCAAGTGAAGCAAGAACATCTTTGGTTGTGTCTTTTCCATGCTTATCAATGCATTCTTTCATTTCAACAACTCTCTCGCGTGAAGCTCCGTCATTGGCAACGAACCTTGAGGCTACAATCAATTTATCTTAGTGCCCTTTCTGTTTTCAGCAAGTGCCCCTTTGGCTTAATGAAAAAAGTACCCTTGACGTGTCGTGCCCCCCACCCAGTTTGAGATGCTTCCTACGTTCCTGATTCCTGATTGGCAGACACAGAGTGGATTCCTGGCGCAGCGATTTCAGTTTTTATCCTGCTTCTGCCTTCTGACATCCTCAGCAAGCAAATGCATCAACTCGTTTTGAGATCCTGCGCTGGTGTATTTAGTGCTCTAAGGCTTCAAACGTTTGTGTTCGAACCATTCCTTCAAAGTAGGACAATGCCTGGACATTAGATTGATCAACTGAGCAAAGTTGCCACAAAAGACAGCGATTGCCTCGAAAGGGTTCTTGCCAAATAAAAAGGATTGGTTAATATAGTTAAATGAGTGCTGCACACAGCATTTTTGAAAGACCTTCTCTACCAAGCTGGAGATGTCAGTCACTACGACTAACCGGCAGTTATGTGCACTTAATATTGGTGGGTTTTGCGTTTTGCCAGGTAACATTTGCGTTTGAAACAGTTCCAAAATTGACAACCGATTGCAAATTTCAAGACAGCTTAGCATGACTGCAAGACTTGTTACGCGGTTGCTGCGCTGTTATAAAATTCTTCTTGGCGCCCTGCAAAATCTTCCATTGCCCTGCGAAATCCGCAATATTTGAGATTGGGGGGGTGTCACACCCCTCCATACCCCCCCTCAATTTTCGCCCCTGCGCTCGCAGGCACATTTTTGAATCCAGCGAATATCTGCAGGCACATTTATTTAAAAAATGATCTCTTCTAAAGTTTATAACGATCAATTGGTAGGAATCGAGTAACAAGATATTGCATTAAAATGATTTGAAAGGTTAAGAATAATGAAACCATAATTGATTTGGACACGAGCTAATCTTTCAACTCAACATCTCACATCCAGTTAGATTTGTCTCTAGTTAAATGAGCTATCAGTTAGACCCGTCACTTGTAACGATAATTTCCTAGAGTTTTTGAGACGTGTAGAGAAGCACATTGCAGTTAACGGCCCAATATTGAACACACGGATAGTGTCATTGATATCAGTATGAAGCAATATTAATAATAATAATAATAATAATATAAGTAATTAAGGGAGTGGAAGGTCGTGAGACCTATAAAGCCCTGCTACGTTCTATCACACACGACTAAATCGTGTACGAGAATCTGTCTACGTGTTTTAGTCGATCATATGCTCGTTCAAATTGTTGCACTGTCGAACAGTTGATAACCTCGCTTGATAAATTATTCCAGTCATTAATGACCCGTTGCGTGAAAAATTTTTTACGAACGTTTAAGTTACACCTCTTCTTGAATAACTTCAGTTTATGTCCTCTTGTATTGCTTTGTTTCAATTCGAAGAGCAAGGACGGATCAGTGTCCATAAAGGAATATTGGAAGGAATCTTGGAAAGGGAATAATACTAATTGGCGTTTCGCATGTTGCTTAGATAAAGTGAAGGGCATAACTGCATTCAACGTTTTAGAGCGAAAGAAAAAGTCACAAATAGATCTGATTCAAATTCAACTCTGTTGCCAAACCATAATTAATGGACAAATTTTGTGATTTGAAGGAAACCTCCATTGTGTACCAGATGAGCTTCATTGTTTTAATGCAAAGAAACAACTGTATTACGGTGTCAATTGTTGAAATGGAAGTATTCCTAAACAAAGCCAAACTTTCATATATATTGTCTATGATAAACATTTATTGCATAAGACACCATCCAACTTTTTGGATCAAAATGTCCCTCGCTTTGTCAAAGTTTGCTTCATGTGATGCATTGAAAGAATTTAAATCCTAGATGATATACACTTTTTTTTTATAAGAAACCGCATAAAAGAAACAGTGTGGGCTCAATTTTTCAAAATTTAAGAAACAACCCTACCTGAATTGAAAGAGCTAAGTAACTTTTGTGATTTACAATTTTAATTTCCTATCGTACTGAAAAATGTTTTGACAGTGTACAGTTATAGCAACTGTTTGGACATCATTTTGAGTGTGAATTATGTTATTAACTTGTTTGGAGATCTTCCTAAGTAATTTGGGAGCCATTTAGACAAAACAAAATTAACTCAACACTTGCGGCATAAGAAACACATAAGAAACTTTTGCTAGCAAATGACCCACAAATTTAAGAAGCTGCCTACCAGCTCCGGACCTTAGTTTCTTATAAAAGAAAATGAATATACGTTGAAACATTTTTGCAGGCACATTTTTGTGGCAATTTTGCGCTCGCAGGCACGAAAAACGTTTGGTGAGGTCTGTACTTCAGTGCTTGCTATCAAAACTATATAGGTAGCATTTACATAAATCAATGACAAGTATAAACTATAAAAAGCCAAGAAATTGTCTGTAATAGAGTAGTAGTTTTCACAATTCTTATGTTTTACCAGTCTCTCTGGCTTGATTGTTTGGCATACAGTCTTGATTTTCTTTTTTCTGTCACTGTCAGTTTCCTTTTGATGTTAATTAGGTTTTTACGAACTGGAGAAGAATTTCGAATGAGACATGTTGTTGATACATAGTGTACTTCTGGGATAAAGCCTGTAAGAAAAATATTAAATCACAGGTTTTACTAGAATTGCATCCTTGGAAAATGTGACTGATGTTAATGATACAATGGAATGCATTAGCAACTGCCTGAATAATTATGTGGTCACACCATGTTCCCTTTGCAGACATTTGGGTAATATAAGCATTGAAGTCCATAACTGTAAACACATTCTCGGTATAAGTGTGGATGGTTGTTCATATGAGTTATACCACATTCCCTGATATGCGTGTCAGGGTTCCAAACATTAGATGTTAACGGGCACGAAAAAAGCAGTCTCCTGACCCCCCCCACATCATAGGGAAGAAGGACCTTTTGGCCTGAATTTCTTTCAAGCTCATCCATGACAAAAAATGATGCTGGCAAATAAATGATAAAACAATTTTATTTGCAAATACTTCACAAAAAATTGCAGAATTTGGCATTGCAGGTATGAGCCAGGATAGATATATATGCATGACTCAAATGCCATGAACTGGGAAACTGGGAAGGGTTGCTTGCAAGCACTGGGAGCATCATATGCCAGGCACACTTTCATGTCCCAGAACAAGATTCAGAATCACATTCAGATTCAAAATCAGATTCAACAAATGAAGGAAACCTTGAAAAATTTGCACAAAGCCCCCAGGGGGGACATTTTTGGAAAGTTCTCTAAACAATATTTGGATACCATAGCTTGTTTTTATTTTAGGTTTGGGCTCGATATCTTGTAACAGGGAGTAATGGGGGCAATGTTTCCTTCATTTGTTGAATCTGAATGTGATTCTGAATCTTGTTCTGGGGACACGAAAGTGCCAGGCCAGGCACAATCGGCAGACAGAGAACTGTTTGAAAAAATAAGAAACTGAGTATCGTTATCTCAGATACCAGCAATGGGCAATGATTTTGCTCAGTGTACCACAATGGGCATACACTGGCATTAGTCTGGCTTTCATGATAAGTTCTAAGTGAAAGAAACTTAGGCCCACACCACAGCACAGAGAGGTTTCCAGTACGATAGCGCCCAAGAAAGGTCGCAGATGGGCACATTGCAGCTCTGCAACATATCTCTCAATGAATAATGTAAAAAATAGTCAGTAACGGTGCAGAAACAATAAAATTTTGAAGAATAAATGAAAGAACCTTACCACATAGACTGTCCCCTCGCTGTTTGCCTTGCTGTGCACGCCTTCTGCAATCACTATTCCAGCGATGATCCATCTAAACCATTCCTTGATCAGCCATAAAATGTCATACCTCAAGAGTATGCTGTGTCATGTTCTTTTCATTCACGCATATGACTCGAAAGGTATATGACTCGAAAAGGTATCATAAATCAAGATGCGACGATCACTTAAAATCACGGTTGCCATAGGGATCCTGTTCCCAAAAGACAATGGATGATTTGCTGACGTTGCACAAAAATCTCAAAGTATGTCAAGATTAGGAGGCATGCTGTCGCATGCAATAAAGGGTCTCTAAATGCTTTGAAAGAGGATGCCTCCTGTACGAAAATACAAGGCCATGTAATAGCCATGTACAAGCCTTGTAGTTATGGCCTTGTAACCTTGTTATAGCCTGGAATAGCCTTGCTGTAACCTTGTAAATGGCTTGAAAAATGCTAATTAGCCTTGTGGAAACCTTGTGGAAACCTTGTGTTAGACTGGTTGCAGCTTGGAATCTTACTGATAGCCTTGTAATTTTCTTCCAAGGTTATTACAAGGTCATGACAAGGTCATAATCCCCTCTACAAGGCTAAAACTTGGCCTGTACAAGGCCAAGTTTAGCCTTGTATTTTTGTACAGGCTGCTTGACTTTCCTATCCAAGAGGTTCCAAACTCCAGCACCATGATTTGAGAATGCTTGCTACAAATGGATGAATGTTTTTTCTTCTTGTTTGGGGATGAATCTCCCAAGTAAACACATTCTGGGGAAACTCTCTTCCTCAAACAAGTGCCTGTACGAAAATACAAGGCCATGTAATAGCCATGTACAAGCCTTGTAGTTATGGCCTTGTAACCTTGTTATAGCCTGGAATAGCCTTGCTGTAACCTTGTAAATGGCTTGAAAAATGCTAATTAGCCTTGTGGAAACCTTGTGGAAACCTTGTGTTAGACTGGTTGCAGCTTGGAATCTTACTGATAGCCTTGTAATTTTCTTCCAAGGTTATTACAAGGTCATGACAAGGTCATAA
Organism: Aurelia coerulea; assembly: GCA_039566865.1. Classification (NCBI taxonomy): domain Eukaryota; kingdom Metazoa; phylum Cnidaria; class Scyphozoa; order Semaeostomeae; family Ulmaridae; genus Aurelia; species Aurelia coerulea. The sequence goes on along the minus strand of CM076960.1, from coordinate 18,184,274 downwards.
TCCCCTCTACAAGGCTAAAACTTGGCCTGTACAAGGCCAAGTTTAGCCTTGTATTTTTGTACAGGTGCCTGTACAAAAATACAAGGCTAAACTTGGCCTTGTACAGGCCAAGTTTTAGCCTTGTAGAGGGGATTATGACCTTGTCATGACCTTGTAATAACCTTGGAAGAAAATTACAAGGCTATCAGTAAGATTCCAAGCTGCAACCAGTCTAACACAAGGTTTCCACAAGGTTTCCACAAGGCTAATTAGCATTTTTCAAGCCATTTACAAGGTTACAGCAAGGCTATTCCAGGCTATAACAAGGTTACAAGGCCATAACTACAAGGCTTGTACATGGCTATTACATGGCCTTGTATTTTCGTACAGGTACATGACATGTTTTAAGAAATGGACTCTATGAAACTCTCCTACAATGGCTTGAAAGTGCACAATATTGTCGGCAGGACATTGCCAACAATTTAGCAAAGCAAACAGAAAATGCTTCAAGAAATTCACTCAAAAACATTGCAAAACAAAAAGCAAAACCTGCAGCTCCTCCAAGTGCTTTACCAAGTGTAGAATTAATAATCGTTACACGTCCTGGGATCCCAAAGTATTCTTCTGTGCCCCTAAAATAAAGGAATGAAGATTCGAGAATAAGGGACTGTTCATTATTTATAGAGGGGTTGGTACCGAAGAGAAATGGGTTGGGTAACAGAAATTTTCTAACATAAAAAGGTTGGGTAAATATTTTTTCATGTAATTTCAAGGTTGGAAAACAAAATTTTCCCACCAATTAATACCAAATGTTTAAAGTCCAAAATTATCTCAATATCATCATCAATATTATCAACATTATCCATTTCACTTTCAGTGTCTACTTTGCTCATCTTTGTCATCAATATTTACAGTATTGAATTTACATCGTTTGGCATTGAAACCTTTTTTATAGGTAGGGGTAGGGAAACATTTTTTCAACCTGAAAATTGTTGGGTAGATGTCTTTGCTGTCACTTTTAGGGTTGGGTAAGAAGATTTTTTGGGCAAGAAAACATTTCTCTTCAGTACCAACCCCTCTGTAAATAATGAACGGTCCCTAAGTACATTTTCTGACCTTTCTTAAACAAATATCGTTGACACCATAAATTTGAGATAAACCAATGTACATTCTTCATAGTGAATAGCTAATTTTAGTATAATTTTACATCTGAAGAGAGGCATTAATATATTATCTAATGAAATTGAGGAAATAAAACTCTAATGAGATTGAACCCCATGAAATTATATATGCTACTGTACAAACAGCAATGAAATGTTGTATTACAAACCTATCTTATCTAGGGCCCAAAACATGGAATAGTCTTTCCTCTGAGATGAAATCAACAAATGATAGCATTACGTTCAAACATAAGATCAAACAGAATTTTTTCCAAAATATACAAAAAAGAGGAAGATGATATTTATGTCTTCTATTAAGACTCGTCTTACCTCGCCCGACTATGGTATGGTCTTATAAACCATGTTTTACACGGAAATAGCTACAGTTTTTTTCTCACGTATTTTCGTTGTTCCAGCACCTCTGAGGGGACCATCGTGAAATTAAGGTCATCTTGACCTTCTAATGCTATCCCTGCCACTGTAATTAGGGGTGCTTTTCCTTACGTTTTTAACCAATTATATTGTATTGTATCTATTTTTATATTATAAACTTGTAAATATTTTTAAGTGGCAAATAATACATAAACATACATACATACATACCTGCCTGTCTCACCAAAGAAACCCGTTGCATGGCATTCATCAATGTATGTTAATGCATTGTATTTGTCTGCTAAGTCACAAATTTTGCTATGAAGAAAGGAAAACATACTGTATAATCGAGAATGAAAGGTTCGGGTCAATTTTCGTTTAAACCCAAACAATTTTTGAAATAATGTACAATTTACTGAGGTATTCAGAAAGTGATTTCCATTTGTCATGCAAATATGCTGGTTCCTCATTATTTGATTTGCTTTAATTTTATATGATCTCATTGACATTGTAAGCTTCACTGTCTGTTCAACTAAAGGCAGTCGATAGTTATTTGCCAAGTCTCTCAACTCTTATAATGAAAAGGTAAAACATCGACAAGTACCTGTACACAATTTACAAGGCTAAACTTGACCTTGCACAAGCAAAGTTTTATGACTTTGGATCGGATCATGACCTTGTCCTAAGGTTTGAAGGAAATTACGAGGCTATTCGTAAGATTCCAGTTACAACCAGTCTAGCACAAGGTTTCCACGAAGCTAATTAGCATTTTCGAGCCATTTACAAGGTTACAGCAAGGCTTTTCTAGGCTAGAACAAGGCTACGAGGCCATAACTACAATGCCTCGTACATGGCTAACCTGGCCTTGCATTTTTATACAGGTAGTTGCAGAATGCTGTTTATTGATTGACCAGTGATTGTTAAAATATTGATTGGAAGCAAGAATAGCAGGCCTTGTATCAAACGAATGAGTAAGCGTAGCATAAGAGGAAATTACTCATTGGCCGCCCAAGTGACAAAAGAATGGAGGGGATAAACGTTGGAAGGGCCTTTTTCAGGAAATTTTTAGGACCACACCAGTTCAATTTTGAGGAAATGCCCTTTGTACCTTTGGGAAACAACCTCATTTGTCTTTGAAATTCTGAAGATAAATGTCTCACCCCACACTAGACATATTCTGAACGAATTTAGACGAATTGGAAGACTGACCTGAGAGAAAATTGGGGGAACTTGCTCCCCCAATTTCCCTGCGGCTTTGCCACTGAAATTACTTACTCAAGTGGTGCAACATTTCCATCCATGCTAAATACACCATCAGTTGCAATTAGTTTCATTCTTGCTCCTGCTGCGTCTGCTTCTTTCAATTTTGCTTCAAGATCTAGGTGAGATATAAAATTAAAGAAAGTGCACAAGATCAAGGGCAATTACAGTAAACGAACAGTAATATCAGCTTTCGATTTGCCATTGCTTTCCCTTCAATCATACCTAGTAATTCTGATTGGATTTGCAGTCATTTGGTAACATGTAGAACAAACATTGACATTCTGCATGTGAGTAGTGGTAGAGCAAGCCAAAAGAGTCAAACATTCTAAAACTTGGGGGGGGTGTAAATGGTACATGCAGACATCTTTATTCAGTTTTTGCAGCAACTAATATTTGCAAAAGTTTAGAAAGTAGGGCTATTTAACCCCCCCCCCCCAATCCTCTCCAAGGCTCTACCATTCATGTCTGTCAAGCTTGAGCTGCTTCTACTTCTAGCCCTCTCAAATAAAATTGCACTGTCAGTACCGAATCAACATACCTTCCATATTCTTATGCTTGTATCTAAATTTCTTGGCCTTGCAAAGTCTAATTCCATCAATGATAGAGGCATGATTCAACTCATCACTCAAAACAGCATCATCAGGAGTCAGCAACACTTCAAACAGCCCAGCATTGGCATCAAAGCAACTGATGTAAAGAATGGCATCTTGACGATCATGGAATTTTGCAATCTTTGCCTCAAGATCTTTGTGAATATCCTGTTGATTGATGAAAAACTTGTCATTATAAACTCTAATTGAAGTTTTTGCGAAAAAATTGACCAATCACTACAATATACTTATATTGTTGTCACTTCTTACCATTTATCCAAAATGCTAATGGCTACATTTGATTTAAATTTGAGAGCAAACATAAATTGGTTTGTCAGTCATTCGGCTTGCTGTTAGGTCCAACAATCATGCCCTTGAAAGGTTTCATGCATTTAAGCTTTAATAGTGCAGGTCTAGGCATAACATTTTTAGCATGGGAGCACTAAATGGCTGTCCCAATGATGTTCACACAAGCTATTTCTGAATGAATGTATACAAAACAAAGAAAAAAGAGAGTTCAAAGAAAGTGATTTACCTGCTATTCTGAAAACTTCAGGACAGCCATCTCCTGTACGAAAATACAAGGCCATGTAATAGCCATGTACAAGCCTTGTAGTTATGGCCTTGTAACCTTGTTATAGCCTGGAATAGCCTTGCTGTAACCTTGTAAATGGCTTGAAAAATGCTAATTAGCCTTGTGGAAACCTTGTGGAAACCTTGTGTTAGACTGGTTGCAGCTTGGAATCTTACTGATAGCCTTGTAATTTTCTTCCAAGGTTATTACAAGGTCATGACAAGGTCATAATCCCCTCTACAAGGCTAAAACTTGGCCTGTACAAGGCCAAGTTTAGCCTTGTATTTTTGTACAGGCTACAGCTCCCAACCACCATTTAGAGGAGCCTGACAAACAAGTCTGCAGTGCATCAAAACTATCTTTTTTGGATTCATTCCCAATAGTTTTTACTTCAAATCAAAAATGTGTCAAGGAGCTACTCTATGTTAAATCTAACAACCTTCTAATCTTTTCCTGCTTGTCAAGCTACAGCCTTCACTTATACCCAGGTGCAAATTTAAAATTAAACTCACTTGTGTGCCACAAATAAACCTAACTGAGCTCAATCCAGCACCATGTGTTTCCAAAGCTTCATTGCATGCATCAATCACATCAGGATGTGCCTGTAGAATGAATAAACCAGAATACATATTTTACTGAAGGGTTGAAAACAAGTTCCAACTTCTGGAGAAGATTCTTGCATTCATGGACTTTTAAGCTTAAAAACTGCTTACATTTTGAGGTATTACTGATAAGTTTCTGAATTTAAGCCTACGGGAAGAAAACTTTGAGGGGGGCTGCCTGAAACGAATTCCACTGTTTACCAAAATTTTTGCCCGACTGAGGGCAGATTTTTGCCTGGAGTTGATTTGGGATAATTTCTCAGGGAGCTACCACCCCCTGCCCCCCTGCCTGTATGCTTAATATGTTTCTGAATGCATAAAGAGTCAAAGGCAGAATTACTCAAGTTAACTTAGATCCACTTTGATCCAAAGAACCTTTTTATGATTTGCAATATTGACACTTGTCCTTAAGATGGCTTCAGGGAAATTTTTACCATGACCGCTTATGTCTCATGATAAATTGACCAATCAAATCATATGAATTGTATCAGATGAAAACATTTCCTCAATATGCACAATAGCACCATCCTATGTTTTGGCATGATGAAGATGTTGCTGACAAATAAACAACAACAACAAATGATACAAGGCAATACATACAGAGAGTCCAAGGTAATTGTTTGCACAGAAATTCAAAACTTTCTTTTTTGAATCTTGAATATTGATGGCCCCTTCTTGTGGTGAGGTGATAACTCTTTCAGTCTTCCAGGTCCCACCTTCTTGGATTGCTTGCAGTTGGTCTGATAATATCTCTCTCATTGATGAAATAGCAGATGAACTTCTTATTTGCAATTGAAGAAGGCGCTGACGTTGCTGAAAGGCTTAAAAATACAATGAATATGAAAATACCAACTGATTAATTAAGTGAAATATACAGGAAGAGGAAGATGATAGATGTCTTCTACCAAGCACCGTTTTGGTATTGAAAACACGCATGCAGTTCTGAATTTTTCTTTTTTCCGACGATGTATTTCCATTATACCAGCACCTCTAAGGGGACCATCATGGAAATAAGGTTACCTTGACCTTTTAATGCTATCCCTGCCACTGAATTGCCAAATCTGAAATCCCTGCCAATGAAATATTGTATTGTATCTTTTTTTTATACTCAATCTAAAAATTTTTACAACGACGAATTACCTACGACACTACTTACAAAACACTTTACTACACTACAAAGACGATACCCCTAGGAGCAAAATATCATGACTACGCCGGGGCCATGCCATAAAAGACATAAAACTAAACTAAAATTAAAGATACGGTTACAAAAAGCTACCTACAAACCAATTTACCGATGACTAAAGAAAGAAACTTGTTTTACAGTAGATGTTGAGCTATGAATCCGAAAATGTTGGGAAACAAGGACCCCAAGCGAGAGATACCAACGACAACAACAGCCGTCGTTACTCCCTCGTCCAGTGAACCACCGGCCAAAAACACTGAGCCAGTGCTAGCTAGTTAGTATTGTATCAATTTCTATATCACAGAACTTGTAAATATTTGTAAATATTGTGGCAAATTGATTCATATATATATATACATACATACATACAGTACATACATGAAGGTGTTTTTGTAAAAAGATTCAGATGCGAAAAAACGAGAAGATACATGAAGGTGAAGGTGTTGTGGCACAGTGCTGCGCTCCTCTAACTTTGCAGTCAGAACAGTCAGGCGTGCAGGGCCCGATACCCGGTAGAGCCCCACCACTTGAGCAGGGGCGCAACTACGGGGGGGGGGGGGGGTCCAGACCCCTGCCCTTTTTTCAAAAGGGCAAAAAGTGCCCTTTTTAGGGAGAAAATTATGTTAATTTAAGGCTGATTTCCAGTCAGTGGAATTTTCCGAGCGGGTGGAATTTCTATCGTATTCGAGAGAAAATGTCGCTGTGACATTGAATAGAAAGATACGGCTGAGTGACCTTTTATTGTCTAAAATTCTTCAAATTCTCACTCGGTAAAAAAATTGGTCCAAAATTGAGAAACCATACAACAAACTTCAGAGCACAGTTTCTTGTAAAAAGCGTGTACGAGCAGCCTTTTCAGTGTTTCAATTTAAAGGCAGAAACACCGCAATATGACAAAAAACAACAGCAAATATGATTAATTTATTTTTTGCCAGTGTTTCTTGTCTGTACTAGGCAGGTGTTTTTCATTCTCTTCTAGTTTTGATCTCTTTTAAGATGGGCATTCTCCCACGATCTAGAGAGCGTGTTTTTGAAAATTTTCGGGGGCCACCCCCCGAATCCCCACCTAGTAGCTCGCATCGCTCGCATTTCCTTTACCGTATTCTAACTGCTTTCCTATGTGTTGACATGTTTGTTTATTGATATGCTTTAGAGAGGTGAACATTAGAAAAATATCCCTTGATTTCTGCCTTCGCTCTTTGAGTTTGAAAAACTGACATCCCAGGCGACACCACTTCTTGAAATGATCTGGAGAGCGCCATGATAAGGGGTCGTGGACTCAATTTGCGCTTAGCTTCACCTTCACCTTCAATCAAGACCCTGTATGCAAAGTTCAACTTTCATGCACTGGACATTACGCCAATAAAACAATGAAAATTATGGAAACAACAGCACAACAAACACAAAATCTTCTCATGTTGCTGTATGTAAATTATACGTCTTGCATGTATATTATTCTATATACATGAAATTGGCAGTTTTTCTAGGGGGAAAATCATACAAGATTTAAAGTCTAGCAGCAAAGCATTCTTTACTTTAAGTTTGTAATGTATATAATACTTTGTGTCCTTTTATTTTAGATTGATATTGCAGATATCAAATTGTGTGTGGCGCTGTACTACCTGTTTCAAGAATTGCATAACGATCCGATATTTTGACGCACAGGTTAATATAATAGCATAAATGATAAGATCACAAATGATAAATACAGTATCATAACACATTTTAGAGTATCTTACCAAATAATCTCTTTGCAACTGATGCCATTTTGTTGACTTGTTCTTCTAGGCCTACCTGTCGAACCGATTGGTTTTGATCGCAAAGAAAGTAGGCCAATGTTTTGAGCGTCGATAATTGTTGCTGCTGTTGTGCGAAAACAAAGAACGCATTGAACTATGGGAGCGACGGACCTCCTCCACTCCTACCCATTGTCATTTTGAATAAAATGCTGACCTATGCTGACCAAAAGCGATCAGCGATTGGAACAACAACCCCGTCCCCAGGGCCTTTGGTCACATTGAGACTTGGGACATTGGGACGGAGACGAAAAGGCCCTGGGGACGAGGTTGCATGAAAAGCAAGGTCAAATTTTGTAAAACAAAAGATCAGGTTTCCGCAAAGACAAAGCGATTTGCCATTCTAATTTTTAAGAATAGATTTCACACCTCTGAGCGTTCGCGTTCTCAATCAAATCAAAATAAACAGAGAAAACAAGATATTTTGGTCAAGGTGTGAACTATATTCTTGAAGCTGCCAAATCGTTTTGTCTGAGAAAGAAATGTATATTTTGTTTCACAAACTTCACTTTTGCTGGATAGAAAAGAAAGCGATGATACGGCTGATTTGTGAAGCTGTAGAATCAAAGCAAGTTACGAAGGGTGCCCTAAAAATTTAGTGCCTATCTCACGTACTGTGCATGCTAAATTTGGCTATCAAAGAATCAACATAGCTATATCGAATAGCCACTTTTAACAGCAAAGAAAACGCGAACACACCAATTGTTTCTTTCGCTACACAATAAAACGGGCCGCGTCAAAGTTATCGAATACAATAAACTATATTTGTAACTTGGCCCGGATCAACTTTTAACTATGTCGATTCCCTTTACGGTTGTGTTTGACAGGTAATTCCAACCTTACAAATTCTAAAAAAGCAGTAGACTTCATAGAGACGGAAATGAATTTCCAAATCAAACAGAAAATATTTACCCATGACAAAAGCGAGAATCTCTGTAAAGTTTGCAAACTGCAAACCTTCTGCTGGACTCGCTATAAGTCTCCCTCTCTCTTTTTAGCCCAAACAGTTCGGAGCGAAATATATTATAGAGATATAGAGATATACTTGCAACTCCCTTGCAACCAATCAAATCAAACCAACCGATTTGATAATTTCGAAGTCCTTTAAACACAAATTCCGATTCGGCCGTTCTCATAATTTTTACCAATCAAACACACTGAGGAGATACTTTACATCTTAGTATGTTGCTTTTGAAAGAAAAAAGATACATCTGGCTGAAAGTTGAACATCTATCAATTTCAAAACAGTAGGACGAACGTCAGCAAGCAAAATATTCCAAAGTTCTCATACCACTTGATATACAGTAAAAACCCGCACATAAGAACAAAAGATTTTGAACTCAGCCTGTTTAGGTTCTTGTGCAATGAGGCACATCTAGTAATCAGGGTGTAGGTTCTTAACAAAGGAAAATATGTGAATCTAAATCTTAGCCAAACATATTTACACTCTTGACCCCAGGGGCGAAGCTAAAGAAAATTGTTGGGGGGGTGCAGACACCCCAATTTGCCAACAAAAAAAACGAAAATACCATTATATATCATCAAAGTTTGAAACGTATAAGCAATGGATGATTAAATTCAAAATGCAGACACTTGGCATAGTATTTCAGGGGCATACGCAGCACTTGACTTGTTTATGGGGCGTTGGCTAGAAATTTTTTTTTGACCACGCCCTTCAGACGCTCGGAAAATGAGGGAAACGCCCATTTTAGTTTTATTTTGCATCGTAAAAATGGCTGCAATGAACACAAAATGGGCAGGATGTTTTATTGAATTTGCATTAAGAATTTATACCCATCTTAGCAAGTTAATCTAGGAAAGTAAACGAACATGCCAGAGTACAGCTAGCTCTTCAAATTATTTTGATGAAATTGCTTGAAGGAGCAGTAGCAAATAGGGAACCCTATAGCCAATGACACGCACACGTTGTTAAGACAAATGGGATCTTGAAATAAGTAGGTCTGGGGGCAAAGCCACCAGGAAAATTTTGAGAATATGCATTCTGCTTTGGCTTAGAATGCCTCTCCCAAGACCCAAGATCGTTCAGTCATTCAGTTCAAAGAAATCGGTCACTGAGTTTCACACCAACCTTTTGAAAGATTTGGAAACTGTATTCGCCGACAGACACTCAGTAGTACCAGTACCAAGGAAACGTTTTTGATTTGCCGACAGATATTATCAATTTGCCGACAAACTGAATGTTGGGGGGGGGGGTGCGGCACCCCCCCGCACCCCCCCTTTGGCTGAAATAGTTCTTATCGATTGGGTACAAGATATATGATTTCAGGCTGTATGTTCTTAATAAATGAAGGTTCTTATGTGCGGGTTTTTACTGTACTATGTTCTAATAACATGTGGCCTTGTCCTACAAGCCAGAGAAGCTACGAGAATTTAATGGACATTCATAATTCAAGTTTTCGTTCGCGACCAACAAGGATCAGATTTTGTAACACAATAGCATGAAGCATGAGATGCTTTTGTTGACACATGAATTCAAAGCGATTAGCGACTGCAGACAAAGAAAGTTCTCTCAACCATAAATTCAAAACAAAGCCGCAAAAGTATCTCTGAAATCCAAGTAGCTAGCGCGCTCGTCGTGCGTTCAACAAGGGCAGATTTTGTAATACAATAGCACGAGTTGCTATTGTTGACACCTCAATTCAAAGCGATTAGCGATCACAGACAAAGGAAATTCTGTCAACCAGTAATTCAAAACAAGCAAAGCCGCAAAAGTTTCTCTGAAACCCAGGTAGCTAGCTCGCTCGCTGTGCATTCCAGAAATTATTTTTAAGGGCAAACATGAGCATAGATCGAATGAAGAAGGATGCATCTACACATCCGCCGCGGGCATTTTATTTGTTTGGTTCAAAAGCCGTTTAGGAGGCAATTCAAATCTCTTATTTTTTTTGGGTGTTATCAAAACATTTACTGCTCAGCTTCTGGACCAAAGAAATTAAATGCCCGCGGCATATGTGTAGATATATCCTTCTTCTTTCAATCTATGCTCATGTTTGCCCTTAAAAATAGTTTCTGGAATGCACAACGAGCGACCAAGCTACCTGGGTTTCAAGGACACTTTTGCGGCTTCGTTTGTTTTGAATTGCTGGTTGAGAGAATTTCCTTTTTCTGCAATCGCTAATCGCTTTCAATTGAGGTGTCAACAAAAGCAACTCACGCTATTGTATTACAAAATCTGCCCTTGTTCGTGCGTTCCAGAATTTGTTTTCAAGAGCAAACATGAGCATATATCGAAAGAAGAAGGATATATCTACACATCTACCTCGGGCATTTTATTTCTTTGGTTCAGAAGCCGAGCAGTAAGTGTTTTCATAACACCCAAAAAATAAGAGGATTGAATCGCCTCTCAATCGGCTTCTGAACCAAACAACAACAAAAATGCCCGAGGTAGATGTGTAGATATATCCTTCTTCTTTCGATCTATGCTCGCGTTTGCTCTTAAAGACAATTTTTGGAATGCACAAAGAACGAGCTAGCTACCTGGATTTGAGAGAAACTTTTGCGACTTGGATTGTTTTGAATTACTGGTTGAGAGAATTTCCTCGTTTGCAATCGCTAATCGCTTTGAATTGCGGTGTCAATCAAAACCAACTCGTGCCATTGTCTGGCCAAATCTGTCCTTGTTGCATCAATCAATCTAAAGCATTCTTTTGTTCCAAATTTGATTCAGTAAAAAATCGTAAACATAGGGGGTGGTGCTCTCTCCTCGATTAGTTTACCTACTGAGATTTCATCTTTTAAAAGAAATTCTTCTACATTCGGTAGAATTTTTCATGTTGTGTATCTAGTTCTTATATATCTGCTGGTTTCTGAATTATGGCAGAGGAAAGGACAAGAAGTGGTTGCTTCGAAACAGCACTTCTGTTGTTCTCCAGCAATGTCTAAATCGAATTAAGCTTGAAATGAAGGGTTCAGCGTCATATTCAAATTGTCTCTACATTTTTCAAAGGGTTGACAGTGTTGTCCTATTGATAAACGACAATACTAACCCTTTTAAAAATGCTGCCAGATTTCAACTACAGCGATGAAACCCTTTCCTTGAAAATTTACTTAATTCTAACATTGCTAGAAAAGAATAGAAATGCTGTTTATTTGAAAAACTTTGAATTCTACTGGAACAAAATGAGAACAATAGGCTGCTGATAAAGGAAAAAGACGAGGTCAAAGATGGGCTTCTTGAAAGCGGGACTTCATTGTATCTTCACTGTTGCTTTCCTCTGTTCATGAAAATCATAGAAAGGAAAGCCAATAGTCTTGTTACAAAACCAAACCCGCACAAAACAAGAACACACATTCGAAAAGAATCCAATTTGTAATTCCTATCATACGCAAGAAAGTCCACCGTTGGTTGATGCACGGGAGCATAGTATGCAACTTCTGCTTCATATATGGCTTCGAGAAACCAGCGAGCATAAGAAAGGCTGTAAGTTGCTGGACCAAGGATTTTTACTTTGTCCATTGTGCAAATTGTTGGAGATGAGCCTAAAATGAAAGCAAGCATCATCTTTTAGAGCTGACTAATACCGTATTCACGCTTGCAAACTAAACTAGCGCAAACTAAACCAGGCTGTCAAATGAGGTCTTCTTGTTGGTCAATCCAACAAAATGATTGAATTTGATTGGCTGAAATTTAACCTGGCTTTGAAACCGGGGGAGGGGGGGGCACTTCATATATTTTGGGTACAAGGGACGTGCCACCGGAAAGGGTATCGATTTTCACGGTTTTGGCACAAAGAACGAATAAATGGGCCGTTTTTCCGAAAATTGGTACCAGGAACGGGTATATTCTTGAAGCTTGAATGGCACGTCCCCGATCAAAATATGGCGAAGTGGCCTCCCTCCACCGGGCTTGAAATCTTCGTTCCTGATGTCATAGAAAGAAGTAGTGGTCTTTAGTTGTAAACTAATTTTAGAACAAACCTGACAGTAAAGAAGAAATGAGCACAAATAAGACAGCTGCCATCTGAGAATTTCTTGGGTTGAATACACAAGAGATGAAATAACCACAACCAGAATTAGCAAACCATGCTGCTGAGTATAAGATGTAATGATCAATAAGAAGACCTGTGAGAAAAGAAATACAACAGCGTTACAATACCAGATGAGTAAAACATGTTGAAGCTTTCTATTCAATAGATTCCTTGAAACTAGTTAAAATTGTGTAGTTAACATGTCAAATTTAGTGATAAAGCGTAGTTGGTTTAGATCAGTTGTATTGCTCCTTAGTTATGAGCGACTTTAAATAAATAAAATCGTGCTATTTGAGAATCTTTCAAAACAGGCCAAAAATCCTCGGTCAAATCATAGTCAATGATCAAATTTACTAACTATTCAGCCAGATGATACTGAAAACTATCTGAAAAGTGGATTACAAAGTTGCCAAAAGAAAAGAATGGTGGGGTTGGCCTTGTACGACACAACTGACTGCCCGAGCGATAACGGGTCTTGGTACTATCTATGGGGAGAGGCATGATCTTATACGGAAAATGAGACGGCACCAAATACAAAGACAATGTACCTCTGGGAGAAGTGAACGTGTACTGCAGCGATAGATACATCATAGGCATTAATGCGATTTGAGGAAGTTGTGACACGTTTCCAGCAAGAAAATAACTGAATCTATTCACTCCCGAAGCAGCTTCCCTGCAAGAAATATCAAGTTGGAGGTAATTTTCTTTATTATTTAGAATTTTCAAAAGGATTTCTGCAAAGGAAACCCGACTTACACGAGTTTGACAGTAGCTTCAACGAAGTTCCGAGATTAAAAAAAAAGCTAGGAAAAATAATCATTTCGATAGCTTTATGCTCTTTTATGCCTGTGACACAAAGAGAAGATGAATTTAGATTGATTTTGGCAAAAGCCAGAGCTACCGGGTGTCCCAAAAAAGCACTCCCGTTTAAAAATCACTAAAACTTCATTATCCAGGCATGGGACCCCTAGTTTGACGTCCCTTCCGAAGGATGGCGAGGTGAGTTGCGAGGTCAAGCCTCCGAGGTCACCCATCCGGAGTTTGACCTCACTTGACCGAGCTTAACTGTTGGCTGGATGTTGGATACTGGACATAAAAATGTTGGCTGGATGTGCACTTCAAGGTTAGGTTTTTTTTTAAATATTCGAGGGGTGTTCCTGGGTGTTGAAAAGGTAGAACTGTCTGATATATGCCGCTGCCAAATTCTCACCAGTACTTATCAAACTATAAATTAGGACATACCTCCAATATACAGGGCGTGATTGTCCAAATATACGAAGAGCAGGGATGCATGAAACCAATCCTATACCCATTGCGCTCATCGTTGCCATCGTCAAAAAAGAAGCCAGTTTTACCTTGAAGAGAAAGACAATACAATACCTATACTCTGTCGCATATTAGATGTCATGTGAAAATGCCCGCCAAGAACAGCAATTGACGTGTTTTGCAAGCCCAGCTTGGGCAATTCCAATTAATCAATAACAACCCGTAATATTGTACGCACAGAAAATTACAAACATTTCTTTTTGGTTCTGTCTTGGAACGAACTACTTCGGTGTCCATCCATATAAGAAACCTACAGTTGCTTATGACTGAGCATTTTGAAACAAAATTCGATTTGAATTCTACTTTTATGAAGGAAGTTTTCATCAAGCCAAAAGTTGGTTACAATCTGAGGCATGTAATGGTAACAACGCGCAGCTTCCAAAGGTATGCAATACGTCCTTTGGAATTAAAACTATAGCCTTCATTGGAAATAGAATGTGGCAGATATTACCACATGAGATAAGACTCAACAATCTTCCAACTTTTAAAAGCAAATAAGGTGCTGGAAAGGTGATAAATGTAACTGTAGGCTCTGCAAAGTAGATGTAAAACAGGTTGGGTTCATACCATGATAAACTTAATGCTTTTGTAAAATTGCATACCGGTAAAATATAAAATAGGCCTAAATTAGCTGAAATTAGACCTATTATTACTATTCTATGTCATCTACCGGGTGTCCCAAAAAGTATACAGATTTGGTTGACTCCAGTGACGTGAATTTAGCTTTAATCAATGGCTAACCACTCTCAAAATGTTTCTCGATAGTTAACTTGAACATAGATACCTCTTTGTTGGTATTGGTGCCTGAGAGCAGACATGTTAATCTGGAAAGCTCGAATTTGCATTCACCTGCAAACCAGAGTTTTGGACTTTTGGCCTAAGCAAGTTGCTGAAGCACATCGAAATCAAGAACTGGAATTGATGAAAAATTAAGAAACTTCCCAATGGGTGACTGGGAGGTGACTTCTGGAAAACAGAATAACACAAGATCTGATATTGTTCGAATTTTATCAAGGCTACCGTTGATGTATACGCGGTGCCTTAAGAATTTTCTTAGGCCTAAAAGCTAAAACTCTGGTTTGCAGGTTGACGCAAATTTGAGCTTTCAAGATTGATATTTCTGCTCTTAAAGCACCAATACCAACAAACGAGGTACCTATGTCCACGTTAACTATTGGGGAACATTTTTAGAGTGATTAGCCATTGATTGAAGCTAAATTCACATATCGCTGGAGTCAAACAAATCTTTATACACTTTTTTGGGACACCCGGTCCTGCAAATAAATTATTGATGATGATGATGATGACGATGATAACAAAGTCTGAACTTATCTTTCGGAATTGTGAACAAAAGGCATGGGATACAAGGTTTACTTACCTCTCGGTACAATCCTCCAAGGACCCCACCAGCAAGCAGAACGAGGCAAGAATCAAGTAGTAACGTCTTTACTTGACGAAATTGCAAAACGAATTCTCGTTTCAAGATACTAACGAACTGACTCACTAAATTTGGATGTGAACGATCAACTCCAGGAACTGTGGAAAGAACAAAGGGAATCGAAGCGAACATAAACAAAAAAACAATTAACGTATTCAAAAATTAGCCAATCACATAGCTCCTTGACATTGATGCATTGCATTGCCAAAGAAAGGCACATGCATTGACAGTGAATCAGTTTTATAACATTGCTTGTAATTTGAGAATAATACGACCAATTTTGATAAATTTCGCCTTTTTATCTATGTTTGCTGCAAATGTATCATCAGTTTATATGAATCTGAAAATGGTTTGAGAGCCACAGACTTTCAAACTCCTGCAAAAGTTTTTTAATCACCTGGGTTAAATAAAGAAAATGAAAGGTCTGAACACTTACCACGAAAAGATTTCTCATATGTCTGGGTGCGTGCCTCTGGGATAGTACTGTCTATAGAATCACGTTTATTTGACCCTTTCGCCTCCTCCCAATATTCAGGCAACAGAAACGGATCATGAGAATAATCTCCGGACTGAGCACCTCCAACAACATCCATGTAATAGTCAGCTGGGTTTGAATGCTCAGGAATTACGAATCCAATCGAGGCAAAGTACTCCTCAGCTTGTGGCACAGATCCTTCGTACACCGTGCGACCACCAGGGGCGAGCAGATGAATGCAGTGGAACATCTCTGCAAGAAAAATGAGAAAACCAGACACTGATTAAAGGGTCTGTTTCATCCAGCATGCCTTGCACGTGCCCTCTCTAGGTTTTCCTTTGTTGTCGCCATTTTCAAGGGCCATGAAAATGGCGGCAACAAAGGCCAACCAAGAGATGGCACGTGCAAGGCATGCTGGATGAAACAGACCCTTTAAGAATATTTTTGAGAATAAGAGGAAATTTTCAAACATTTGCCAAATGCATGAACGAATCGAAAGTAGAAGTGCAAATCTAAAAACCACACCAACCAGTGGAAGGGTAAATACCAATTGTAAAGAATTTAATAATGATAATAACAATACTGATGAAGATTTCAAATCGAAACGTTTAAGTGATATCGACAGTCTTTGTTTTTATATTTATATTTTCTGTTTGATTTTGAATGGTTGTTTAGTTTATGATTATAATGATAATAATAATGATAATAGTAAACAAAATGCTCCGAAACTTTACCCACCTACCGGGTGTTCCATAAAAAGTACTCCAAAAATTGATCAACAAACCTTTGATAAAGTTTTCCTTTTGACTTGTTTTGTCAAGGACCCAAAAATATTTATAGATCATAAAATATTTGCTTTTGATACAACAAGGTAGTAAAGTTACATGTTGAAAAAGGTTATTTTGAGCTATACTTTTTACGCAAGATACTCAATCTTGCCTAAGAGTCAAAATTTTCAGATTCTTCATCATCATGGAAGTCTCCAATGATAGTGTGCATTTCTTTCTGTCATTTATGACCAAACTAGGAGCTTTACGTGCACAAAGAAATTGATCTGGCAACCAGCAGTGCTTTTTGCAGTATTATTCAAAACCAGGTAGCCCTAAAGAAAGCCAAATTTGCTAATTTCAAACCATCAGACAAGATCATGTATGTCTGGACAAGATCTACAAGTATGTATAGACAAGATCAGCTATATCTGGGAAAATAATTTAGTCCTTGATCTACTGGACCAAAAAATAAAATTGAAGATCGGTGTAAATAAATTCTGGTGATTTTGCAAACGGGAGTACTTTTTTGGGATGCCCTTGGCCCTTTACACAGTCGTCGTGAGGTCCGGCTCTGCTGAAGACGGCGGGCATTGTAATCCCCAGTACTGCCCTCACATTCGGCTAATAAGACATGAATATCAATAATTTGACGTGCTTACTGAAGATTTCATATCGCGGTTGATGGATGACACACGCTACTGTCAATCTTCCTCCTTCTGCAACTTTTCGCAGTGCGTTCAGAACTGTCAAACTAGATGTGCTGTCAAGACCACTGCAAGGAAAACAAAATGCAAAAATTAATGATGAACTGAGACGAGACGAAGTATCTGATTGTTTAATGACCCCATGTTTAATGACCAAAATTGAATAATGATAATGATGATGATGATGATGATGATGATGATGATGATGATGATGATGATGATGATGATGATGATGATGATGATGATGATGATGATGATGATAGACTAAAACGAGCAGCAGCAAAAATTTCACTTGATGATTCATAAAATATGATGAAACCAACCTCGTAGGTGGACTGATTATATGTTCGTAGGTTATAGCTATTGATAGGCTGATGGGCGCTATAACTACGACTCATGGACTTACGCTTCCAGAAACGGACATGGCCTAAATCACCTGCTATTTTTTCTTGAAACCACCGACCCTAAATCGCCGCAAAAAGTGGTTTTCCTGAAGTGCTACACTGCAAAACAAGCAATCAGTACTTAGATGAATGTTTCTTCAAGCTATTAAAGCAAAAAAATCCTACCCATAAGTGATATTTTGGTTGTTTGGGAACGCAAAAGATCTCGTAAATTCGTTCGCTACTTTGAGATTTTGATCGTTGGAGCAGCTCAGTCGAACGCGTTGTTCGAATTCGTTTGTTTGCCTTTGGCGGGAAGTTTAAATTGAAGAAGAATCAGCCAATCCCATCAAGTTATTTCAAGTCTTGCATCCTGATTGGTCCAGGAACAAATTTGTTCCTGGCGAGAATTTTTTTGCCGTTTTGAGAAGAGTTAGTCCATAAGGCCCTTGACTGGAGCGACAACAACAACATTAATTCACTTCAATTAGATGAGCGTAAGTTGAGGGTCCTTATGTAGTGAGGCTACCTCGTAGGCTCATCAAGGAAAAGCAGTGTTGGGTCGGCGATCAGTTCCATGCCTATGTTTACTCTCTTCCTTTGGCCACCAGATATACCTCGTTGCTCCTGCAAAACATGATAACATACGAATTAGAAAAAGTTGCTTGAAGCCTGTCGAAATTCGCAGTTGTGTCCAGTTTTTACAGCTGGATAAATAAAACTCTCATGAGAGAGGTTTACATTTATCCTCACTCTTGCAATATACGTTTTCAGAGGAAAATATAGGAAAATAAAGGAAAATTGAAGGTGTTGTGGCGCAGTGGTGTAATCCTGAATTTAGGGTGAGGCGCATTTAGGGCTTAACTGAAACGATTACCACACAGCTCTTGAATCAAATAAGCAAAATCCGCCAGGCAGATCTTTAGATTTACCCTTCTTCTTTCGTTATAAGCACATAGCTTCTGTCAATAACCACATTTCGCGTGCACAAGGCAAGAGTTTGCCGTAATGGTTTCGAGGTAACTTTTGCGACTTTGTTTGTCTTGAATTACTGGCTTAGAAAAATATCCTTTGTCTGCAGTCGCTGATCGCTTTGAATTGAGATGTCAATCAAGAGCAACTGATGCTATTGTATTACAAAATCTGCCCTTGATTTGATTTGATTTGATTTGATTTTAACTTCTTTAGGCACGGTAGCCACGTCAGTCAAAGGACTGATTTACAGTGGGCCGTGCAAATACATACAATAACTAAATTAAAAGAAAAGCATACAAAATTAAATAATCTTATTTACAAAACAATCTAATAAGCAAATTAAAAGTAATGCATGAAAGAGAGAATCAGCATTCGCTGTTGGTATTACTGATTCTTTTTTTGAATGTTTCATAAGTTTTTGATGATTTGATTTCAATGGAAAGATCGTTCCACAATTTAGCACCCTTATACGAGAAGCTCTTTTGCCCGAAGGCCGATTTGCGATGAGGAACGGCCAAATCTGTTTTGTTATTGCGCAGTTCTCTCTTGCATGAATCGGATAGCCTGACGAACATTTCTGTTAGGTAAGTGGGAGCTAGGTCATTTACCGACTTGTACACCATTTTTAAAGTTTCTGAATTGATAAGCTCGTTGATGGTGGGCCAACCAAGTTTTCTAATGATGGGTAGAGCTGAAGCATCATAAGCACTGTTTGTGACTATTCTTGCCGCCCTATTTTGGAGTTTTTGCAACCTATTTATAGCATTGATGCCAGAACTATATCTGAGGTAGGGTCCCACTAAACTTCTGTACATTTTCTGTACAGTAACAATGGGTAAATACATTTTGGAGAAACGTAGCATCCCTAATCCTCGTGAAACCTTTTTCATCACTGCTGAAATTTGCTCGTCCCAGCTCAAATGTTTATCAACAATTACCCCAAGGTATTTTATATTTTCTACGAGGGCAACATTCTCCTCACCCACCATGAAAGTGGGCTTTGCTACTCTATCATCACTTATATCTTTCAGTCGCTTTCTGCTGCCAACAACAAGACTTTGTGTTTTAGCAACATTAAGGGACAATTTATTACCTTGTAGCCAAGATTTAAAGTTACCCAAGTCATCGTTGACGCAATCGTTAATATGTGTAACTGAATCCGACGCAAACATAAGGCTTGTGTCATCAGCATACATATTAACGTCACAATGTTTCATATGTAGATGAAGGTCATTGATATACATGATAGATAGCAGAGGCCCTTGTTCTCGGAATATGAAATGCACGAAAAAATTAACGCACAAGGAGATGCAAAAAACCTAAAATATTGAAGAAAATTAATGGGAAAGGACGAGCAAGACTTCATATCAATTAACTCGAAGAAACGAAGCCTCTCGTTTTATTTGAAAACATGTTTTCATTCGTAACACAAAGCGCATTATACAAAATAATTTTAAGCGTATCTAGAAGATGAGATTTTACAAAACAAAACGGGATGACAATATATTTATACAAAACGTTGTGTTGTATATAAGCTCGTGAATTTTCACAGATATCAAAATCTGGCGACTTGTGCATTTCGTTTATTCGCAAGGACAAACAAGCTCTTCAGAGAGCCTAGCTATCAAGCTGATAGTGTGAGGCAGGTGAAGTGACGATATATTAGGATATTCAGACAATAAAGTGCAGTTAAATATTACTTTTGTGAATATTTAAGCAGCTGTGCAAATGAAATTTGACAATTTTGCGAAACGAGATCCAGCACTAAGAAGCCAGCTCTTCCTTTGACTGGGAATCACAAATGCGAAAACAATTTACCAGAAGCAGAAATGATGAACTTTTTCTTGTAGGCTTATCAAGAACAATCCTTCCTGGCAGCAAATGGATCCAAATGAATTAGAAATAACTTTGTAAGATGAGTAAAGAAAGTTTTTAAGTTGGTGAGGCATTTAGAACTTTTCGTCAAAGAATGCCAATTGAACTAACGGCAGTAAAAGCTCATGTTCGCAACGATAGATTGCAAGGCGAAGAGTTGCATTAGAACTGGAAAACTGCGGTTAAAGAAGACTTGAAGCAGAATTATTAAGAACTAGCGTTGAAGAAGAAGCAACAAATTACATTTTAAAATTTACAGAGCATCGTAAGAAACAAGATTTTTGAATTCATTCAGGAAGGTATGACAACAACGGGAAAGATCCGAAAGATAGAGCAAAACGATGAGTTGTCTTTGAGCAACAAAGCTGGCATTTGAAATTGCAACAATCAATAATCGATCCGTGCAACTAGGAGTTGGCCAGAAGAAGAAAGCTTCAAAGGCTTTTAAGCAGGCTTCAAAAGGCTTCTAGGAAACGTTATCGCCTAAGCTAAGAAGACAAAGAGGAGCTAACGGTGACCCAGAGAAGGAGAAAACTTCAGTTCTATTGCATAAATGTTCTTATGAAGAATTTAGGCCCATTTAAATTCCAAAATACTGCAAATATTCAAAGAAAGGAACTCCATGACTAAAAGCATGTCGAAAAACACATACAGAAGAGCTTAATAATCGTTCTGTGTGATACTGAACCAGAAACAAGCCGCAGCTTCATGACACAAACAATTTCAACAACCTAACAAAAACAACGTCAAACAACACATATAGAACAGCTCCATAATCGTTATATGTCATACTGAATTAGAAACAAGCCGCAGCTCCATGACACAAATAGTCACAACAAATTTACAAAAGTGGAACAACAAACAAAGAACAGCTCCATAATCGTTATATGTCATACTGAATTAGAAACAAGCCGCAGCTCCATGACACAAATAGTCACAACAAATTTACAAAAGATGTCGAACAAAACATACACATTTAACAATACTGCTACTTGCGTGTCATACTATGGTTTCAACATACCACAGCCACAACGACTCATAATCGGCATCACCCATGCTATCCTCTGTCCGATAACAGTTGTATGTAATGGCGTTTTAATTTACGCGCATCAAAAGACCGGACAATTCGACACTGTTTCAAATAAGTTGATCTTAGTAATGAGCTTATCGGACATGTTTCTCGGGTTAGCGTGCCAGCCATTCGCTGCACTTGCGATAACAGTCAACAAACTAAACAGGAGATGCATTTTCAAGAAAATCATCGAATTTATGGCATTCCTACCGGCGCATTTCTCAGGTTACATATTATTCTGCATTACACTAGATCGTTTTGTACATGTGACTAAATTAAATCATTATGCTAGTTACATGACTGACTTCAGAATGAAAATTATGACGTTTGTCTCTTTCGCAATGGCGTTCAGCTTCATATCAGCTAATACATTACACCCTTCATTTTTGCTGCACATCCTAGAAACTGCAGCTTCCGATGTTATTCTCATTATGACAGCCATAATGGATCTACTGATCCTTCGCAAGCTACGTTTGCTGAAAATCAACTTGAGGAAGACGTTGGGAAACGATTTGTTTGTCATTCCACAAGTCGGAGCAGTCAAATTCAAACTTGACGCAAAACCTGATCACGTGCAACGGTCTTTTCAAACTTGCAGTCCAAACAAGAGGGAATTCTCCAAAGCACAGTTATCGGCGATTAAAACAACGCAGCTTTTACTGGCGGCTTTGCTCATTCTATACGGCCCCTATCATGTTGTATCAATAATCTGGGCGTATTACAAATTTGATCAAATGACGAATCCTGGTATCACTCTAGACTTGCTTATGTATTGCTCTTATATTTTGGTCCAGTCGAATGCGTGGGTCAATGCCCTGATTATCGTATACGGAAATAGGCGATGTTTACAATTTGTCCGATCATGCTTCAGGGGTAACAGAGTCACTTTTGAAGGATCGTAATGCGAGAAGGTGACATGATATTTTAGATTGATGTATACGACAATAGAAGGTGTCTACGATTTGTCCGATCCACGTTCAGGACTGAATGCTTCAAGCTACAGAGCCGTGTTTGTAACGTGAGGCTGAGACTTGAGCCTCATCCTTAAAACGAGGAGGCAGTGCCTTAGATTGTCGCACAGGTCTATACAAGATGTTTACGACTTGTCTGATCGACAGTTCGGAGTGATTGATTTAACAGCAACAGAGTCGTGTTTGAAAAATCGTAATGTCAGACTGAGACTTCAACTTCATCCTTGCAGGGCTGCATAAGACCTGAAACGGCAGTGTTTTTAGATTGTCGCATAGGACAATATAGGAAGGATGTTAACGATTTGTCCGATCGAAGTCATGAGAATATAATCAGGGTTTTCTCTCTTCATGGTGCCCTGGCCTTCTTTCGCCAACTGCAAGTGCTGCAACACTGTTACGATTCCAGAAGGTATGCAGGCCCAGGCTGTTACAAATCAACGACAACACACATCGACGACATCTGCTGTTGCCATGAATCAAGATGCAGGCATTCACCCAAGCATTACATTCAAGAAGCATATGCGACCAATTAAAAACTTCAGTCCAAATTTGGGGCAGATACAGATGGTAGTAGCTCCAAGGTATTGAGAGAACTAGAAATGGGGTATAGAGAAGCAACATGGTCACTTGAAGCACTCGCAATGTTTTTACGGCAGAAAGATGCAATCTTGAGTTAGGACCAGGGTCGGTTTGATTCTGAGTAGATGATATGTTAGCATTTTCTCCAGGCCTTCTTCTGGTATTAATTCTGTTATTGAGGTGCTTCTGTAACTTGAGCGAAATTAAACTATACAGTGTAAACACAAACCACATAAGTAAAATGAAGGCTAAACTGATCACGGCTCGCGTAACAAACGACTGGTGAAATACATACAAGCATGAAAGGAAAGCTCCTAAGATAAAACAAAGTCCAATCGATGCCTTCATTCGTGTTCCATTCATGTAAACATTGTAGCGATTGAGTTTCGTTACTTGAAGGTACCTATCGATCGAAATCAAAATCGAGAGCAAGGCAGACGTTTTAAACATAATCATCGTCCCGAAGTTAATCGTGAAAATCAAATAACAAATTGTGTTACTCTCATTCATGAAGAACATGGCGATAAGGGCCGGTTGAAAAATTAGGCCTGTTACCAAGTCACAAGAGCTCATTATTTGTATAAATTTGTTAGAATAAGTATTCAGCTGATTCGTTTTCTTAAGTGCGAGGATCAAAAGGCAGTTTGAAGTTACTGTTAGTGGAGATAAGATTCCAAGGAATATTGCAAATAATGTCTCATGCAGATCGGAGACTCTTACGGGAGTTATGACACATATGAGTGAAAAATTCGAGGAGCTGTTTCCTCTCTGCATTGCTCTTGATTGAGGTAGCTCTCGGAATTCTTAGAAGCAATGCAATCTATAATTTTCATGAACAAATACAACCCCTATATACTTGGGTCTACTTGTTATTCTTTGCACAATGATACAGCAGTTTTACTTGAATGCCTGCTTTTGGCTTACTTAAGTATTTCAGTGAAGTATTCATTCGAGGAGCTGTTTTCTTTTTGTAGTGTTCTTATTAAAGGTTTCTCCAATAACTCTTAGAAGCAATAGCAATGTAAGCTGTAATTCTTCATGAACAAATGCAACCATTATAGGTATACTTGCATATACTTGTTATCTTTTGTAGTGACAATAATCTAGCAATTTACTTATCCCTTTGTTAAACAGCAAAACAATATAACGGACTGACTGTCAAACGACGGCTCTAAAAGTAGCACTGCAATGCTCGTGATAAAAATCCAAGATGAAGGAGGTCTTGTGTGGCTTCTGCTTCTATGGTCGAGCAGGCTACGCGATTTCTTATTGGACAGAAATGTAATCTTATCAGTAGATATAACGTGTGAGTATATTTCTCAACTACAACAAAAAGACCACAGCAACTGAACCAAAACAATAACGCTACTACCAGAAATAGAACCATCATTTATTGAAAAACCACCCAGCAATGTTGCTCTCGCAATAGATTTCTCTATTTTTAATATCAAAATGCTTAGTTCGATTACAGAATCGAACAATTTATATATACAGCTGGAACAACACATTGCTATCAACTTTGTCAATCTATTCGGCTAAACTTAATGTAAAACTCTTTCTAATATAACAGCGAAATTATGTGTATTCGGAATCAATAACTGACATCCACAGCATCGAATTCAAAACTTGCGAAATAGAAATAGTCATATAAACTTTTTGGGCACGAATTGGCACCAGCCCTTCGGTAAAACCGCACTAAAAGGTGATTCAAATTTTGGAAATATTTTGAAGAGCACAGCGAAATTCATTTTTTCTATTTAGGTTTTGATTTTACAATGGATGTTGGAACACATAATGGAACATTTAAGTACCATCATGCAATTGTCTGAAAATGGTCATAAAAAGGCAAAATGTTTGAACATGCTTAACATTGCCTTGAAGCGCACAGTTAGAGGATCAGAATAAGACTAAAATGAAAAAGAATGGCGAAGTCTGAGCCTAGAGACAGGAAGTTGTAAACTGCGATCAAAACAGTGCCATGCACGTAAACAAAGGTCTAACTTAGGCCCGATTTTGAAAAAAATCAATATCTCCGCTCTCTGTTGACCAATCTTGAAAATGTTTGCAGCACATAAACGCAAGTCGCAAGCCCAAAATCAAATAGGAATATAACACTTCAAATTTTGGTATTCGATGCCACATCAGCAATAACATCAACCAAGGCCAACAATATATGTCTATCCACGCATTCTCTCAGCTGCACACATAAATGTAATAACGCAATCGAATCACAGGTTTTGATTGATTGCTGACCAAACAAGTGGAGTTTCTTTCTCACCCACCTGTTACATTTTATTTTAAAAATTGATGCCTATGTTGAGCACTAATAGACACAAACATTCACCAACCTCGTCTCCAATAAGTGATCTTTTGATGTGAGATATCTCCAGCAGTTTCAGGGTCTAAAATTTGGGGGAAAGTTCATTTAGAGGGGTCATTTCACCGGGTGTCCCATGAAAAGTATTCCTGTTTGAAAAATCACTAGAATGCTATTAAATGGTCGATCTTTAAATTTCTTTTTCTGGCAAGTAGATCAAAGACCAAATTATTTTCCAACGTGTGGCTAATCTCGTTATTTGCTTTAAAATTAGCCAATTAGCGCTCTTTTTGAACTGCCTGGTTTTGAAGCATACTGCAAAAAGCACTGATGATTACAAGATCGATTTCTTGTTGTAAATTAAGAATTCTAGTTTGATGTCTGTTATTTCTTAACTTTAATTTCTGAAGCTAAAAGGTTAGGTTCTGAAGTTAGAGGATGCACTATAGACAATTACGCTAAGAATGGCAGTAAGGAACTTTTTACCAAGATACATTGCGTTGTTAATCGAATTCCAATAGAATCATTAACGATTCATGATTAGAACGCAATGTGTCTTGGTAAACAGTTCCTTGCCGCCATCTTTAGCGTAAATCGTCTTGTGGCCAAAGATCAATCTGGAGGTTTTTAATCAAAAGTTTCTTTTTTTATCAAGTAATATCTAACTAATATCTAACTAACACATTACCGGTCTCATCTACAGCGGGAAAAGACACGCAGCCACTTAGTTCCCACAGCAGGTGGGACAGATGGGAGATTCTCTTATGCGGGCTTTTACTGTAATGCAAATGATTGTAAATATTGAGAAAATTTGCTTTAACTTGTTGTTGTTAGTTGCTTCACATTGTGATTGGCCAACTTCGCTGAGTTCCCAGCCAATCAAACGTTTGTGCCCATATTTGCAAATGAAAGAACACTGACCTGATTAACTTTAGCAGAAATGTCATCGTTGCTCAATCCTGGCGGAAGGCGTAGCTTTGCTTGGTATGTTAAAACTTCTGCCACAGTCAACGTTCGATGCATGGTATCTTCTTGAGGCACAAATCCAACTACTTTCTTGAATTTTTTCAGATTAGGGACGAGTATACCATTAACTCTCATTTCACCCTCCATAACCTTGAAACAAAATATAATATCTACAGGGTGTTCCAAAAAAATTGTGCCCCATTGTGTGGCTGTTGTGGAGGAGCTGACGTTCTATTGTCCCATTAATGATACCGTTGCCTAGGATACGCTTCAACTTAGAGTTTAGGACTTTGCTTTAGCCAATCGGTCACGTGATTGCTGATTTATAGCACAGCAAATCCAAAAAGTGATTACTCAAAAACAGCACTTTCTTTGTTCTCTAAAAATTCTAAAATATATTCCTGTAATTCTACCGCACATTATTTTGATATCTTGGTTATTTTCAAAATTCAGAATTAACAGAAAATCTTGAAAAAAGATTAAAATAGAGTCTGGTACCCAGGGCACGTACATCCTAACTTGATTGAGGAGAAACAGTAGTACAATCTTTAAGAAAATTATGGTTTATGTAGGTCTACAATATGGTGGCAAGCAGAAATCTGTCGCTCTTCTGGTTTACGATTTAGAATTTTGATGACGTCACACAACGTTTGTTTGAAGTTTTGGAGTGATCTGACTAGCTTCCAAGCTTGCAGAATTGATTAATTTCAATAAACACGAGATACTTCAAAATCCAAGTGCGACGCTATATTTTGTAATGGCTTTGTTAACACCAAGTCTAAATTCCGTGCGCAAATTGACAAAGTCACTTAAGTGACAAAGTCACTTAACATGTCGTATGTATGAATACGCTGTAATTTCGAAAATACTGACGACTTCCACATTATATTCATAGAGGAGCCAACACCTCCTTCAAGCCATCCAATCAAAAGAAAGATGTAATAGCCGTTTAAACCAGCCTATAAAGATTCTACGCCTATGCTGCATTAAATATGAAATTGCAAACTTATTACATCGTAAGTTACTTACCCCATAGAAGGCTTTATCGCTGACAACATTTAAGAGAGTTGTTTTTCCAGCTCCACTAGGACCCATGATTGCAGTCACTTCACTGCTTCGGATTTCACCAGTTACACTTTGAAGTACACGTTTGTCAGTCTGCAAACAAAACACGGTCTTCGTAAGAAATTGTAAAAATATGACAGTTTTGCAATCCAGAAATGAAACTTAAAGGATCTGTATCAATCAGCATCACTTGTGTGTGCCATCTCTTGGTTGAATGCCATAAAGATGGCGACAACAAAGGCCACCAAAAGATGACACACGCAAGGCATGCTGGTTTAATCAGACCCCTTAAAGAGAGCAAACAACGACCAGGAGCCTTTGCCATCGCTTGTCTTCGTTTTTGGGAATTTCGTACAGTCAGTTATTCTGGAAGCTGTGCAGAGCAAGTCGCTGACTTCATGCAGAGAATTGCTCGTGCAGGAATTCTTCACATGTTTTCATTCAAGTATCTTGCGTGTCCACGAACTTTTCTCTCCAATTATACGTAAAAGATGAAGAATAGAAATAAGTAAAACATACTCCTTTTAGGGTCAATGACAAATCAGTGAAAGAAAGATCAAGAGTGAATTCTTTTGGCTCGATTTGGGCTTCTCGGCAGCTTGCAAAATCTTCCATGGTCACAATCAAATGCTCAATGCCATCCTTAACGCTATAATGCAAGTCCCCTGTGATTGCTCTCCAGTAATGATCGGCCAGTATCTTCAAAGTACCGAAATTCGTAAATACTGAGTAGATGAATATGAGGAACAAGATGAGCAGAATTGTTATTATCGGCCCAATCGCATTCTGCATTGGAGCTGATTCACCTTCTCCGCATATCACAGCTGGCTGAAAGAAAAAATTAGATCAAGTTTTGACTGAAGTTTAAAAACGAGGCAATGCAAGAATCCTATTGGTTAATCGCACATTTCCAGCGGTTATTCAGTTGCCTCATACGATGCGATACAAGGATTAATTTTCTCATCACATCAACTGCTTTAGGCCAGTGAGAATCGGTAAGATAGTAACTTTAATGGCTAATTAGAAGCAGAGTTAGAAGCGTATTTGCAAAGCGTATTTATTAAGATAATTGCTAAGAAACCGAGTATTGAAATTTCGCCGTATCACTTTTGCCAAGCATCTCGAAATATATAATTTTCATTTTCAAAATGGTGTGATTATTGGGATATTTGGAGAAAATTGAAAAAAGACCAAACATTGCCATAAACACGCCTTTTCTGTAGAATTTGCTAGGGTTAAGCTTAGGAAGCGATAGTTCATGCAAAGAGTGTATCACTCCCTCAAAAGCGTGAGAAATTTCTAGGAGAACAAAGGATGTCTCAAGGATTTCAGACATTCCGGATGAAAACGAAAGGATCTGCGTACAACTATGTGAGATTTCTGGGGCGTGATATGCCCTTCGGGTTCATATATGTCGGTATTACGACCCGGAAACATATACATACCGGACATTTCTTTGCGAAAGTGGTGCCTGATTTCTGGGGTGTGATATGCCCTTCGGGTTCATATATGTCGGTATTACGACCCGGAAACATATACATACCGGACATTTCTTTGCGAAAGTGGTGCCTGATTTCTGGGGCGTGATATGCCCTTCGGGTTCATATATGTCGGTATTACGACCCGGAAACATATACATACCGGACATTTCTTTGCGAAAGTGGTGCCTGATTTCTGGGGTGTGATATGCCCTTCGGGTTCATATATGTCGGTATTACGACCCGGAAACATATACATACCGGACATTTCTTTGCGAAAGTGGTGCCTGATTTCTGGGGCGTGATATGCCCTTCGGGTTCATATATGTCGGTATTACGACCCGGAAACATATACATATCGGACATTTCTTTGCGAAAGTGGTGCCTGATTTCTGGGGTGTGATATGCCCTTCGGGTTCATATATGTCGGTATTACGACCCGGAAACATATACATACCGGACATTTCTTTGCGAAAGTGGTGCCTGATTTCTGGGGTGTGATATGCCCTTCGGGTTCATATATGTCGGTATTACGACCCGGAAACATATACATACCGGACATTTCTTTGCGAAAGTGGTGCCTGATTTCTGGGGCGTGATATGCCCTTCGGGTTCATATATGTCGGTATTACGACCCGGAAACATATACATACCGGACATTTCTTTGCGAAAGTGGTGCCTGATTTCTGGGGCGTGATATGCCCTTCGGGTTCATATATGTCGGTATTACGACCCGGAAACATATACATACCGGACATTTCTTTGCGAAAGTGGTGCCTGATTTCTGGGGTGTGATATGCCCTTCGGGTTCATATATGTCGGTATTACGACCCGGAAACATATACATACCGGACATTTCTTTGCGAAAGTGGTGCCTGATTTCTGGGGCGTGATATGCCCTTCGGGTTCATATATGTCGGTATTACGACCCGGAAACATATACATACCGGACATTTCTTTGCGAAAGTGGTGCCTGATTTCTGGGGTGTGATATGCCCTTCGGGTTCATATATGTCGGTATTACGACCCGGAAACATATACATACCGGACATTTCTTTGCGAAAGTGGTGCCTGATTTCTGGGGCGTGATATGCCCTTCGGGTTCATATATGTCGGTATTACGACCCGGAAACATATACATACCGGACATTTCTTTGCGAAAGTGGTGCCTGATTTCTGGGGTGTGATATGCCCTTCAGGTTCATATATGTCGGTATTACGACCCGGAAACATATACATACCGGACATTTCTTTGCGAAAGTGGTGCCTGATTTCTGGGGTGTGATATGCCCTTCGGGTTCATATATGTCGGTATTACGACCCGGAAACATATACATACCGGACATTTCTTTGCGAAAGTGGTGCCTGATTTCTGGGGTGTGATATGCCCTTCGGGTGATATGCCCTTCGGGTTCATATATGTCGGTATTACGACCCGGAAACATATACATACCGGACATTTCTTTGCGAAAGTGGTGCCCTCTCTGCAGTAATGACCTGCCGGGCATTTCGTCTTCTCTGTGGCTGTTTTGCAAAAATATCTTTCAGGACATGACGATGATGTAACGGCACCAGGGCAGCTGTAGGAACCATTTTCAAGTAGGACCGCAGGAGAAATGCTGCCTTTGACACTTTTGCAACATTTTCCTAGACGACTGCAAATTGATTGGTACCCTCTCTGCAAGAAAGTATACAAGAAACGATGAGAAAAATAGGTTCTCTGCAATACAGTTAGGGCCTGTTTATATGAGGAAGAACATTCTACCTGCCAGACTCGCGGTAGCCAAGAGAGATTCCACCTTCCCGTTGAATTCTATATGGGGTGAGAAAAGAAACTGTCCCCCTTTGAAAGGCCATTACACCCTGGATATCCATTCAACAACATTGGCAAACATATTACTAATGATGGACTTGTAGAAATCGATTTCAAAATTCACCTGACTCAAATCGGCCACTGTGTTATCAAATTATGAGGGCTTCTCTCGAGAAAGGCCCTTCATGAAGCTTTCAAAACAGGCCAAAGATCACGACCACATTTTCCTAATAATTCTACCTTACAGTAATTTCAGTTTTTCATTTCAAATTATTTCGACACGATATCCCTTCAGCTATTAATACTACAAAAATATACAATTCTAACAATCAACATTATCTATAAACAAATGAAAAATATTGAAGGCTAATCGTTGCTGTTCTTTTAGGGAGTCGTGTTTTAAGTAGCTTTCAGCTAATCAAATGCATTTTTAGTTATTTTTTGAATCGGCACAAGGTAGGAAGCTCTCTGATACCTAAAGGGATTTCATTCCAGACTGAATAGGAAAATCCTTTTTTGGTATACTCCAGATTGTACGTTGAAATATGAAAATCCCTGCAGAATTGTGTGTTATAACTGGAGTATTGGGATCTTTGTTGAAATTTGTTCAAGAGATTTTCTGGGCTGAGTCTGTTCATGATCTTATAGGCCATAACTGTACGATCGAACCGGACAAGTTGTCCAACATGAAGGAAATTACTTCGTTTTGTTACTAAAACAGCTTATATACTCACAGGAACGGTGATAAGTTTATCTGGCATGCAATATGCTCCAAGAGGGCATGGGATGATGCAAAGGTGATCCTTTGGGCAGAAGAAACCTACAGCAGTGGAAAATGAAACAAATAACTAGGTTTAAAATAACAAACAATCGAGACAACAAAAGCAACTTTCTAAAGAAAAGCGAGGCAATTCCATTCAATTTTATATCCCAAAGATAAACCAGTTTATACTAAACCAGGTTGTCAAATGGGGCCGTCTAATGGCTCTAATTGGTCAATCAAACCAATCGAATGATTTTGATTGGGTGAAATTTAACCTGGTTTAGATCAGGTCTAATAGTCATTTTGTATGTGGTATTAGTAAAAATTTGCAGTTAAACCTTACTATTTGTCAAGATGCCAAATAACTGTAACGCAACCTGTGAAGCTTGGGCTGGTAGCAAGTTTCTAAAATTTTAGGACCTTGCTAATGCTACGAAAAATGTTCATGAGTTCCTTAATTTTAGATGCTCTAACGTAAACATAATTCTAAAAGAGTTCTAGAGTACCAAGCAAGATTTCAAAAGAACTATAAACAGAAATCGCACTTAAAATAACATCAAAACATTTTTTAACATCAGCATGACGTCCAACGCCAACATGAAACCGGCTCAAGCATTTATCCGTAATGATCGTTCTTATGTAACATTTAGTATATTTAGTTATATTTTAGTGGCATGTTCTTGATGTAAAGGCCAGGGGTATTCATGACCTTTTGATCCCCTTGGTATCGTCCCCTCGAAATGTTAAATAGTAGTTCGTAGGTAGTGTCTCTTAGGTGATTCATCAGTGTAATCTTTTTGAAACGAACTTAATTAAATTCTAATAAACGATCTCTTACAAAAAATGCGTGCAATTGCGCACCTGGAGGGCATGGCTGTGCTTTACCACTTCCATCTCTGTAGAAACCTGCTAAGCACGCCGTTGTATTGATCGGGTTGGAACATAATGCTTTATACTGCAAGAAGCCATATAACTGTATCAAACTACGACCAGTCTTTAGTGATTTGTCACAGGATTTGATATTGGTGCAGCAATCTACCGTATGAGCAGTAGGACAGCATGGAAACACTCCAGCTCTTGGGCTCTCTACGGGAGAAAATACCATTTCATAATGTATTTGGTATGGATAAAGCAAATACAAGGTGAGTCAATAAAAATGAGTCCTGTCTGAAAGTTTACTGCCCCTCTGCACTGCATATTAAGACAATAATAGTCGCAAATATACCATTTAACAATATACATTCTGTTTTTATAAGAATATTCAGGCTCAGAGAATACTATAAGAATGTTGCACAGCCTCAGCTTGCATAAAGAATACTATAAATTTTGTCCAGCCTCAATATTCTTATGAAATTTTCGTTTTGAACCTTAACATATTCTTAAAGTATTCTTATTTCTTTTTTAAATCTGATATGGTTTCAGGGGAACATAGTTAAAATAAATGTCATGTTATTACGAGGAAAGGGTCGAAGAAAAGAAAAACTTAAGCAATTATAGCAATAAGAATGTTCTTAACAATCATAAAGCTTTAAACATGCTTTTTGAAAAAATGAGATATCGTCAGTCATGCGATTCTCTGTTATGAACATCGCAAAACAGGCAACTGCTGAAAAATGAGACACAAATATGGCGAGCTAAGGCTGACCAATATTCTTACAATATTCTTAGTGGATGATCCTGAGCTGAGCCTGAATATTCTTATAAACAATATTCTTATAATAAAAAAAAGAGTGTATCTGTGTCTCATTTTTCAGCAGTTGCCTGCTTTGCAATGTTCATAACAGAGAATCACAAGACTGACAGCGGTGCCTGCGGTGCGGTGCCTAGACCTCGCTCAAAAGGGATTCATAATGATACAGTGAAAGATGACCCTGCTTAGGCCCATTCTCAAACGAAATGCAGTAAAAACACATTACGATTTGGAGCCTATGTATGCTAGCATACTTACTTTTACATAGGCTTTCAGCTGCAGTCCTAGAGAATGCCAGGCAGCAAAGCACAAAACAAACCCAACTTGCATTTGTTACAGCCATCAATACTTAAGATTTTCAGCTATGAATCATGGTGTGTCTTCATTCTCTAAAATGCTAAGGAGAGAATAGCAAATGGCAACTTTAAGTTTATTTAATTTTGGACAATAAACTTCCTGCACAATTTTTACAAATTTGACCAATTATGGCCCTAACGTTAGCGTCCTAAATTACCGAATTCTACCTTACCAAAAAGACTTGCACATCTGAAATGCACACAGCCTCAACGAAATGGCGAAAGAGTCTCCAAAGCTAAGCAGCATTTAGGACTAGGCCTACTTCGGGCTACAGGCTAGGATGGTCCTAAAAATGTCTGGAAAATCTTAAAATCCTCTTGTTATCCGAAATTGAAACAGTCAAATAATCAGGCAATCGATCGTCTAAAATCAAGAAGTTGCTGTATGTTTATGGTAATTGACACTAATAGAAGGAAAAAGTTGCAAGTTCTATGGAGGGGAAATAATAACAAGTTAGTTTCTTTCATCATTCGTGCAGCCTTCTTAGGCCAGCTCTGTTTAATCAAGTCTTTCTCGACTTATGGAAGAATAAAGTAACAAATACTATCCCTGGTCTACTCAACGAAAAAACCACAGAAACTTACCAAGAATCGGAAAACATGATATACTTCATTCTTTTCCGAGGAGATGAATTGTTGAATCAAAAGCAGACGTATTTTACATATTTTAGGATACAGAGAAACGTGCAAAACAAATAGAAACATCGAATTCATCTTCGAACGTCCTTTTCTTACGTTGCATTATCGATTTTCGAATGTTGCGTTCGAATACAATTTGTCTTTGCAAATTGAGTAAAAATTGTGGTGCGGCTTGTTTTGCTAAAATTGCAATAAAAATTAACGGATTTCAGCAAGAAATGCAACCAAAAAGGATGATTACAATTTAGCGTACTAGAAGTCATATTTCTCCGGCAATTTATACCCGATGAAGCACCGCTTAAAATTTCTCCAAATATGAAATCCAAACCATTTGGAAATTTGACCAAAGCCCAAACTTTTAACACCAAATGAAACAATATTTCTGGCTCTGTGCCGAGTCTTAATTATTATGAGATTTGATTTAATGTCCAGTTAAATACAACCTAGCGTACGAGAAGTTCTATGGCCAGTGACTGTAGTCTATAGAGTATACATTATCTTGCGTAAATTGCTGTGCGGTTGAAGTTAAAAAGACAGCTTACGTTAGAAATAATGTTTTCGTCTGACACTGGTCGCAGCAAATCAACAGATAAGATCTGAAATGAGACAAACTATTCACTATTCTGATCAATATTCGATATCATCTCAAGCAAAACATTGTCTTTATGCTCTCGTTTCTTCTCTTTCATCAGACTTATCTGGAAATTTGCTGTAAACAATGTTGGACGAAAACATATTAAATACACCCTTTTTTTATAAGAATACTATAAATGTTGTCCAGCCTCAACATTCTTAAGAAATTTTCGTTTCGAGCCTTAACCTAATTTCTTTCAAATCTGATATGGTTTCAGGGAAACATAGTTAGAAGAAATGTCATGTGATGACGAGGAAATGGTCGAACGAAAGAAAAATTTAAGCAATTGTAACAATAAGAATGTTCTTAACAATCATAAAGCTTTAAACATGTTTTTTGAAAAAATGAGATACGTCAGTCATGCGATTCTCTGTTATGAACATCGCAAAATAAGAAACTGCTGAAAAATGAGACACAAATATGGCGAGCTGAGCCTGAGCAATATTCTTATGATATTCTTCATATTTGCATGATTCTGAGCCTGAATATTCTTATAAACAATATTCTTATAAAAAAAGAGTGTGAGTGCTTGCTTTATCTGGCCAAAGATAGTGAAATATTTGCACTATCAAAGTGCTATCTCATTTCATTAGGTTGTTTATCTTTTAGAGGAATTTTTTGCTTTATTTAACGCAATAGTGAAATTCCGCATCACCCAATGACACTTAAAAAATAAATCTAGGCCTTTCATGGTGTCCAGTCATGCCAAAGCAATGCGCAAAAATGCATGCACGATGGGTTGTCCAAATAAGGAGAAAGGCCACACTTTACGTTGCTTAAGGCGTTAGCTGTGATTTTGAGTAACTGAATACGAACGTACATTTGCGTAATCATTTCGCTCCAATTCGATTTGAAAGCACAGGTGGATTCACTTATCTTTGAGCAATAACCCGTTGATTGATACAAGCCTAATTCATCATTCGATTTGTGAATGGGCTACCAGCAATGTTGTTGAAATGCATTGATCACAACACCTCTGACAAGAGGGAGGCATTACTCGTATTTACTCATGAACTCACGAGGAGTTGCGCCAGTGCTGTAAGGGATTGAAATAGGAGAATGTAAACGTAAAAGAACTGCGAGGATCTTTTCTGAAGCTTTCTTGGCAGGAGGTTGAGTAAAGAGTGCGATGTAACTTAGATGCGAGCATTTTCGATTGAACGTTGAAAAGCATGTTGAAGAGGAATCTCTCCCATCTGCTACAACGACACCAATAATAAACGAGGCATTGTGAAATCAAACAAAAATATAGGCTTTCGAGCAACGTCAGTGATGTAGCCACACGAGATTCAGAAATGGTTCATATTTAGATATATAAAGTAGGTTCCAGAGTTGCAAACAGAAGCAGGCAATAGAAAACAGAGGAAGACCGAGGAATTGATACTGAGGTAAGAATTTGAAGCAAGTTTGAGTTGAAACTTGTTTGGACATTCAACGAAATTATGAGTAGCTTTAAAAACTGTTTTTCGTGAAAACTTTTGACTTTGTTCTGAAAGTTTCTTAAGATTCTCATTATTTGAGTACTCAAAGTTTCTTTAGTTTGCATCTTGTGTCCTCATCAACATTTCACCTTCATCACGAAGTTTCATGTAAACCCGTGCACATGTCTAGACATCCTTCTATTACGTTATAAGTAATTTAGAGTTAAAAAACAAGTGAAAACGTGACGATGATAGGCTAACTCAGCCATCCAGGGTCCTTTGCGGGCACGCTTCAATTTCACACTGTCTGAAAATCAAATTTTGGCCTAATTGGAAAATCTACACTGAAGTAGTTGAAATGCTAGACTTATTACATAAGTCCTTCTAACTTTCGCTTGTTGTTGTTGTTGGAATCGCTTCTGTTGCATTGAGTTTGGAGAGCGAAACAAGAGACTTCTGGAATGAGTTTATGTTCGACATTAGTTGAATCTTTTATCAGTTCAACTACAGTCCCGATCAACACTTCTGCTTAGGCCAAATTAGGACTTGAGTGAGAGGGGAGTGACAGTCTCGAATCGCAGAGTGCCTGCAAATGACTTGAGGTGGCAATAGCTCCTTATAAGGCACTTGAATCTCATCAAATAAAATATAACGTTTGCCCTAAAAGATAAGAGACTATTTGATCCCGTTTAAGTACCACAGCGTGGAAATTTCTCTGAAGACCACGAAATGTTTTGCAAAAATATAGAACCCCTGGAGTCCATGATTCATGGCGATTAGCGTTCGACCTTCTAGCTCTGTCGAATGAATGAATTTAACATCATGTTTCTTTCAAAGGAATCTGTTGGGATATTGCTCAGCATAAAAGAAGTAAACAAGGACAATTTCTCGAGAATTCAATGATCAACGGAGGCACTAACAGTCGAGGAAGTCAATTTCAGTAATACCAACAAGAGACGAGTTCAGAGAGGAAAACCTTACGGTTGAATATTATATAACTAAACTGAAGAAGTATTGAACTACGATCATCAACGAGGACAGTGAAGCTCCTATCTTATGGAAGAGGATTGACTTTATATTGATGAAATGATCATGGTTTAATAGTTTTGTGGAGAATATAGAAAACGCGACTTCTTACAACTGTGAAATACCTCAGACAAGAACAGGTTTTTACTACAATCTACAATACCTCGTATGTTCAGCTGTGAAATACTTCAGTTTCCTAAAAGTATCTAAAAAGCTTTGAAACACCTCGCCAAGGAACCCCAGAAACTGGAAAACACTTGGCTAATGAAACATTTCAACTGCAAACTGCAACGACAATCAAAATACTACAGTAAAGAAAGGTTTCGATCATAGAATACCTCGACAAAGGGGGTAGCTCGTCATCACAGTGGAATACCTCGCCTGTGAAACAGCTCGGCTGTAAAGAAGATTGGTGAGCAATTTCGAAATACGACTAACAGTCATCCTGACAAAAAAAAAACGATTTTGTAAAATTACGTCCTGTCAAGTAACTTCCAAAAGTTCTCGAAGAGGAGTAATTCAGCTAACGCTATATTGCAGAAAATACCAGAATTTGAAAGACAACATCAATTTACTAAACAAACAAAGGCAATTTAGAAGTAACTGAAATTTCAAGGAGGAAAAATGATCACCATAAATAACAAACTGCGGAAAGCAGGAGAACTTTTCTCAGACATCCTCCAACGAGACACATATGATCTATCGACCAATGACGACAAAAAATCCGACAGAACAAATTCCAAAGACAATCTTGCATTGCCAGACACAGTAAACCTTCATGGTAGGCCCTCGCTGGACATGAGTATGAAAGAACTTCGAACAATTCCAAAACGAGTCTTCAAAGATGTTAATTTACAAATTTTAAGGCTAAATGGAAATTTTCTCCGTGCTTTGCCTTTCGAGTTAGCAAGATTACGTAATCTAGAGGAGCTATATTTGCAAAATAACAAACTAGAGTTCCTTCCAGCTCAAGTTTGTGCTCTGGTCAACTTACAAGTACTTGACATAAGCTATAACGAAATCAACATGCTACCATATTCGATATCACACTTGAAGAATATAAGAGTTCTAGATCTGGCCTATAACAACATTAAGGTTTTGCCGGAGAGTCTAAGCTTCTTGCAACATATTGAAGTATTGAATACAGATGGTAACAACATGGGCGAAATCAGTGACGTCATATTCACATTGGGTAATATTACGACTTTGAAAATGAGGCAAAATAATCTGACAGTTTTGCCAAAACAGTTATCGAAATTGAAGAAGCTCCGAGAGTTGTCTTTCTCTGCAAATCAAATCACAAAGCTTCCTGAATCTTTAAAGAGTTTTCTTCGGAAGATTGAAAATGTTGATATGGACAGCATACTGAAACAGCAAGAAATTAGGAGAACTATGTCGCCACTGTTAGGCTGCCTGAAAGCTGAAGATGATGATGAAAGGGCACATGAACATGAACGAGAGAGGTTAACCTCGATTTTGAAATCTGGCGAGTTAGGACACCATTATGATGAAAACGATCCAGTCTATCAGTTTACTTCGTATGCATTTCCGAACAAAAACCTCAGCCAAGAAAAAGAAACTTTAATTTGACTTAATTTGATTCGAGCAAGAAATTCATGTAAAAGATCCACAATAAATATTCATACCTTTTTAGGCTTACAATTTTGTAAATATACTTCCTTCATAACTTCTTTTTATAAGGTTCCCTTGGTAGAGTTAATGATATTCCTGAAGTGCTATTGAATAGTATGATCTTGTCGTTGTCATAACTGGCGCAATATAAGGAGCGGCTATCGGCGAAGCTACAATGGAGAGAAATTTAAAAGTTTTCTGAAAGATTCGACAGTTTTGTCTGACATAAAAATGACGGAAAAGATATGAAAAAGCGAAATCAAGTCATATCAAACTGGTAAATCACATTTGAACTCCAAGA
The DNA here is from genome assembly GCA_039566865.1 of Aurelia coerulea. Classification (NCBI taxonomy): domain Eukaryota; kingdom Metazoa; phylum Cnidaria; class Scyphozoa; order Semaeostomeae; family Ulmaridae; genus Aurelia; species Aurelia coerulea. The sequence goes on along the minus strand of CM076960.1, from coordinate 18,145,095 downwards.
AAATGAGCAGAAAATACTGCAATGAGCGAATTTAGTTTTGATTGTTTGCTGTGATGTGATCAATGTCAGAAAAAGATTCTCAAAAGGCTTTGATTTCTGTATAATTACGCCGTTGATTAATTTGTGTAAATAGTTTTTTGGAGTAAAGTAAAGGTCCACATAAAGAGCACAGTTAAAAGAATGATCTAAGCTCGATTGGTGAGCATTTGCAGATTTTTTATGCCAAATTTGCTAGCATGTATCCATGTTTGTTTCCTACAAAAAACTGGTCATACCTTCCTGGCAATGCCCTTTAACTTTCCACAGAGTTTTATGATTATACCAGGGCTGGAAATATGCAGATTCTGTTGTCATAAAATAAAAATAATTGATACAAACCTAACACTTGATGGTCCTCGTAAGCCATCACTTGAAGCGAATACGTCCATAAATTGACCTTGAAAAGAAATACAGAATTTTACAACACTTTTTTTTCTATCCATTTAAGATATTTATAATAAATCTTATTTTCTACTGTACTTATCTAATTACTATACACTACCACACAGGGAGGATACCAAGGGGAGCAAAGACAATGACTACCCCATGGCCAAAACATAAGGACAAGCAACATTAAACTACATACAACTAAACTGCAAACGATGAAAAACTAGTTACACTACTTACAAAGTTACTTTACTAATTACTCTACTTACAAAATTACTACTATACATAAAAGCTTAAACACGGGCTATGGTGGTTGTGGACTTGTAGCGTAGCTTGAGATGTTCTAATCAAGTCGACCAGTTTGGTGGATAAAATTTAAGGTAAGAAAAGTAGGCTATGATAACATTTTTAGTATGCAGAGCTAGGGGTGCAAGTTAGACTGACTACGGCGAGTCCTTTGTATCCCTGCGGTAAACCTTGCTCTGTTGACCGAAGCGCCATTATCAAGTCAAAGAGCAGAGGGACACAAGGGACTCCATGTCATAAGTCTAGATGCAAGTGTCTGGCGGAAAACATCTTAGTGTGTCTGAGTATGGCTCACAGCTGTACGACTAGGTTGAAATACATTTTTTTAGGAGACTAGGAGACAAACAAATAATGAGGCAAAACAAAGTAAGACGACACTAAAAAGTTTACAATATCCAAAAAACCAAAAAAAGCTTTGAGTCGGACTTACCATTTTTACCATTGAAGCGAATAACACTATTGGTGACGTAGCTTGTGACGTATACATGTCTAAAAAGAGATGGTACATTACTTTTACACTGAATTGATTGATTAAAACGTCGCATATCAATCAAATTTTGAAATGAAACGCACTGGCATTGCTCTGTTGAAGCTCATGCGCGAAAGACAGTTTGAACCTTATTTAAATAATGGCGGAATCCAAGCCAAAGTTATGAGAAAAAAGAGCGAAGGAAATGAACACTGTCAAGCTTTTCTTGCAATCCTGTGGAAGAGAAAGCAACGCAGTGGGTAAGAATACAAATTGGGCCATGATTAGGCCAAATCAAAGTACCAATACCTACAAACGAGGTATCTATGTTCAAGTTAACTATCGAGAAACATTTTGAGGGTGATTAGCCATTGATAAAGCTAAATTCACATGGCTGGAGTAAACCAAATCTGCATACTTTTTTTGGGACACCCGGTATATAATAATAATAATTTCTTTAATAAAGGTTGGCTTCTTGTCTAGTTGATGCTAATTAATGCCAGCCAAAACTGAAATACTTGTCAATGAAAAAATTAAATCAATAGCTTACAAGAATATTAAATGATCTACAACTACAGAAACCCTAAATTTTCGACATATCGCTTACATGGTCTACAGTTGCAATCAAAATCGTAGCTTTAAATATTTGAATAGTTAAGGTAGTAATAGCAATAACTTGGGTCAGGGTTAGGGTTATTGAATAGCTAAGGTAGTAATAGCGATAAGTTGGGCGATGATCAAAAGTCTATCTATGTTTAAAATGCGCTGAATGCTATTGGACTTACATTTCGATTGCCAACATTCATGACAATTTATGATCTTTCTGACTTAAGATAAGTGAAGATAATAGAGAACTTACCCATCTTGGCCAATGATTATCCCAACAGGTTTGTCAACATGAGCAAACACACCCAAGAATTTTCCTACGATAAAGAAAAGTATGAAAGTGTAATACATTTAAAGGAATTAGCAGCATGTAGATGGCATTCAAAGGTAGACTTATGACGGTGAGTCTCTTGTTTCCCTGTGCTCTTTGACTTCAAGATGGCGCTTCAGTCAACAGAGCAAGGTACCGCAGGGATACAAGGGACTCATCGTCATAAGTCTAATTCAAAGGTTATATTTTAGGTACTATTCTGGTTGCTAATAAAAGATATACACACCATTTGCTGGGTCGAATGTGAGAATATTGTTGGAGTAGTGACTGCTAACAAGGAGGGAACCATTGCGTAGAAAGGCTACACCTTCAGGCCTGGAAAATAACACAGCTGATCTCAATAGAAGTAACGAACCAAGAGCCTCAGCAAAAGAACACACATTTCAAGACGTCTTTTGATTGGTTTAAAAAATCATCGTTTTTAATGAAAAACTAACATGCATGTAAAAACAGTCTTTGGTTCAAAGGCTTTATAATTTCGTTGCCGATCAGTCATGTACCAGGTGCGCCAAAATAAACTATGCACGTTTGGCAGGCCACAATATATCGTACACTGGACATATTTCGAAGCTTTATGACTTAATCGTTAGCAGAAAGCCTGAATTAGATATTGGGATTTTTTGCAAATTTTTTCATTTTCAGTTTTTAGAGCAAGAAGCGAGTTTCCTAAAATTTTAGTTTTCGAAAACACTGAAAACGATCAAAAAACATCGATCAAGTTTTCTAAAGAATCGACATGAATGGACAAAGAGAGAACATGTTCGTGGTGATTTGCGATTTAGAAATCGACCAATTGTATTCTGCTGTACGATAGTTCGTACTAAACCACCAGATCCTTCTGAAAACGTTTTCTCTTTGTTCATTGATGTTGAATCTTTTAAAATTTGATCGACGTTTTTTGATCGTTTTCAATGTTTTCGAAAACGAGCATTTTAAGAACTCGCTTCTAGCTCTAAAAAATGAAAGCAAAAAATTTGCAAAAAATCGCAAAATCTAAGTCAGGCTTTTAGCTAAAGATTAAATCATGAATCTTCAAATTCGGTCCAGTGTACGATTTATTGTGGCCTGCCAAACGTGCATAGTTTATTTTGGCGCACCCGGTAGGTTGGTAAAAGCTTTCTTTAATAGAAAATATCTTAACACAGATCGTAGGGGTTTATAGTACCAAGATGAAGTTAGATCTTTCGTTCTAATTCATATGTCACTGAAGATAAATGATTAGATTCTGAGGTAATCTTAAAACATTTTCTCTGACAATTCATTTAATTTTGAGCAGGATAAATGCCTGTAAAATGATGCCTGTAAATTAATTATGCTTGTAAAATGATTCAATGTCAAAACAAAAAAGCCTACCCTTTAATTCCACTTGACTTGTCTGCAACCTGAAACAAAATTAAACCTGTTAACCGGTTTCCAAAATCAGTGCTATAAAACCAGCACAATATTTTCTATCTTTAGCTGAGGATGGCTCAAGCTGAGGAGGATTAGCTCAAGTTTAGTGCCGAAACGTTCCATAATAATTTTTTACTGGCTATGTCATAATATTTTGTCTTTATATTGACAGTAGCTGGATGTCACTGGCTAGACTGATTACGATGAGTCCCAGTAATCGCTATCCAAAACGAGACTATTACGCCAGACCGAGACCGCTCTTACTGGGACTCATAATATTACGGCAATATTTTTGGACTGACTTTTTTCATTTTTGAACGCCCTTGGGAACGAGGCTGCTATACACAGTCATGTACTAAGTATACAACCAAATACAACGCCATTAGAAGCTCTGCAAATTCGATTGATTGATGTTGACCAACGGAAACTCAAAGCTCAAAGCAGAGTTTCAAGGAGCTTGGCCGGACAGAATAAAGTCTTATGAACAAGAATACCATGAAAACAGTTTGCGACAATATCAAATTTTGTACGTAGGTACTATTTTGCTGCTTTCGCCAAGCATTAACTGATTTATTGTGAAGTTTTCAAATCAATGTGTTTCATTTGAAAACTACAAATGTTTATGCTTTTCTGCCTAGGCCCTTATCGAAACGAGGCAGTCATAGTCATTTCAAAATAATGGCGTTTGATTATGAGTCGTAGTTAGGAGCGTCCGGCAGTATTTCAATAGCGATAACTACGACCATATCATCAGTCTAGTCACTGACATGGATTGGTCTTTTATCTATCAGTGGATTTGATTTATGCATGATTTACGAAATCAATACGATGTTGAGTTTTTCATCATATTATTTCGAGAAGGGTAATTAACATATAAAATGAAACTGTTCTTTGTCACATTGGTCATAAAAACAAACTCCTTGTGCAAGTCAGTTTATTGCATTTGATAGGAGAAAGAGCGTGAGAAAATACTTTGTTCTTGGTACTGACAACGATTTGGCTTTTCTCTTTATGCATCATTAAAGGGGCTCCGTCGTCAAAATGTAAACAAAACGATGATTTTTGCAGTTTTTTGAAAGGTGATACCACTCAGGATTTTCGTATTTTTTTCAAAATGAAAGTTGCTGTTTGGGCATTAATCCTTGTACTTCACTAAGGAACAAACCAAACTTTCATATCTTCTACGATTGCTCGGATATAAGTGGATTTTTAACGGTCGCTTTTTGGTGGCTTGGGTGAAGCCACCAAACAAACTGCAGAGAACAATGGACGAACAATGGACAATCGGCGACACGTGCAAGTTTACGGATTTGTTTACTGTTTGACGACGGAGCCCCTTTAAATTCAATATTTGTTAAAATTACATTACAATTTTCCTGCATATTTCGTTCAAGATAAAGACATGTTTCTGCAAGACTTCATTGTTGATATGGACATTGAATTAAGGGTAATGCCTTTAGCTAAAGATAGCTGATTCACCTTGACTTCTTGATCAAAGATCTCATTATCAAAAAAGACAAATATCTCAGACTTACCATGCCTAAATAGTCTCCATCAAGATTATACCTGACAACTCTGTCATTGAGAAAACTTGCAACATACAATGTGTTATTAGGGCCAAAAGTGATGCCCTCTGAAAAACAAAATAATGCCATATTTTATCAATGGGAAATTGAAAGGAAACACAGTATATTCATGTCACATACAGTATCAATTTTATAATAAAGATCTTAACAAAAAATGCAGTTATGATAAAATTAAGAAAAAGAAACAGTGGCGGACACTTGGGGGGCAAGGGGGTGCGATCACCCTCCCCCAATGTTGGCTAGAACAAAGATCTTTTGATCAAAAACAATAGCAACAAACAATGCTTTTCAATTGAAACGATAGCTTTGCCCCCTAATAATTGGAAAAGTGTCCACCACTGAAAAGAAGTAAAACAATTTACCTGGGCAATCAAGTTCATTTTCATTACCAAAAGAAGATAGGAACCTTGAAGAAAAATAAGATGCCATGAATGCTACTTCATTCAAAGATCACTTCTTAATAATCTAAAACCTAGGTAAAAACACACAACTGTTTCAGGGCAGACGTTTTGATATAAAATCTTCTTCAGTCAAACAGGTTATTGGCTTGTCAAAAGAACTACTCCACTGTAAACAGCCATACTCTTATTCATGAGTTAATCATTTCTAGAAGTTCTACAAAGCAAATAATAGAACGTCACACTGAATGATAAGATCTCAGGGAACTTCTTTACGAGAAATCCATGCCTTCAAATGGCATTGTTTAGAAAAACATATCTAAATGGGTGAAATATACAGTAGGTTCCCTTAATCACTTACTTTCCAGTTTCTCTGTCATATCTGTGGATGGCATCAGTTGTGAAACTTGCTACGTAAACAAATTTTGTATCTAAAAAAGACAGAATAAACCAGTTTGAAGTTCAGTTCAAAGCACACCTCTATATCAAACTCAAAACTCATGTTAAAGGGAGTACAAAGACCAGCAGCATTTGCCATCATTTGTTTTTGTGTTTGTGAATTTCGTACAGTCAGTTATTCTGGAAGCTGTGCTGAACTGAAAATTTACTTACTGAACGAGGTCAATGAATAATTCAAAGCTATGTTTGATTCTGGCACAATTTCTACTTTATCATATGAAAATCAAATGTGTCCATCACAATTTCAAATTTTCGTAGGACAGGGGGGGGGGGGGGGGGGCTCTCTCCTCGATTAGTTTACCTATCGAGAGAGCTCCTCCTTTAAGTAATTCCCTCCATACAATTTATTCTTTTCTCTGTATTTGTATATTGTATTAATTTTCCGTACCAATGTAATAATTTTCTGTAATATTTTCTTTTTCCTTGTAGTTTAGTTAGCTGTTAGTATAGTAAATTATAAATTGTATGAAGTGAATTTAAAATATATGAAACTGAAACTGAAACAGAGCAAGTTGCTGATTCCACGCAAAGCATTCTGGTCTTTGTACTCCCTTTAAGTTACAGTAAATGAAGTTGATGATACAAAAAATTACTTAGAATGCATCAGAAAACAGCCTTACTAACTGCTATTCCCCATGGTCCATCTAATCCATTCCCTTTTGCAAATGTTGTTACTGGTGATGATGAGTCTCTGCTGTTTTTTACAAACAAAACCTGAAACAAAAAGAATATCAATAATAATTCATCTAACAACATCACAATTAATTACATATTTACCAAAACTGGTGGTGTGACCAAGTAGTTAAGGCGCAGTGTTTCAAATCAGGGACCATTATGGAAACAAGGTCACACTGACCTTTTAATGCTATCCCTGCCATTTTAACCAGGGGTGTTTTTAGATTAAATGTTTTTTAACTCTTGTTTTTACTTAATATCACACGCCTGTAATTAGATTTCTCTGTTTTGATAAACTTATTTTTATTTTAATGTTAATTTATGGCTAAAATATCCATACATTGTGGGGTCTACGGGTTCGAATCCCGTCGCTGGCACTACAAACCACAAACCAACAGCCAAATCAGCTGTCCATCCTTCCAAGGTCGGTTAATGAGTACTCAGAGCCTAGACTTATGACGATGAGTCTCTTGTTTCCTTGTGCTCTTTGACTTCAAGATGGCGCTTCAGTCAACAGAGACTCATGATATTACTCTGAAAAACCTGACCCTATTAGGCCTAATATGCTGGGATTCCTAGCATACCAATCAGAATGCAAGATTTGGCGAAGAACAATCAGTTTCGAACCTTCGATTCGATTGACGCAGCTTACTAAATTTGAAGGAAGTTGCTGCAGCAGGTACTTGAAGATTTCTCTGCAATGTTTTGGTCTTAAAAACGTGGAAATTGCAGCATTAAAAGACTTATTTTGCACTCACCAGGTAAAGTGAACTTTCTTTTTCAGATGAATACCAAGTTTCGTTAATTAAGAGTCTGCTTACCGTGGTTTCTATCGCATTTCCTTTCTGAGGAGTGACCGTTGAACAGAGCCGAAGCAGTCGTTCGATCCAGATTCGATCAATCGAATGCAGAAGATAGGGTCAGGTTTTTAACTGTTTCATTATGAGTCCCTGTGAGCAAGGTACCGCAGTGATACAAGGGACTCATCGTCATAAGTCTACTCAGAGCCTAGCCTGCCTTAACAAATAAATTTTGCTTGCTTGATACCAGATCTGATCACTCAAAAATCCAAACTATGAAATCCTTAGTGCTCTTGCTATTGATTGGTTTCAATAAGAGAAATAAAGTGCTACAGCGACATTGTTCATAAAAAATTGATTTTAATCGGAACAACCAATTTTTACATCAGCTTTATGAAATCAATATTTACCTCATCTGTCATGAAGCTAAAGGTAAAAAAGAAGAATGTTTTATACTCTACTTTATGCCACTGATATTGAATGATGTTTTCTAAAGTTTACCGTAAAAGCTCTATTTAGCCCCCATCTCTATTAAGCCCCCTCTCTAATAAGACATCCCCTTTGAGCCAAAATTTTAAATAGGCACACCCTCTCTATTAAGCCCCCCCCCCCCCTCATTCATGTCAAATTCCAGAGGTTACCAAAGATTTTCCATTTATTAAGCAAAGTGCTGTAAGTTTGCATGTTAATTTTGATTTGGTTTGAGAGAAAACTGTGTCAAATTTCTATATTTGACTCATAAAATTGTATGTTGAATCCGCAAAATATGGTGTGAAAGAACTAGAAAGCTATCATATATATCCTTGTCATTTGACTTGCCTGAAATTAAATAAGCCCCCTGGGGGCTTAAAATAGAGCATTTAGGGTAGGTATACGAGAGGACCTAAAAAAAGTAAGGAAAAGTACGATTTTCTCAGTTAGGTCAAGAATATGAATTTGAAAAATAACGCCCAAGAGAACATCAGCTTCAAAGACTTTATGGGATTAAAATATCGATGAGCTAAAATTTTAATTGAAACAAGAAATACAGAATTTTTAAATGAATGAATCATTGATACCTGGAAATATATAAACTATGCTCAGGTGTTGAATGAACATATGATGGCTTTTTCATGTCATTGAATTCCTTCACTTCTCTTTTTGTTATTCCATCCCTACAAATGATTATAGATATTTATATATATATGATAGCTATTCCGCATTGAAAAACAATAAAAGTTCGTTTTCTGCTTTAGCAGCAACATAAATGTCGTTCATTAACGTTATCCAACTTTGTCTTTTTTTCGCCAGCAGTCCTAAACTTTCAAGATCATTGATTGATTTGAGCTGATTTATGTTGTATTTCTTTTGGAACTTATTATGTTTCTTTAGCATGATCATGTCATTGTGTATCGTATTTGGCAGTGTAGTAATTGGCCTTCCACGAAATTTGTTTGAATAAGATTTCTCAAAGTAATAGTTCATCACCTTCTGTGCTGGTGTTTCCGGGTGTAATTGTAAAACATGTCCAAAAAGTTTCCATTTATTTTGCAGAATTTCCAAAGATAGCACTTCCTCGCCTGTTTGCTTATACACTTGTGCATTGCTAGTATGTGCAGGATATCTAGCATTAAGTGCCCTTCTTAGTTGTTGTCTGTGAATAGATACTTGTTAAAGTTTTTATTAGAGATCCTTCTTCTTTGTTCAATTCACAGCAAATTTCTCCCAAAATTATTGTCATTCTTTATATTTTTCTTTAACAACAGGGCAGCACGGGTATTTTTTGCAACATGACTAGAAGTTTTGTTTTTTGTGATTTTGGTTGAGTTGCTTTGAAGCATCTATTGCCGCGAATCCTAATTTTGCAAAGATAATCCTGAAAATGGTAATTTACTTTACAACAATTGTTATTTGTGCATTGTTTCTTGTGAATTTCTCAGATCTCCCAAACCAGCCCTCTTGAACCATGAGTTTTACTCTGTGTCTGTAAGCCTTGATCACACCATCATCATATACAGAAAATGCAACACCAGACTTCAAAGAGTTGGATGGAAAACTCCTAACTCAAGCTGCATCCTTGCCTTAATATTAAAACATAAGCATGCTTTCTCATTGCATACATACAAGAACCTACCAAAGGTGACTTGCAGCCTGAATTGATGGGTTGATAAAAGATCCGGGAAGAGGCAAATCTTGAAGATTTATCTTGGGAAACCTGAAAAGCAAGCATATCAACAATGAGTATTCTTTCAAATAGAAGGAAAACTCTCTTTCTTAACTGGTATAAACTTTGTGTTCTTCCTTCCAGTTCCACGGGTAAAACAGTGCACTGTTTTCTAATGTGCCAGAAGTTCATACTATTTAGTTAGTGGTGCGATTAGACCTGCCCCTTAAGTTTATTTTGTCAACTGTCATGAGTTCAAAATAACTGTAATAAGTTTAGTGAAATGCAAGTTTCATGATCTTTCAAATAACTGTCAATATTTACCTGTTTATAAACAGAATCCACAACAAACCAGCCCTCACAACACCCGCCATCTTTCATGTGTTGCAAAACCCATTATGGATTGGCCTCTCTATGGATTCTCATAAGCCAGCCATTATGGACAAGCCTTTGTATCGAGATCCAAACTGAGGTTGCGCACATTCCTTCACAAATGGCGGGCTCGTACAGCGAAGTTCAAATTCCTGCTGCTTATCAAGATGGAAGGTGTCTTGAATTAGACGTTCAATCAGGTGGAAATGTCGAAGCAAGTGCAGAAGATGCAGTATTCCAAGACAGAGCTGGAGGATTTTCGTATAAACATAATCGACCGTTCAGCAGGACAACACGAAACCGTTCAATATTATGGTAAAAATTTAGGCCCACTTTTTTCATCCAATTCAATGCAAGTTTTCAGCTTAAAGTTTCCGTGCTGAAACGGTTACACATAGAACTTGTTTCTTCTCCAGTAATGGAGAAAATTTAAGGAAGATGTTTTTGAGACAACAAGGGCCAGTCTGCAGAGTATGGCACTTTTCGACGAAATCTCCAGTGTGCAACGAGAAATTTCTTTTTTTGTTCTCTCTATTGTCTAATTTGAATAGCCTATTGAAAATCTCCAGTGTGCAAGTGCCATACTCTGCACACCTGAACAAGGGCCGGTTGAGCGGAAATTTTAGCAGTAGACAGCAATAGATTAAAGCAATAGATCTTTTGTTTATTGCCAACTGCGCTGCTCAGATTGAAAACGGCATACATTCCTGCGCGTGCAAGATATTGTGCCCTCTACACAAACTTTCCAATTTGACTGGAAAGTGTGCAAAGTGTGCATGAAAGATGCGCCCCTACTCGCTATTGTTTAAAACAATGACTCTATTGTTCTTCCTTTGTGATACTTGATATGACGCACAGAATATCTCTTCCACATGTGCAATGTAAAATGTAGTGATGATTGCATGTACTCTCAAGTACCGAATAATCGTCCCCCCCCGCTTATTAATTTTTGAAAAATTTTCCAACCCCCCCCCCCACTTTTATTCCAACCCCCCCTTTTATTAATTTTTGAAAAATAGAAGTAATAGTGAACAAATTTTTTTAATAATTCCTGCTAAGCAAATGTACTTACTGTATTTATTAACTTTATTCTCCTTTGTTTGTCTGACCCGTGTTACATACGTGTTTTACATACGTGGTACCCATGTTAGATACGTGTTTTACTAAGAAAACGAAAAACGACTATTCTCAATTTTTCCAACCCCCCCGATTGTTCCAACCCCCCCGATTATTATTATATTGAACCATTTCCAACCCCCCCGATTATTCTCACCCCCCCCCCCCCCGTTTATTCGGTACTTGAGAGTAACTGTTGTTCGGATTGAAGAGGAATTTAACAAGTGAAGAAGACAAAAGACAAGAAAAGACAACATGAATGAAAGTGCAAGAGGAGAAAAAGGAGAATAAAAAACTACTAGACTTAAAAAGCCCATTTTGCCAATTCACAGGATGAGGACCTAATAAAGCTCAAACCCTAAGGCCGACACATCAGTAACATAATAGTGAGCTGCAAAATTTTAATTACTGATGTAATTGTAATTCCCCTAACCCGAACTGTAGAATGTCCATCTGCAATTTTCCAAAAAGACATTGCAGTAAAAATATTGTGAGATTGCATGTGTGCAAATTAAGATGAAAACAAAAGTTTAAAGACCAAATTTTGCACAAATGCATGTTTTAGGTGTGCAGAAAGATTATATCTAGCAATTTACATTTAACAATTTACTGAAATAAATTCAAACTGTAACATAATGGATTTTTCTTTCCACAGGAAAGTATCACAGAACTGTATATATCTGACAGAATTGTCTCAAGATCTGCATTTGTATGGTAATCAGCTGAGGCTGAAACTGAAAGATGCGACAATCTTGCCCAGAGTTGACATCCATGAATCTCCTACAGCAATCCTGATTGTCATCGCCACTCCTCAGTCTTTGCACAGACTTAGCTTTACTCATCCTGTTAGAGAAAAACAGGTAAAGTTCTGAGAGGGTGAACAGTAAAGGTCTTGCGCAAAATAACATGGTTTTCCTGGCTAAGACAGCAAGGACAAATTTGGTAAGACAATAGCACGAGTTGGTTTTGATTGACACCACAATTCAAAGCGATTAGCGATCAAAGACAAAGGATGCTCTCTTGACCAGTAATTCAAAACAAGCAAAGCCACAAAAGCTTCCCTGAAACCAAGGTAGCTAGCTTGTTCGTCCTGCATTCCAGAAATTGCTTTCAAGAGCAAACATGAACATAGATCGAAAAAAGAAGGATATATCTACACATCTGCCACGGGCATTTAATTTATTTGGTTCAAAAGCCAATTGGTAGGCGATTCAATTCTTTTATTTTTTGGGTGCAATTAAAACATTAACTGCTCAGCTTCTGAACCAAAGAAATAACATGCCTGAGGTAGATGTGTAGATATATCCTTCTTCTTTTGATATATGCTCATGTTTGCTCTTGAAAACAATTTCTGCAATGTACAACGAGCGAGCTAGTCACCTGGGTTCAGAGCAACTTTTGGGGCTTGCTTTGTTTTGAATTTATGGTTGAGAGAATTTCCTTTGTGTACACCCATTAATCACTTTGAATTCAGGTGTCAACAAAAGCATCTCATGCTATTGTGTTTACAAAATCTGTCCTTGTTGGCTAAGACTTGTTTAGCAAAATTTACAGGCTTTCATTAGGCTGAGGAATTCTTGTCATGGTAATGTGCAAAAGGCATTTGCTGTATCCTCTCTTGTTGAGTAAAAAGGAGAAAGTGTAGCTTTATGTAAAATTTTAACATAAGACAAATTATAACCAAAACTTTCAGGGGATACAAATTTCTGTGGATAAACTTTAGCAAAGAAAGTTCCAGTAGAAGTTTCAAAATTTTGACAGACAACTTCTGGCCACACAAACAAGGAGCATTTTGGTAGATATGAGTCTTTTTTTTGGAATTTTGATGGAAAGCATTGTGACAGAAATGCGAAATTACTTCTCAAAACATAACAGAAGAATATAAACAAATATGATGCAGAGTAGAAATGTTTTGATCTAAGCAACCAAGTCTCTTCAAATACTGTAGGTCCTCTGTGGGGAGTTCATTTGTATCTCATCCAAGTTTCTTTTTTTTTTTAACTCACAAAAAATATTTTCTTTGCAGGGTGTCTACATTTCCTCAAGTCTAGATGCAACTTCTGCATCAATTTTCAACAATAACCCTGTTGGTGTCACATCAGACCCATGGTGCTTTGCTTCTTTGCCAAAGAAATGTCAATCATTTTCTTCACATCAATCAGCGTCTGGAGAATGTTTGATTTCATTGGTTACAAATGAAGGCTCATTGTTGTTTGTCACTTTGCCTGCTTTCAATAATCAAGGTTAGTTGTGCAATTTTCTGATGATGTTGTAAAACAGATATTGCGTGACCTGAGAATTACAAGGTTCTAACTCACATTTTGCTTAGAAAGAACCAGCTTACAGATAGAACCTTGTAACACTCAAACATAACTGTTGAACCTACTGTAGATGGGACCTTGTTATTCTCATCTTTGTAGCATCAAATAAAAACTGTGGCTAGTACATAATGGTCAAACAAAGGCTTCCTACTGATAGAACAATGTGACGTAATTACCTTGAATCTGAGGTCCATGTCCGTTAGAACCTTGTAATTCTTGGGCCACGCTTGGTTGTTGGCTTTGCAGTGAGGGCTTGCACACATTGAAATAGTTCTCCTGCCTAACAATTCTCCAGGACTTCCTAAGCATCTTTTTACTGTAGTTTCCTAACAATTCGTATTTGAAAAATTTGCAGCCTTTCTTATGGCTCAAGAAATCTTAATCATAATTTGTAGGATTGTTGTAATTGTTATGGCATACATTGATATAGATCCACTTCTATTTTAGCATTGTATTATGGCATTTTGCAAAACAATACTTTTAATTGCAAAATGTATCAAAATGTCTTGCACCTGGTGCTAGTATTTACATTTTTCATTTCAGCTATAGCACAAATTCATGAACTCAAACAAACAAGTATGATGAAAAGATTATGGTCTGGTCTTGTTCCTACTGTCATCAGGTGGGTACATCTATGTACTGTGTCAGGTGTGATTAAACTACTGTAAATGTAAAGTGCGTCAAAACCATGGTTTTAGCTGCAGATGGAAGCAAAGTTGGCCATAACCAATAGACAAATTATTAAACTTTATTTGAAATATTCAAAGTAGCGCTGTGGCCACTTGAATCATTTGGTGACCATTGCCCCAAAAATTAAGTTGACGTTTGAATTCCAATTTATAGTGTTTCAATTTCAACCACTGCTTTGTATTTATTTCAGCTGTATCCTTATGATTCTTGTATGACGAGTGTCATTCTACAATAGTCAGTTTGATACATTTTGAGTGCAAATCTTATAAATCAGATACAATCTTTCTTTCAGGGGTGACAATCTTCCGCATGATAGCGTACAATCCTGTGTCATTCATTCAGTTGGAAAACAATGCTTCATTTTCACACTTTGCAAAGACTTGAAGATCAGAATCTGGTCTTGCAAGGTAAATTATTATAAAGTAAGCTGAAACACATCTCCTAGAAATGTAATTAAGGTTAAAATGCCACTTTTGAGAATCCTTACAAAGTACATATTGCCAGTCAGTACTCATATTTTTCATTTAGATTTATATTTACTTAAGAGGGCAGTCATTGCATCCCATTTATTTGACTTTTCAACACTTTGAGAAAGATCTCAATGTTATTTGATGCTGAGTATATTAAGGATTTAATTCTCTTTTAGTCATTAGAATGCATTGAGGAGCAAGATTTGGGCCCTCTACTGCCTGATATGTTGGACAGTCAGTCAGGAATCGGTGAGTAAATTGAGTTACAATTCGACGCTTGATGAGGAGCAGCTGACTTTCCCATCTAAAAATTCCAATTTCCGAAAGTAGAAATATTTATTTATATGCAGTGCACTTTGTTCTCATTGTTTATGCTATGTTCCATGTACATTATCATTTTCATAGCATTTCTCTTTTCAATTTCTTTTTTATCAAGTAAAACCTAAACTAGATACAATACATTATTGGTTCCATCTACAGCGGGAAAAGACATGCGGTCACCTTTTTCCCACTGCAGATGGGACTTACAAATTATGGCACACGATTTCCCAAAAGGAAAACAAACAAACGAACAATCAAAATTACGAAAAACAAGAAAAAACAAAAAACAACATTAACAACAAAAACCCAATCCAAAACCAAGAAAGGAAAAGAGAAACAGAGGGAAGTCGCTGCTATGAAATTACTTGAAAAGAGTTGCTAGCAAAATCTCTTCGATCGTTCAATGAAGGATATTGTTGCCTCAATAATCATTCTATTCTCGACTACATTCAAATCAGAAGTTCCGTACAATAGCAATTCACACAAATCTTTTGAATCCATATTTGTGATGTCTAACCCAGGTATATCCACGAGCTGAATGAAAAGATCTGTGCGCATCAAGTCAAATTGAGGGCAATGCAAACTTGATCGTTAAGATGATGCACTCAATTTTGTAAACAGAAACAAGGCACTGAAAACAAACAGGAAAGAGTGTTGTTCCAAGTCAATACAGATCAACAAATTCCATAGTATATATACTTGATGGAGCAGATGATTTTTAATAGTAATGTTATCTCCTTAGTCATTGCAAAAAACCTTTTGCAATTTCTAATATTCAATATATTTTCTATGAATAATTTAGGTAAATTTTTCATCAAATGGAAAAAGTATGACGAGAGTAAGTTTCGAACTCATGACCTCCTGCTATCTAGGCAGATGCTCTACCGACTGAGCTATCCCAACGAGCTCGTATTTGCAAGCGTGGTTCATGATATCAGGGTCATTTTTCCATTTGTCAAAAATTTACCAAAATGAATGTTATCAATGCTACCAAACACTAAGAATAAAATACACAGAAAATTGTGTCAGACTTTCGCTTTATTGAAAAATGACTTGGATTTGTATTTGCTTCCAATTTTTCTAAACAAGTTTAACATTTTGGAAATTGGAATAGTAATTCTTCTTGATTTTATAGCACAAGCACATATGATCTGCAAAGCTATGGACAAAAATTCAAATGAACATTACATTGGAGTGTTCTTGAATTTCCGATTTCAATCACAGGCAAGTGATCTTTTTCTTCCCCTCGTTTCTTATTTTTCTTTTGAGGAATTTGAGGTTTTTCAATCAACCTGTTTTAGCATTGCAAGAAAGCTTAAAATATGACCCACTCCAAATAATATTCTTTAAAATGTTTTCATTGATTTGAGATCTTTTATTTCTCTTTTCAGTTCTTTGCCTTTGAAATATTTGAAGATGATGGTGAGGTGGAATTATCTCTGCTATCCTCACGTTTCACAAAACAGGTGAGTTGCAGAAAGCATTTTTGAGCTTTGATCATCGAGCTTAAATTGAAATGTTTGACTTCAATCGCAACAGGCCTTACTGAATCAATTTGGTAGACTTGTTTTTCATGCAAACTTTATTGTCTTCGTGTCATTCTTGCTTGCTTGCTCCTGTTAGAAAAATGCTACCATTAAAGTAAAAACTACACTAGTTAGCGAAGATCTCGTGTAACACGTCCAGTTAATAATTAGTGGTTTTGGTATCCATCGATCTGTATCCCTGTACATGTTGTCAGATCCTTTGCCATAGTTTCTGTTGTGTCCAATTTTACAGACTAGTCTTCTGGAGTTCACGATAACCCACAAATATTTATGGACACTTTGGGCAAGTGCATCTGGCGAAACGATGGTCCAGTATGCTGCTATTGAAGAGTAAGTGATGATTGAATATGATTGCAGCTTTTTTTGTACCGGGTGAGTCAGAAAAAAGAATTGAAGAGTAAGACAATGATGATTTAAATATGATTGCAGCTTTCTGATTGATTTGATTGATTGATTTGTCAATGTCTACCGCTGTCAGAATCTTCCTTTCAGGAGGAAAGAGGACAAAATACATGAATTTATGTCAGTGTCATCAATTTTAGGAAGGAAAATTTGCTCATTGTTTTCATTCGTTTTTGCAGGTTTTTGGAAGGGGCTTTCTTCAGAAAATCACCCATATCCACGGGAAGGAATGGCCTATTAAGGCCGGGGTAACTCTACAATTCTACTACAACGATACCCCGAGGAGTTAAAGGCAATGTCTACCCCAAGGCCATTAACATAGAAATATGAAAAAACAAGCTAATTAGAATACACGACAAGAAAAATGCATGACATGAACAAAAAAGAACAATTTCATGAAACAAATTAGAACTGCATACACATGAAATAAATTAAAACTACATACAATCTACTCATAGATGACTAATAAACAGGGCAAGGTGGTGGCATGTAACGATGTTTGGAATTATCTTAATAAAATCGACCAGTTTTATGGATAAACTGCGAAGCTAATTCTAATATACTTCTATTAATGTCATCGGAAAGGTCTTTATCACCATACAATAAAAGTTCCATAAGAACCTTGTTTGATGGACTGATATATCCAAATGGTCGCAGTAGCGAAAAGAATGCAGCGAGAAGATCATGTCGTCTCTCATCAAAATCAAAGACAGAAGACAAGATGCCTAGGTCCTTTAGATTAATTCACCCAAGTAGTTTGCTAGGCAGAAAGATCACACAGCATATGGAAATCCCCTTTTCGTCGAGTTCCTGTGTTTCATTTCGGAACTTTGTTTTTATTTTAGGAAAAATGGGCAAGATCTTGCATGGCATACAGCTAATCTTCAAGCAAGCGAGAATTCTGCTATTTTTGTTCACCATTCCGCGGACCCAAGGGTAAATAACCTTCCACCTTCTCACTCTGTTAACATCACGAATGGCGAAGCTTTCAAGCATCTGGTTGCGCCAGCTCCCTCTTAGTCTTGGGAAAATGTCATCCCTGCCTTGCATATGCTGATTTTTTTTATGATTAACATGATGCCTCGCCTCGAGTTTTAAGTCAAATATGAAGTTTATTTGAATAGTAGTAGTTACGACGCCCATGTAACAGGTAATAATATTCAAGGTAGTAATATGTTAGATGATAATTTCTTGTCTAAAAAGCTACTTGTTTGACACTTTCATGACACCTTGTTTCTTTTTGTGCAGGAAATATATCTTGATAATCTGTTCATGCCAGGACGATTTTCAAGAAATGTTTTACTGAAGACCATTCAGGTATGGTTTCTCCCTACCATCGCTCTGCTGATTCTTATCTTTAATTTATACGAGTTCTTATCTATACTGAAGCTTTTTATCTTTGTAATGTACCTCTTGCAAATGTACCTCTGTGTACAAATGTGTTGCTATGTACCTCTTTGCTATGCTATATCTAAGAAAGGTTGTTGAAGTTTTGAGCAAACTGATCTGTCATTCCTACCAGAAGTTTGCTCTGATTTTATTATCTAATGAAAATAAACACGCATTTGATGGTGCTGTCATAAAAGAAATGAATAAGGAACTCGTTAGCCAATCTTTGTAAAAGTAAGAAACTGAGAGAGGGCGTCCATTTTTCTTACAGATGACGTCAAAATCGCTGGAAAATGAGATTGATTTGAGGATTACTACAAACTCTTCACTGGAAGAGCTGAGGGAAGGTGTTGAGAAATTGATTCAATATGAGGTAAATGAAATAACTATGCGGTTGATCCATATCTTCAAATTTATTTGTAGTGAAATGAGACAAAGTGAAGCTACCATAATGTAAATTTTTTAATTGCCAACCAAACATGACTCGTTGACCAACTTTTTACTTTGCTAAGCAGTACACGTTTCATGAAAATATAAACAAGAGAAGAGAAAAGTAACTCCAGAATTTGATTTGTTGTCTGATGTCTGCTCTTAGTTTTACTTTGCCACGGCCTTATTTCATTCGCGAATCTGAATTTGAATCGCGAATTTGCCACGGCCTTATTTCATTCGCGGAGTTTTATTTCAGTTTATTTGCCACGTAACTTTATATTTCATTCCTTGAAAATGCAATGAATTGATTTGAAGATTACTACCGAAGCTTTACATGCACAAAGAAATTGATCTGGCAATCATCAATGCTTTTCTGCAGTATGATCCAAAACCAGGTAGCCCTAAAAAGAGCTAAATTTGCTAACTTTTAAGCCAATTATAAGATAAGCTATATTGCGGAAAATAATTTGGTCCTTATTCTATTTTACAAAAAAAAGAACATTGAAGATCGGCCGTGTAATCAAATTTTGGTGATTTTTCAAACGGGAGTACTATTTTGGGGACACCAAGTACAAACTCTTCACTGGAAGAGCTGAGGGAAGGTGTTGCAAAATTGATGCAATATGAGGTAAACAAAATAACTATGCGGTTGATCCATTTCTTCAAATTGTGGAACTTTTATTTCATAGATGCAAAAGTATATGGAGTATGAAGTAGAAGAAGACGAGTTCTACAATTTACAAATGCAATGTTGGAGCAAGTTTTATGCATCCGCTGTCCAATATGATCAGGTAATTGTTGTGTTTACCATTTACTTTTTATGCAAGAATTTTACCAAGCACGTGCATGTGCGTTCTATCGTTGATCTTACAGAAACATGGCGGAAATCTTGGTTCAAGATTTAGAATTATGTTGGTGATAATATAAAATCCACTGAAATTTCAAAGCGATTTCATTTTCTGATTGGAACAGGTATCTCGAAAGCAATTGGTTCTCCATTCAGAGCCACTATTTTCAGATGCAATTGATATACCGGGTGTCCCAAAAAGTATACCGATTTGGTTGACTCCAGCGATCTGAATTTAGCTTTAATCAATGTCTAATCACTCTAAAATGCTCCTCGATAGTTAACTTGAACATAGATATCTCGTATGTTGGTATTGGTGCTTTGAGAGCAGAAATATCAATCTTGAAAGCTCAAATTTGCGTCCACCTGCAAACCAGAGATTTGGGTCTAAGCAAGTTTCTGAAGCACATTAAAATGTAGAACCGAAATTAATGACAAATAAAGAAACTGCCCAATGGGTGACTGGGGGCGGGGGGGGAAGTAACTTCTGGAAAACAGAATAACACAAGATCTAATATTGTTCAAGTTTTATCAAGGCTATAGTTCATGTGTACGTTGTGCCTTAAGAATTTGCTTAGGCCAAAGGCTAAAGCTCTGGTTTTCAGAAAGAGGCAAATTTGAGTTTCATGCGTCTGCTCTTAAAGCACCAATACCAACAAACGAGGTAACTATGTTCAAGTTAACTATCGAGGAACATTCTTAGAGTGATTAGACATTGATTGAAGCTAAATTCACATCGCTGGAGTCAACCAAATCCGTATACATTTATTTAGGACACCCGGTAGCTACTTGATATTAGCATCCACTTTTATTCCTTATTGTTGTCAGCGTTAGCAATGCAAGAAGCTTGTTCCTTCCATAGAAGGTAAATTGCATAATTGAAAAAAGAATCATGGCCGTTCCTTTGATCTGAAATTTCTGATTTGATTTCATGTACAATTCTTTATTTCATGCTTATCATTTATAGGTTGAGCGAAAACCAGTTGGTTTATATGCAGACGAAGCGACTGGTTTAGTCTCAATTATACGCCAGGTATCTTCTTCATCATGATTTTCTATCTGAAGAGGAGGGACAGTGTATGTTGGCCATTTTGATAGGTCGTGTCTTGTCTAACTTTCTACCGAACGATATGATATTGATTACGATATCACGTTTTTGTCTCCTTTCCTATTCGTATAGTTTACTGTAAAGCTCTATTTAGACCCCATCTATCTTTATTTAGACTCCATCTCTATTAATTCCCTCTTTAATTAGCCCCTCCCTTCTTAGCCTCTTTTTTTATAAACCCCCCTCTCTATTAAGCCTCTCATACTTATATCTATTTTCCATTTATTTAACTGAGCAATTTGTATTTGACTCGTAAAATTGTCTGCTGATTCCGCAAAATATGTGGTAACAGGACTGGAAAGCTATTATCATTTATCTCCTTGTCATTTGACTTTGTGAATATGCCACCTTCTCTTCTAAGCCCCCTCTGGAGCCTCCGAAATTAGATAAGCTCTCCCTGGGGGCTTATTAGAGCTTTTACGGTATGTACAGTTAAGCCCCGAAATTATTCATACCTATGCCAAATTCTGAGTATTTGAGGACCTCTTTTACTGTGACTGAAGTTTCGTAAAAATGTAATAATAGGCTGAAACAAGTGCTACAAGAGACATTTCAAGGAATGCAATATCTTGTGAATTGGTTAGCAAATATAACGATTGAAAATACTCCAAATTTGGCATAGGTATGGATAATTTCGGGCTTAACTGTTTGTTGCACAATGATCATGAACAAATTGCAAATAAATTTCTTCTTTGTATTTTCGTTTGCAGAATTATCGTAGTTACTTAGTGGCAAATAATTGGCTCGAACATTTATACTTGAATGATGAAGCATCACATGAAAGCAGAATGGAGTATATTCAGAATCAAGGAGATGTCGCAGGTAAATAAAACTACAAGTTTTCTCGTGTTTTCTCTCAGTTTGGAATGTATCTTTTCTGCTTTCCGCTGAAGGGTTTTGAGTTTCATGGAATGTTGTTTACTTTTGGACCATTGGTTGAAGGCAGCTCCAGTAAGTCTTTAGCATAGGCTCCAAATCTTGGTTGGGGTAAATGGCTTGAAAGAAACCCTAGCTACTTTGCTATGATTCTACCGTTGGACTTATCAGAAATCAGAATATCATTTAGAATTACAGCGTAGTTTATATTTCAACTCGTTTGAGGATATGACGCCATCGAATTTCTAAATTGAGAACCAGAAGAGTGACAGACTTTTTTGATACTATATTGTAGACATTCATAAACTATGGTTTACTTCAAACATTTTCTGTCTCTTAGAAATTTACAAATAAAAATTTAGAAATTACGATGGTTTTAAGTATTTCTCAAAATGTTTCCTGAATTCTTGAAACAGCAGGAAACCCCTGCGTATTCCGAAAATGCTGAAGATTTCAGAAAGTCCAACGATAGTATTGCAGCAAAGCAGTTGAAGTTTCGTTCAAGCCATTCAATTCAAATCGGTAGGTCATGGAATTTACATCAACATTTTCAAAGATTTGAAACCTCTTGCATTAAACGTACTTTATCTGACCATCAAGGGCCCCAGGACGAAATTAATGTAGGTACCTTAGTCCTTTCAAATTTCACCTGCCTTCAATTTTGTCTCCTTTTAATTTTCGCCCCTTTAATTTTCGCCCCCCTTGTGCAGAAGTTTCGCGGGATTTTCGCTCCTTTTAATTTCGCCCCCCTGGTTTGGATTGATATGACGTAATTTGGATGGTTATGGGCCCGAGGAAGAGAACACTGTGGAACTAGAACAACAAAATCACCCCTCAGACACAGGGGAGGACAATATCATTGTTATCGAAGAGTAATGAATGTCTTGTATGGCAAGCGAAATTTGAAGGGACTAAGGTAAAAGATCATACCTGATGCCAGAATTGTCCTTGGCTGTTTCTTTGTTGGTCATTCTCTTGGCTTTGGTTTTCTAACTACAAAAAACCCCATGTTTTGTCAAGTTGAAACCTAGTTTGTCCAGTTGAAAATCAACCGTTTTGGCTTGCTTTGGTCGCCATTTGCAATTTCGAAAACTAAACGAAAGTGAAGCCGGGGCCAAGGACCATGGCCAAGAGAAAAATCAACAAAAAAACAACCAAGGACAATTCTGGTATTAGGTATGATCTTTTATCTACTCGTCCTCCATCTTCTTTTCTAGACGCTGACGCTGCACATGATGTCCTGCTTATTTGTGACTTTTTGAAACAAATTTCCATGCTGGTTCGTGATCTTTGTTATCGCTTTTGTCACTTTGAATGAAAAAATTGATTTCTATAAAATCATAACCCTCTCCCAGGAACTTTCTCATGTTTTTTTTTACCAGCCATTATCGCCAGCAATCTTAATAGATCCAATGTGTTGTATGCTAAAGTTTTATATTTTGTCTCAAAATTTTCACCGCACCCGGCGTCCTCTTCAGTGAAACTGTTTCCTTTGCTTGTACCAAAGTGTTCAGCTTGTTACGCGTACGTCTCTTTCAGTTGGCAGATAACACAATGAATAACATCGAGAGCAGTGTTGCAAATAATGAAAACATTAAAGAAATTTTCACAGCTTTAGTTGATAATCTCCTGACAGACGCAAGGTTTGTAACTTTTAGATCAATTCAGATTTTAACTTTTGTGGAAAGATTCTTAGAATTGTGACAGCTATTTAGTAAGTATGTTTGTTTGAGGCACTGCTCGCAGATGCTCGTTCCATCATTCTGAAATATTGCGTTGAACCAAACCATTTCAAGCAAACTTTTCAGTTACTTTCTGCAG
This sequence comes from Aurelia coerulea, assembly GCA_039566865.1. NCBI lineage: Eukaryota > Metazoa > Cnidaria > Scyphozoa > Semaeostomeae > Ulmaridae > Aurelia > Aurelia coerulea. The sequence goes on along the minus strand of CM076960.1, from coordinate 18,121,792 downwards.
TTTCAAGTTTTATATGGGAGACAAAGAATTAGATGTTTCACAAGGCCTAAATTCCAAACCCGTTGTACCTATGCAAAGACCCATATAACCTCTGTGTAGCCACCACATCGAACCAATCACGTGTAACCTCTCTTAAGGCCTAAATTCCAAACCCGTTGTACCTATGCAAAGACCCATATAACCTCTGTGTAGCCACCACATCGAACCAATCACGTGTAACCTCTCTTTTTCAAATTTTTGTACATAGTTTGCTCCTAAGCATGAATGAAAGCCCTGAAGAAGTCTTGCATGGCAGGACGAAATATTGATAATACATGTATTCTGTAAATTTCTACATGTTTGCTGTTGTTGTTCTTGCCTGCACATTTCATTTATTCTTCATCGCAAGCATCTTTGAGAAGGATCCGACGAGCGATGTTGAATCTGCTTTATAAATTCCGAACTCTCAAAAGTTGTAATAAGACTAGTCCTGTTGCTTGTTTGATGGATGAATTATATTTCCAACGTTTCATCTTTTTCAGTGATTCTGCTGACCTTGTTTCTGATTTTGCATTTCAAGCAGATTTCGTCAGAAGTGTTGGATTGAGGTAGGTAAAATTTTCCTTTATTTTAATCTGAAAGGATATGAGATTTTAGTCTGAGAATTTTAAGCTTTACTCCGTCACCAACCTGTAAACAAATCTGTAAACACCGCACGCTTGCATTGCTCTCCATTGTTTTCTGCAATTTGTTTAGTGGCCTCACCCAAGCCACCAAAAAGTGCTCGTTAAAATCTACTTATATCCAAGCAATCGTGATAGATATGAATGTTTGGTTATTTCCTCTGTGAAGTACAAAGACTTGTCTTGAAAATGATGCTTTCATTTTCGAAAAAACAGGTAAACGTCTGTGTGATATTGCCCATCAAAAACTTCAACATCACCATTTCGACTGAAGTTCGGGGACGGAGCCCCTTTATTTTTGTTTTTCCTTTAATGGATTTGTCAATTTGTGCCCACACAGAACTCAGTATCATCAAGATATTTCAAAATGCTGATAGTATGAGGAGACATCTTGCATCACTGTACTTTTCAAGTACCGTGTTAGGTCTTCGTTTGCATTTACGCTAACTTAATTTATGTATTGACCCTTTAACAGCTTCGTTACTAGCATGTACGAAAACAAACACTTGCTGCCTCTTAGGGACGTTAGGAATCCTTGTCTCCTTGTTCTATGTGTACTTCTTCTTCATCATCCAAGGATTAATTTAAGGTCTAGACTGCATTAAGGCAACTCACAGAAAGTGTTATGTTGCTCTTATTCTTCGTTTGCCATGGACACTGAGTTTAGAATTGACAATGAGAATTGACGACGAGATGCCCTATCCTCTTTTGCAGACTAAAAGATCGTAACCATCTACTGGCTGCCCTATCGAAAATGATCGATGCGTTAGATCCAAATCGATGGCTACCAGCAGACTTTGAACAGCTTGATGAAGGTTGGTATTCGTGTTGGCATCCCCTTCAATCAATCAATCGATCGATCAATCAATTACTTTATTAATGTGTCAAAATATTTTGCTTACCAGCTAATTGGGGACACAATGAAAAGGTACAGAAAATTAGATTAAAATAAAACATATGAAATTACAATCTATTGATTAAAACTATACTGTACTGGGTGCGCCAAAAAGAACAATCCACCCCCGACAGTCGACGACAAATCGCACGCCAGACCAGCCACGAAGGCCCACAACCCTTTTCTAACTTCTGCTCCATTTGTTGATATCCTTCTAAAGTATTTCCAGGAGCTCATCTGCTAGTAAAAAAAGGCTTGATTTTATGCCTGTTTTGAAGGTTTCTGGAAGGGGCTTTCTTGAGAAAGTCGCTCATTATTTCAGCAGGGAGTTGCCGATTTCATTCAGGTACCGGATGTCCCAAAAAAGTACTCCTGTTTGAAAAATCACCAAAATTTGACTACAAGGCCGATCTTGAATTTTCTTTTTTCACCAAATAGCTCAAGGACCAAATTATTTACCCAGACATAGCTGATCTTGTAATCGGTTTAAAAATTAGCAAATTTAGCTCTTTTAGTACTATTGTACGACAAAAAAGAACTGATGATTGGCAGATCAATTTCTTTGTGCATGCAAAGCTTCTAACTTGGTCATAAATGACAGAAAGAAATGCGCACTATCATTGGAGACTTCAATTATGATAAAAAATCTGAAAATTTTCACTCTAAGGCAAGGTTGAGCATTTTGCTTAAAAAATATAGCTCAAAATAAGGTTTTTCAACGTGTAATCTTTCTACCTAGGTGTATCAAAAACAAAAATTTTATCATCTGTAAGTATTTTTGGGTCTTTGACGAAACAATTCAGTAAGAAAATTTTATCAAAGGTTTGATAATCAATTTTTGGTGATTTTTTAAACCGGAGTACTTTTTTGGGACATTCGGCAGATTTTGAAATTTATCTGAACATGTCCACTATTGAATGATACACTGGCCAATGTTATTGCTTTGATTTCCAGAGACGATACCGTTTTCATTTCATATCGGATTGGGGTTCTGTTTACACGGAAACGCTTTGTCTTGTGCTGCGAAGGATTTCCTTTGATTTAACACCCATTGCGCAGTGCGCCAGATGAATAGGAGGCTCGTAGAATTGATAAAGAGGTTCCGTTTCTAGTTGACACCTGATTCGACCGTTTACACGATATTGGATTCGCTTCATGCCACTTTCAGAGCGTTTTCATTCGAAAATCCAAAAACGGTATGAAGCATATGGGATTGGTGCGTTCTCGTGTACACAGAAGGCCAATCCGATATGAAACCAATCCGATATGAAATGAAAACGGTATCGTGTAAACGGGGCCTCAAATGGGATTCATTTTCATTTTTCATTTCAAATCATTTATACACGATATCGCTTGAGCTATTGATACTACAAAAAATGTACAGTTCTACAAATTAACATTATCTATAAACCAAAAGAAAAACATCGAAGGCTAACCGTTGCTGTTCTTCCAGAGAGTCGTGTTTTAACTGGAGTATTGGGATCTTTGTTGAAATTTGTTCAGGAGATTTTCTGGGCTAAGTCTGTTCATGATCGTATAGGTCATAACCTGCCAAGTTGTCCGACATGAAGGACATTATTTGACCATTCGTCTTTTATCCTGGACTTATCGATCATGGAAATGGCTTTGTGTGGGAGACGTTGAAGTGACTCCTTTCTTGAATTTGAGAGGCTACCCCAGATAACATCTGCATATCGCATGTCACTTTCTACAAGAGCACGATATGCAGTGCTTAACTGAGATTGTGGGAGGATGTTTTTCAACTTGTTTTAAGATGTTAGCCCTCCACGAACTTTTTCGTGTTGTGTTTGGATTGTGTTTTTGCCCCTGATTGTAATAACATTGTTTAGATCATGGATCTGTTCATTCCTGTACCTCCGCTGAAAATATGTAAACAAATGATTTGTGGTACAAAATTGTGTTTTTGACTGATACGATGTAGATGGATGACCAGTTTCTGTTCTCCTTAGATGCAGAAACATTTGCAATCAATTCAAGCCATTCGTTCAGCAGTAAGGAAGGCAGAGCAGCCATGGTTGAGGCCATTTATAACAGAGCAAGAATGAATTTTGGAATTTGTCGTGATTTGTCATTGTTGATTAATGTGATAATGGGAATTGGTGCATCGGTAAGTGCTCACTAAATAGACTTATGACTTTTCGTCCCTTATTTGTTCTTTGATTTGCTGATATCACTTGGTAATAGGGACTCATACCATTACTCTTATAAAGTGGGCCCCTTTAGGCCCATATGAAGTGGTTCCGTATTTACCAGTGAAATTGCTGAAATTTAGCTTTCAGTCAATAAGGAGGCGCTATTTAGAGAAATGTTGTTGTTGCATACAAAAAACAGTTGATACGGCCTAGAGTTATCGTAGCTGCGATGGATCTATTTCGTCCAAAAGGCCAAAGCTCTGGTTTGCAGATTAATGCAAATTTGAGTTTTCAAAATTGATATTTCTGCTCTCAAAGCACCAATACGTACAAACGAGGTATCTATGTTCAAGGAACTATCTATGTTCTATCGAGGAACATTTTGAGAGTGATTAGACATTAATTAAAGCTAAATTCACTTCGCTGGAGTCAACCAAATCTGTAAACTTTTCTTTGGGACACCCGGTATTCCGCGATCTTGCGTCATGTTAACTGGAAAGCTCAAAGTACTCCACACTAAAAAAAGAATTTGACAACACAGTTCTTTAGCATTAGTTTCAAGCTTTGTTCTTAGGGAAACATTAAAGGTAATGTGTCCATGTAAGTACAGCTGCGTATACACTCTTGTCAAAATTTGCTGACACGATGCTGACGAAGAGCCCGAGGAGCGCACTGTGATTGGTAGAATTTAACTGAACACATGCAATACTAGAATTTAAATTTCACAACGAGGCTGCCAGCTGTGAGACCTCGGGTTAAGCTCTGGAATCGCAACCGCAAGCAAGTCATCAGTCTGCTTATATTAGGCCTCTGGCTATCTTTTTGGATCTACGGTAAAGTGATCACATGAAATATCACGTGAAAATAGCAAAGTTGCTGTACTTACATGGACACATTACCTTTAAACTTTGATTTTATCTCCTAGGCTGGTATTCTCGCTGATTCAAGAGCTGTTTTGGAAGCAGAATTTCTACCGCGATTGAATGAGCTGCTGCGATCTTATTTCACCATTATGTGGCTGCGGAGGAACACGTTGACTAGTGATAATTCAGACACTGTGTAAGTTGCTCTCTTGATGCCCTGTTGCTTTAGTTGTTTTGTTGACTTTAAGGGAATTGACATGGTTAAATTGATCTTGTGCCACATCTATGTTTATCGGTCCAACGAGATTGTGTTTTGAAAGCAAGAACCAGTCAGATGGGGTATGTCTCGCGTGTCTTCCAGTGTCGATTCCCTTTAGAATCAGTCGGCGAAATTAGTCGGCTATAGCACAGAAAGCACTAGATTTAAAGGTCCACAGCTGTGGCAAATGTTACCACAAACGATACGGAATTCAGGATCCCTTGATTAGTTTAAAGCAAATATTAAAAATTGGAACGGAGAAGTTTGTCCATGCAAGCTGTGTCGCATTTTTATTCCGAATTTGTGATTTTTTTAGAAACTCGTTTTTTTAAATATAATCAGTTAAAACGTTTACATACAGAAGGTACCTAAAACATTACATATGAGCTACTGTACAACACTACGAGAACGATGCCAGGGAGAGCAAAAGACCATGACAACTCCCTGGCCATTCCATAAAAATAAAACATCATACAACTAAATACTATAAAATATACATTTACAAAGAGCTACACATAAACTACCAAATATGTATACATACTAGGATCTGTTTCACATTGGAGGTCATGGCTAGCACAGGCGATAATGCTGAACAGCAGGAACCCCGACCGAGAAAACACCACCGACAACAGCTGCCGCCGCTGCTGTTTCCCCTCCAGGGTCTCCACCGCTCAAAAACATTACGCATGTGCTGTCGGTTCGAGGTTCATAGTTTTATATTGTATACTCTTCCATGAATTGTAAATATTTTACATATCTTTCTTATGTAACATATGTATTGTACATTTTAACGTTGGAAGTAATAGCTATCTATTTTTAGCTACCATGTTTTGCAAGCCAACGATAAAGAAAGTGATAATAATAGAATAAGCCATGATTGAATTGTGCCACTGCTACTCTTGTTTGTTGATAGAGTTTGTTGAAATTTGAAAGTCACAAAATATGTTGATAATTCGCAATTGTACATGCCGGCAAACGTCGAAGCTTTATTTGACCTACCCGGCACCCGTATCCCCACTGGTGTGAGTATTTACAGATGTTATCAAATGACAAAGTTGAATCCAAAATTAAAAAAGAGTGGACATTTTTCCAATGTTATTTTCTTTTTCTGAACAGCGAAAACAGTTTGAAGAAATTCGCAGCTTTGGAGCTGATTGACACTTCAAGTTCTTCAAAAAGGTCAAGGAAGGAAGGTAAGATATTTTCCACATCTCTTGAGATTTAAAAACTATGTTTTGTTGTCTTGTCAAGAAAAGGAAGTTCATTTACTGTTTATAGATTACACGTATTTTTTTGTAAGAAACTGCCCATAAGAAACTCAACTCTTAGATCGCCAAAAAATTAAGAAACTCTAGTACTGGGAAAATATAAGTTAAGAAATTAGTTATTTTTATAAAGGAAATCCTTGACATACTTTTACTTTATTTTCGCATGTTTCTTGTATCATATTACTCAGAAGGCACTTAAGTAATGTCTAAACATTAGAAAGGCTTAAAACCCGTGTTTTTAAATGTTCAGAGTGGAACAGGTAGTGACCATGAAGATTTTTATGGGAACCTCTAAGAAACTCGTAAGAAACTCTGAGTACTCAGAATCTGATAATTTTAAGAAACTTTCAGGACTGGCCCAAATTCTTAGTTTCTTATAAAAAAATACGTGTATTGCTTTGGCTAATTCCTAAATCTTCGAGAATCGTTTTCAAGGCTCTCCTTGCAGAATGAAACTTCTGGGTACTTCTTTAGGTACCAGCTTTCAGAAATTCAAATTTTTGTTATCTTTGCATTTTGTCTACTCAATGTTTTAAAAGCTACGTATTGTGTTTGGTAAACCCACTAACACTATTTCACATTTTCTCTCATTTTGTTTCAGTATTCGCAAACAATTCACTGTTGAGTAGTTTCGTATCAAATGTTGGCATTCCACATTGTTTGAAAATATTTGGTATGTTGCCAGCTCAAGCCTTCGGAGGAGGAGAGGGTAACAACCGAACTTGGGACTACGATTTCAAGCTGATTTCTGATATGATATTCAGATTACTGTATCCTTTCTTAAATCGCAATTTTGCTCCAAAACGTGTTGTTTGTTTATAAACATAAATTTCTCTATTGATTAAACTAAAATGCCAGGATTTAATTAGACTAAACGTATCGGGCATAAACCTTCCTCAGTAGTAGTGTTGTTTGTTTGTTTGTTTGTTTGTTTGTCATCTTATTTAATATCGATCATCTTACGTAGCTGTCTATATACAATTATGCACGTAGCGAACTAATCTAAATCGATAAATTAAAAGGAAAATAAATAATACAGGTATATATATATATATTTACATGGTCTAAGGAAAGATTAGTCCTCTGTCACATGCTGACAAGCATTGCATTTGCAGTTTGGGCCATCCACTTTTTTATCATGTGTTTAAAACTAAACGGTATGTTGTGGCAGGCAGGACAGTTTGTAGAGGGTCTGTTTAAATGAAGAATGATTTCTTTTGGAAAACCGTAAAATAGCTTCTTTTTAAAAGTATACCACGCTATAAACTTATTGCTAAAGTAGTTTATCTTTTTTGTGCTTCGCTTTTGATTTGCATGAAGTATCTTTTGTAGTTTTTCATAGATGGAATTTGTTGCAAATTTAGACTCGCTGACTTACACCATTCCAGTATCACATTTATTTAAACATTGCTGTATCTTGACTCAAGATGCTAAATATAGGCTTAATTTACCATAATTTTAGAGACGAATTCCTCCATTTACTACTACAGCATTTAATTTGAGTCAATTTTGGATCCATTATTCTCTTTAATCAATGTTCAGATGGCCTTTGAGAGATGGGACACACCTTCCCGAGTTTCTCTTGTCGCAGGGCCAAGCGACGCTACTTTGTGAATACTTATTTATATGCACTGAGTGGTGCACAAAGAACAGTGGTTCAAGGCAGTTCCTTATGGGTCAAGCCTGCTTACAGAATGGCGAACATGACAAAGCACGAACGCATTTCTTCCAAGCAGCAAAATTTATTGGTATGTTTTATATTACTTTGGTAACTTTTCTGGATGCTACTAATCGTAGATACTACTACTTGAAGCATTTCTTTTTTATAATGGCACTTAAGGCTGATCTCCACTGCAGTAGTTTTGGTCGGCGACCTGCTACACTGAACGAGCGCGCTGAGCGAGTGTGTGTGTGTGTGTAGCTTTATTTTGATTCGATTATTTACAGGTAGCTAACAATATATACACTATTTAATAATATATACAAGTTAACTAATCTAAATCGAATTTACATAACTAATAATAAAAACAAATTTTTTTTTCTTACCTATTCGGACCATCCCATCGTTTTATTAAAACCTTAAAACTTTTCAAATTTTCTGCTGATTTTATTTCGTTTGGTAAGCCATTCCAAATCTGTGGCCCGATAGACTTCAGACTTTTAGACCCAAATGTTGTTTGATTAGGCCTGACATCGACATGGGCTAAATTATTTGGATTTCTTAACGAATAATTTGAAGAGCGTAATTCAAAAATTCTCTTCATAAATGGTGGATTCAAATGATTCAGAGTTTTGAATATTTCAATGCAAAGGAGTCTTTGGCGAGCAACCTGCATCGTGCATTTACTCGATTTCGAAAGCAAATCATTATATGAACTTGTATAATCGTTATAGAGAAACCTTAGGGCAGTTCTTGTAACTTTTCAATTTTCTTCGAGCGCGCACACTGAGCGAGCGCGCTGGTTGCCGACCGAAACTACTGCAAGTGGAGGATGGCCTTAACTGACATCTTTTGGGTGTCTTTCAGGGAAAGATGAAGATTTACTCTCACGTCTACTGCCAGAAGAAATTACAGAAAAGCCGCAAATGATTATTTCATATTTCATCACGGTATGGCACTTTTTATCATATTAAGTTTTGATTATTGCAGTTTCTTGATAATATTAACTTACCGGGTGAGCCAGAAAAAAGTTCCCACTTTCCAAAATTCGTAGCACCACAAGTACTTCATGGATTTGAATGATGCAAATTCTAGTTAAAAGCCAAAAGATCGAAGTATTTTTGTGATTTTTCTCGTCTTCTTACGAGCACTACAAATATGGGTAAATTCAACTTACAAAAATTTCATGATTTCAAAATGACTGAAAAAGGGCCTAAAACACTTGATCAAATCGTTAGGACTCTCCTCACACAGAAAACTGCGCACGGGCGTTTCACCTCTTTGGAGAGTTATAAGGAAATAGTGTCTCGAACAGATAGTAAAGATTTTCAATCCCATAACAAGAAATGTGCAGACGATATCTTTCACCCATGGGAAATTGCACTTTCTCTATTTTTCTGAGCGAGGAGCCCTTTATGATTTGATCAAGTATTTTAGGCCTTTTTCAGTCACTTTGCAACCACCAAGTTTCTGTAAACTTGAATTTACCAATTTTTCCAGTGCTCGTAAGAAGGCGAGAAAAATCACAAAAATACTTCAATCTTTTGGCTTTTAACTAGAATTTGAATCATTCAATCCATCCTGTACTCTTGCTGCTATGAATTTTCAAAAGTGGGAACATTTTTCTTGTTCACCCGGTAGAATAGAATTAATTGGAAGTGAGAAGTTGGAAAATAATGGAAAATGAAAAGGTGGTAGTTTTTACTGTTTTTATCAATGCTGAGCAAACTGTGTTGAAATTCAGGAATCAAGAAGGGATCAAAAAACTTGAGGAGCTTTTTAGTCAATACATCATCGTGAACATTTTATCTGCAGAGTGATATCTGCCTTTACCTATATTTTGAACTATTTTATTTGCTTTATTTGGATCGTTGCTTTATTTTGCATTGATGATTGATTGATTTAAGTCGTGATGTTCTCTATCGTGTTTGGATGACATACCAGTACAGTAAAAACCCGCACATAAGAACGTTCACTTATTAAGGACCTACAGCCTGAAATAATATATTTTGTACCCGATAAATAAGAACCATTTCAGGGTGATATATAAACTAGGTTCTTAATAAAGGGTCTTATTCATTCATTGGGAAATAAATGCAACATTTTTGCCAATCAACCTCTTTCGTGAACTCCAAAATATTTCTTACAGAACTGTGATAGGCAGGGCCTGCGGGGATAAACTGGGTAAGATTGGGTTGAAATGGATAGGGTCAAGAGTGCAAATAAGTTTGGTTAAGATTTAGATTCACATATTTTCTTATATTAAGAACCTACACCCTGATTACTAGATGTGCCTCATGGCATAAGAACCTAAACAGGCTGAGTTAAAAATCTTAGGTTCTTATGTGCGGGTTTTTACTGTATAGCATGCATACGTAATTGGAAATCTTTCACGAAAAGAGCATGTCACGAAATCTAAGTGGAAATTCTTTCATTCTGTTACGAAAGTTATTTTAATCTCTCCTCGTAGGTTATGCGGATGTTTGAACAATTTGAAAACCCAGAAATGGTGATTGTCGTTGCGAATGCTGCTGTGTTTCTTGCTAAAAACTCAAAAGCAAAGGAAGTGGTAAGACAGTTTATGATTAAACGTCAATGTGATGAATGAATAAGTTGATTTTATAGTGGGTACATGCTCAAAACGTCATGTTTTTAACATCTACTTTATTGTTAGTACTGACATTATGTAAACAAATGATTTGTGGTACAAAGTTTGAAAATAGCCTCAAGTAACATAACGGACTCATCATACTAAACCCATAAACGCAACAGAACACCGTAATCTGTAGAAAGAAGACAAAAGAACAACAACAACCAAAGTAAACTTGCAACTAGAGAGAAAACTGTTCAATCATGCAAGAGAAAAACTGTTTAAAAAATGTTTTAAGACTAACTCGTTTTTCTCTTGCAGGATTCAACAGTTTTCTCTCTAGTTACAGGATTATTTTGGTTGTTGTTCTTTTACAGGAGTTAACGGTCTTCTTTCTACAGATTATGGGGTTTTGTTGCCTTTATGGGTTTAGTACGATGAGTCCGTTATCTAAGGCTATTTTCAAGTACTGAACTTATTTATTTTTAAATTATGGTTATCAAAACTCAATATAGGTATGAAACTACCTAAATACTATTTATTTATCATATTGTCGTTTAATTTTATTGAATTACAGTTTGTGATTGTCAGTTTAAATTCTCCACTTGATTGATTGTCGTATTTCTCTATCTATCTTATATATCTTTGAACCTTCAATTTCGTGGTTATTTTCACGTTGAAATTTTATGCTTTTTCCTCAGGCAATGCTATGGTCAAATATCTTCAAATGTCACATGCAACTCGGACATAACAAAGACGCTTACCAGGCGATTGTTCTTAATCCTGACAAACAAAGGTATGCTATCAGACTTTCTTTGATGCCCTTGCTTTCATCAGTGAAGACAGCTGAAGACTTAAAAGGGCTGCATAAGCTAAGCTTCCAAAAATCCTCAACTTTCTCGCTCTAATGCAGGCAAGTAGCAGCAGACACATTGCAAATGAAGATGTTTCCTACATGTTTGAATCCCGTAGAATTCACCAGTGCAATCAGATTTTTTATGCCATCAACAATAATAAAGATACAGGTGGATTCTGAGCGACGAGTTTCAGATGTGTTTAGCCTAAACACACGAAACGCAATAGGTAGGCTAAAGAAACTGTTCGCCACTTGCCAATTAGAGAGGCATTTCTCATTAAATTTGATGATATTGGCCGGCTGATCTTTATCTTTGTTTACAAAAATCTTGTACAGCCCCTTTAACCCTTTGCATGCTGCAGGCCCAGATATGGGCCGAAGTACCTCCTCTACTTTATTTCCCTCTTTGGATCGATCGGATGCAAAACAGGCGGAAATATTTTGCTCAATGTTTTTAACAGGGAAGTTGGTGTTGTCTGTGACAAAAATTTACCATGGTTTACAGTGAAGTTTTACGATTTATTGGCAATCCAAGTTTCTCCGACTTCATCGCGTAGTTTTTCTTTGATTTTTCTCTAACTTCTCGAAATTTTCATCTGTTTTATTTTCTCGATAAATTACGTTCTCCACGAGCAATCAGCTTGCGAAAGATCTCATTTTGATGCGTGAGGGCTGCCCTTTTGATTTAGCCTCCTTCTGGTAAGGTAAATAGCCTCTATGTGATGCAGTGGAAGAAAAAATGGGCCTAAGCAGCGGCGGCTGCCGGAGCGGCGCTTAAAGCGTTTCTCCCGTTCCAAGAAATGAAAACTACAGTTAATTCTGAACAATATTTGTAAACTTTATTTTCGAATCTTCTTGCCGATTTTGAAACTTTGAACTGCCATATTTGAATTCTTGCGGAAAATATTCAGTCTCACAGGGCAATCACCTGAAAACAATTCAGCACGCAAAGGGTTAAAGCGTTGTTCCAAAATCTTGTAAAGTCGCATTATTTCCTTGGGAAATATTATGAAATCGAAATAATAGCAGGAGTATCGATAAACCTTATGTTCTATTAAAATATCCCTTTCCTCATTCAAAAGTTTGGTTGCACAGTCTCGATGATTAAGCTTCATTTATCATTGTAGACGCAGAAACTGTTTGCATAACTTTATCGTTACACTCTGTGAAAGAGGACAACTGCAAGAAATTTGTGAATTTTCATATTCGTCTTTGGAAAACGAGGTAATTTCTCACATAAATTTCTTCTACTTGAATCTCCTTCAACGTAACTCTCCTTTTCCCGGCGATCCTCAGCAATACGGATATTTCTATTTTATTCACTACATCTATCGACGTTTGTTAAGAATTAACTTATTCCTCGTATTATTGTTTTGAAATATGCAATGTTTTGCATTTGCTGTTTTGCAGAATGTCCAACGGAAAAGTTTAGTTGTGCTCAGTAGTGCGCCCTGTTTTAAAACCGTACCACCACAAACTGCGAAAAAATTTTAGCCAGATATTTGGCTTTAACCTTGCACAGCTTAGGTAAGGACTAAGAATTGTTAGCTGATTATGGTCCTGGGAAAGGTTCCTTTGAATATCAATTCCGGTGAAATGTCAGAGCAGGGCTCAAAAAGTGTTTTTTCTTCTTGGTAGCAAGCTACATAAGTACAGTTAAGCCCGAAATTATTCATACCTATGCCAAATTTGGAGTATTTTTTCAATCGTTATATTTGCTAACCAATTCACAATATTTCATTCCTTCAAATGTCTCTTGTAGCACTTGTTTCAGCCTTTTATCACATTCTTACGAAACTTCAGCCACAGTAAAATTGGTCCTCAAATAGAACGATGCAAAATACTCAGAATTTGGCATAGTTATGAATAATTTCGGGCTTAACTGTACCTTCTTATGTACTTTCTTCTTGTTTCCCAATGTACTGCCCAACTCTTATCCCACTTCTTTTCTCTCCTTCTTTCTTTCCTTGTCCCTTTCCTCCCCTTCCCTTCTCTTGTTTTCTTTTCCCTTCCCTTCAGTCTCTTTTCCCTTTGTCCCTTCTTCCTTTCTTTCTCCCAGCTTCCTTCCTGGTAGCGCCTCTACCACGCTACTTCGTTTTTGAGCCCTGTGTCACAGTTTTACACTCACATAATTACTGTTTCCATTCATAGGTCGTAAGCATTATAGAAACAAGGGCAAGAACAGTTGACATCACGATTAATGATTATTATGATCTTTTGTATGCTTTCCATTGCTTCAGGGGAGATATGAGAAGAGGTAAATTAGAACCTTATTGTTTTCTTTGTGCAGTAGTTCACGCATGTTGTCGTGCCACGTGTTGTGCCATGCACAAATACAGGGTGTCCCCAAAAAGTTGTGCCCTGTTTGCGTAAAAATTGCGACAAACAGCAAAAGGTTCTCGCCAAACTTTTATATGAAGTTGCTTTTCAGATTTTCAAATAAAGTTTGCTGCCATCCCCGTAAAAATCCGATGAAAAATGATGGAGCTATGACCTTTAGAAGACCACATTTGCCTGATGACTGAAACCAGCTGTTGGCGATTTGTCAATTACTATTTTGCAGTGAAACGCGTCAAACCTGAAATTGAAAGAGTTTTTTCTGATATGCGGGACACTACTGTATAGAAACAAGATCTTTTCCCCCGTTTTTAGGTACCGTTACCATTTATTTCAATCCAGTTGTTCAGCACAAAACAGAACCAGTCTGCCTAAAAGTGGGTTTTACTCCAAGTTTGCTCATTGTAGTATCCACACAAACTGCGTCATAGAAGATCATTTTATCAAGATTAAGTAATCTATTTGAAAAATTTGCTACGAACTTTCCCTGAAACATTGCAATTAATAAAAAAAAATGAAAAAAAATAAAAAAAAAATAAAAAAGAAAATAAAAAAAAATAAAAAAAAAATAAAAAACATTGCTAATTATTACATTTGATGTGATTTTTATAATTTCCTTTCGTTTCAGCCGCAACAGCGATGTATGAATTCGCTTGCAGACTACGCATCGAGATGCATGGACTTGCTTCGTTGCAGCAACAGGTATTTAGGTATTTTACTAAGTTATCCAGAAGAGATTTTATTCCGCATACGATTTTACTTGAGCTGATATCAAACATAACCTTTTTTGAAGTGTTATTATGCTTTAAGAATTGAAGCGAGAAATCATCAAAGCACCTCATAAGTTATGCTACAGACCGGTGTCGCCCAATTCAGGGCTCATCAGTGCACCTAGACAGTATGCGGCCTTTGACCTGGCCTTTGACCTGGCCTTTGACCTGGCCTTTGATCTGGCATTAAATGCCAGGGTCCAGCTGCTTGATAAAAAGCTCGTGGGTAGGTGGAATTATTAAGGTTATTATGCTTTGCTTGCACGTTTCAGGATCGTTCAAAATATACAGTATTGTTTGGTTTTTGATTTTGAGGCCTCTCCTTATTTTGGCTGTATCACTCATATTGCTTTATTTTCCCAGGCGAAGTGCTACTTGGCTTCGATTAACTGCCTTCAAATTTGTGACGAGAAATATGCCTGGATTGTTCGGCCATCAGAAAAACAGTCATTCGCTAGAGATGAGGTGCGTTATCATATTTTAGTAGTTCATTCTCAAAAAACAATGTATTTCAACGTTATTGCTCGAAACAGTTTGTTTATTTAGAGCTATGCTTTAGGAAGGTATTTTTAAATGCCCAGGCCTGATCGTCTGTTTAGCACTTTGTTGATTTAGAATGCTGTAATGATAACTCAAAGTTTTGTTTTCTTTGGGAGTTGCTCAAAGAACACACCATATTGTCATCTTTGTCAATTATTTGACTCAAATTCACAATGAAATATTGCCTATTCGTTACGGGGAAAATAGATATTTTCTAGCATAGGGCTCAAATCTTTCAAATCTTTAAAAAGGTGGGTGTAAAATTCTATGACATTTTCTTGTAATTTAAGGGCTTGAAAGGAACGTATGGTACTTTCCTGTAAATCTGCCGTGGACATTTTTTGATACCTTGATTTTTTCAAAATGGTGGCAATTTAATTGGTTTTGAAAAATTTCATGGAAAATTCTGCAAAAATTGAAGTCATCGTCAATCCTAAACCAACAGAGGAAAACTGATATAACCTTCAAGAAAACCATAGTTTATGAAGGGCTACAATATGTTGGCAAGCAGAAGTATGTAGCTTTGCTGGTTTAGGATTTAGGAAGTTTGATGACGTCATAGACTCAAATTTAATAAATGCCGCCATTTTGAAACTAATCAAGATATCAATAAATTTCCACGGCAGATTTACAGCAAACAACCCTAAGTTCCTTCAAAGCCATTTAATTCAAAGGAAACTGTGATAGAATTTTACACCGACCTTTTGAAAGATGTGAGCCCTATGTTATCTTTTCTAGCGTTGGATCGCTCAGAATAGCAAAAATGTGAATATATTACAACACTGAAGTCTTTGCTTCTTAGGAGGATATACAGACCCAAAGCCGATCTCCGAAGCGCACAGAAGATGGAGAAGAAATAATTCTAAGTTTGAGGGAAAGAAGAAAAGCAACAAAAAAGACAGTTATTGTCGAATTGGCTGACCTTGAAAAAGAATATTTGTTGATTTTAGCAAGATTGAATTTATTGCAATTTGACAAGAATGCCTCTGCCGTTGTAGGTAAGAAATATATTTGAAAATTAAGCAGAATGGGTTTTAAGACATTTGTTGTCGAAAGTAACGAAAGGTTTAAAGGTATTTTAAAGCAATTCTACTTATGAGAAGCTTGCACTTTTAGAAACGAAACTCTTATGTACAATCCGTAGCAAGTTAAGAACCAACGAACTGAAATTTTTTTTTTCTACATCAAATTTAAAGGCAATCTGTCTCATTCATAATTGGCTGAAGATTGTATGAGGGGATTAAAGAGTTGTATGGCAGGATTAACAGAGAAGAATTGGAAAGAGATCGTTTCGAATTGAACTGAATTTTTATCATGCGAAAAATTCAAAGAGTCTGGGCTCTAGCTCCTTTCCTTTGTCTAAGCTTTGTTCTCTAAACCAATCATCTGCGTGATAGAGCTCCTTCAAAGTGGTCTGAGCTCTATGGCGCATTCTATGAATAGGACAAAGGAAAACCCCAAAACGCCGTTGTTTCTTTCAGCTTTGCTTTCTATGACCACGAGTCAGACTTTTAACATGTTATTCACATTAAAACATCTTTAAAAACCCTTAAAAAACCATTGCTGATAGGGCCTCAGAAGAGAGGCGAAAGTTCCAACATCATAACACAATGTAAGTGCTTGTGAAAACACTCGAGTGTTTGAAATTTATTATTATTATTGTTATTATTATTATTATTATTATTATTATTATTATTATTATTATTATTATTATTATTATTATTGATTTAACCATTTTCATATTGAAAATATATGGTAGTCATTGCCAGAATAGGATGACGTTTGTGTTCATTTTCCATTAAAACAGTCCCTCAGGTAATGCTGTTTCTCAGTGTTTGCAAACAAATTAAATAGCAAACAAAGTAGGACACTGTGAAATAAAACCTAATTCTTTGAATATTCAGCAATTAATTGTAGAAGCAGGCAATGTGAAGGACCACTTTAAGCTAACCTGGGAAAGTTTTTGATAATTTACAGCACTTTTTGCTTACTTTTAGGCCCAAGCTTGTCTGCATCAGAAGTCCTTCCACTTTTGGCCCAGGCTGGTCTGTTTGACAGAGCTTTTGCCATTGCAATGGCATTCAAGTTGGATTTGGAACCAATCTTCGAAGGACTGGCTGCGAAGTATATAGTATATTGTATAGTATAGTATATAAAGTATATATCTTTCTGCTATGTCCTCACCTGTTTAATGTATTCTCTGTGAACGTAATGTACTTGAAATTTAACCGAATTATTCAGCTGCACTTTCTTTCGGTACAAAACTAGCTACTCTTTTTTATAGGAACCTTTTTCAGGACAACATGAAACAAACGTCCAAAGGCTCAAAGTTGAACTTGTACTTTACGTTCTTTTGAAGTCTTGTGAAAAGACAATCTTTTTGTAGGTGTGTTGTACAATGTCTCTATTGATCTAAACATTCAACATGAAATAAATTGTACTTTGAACAGAGTATGATTAAAACACGATGTTTGGAGCTAAGTCCGTTATCAAGTGAAGAAAGATTAGTAGAACGAGAGTAAAGGGAAGAGTAGATTCGAAAGATGAGAGCGAATAAAAAGGAATTGTGGTGACGCAACATGAATAAATAGTATAAGCAGGATCAAACAAACAAGAAAATCTGAATATAACAAAACCTAGGGCAATGGTCGAAAGGAAGTGCTATGTTATGCCATGCCATGCCATGCCATGCTATGCTATGCTATGCTATGCTATGCTATGCTATGCTATGCTATGTTATGCTATGCTATGTTATGCTATGTTATGCTATGCTATGAGAATGACTTGTGAAGAGACTTTGATTTGATTAAAGTGATTGAAGTTGTTGAAGGTTTAGGTTGCTTCAGCAGATATCGTATCTGCATAAGAAATTGAATTTTGATCACATTTTTAACTTTAAGATCTAAAATGATCGACCTTTCAAGTGATCTTTGGCGAGAATTGTTTCCAGTAATCCAACAGCTCACATACGCTCCAAGATCTCTTACTCGATATCACTTGTGTTGCAGGTGCGTCAAAGTAGCAAATGACATTTCACAAGGGTACGTACAAACTTAAAGTTACATTTGTATCAAAATAATACATTTATTTTTATTTTCATCATAATCGGCTGTACAGTAAATCCCCGCATATAAGAACCTACAAAAATACGAACCAAGAGGCTGTTTTTCCTAAATTATGCACCTTGTAATCAAGAACCTGTTTCAGTTTGATGAAAAATATATTCTTATCGCAGAGGTGGCAAAGTTGATTTTGGATTGTCGTTATTAAGCTCATTTTTGTCCCAGTTGGCTGTTAAAGATTGAATCTCCTTCCCTGCTGTTTGTAAGCTTAGAATTGGCTATTAGGTACATAATAACTTCGCCAAAACAAGCAACAGGGCGGAACATCTTTGGTGAAGATTCTAAAACGGTCAACGCAAGGCACTCTTCAAATAAGAACCTTTCGTATACCTTTAAATAAGTCTTAGTACCTTTAAATTTAAGAAGCTATTTCAGCCTGGCTCTCAAAAGTAGATTCTTATATGCGGGGATTTACTGTATCATATCTAGCTGCTCCCTGTACACAAATTTCTATATTCTAGGCTCGTTTCTGAGGATGTATTTAATTGGCTAACAGCAAATGATCTTGGATCTGCTCAACCAATCAAAGACATTAGGTATGTATACCACTCAAACTTCAAAGTCCTTTTACTGTTATTGTGAAGGCGTCACATATTTTTCCACTTCATTAAGTAAGCATCTCCGTTCAAATAAGCTTTCTAATTCTGTTGTTGGAGGCTGGTTTCTACTTGAGCGATTCCTTAGCCCCAATAGGCTTCTTTTCCAGCGAATTGACCAAAAATGAGCATTTTCCAACTGCTAAAATTTCGCTGAAGAATTTGCCTGTTTGCTAGGAAAAGAAAGGAAATTCCATCCAGAAATTCCAAGAAGTTCTCTTACAGCCCTTACGGAGAATGTTCTGTAAAATCTTTTAAGTCTTAAAATACATTAGTCATACGAATTTGTTTGCATCTGGAATAAAGTAGAAACAAGACAGTAATGGTAGAAAAGATATTTAGCGCTATCTTGTGTATATTTCACAACAGTGGCCGTCTCTTCTCAATTGTTTTTCAAGAGCTTGGAGTATATCTGGAGCTACATGATCCTTCTTAAAAGCCAAAGGCTGTCATCGTGTAAGCTTACAGCGAGTATAATTAACGATCAATAAGATGTTAAGCATTTATAGAGACCACTAATTCTTTTCTAGCGCTGTAGAACAAGCCTGGCGTTTGCTACAAAGCTACTTAAAGAAGTTCACTGCCATAAAAGGGCCTCTTTATCACAAAGCAGTAGCCAAGAAGTTGTTATCATTGAGTTGTAATCTACCAACATGGCTAGTGAATGATTATAAAGAAAGAAATGCTGCTGAATTATTGCAACTTTACGTCAACTTCGATTTGTTAGAAGAGGCTGGAGAATTGACAATTGAATATATCAATGCTGTTCTTGGCATCGGAAAAGAATACTTTGGATTGCAGGTAACTTCCTTAGGCTCATAGGCAGCACTTCGTTTATTTGTTTCAAGTGGTGGTTTTGGTCTTTATCACTCTGATCCCTGGAACCCTCATCTCTGGCTCCCAGCCTTTCGAACTTTGATCTTTCAAACGGCAAGCGCTTGACCTAAAATCTGGTAAGAGTGTCAACAGCTTCAAGCATAAAATCAATGGCAAATTCTTTACAGACCTCCAATATCAAGAAAACAGCCCCTAAATATATATCATTAAGATGCTAAAAGCTGCAACAGAACTGTCTATCAACGATCTTGAAAATGCTGCATTACTCTGAAATATGAAGACATAAATATTGTTTTTCATTTCTTTTGTGAAAATTATGCAAACATGGTCGCACTGACCTTTTAATGCTATCCCTGTCATTTTAAACTGGGGGTATTTGTAGATCAAATTTGTAACTTTCATATTCATATTGTATTGTACACTTGTAATTAGACTTCTCTTTTCCTAAATTTATCTTACATCAAATTTTAAATTTTTTTTTCTTCTATCAAGTAAAATTTAAACTAAATATACAATATACAGTTTTACATACATACATACATACATACATACATACATACATACATACATACATACATACATACATACATACATACATACATACATACATACATACATACATACATACATACATACATACATACATACATACATACATACATACATACATACATACATGCCCCTAATAATGACTTCAAGATCTATTGTAATTTAGGGTCCTTTGGCCTAAGCAGAAACCATGGATCCAAACTACAATAGTTGAACTGACAGAGAATTTTTACATTTGTTGAACTGTTTTATCATTTCAGCTACTGTACTGTGGACCTATAGCTTCTGATTTATAGTTTCTGTTTGGGCCAAATTGGATTTTCACACGGTCTAAAATTGTAGCGTGCCTCCAAAGGACCCTGGGTGACTCTTAAAAGTGGCTCTTAAAAACTTGATTTTGAGATGGGTTGAAACCAATTAGCTATTTAACAGAGTAGTTCCTTAAATTCAATTCTTTGACTGAGGCCTGGACATAATTTTATCAAAACCTCTTCGACACATTGACAAAATCTTACCAAATTATGCGAATCGGTTGGGTGGCTCTTGGGGTGCGGCTTTTCGGGCGGGTGGTATAGCTTCCTGATTCATCCGGTAGTTTTTATTTCTTTCTATGTTAACTGCTGCGGGGTTGTCATAGTCTATTGCTCCCCGTGGTATTATCATCCTTGTAGTGTTTCGTAGGGTAGGTAGTAGGTAGCGTAATAAATAACTTGTCTTGTAAAATTTTTAATGGAATATATAAATATTAAGGAAACAGAGTAGTCCACCATTTACTTACCAATTCATAAAGTTTCCTTATAAATTAATCGTGGTATCCTCAAACATTCTACTCATCATTTCGATCTGTAATATTCAACGTTTTGTTCTCTTTAACAGAATGCCTTACATGCAACAACTCCGGCCGTGTGGTTACCGTACACAGCTATCGATCAACTTCTTCAACTATTGAAAGACAGATTTGACAATCCAAGTTTACGCCAGGTACGCACAATGTTATGTTTATCACATACTCGTGAGCACTTTGTTTTTTGATCATAGACATCAGTTCAGTTCATTCATTCATTTCATTTTAAATTCCACTACATACACAGAGCTCTAAAATTACACATACTTTACAACAATTTGAATAACTACATAAGACAATACATATAAAATTAAAGAAAGATACATGACACTAGAGGATTTGTATGAAGGGGAATTCTTAAGGAGGAATTCTCTCAGTAGCAAAGCTAATCGAGGAGAGAGCAACCCCTTTTCAGATAATATTTTTAGAAACTATGGGTAAATTGTGAACATCCAAACATCCACGTATTGTTTGAAAGAAAAATCGGAGTAATTATAATGATAATAATAATAATAATATAATCTAAACCACTTTCAAAGTAAAACAGAAATAAAATGATAAAAACACAACTGTTTCAGGACAGACGTTTCGATATAAAATCTTCTTCAGTGTCAACCTTAATAATAATAATAATAATAATAATAATAATGATAATAATAATAATACATTCTTTATACAGGGTGATTTAATCAGCTACAATACATTAGCTGCTATCAATAGAAGCCCTGTTTCAATAGAAGCCCTGTATAGTATTTTAATGCTGATAGTCCACTGAATAGACTTGGAGCAAGTCTACATGGTAGAAGAAGCTGATCTGGTGAGACCTACTTGGCCAACAAGACAAACTACACAATTGACAAATTGATCTTGAATAAAATTAAGCTTTTTGTATGCTGGTTAAAACTGTCAAGAGTTCATTGTAAAGTGTTATCTTCCTTGCAGCTGCAAAAGCAATTGGACAGAATCATGGAACAGTATTTCAACACTGTTAAAACAGCATCGAATGACAAGATTGAAATGGCATACAGAACGAGAACAGTTTATATGGATACTGCAAGGACTTAGCAGCCTTTAGCTGGTTGAAAGACGCAGATACTTGTCAGGGAAATATCAACGGTAAATTGGTATGTTTCTCGCGAATGTGATAGCCAGAAAGAGAACAGTTTATATGGATACTCCAAGGACTTAGCAGCCTTTGGCTGGCTAAAAGATGCAGATACCTGTAAGGGAAATATCAAAGATAAATTGGTATGTTTCTCGCGAATGTGATAGCCAGAAGGGCTATGACTGAGTACAAAGACCAGCAGCCTTTGCCATCGTTTGTGTTTGTTTTTGTGAATTTCGTACAGTCAGTTATTCTGGAAGCTGTGCAGAGCAAGTCGCTGAATTCGCAAAAGCATGCTGGTCTTTGTACTCCCTTTAAGGCCTTGGGAGTGCGTTTATCTTAGACGGAGATCAACAAACTTCAATGAGGCTGCTGGTAAGAAAATGAGGGCGATAGAATTTAAGTAAACAAAGAGCTGGCAAACTTTGCTGCTGCAGTCACATTTTTTATAGAAAAAAATGAATTTGTACTTTTGCATAACAATAAAGAACGGCCTGATGTTATCCTTAGCTTTGGCGCTCATCAGCTTAGTTGATAAGTTGATACTGGGTATCTGAAACCTGATCTAAGACGCACCCAGGGCTTCAAAAGACTTCGAGAAATGTATGCCTTGGTATGGGGAAACATGAACTGAGATGAATAGGTCCTACTCCTTATCTATAAGTAAGTATATATCATACATAACAGATTCTGTTCAGTGGTAAATGATTATATTTTTGCTTATGAGGTAACTCTCTTTGTGTTTTAATGCGAAGTTTTCAAGGTTTGAAATATTAAAAATTTCGTCTTGCTAATTCCGAAGTTGCTGTTTCGAGAACAACAAAAATTTGTTACAAAATGTCCAAACCGCTATTTTTCTGCTTAACGTGCAGATCAAATTCATTGCCGATTACATTTCCATGCCACAAATTTATCAAAACAAAAGGCAAGCAAAACGCAATGAAATATCCACAATTCTTGCAAATTACAAATCATCACATCAACTAAACATTAATTTCACTTCCAGTTATACCTAATTCACGATATATACCATGCAGTCTTTCAATTCCATTTTCATGTGCTTCATCGATAACAGTGGTTACCAGACCGTCCTTTCCTAATCTTCCAACCCTTCCTGCAATATGCAAATATTCTTCAGCACATCTTGGTACGCTAAACAGGAAGACATGTCCCAGGTCTTTGAAATCCAAACCTCGTACTGTCTCTTCGGAGGATACAACCACAGATATTTCACCTAATAATAAAGAACAATTATTCAGGCCAATGTTTATACTGACTGCATCTCCTTTTAGCTACTGTGAAAAAGGATCTGAATCCAGTGATGTTTTGATACATTTTTTGAAAAATGTTTCGAAGCGCTGATACCACTCAATAGAATCCTTTCCTATTTATACAAATATCGCTCCATCTAGGCTCTTCTGTACAATGGTGGAATTTTCTGAGCGGGTGGAAATGTTTGTGTTTACGGGAGAAAATGTTGCTCTGAAACTGAACAGAAAAGCTAAATTTTACTGTGTAAAATTCCACCCACTCGGGAAATTCCACCAACTGGAAATCTCCTTTTAGATCAAAGCACCAAATGGAAATTACCACTTCGGAATTTATTCAAATCATTTATCGTAGGCAAAAAATTTAGCCAAGAAAGTTTTGGACGTTTTTGAAGGTAATTCAAACTCAAAAGTTTCCGAAACAACGTTGTCTAAAACTTCTACTGTGCAAAACTGTTGGATTTTAATGAAGCAACAAACTAGACTCATTACATAGGTTTCAGCATCGCTCATTGAATTGGACGGTTATGATAAATAAATCAGATTAAAAATTTTGAACGAATACAAGGAATCACATTGTAAGTCTAGCAACAAACCTGATCGAAATTTCTCTAAGAATCTTCGAACATCTTCAACTTTTCCACTGACAACCTCTTTGTAAAATGCAACAGCATTCAAATTTAGATTCCTCATTTCTGTTACATAGTTGTTTATGGAGTGATCTCTGTGTACAAACACCAAAGTTGGTTTACTGCCATTTCGAGTAAATATCCTAAAATGCAAGGAAAATGCGATTATGAGCCTGCCATACTCTGCCTTTTTGTTTGGAGAAAGTAGAAGCACATTTCAACATTGATAACTCTAAAATGGTATTTTACGTTTTTAAGAAAGATATTTTTTAATAAGAGGGCACTTTTGCTCCCTTGCCCTGCTAAGAAAAGGGTAGGAGGGGTGGCTGCCCCCCACTCTCCGGGGTTCCTGAGTATTAGAATTATTGAAGATCAGTTGAACCAATTTTCTAGATGCTAATCTTGCATTCCTGTGTAGTTGACTGGACTTTTTTAGGATCTTTAGCTATTCTCTAAAGGACTGGGTCAAAACGATAACCCTTGCAGTTTTGATAGACAATAATACCACATAGAATTCTCATCTTCCATTCAAAATGAAAGCATTATTTTAAAGATAAATTTGTACTTCACAGAGGAACAAACCAAACATTCAGATCTCTTACAATTTCTTGGATATAGATAGATTTTTGACGGCTCCTTTTCGGTGGCTTGGGTGAAGCCATCAAATAAGTTGCAGAAGACAATGGATGCATGTCTAAAAAAATGGTTTTTAATGTTACAGATTTGTTTGCATTTAGTTTTAAAATGTTAACTGTTATTCACCAGCGTAAAAATGTCCACCAATGTCAAGGAACAGGTTGTTTCAACAATTGTGAATAAGAAACGTTTTGTTTTTCTTTTACACAATGGACCTCTGAAGCTTTCCTGCATCAAAAACCCAAGCACTAAAAAGCATTTACCTTGATAAAGCTGCAACCTTTGAATCCATACTGCTATCCTGAACCAAAACATAATTATGCTTTATTTTGCCTGGAACAACAACTGATTTTTCATCATATTTTTCTGATTTTATCACTTTCAGTTGTTCACCCCATCCTAGATCTTTCAAGTTACCAATCATTTGTTCTGTTATTGTTGCTGAACAGGCAATGTGCTGTAATTTATTCTGCAAGACAAAAGTAAAATAAAGGTCACAAAACAGACAAAAATTTGATATGAAACTTAAAGCCTTTATGTGCTAAATTTACATGCAGGACCTTGCACTTTCGTTGCATTTCTGTTTTTTTTTGTGCCCCCCTTCTAAAATTCTTGATGATAACTCTAAAAAACAGAGATCTTTGGGGGGTTGAAACATCAAGCATGGAGGATTTCCAGAAAGGTCTGCTAAAGTTGCAAAACGAGGTTCAAGTTTCTTTGGAAAAAGATGCTTTAAGCCAGCAGTATTTCTTAGTTGGTCTTCTGATGATTTAATACCAGCAAAATAGGCAACATTTTAATGTTTGATGTTTATGCTTGGCAGAGCAGTAGATAATGAAACTGATTCATGCTGCCCATAAAGTTGAAAATATGGTATTCCTAGTTTGAGTTGACCGATTCTGAAAAGTCATACAAAGGTGATGGGAAAAGTCCTCGGACTTTGAATTTTACAATGGACCTTCCAATCTATACTGAACAACATGCCTCTCTGTGCTGTGAAAGTGAGACCCTATACCTACCTTTGAAATTCCTTGCAATACTGCCAACAATAATGTCAAGGGCTTTGGATTCTTCTCTCGTTTCTTGATAAGTCTTCTCATCCCAAGTGGTATTTGCGGAATCAGTTTGTCCACCTCATCAAGAACAACTCTTCTGATATTTGAAAACAGGTATTCATGATCTCTGACAACAGAAAGTAGTTGCTTTGGTGTCCCAATAACAATTTTTGGGGGCTTTGCCTTCAACTTTTCAAACTCCATTTCAATGTCAGGTCTTGATACCTAAAGAAACATAATATAATACAGCATCATTTTGATTAGAAAGAACTGTGGTTATTTTCCTACTGTTAGTTGAATACTAAAATGTTGCACCAACAACTATCAATTTTCTACAGGTTTTGATGAACAAAATTAATCTTGAAAATTGATTAATGAAATTAATTTGGTGATTTTATTTTCAGTAAAATTTTGACGAGCTGGATAACTTGGTTCTGATATACATTTTCTCACATCTATCCACAGTTCATGCACTGATAAAAATCAATTTAATGTTGCTTAATAAAACTCTGCCTTCTGCTCTTCTAGTGTTGTTTATGTTTGCAACCCATGCTACTTGGAAACCCTCTGCAAGACTTAGGAAAAGAATCTTTCGACTCTGTTTACAATTTCTAAAACAATGAAATCCTGTACGAAAATACAAGGCCATGTAATAGCCATGTACAAGCCTTGTAGTTATGGCCTTGTAACCTTGTTATAGCCTGGAATAGCCTTGCTGTAACCTTGTAAATGGCTTGAAAAATGCTAATTAGCCTTGTAGAAGCCTTGTGGAAACCTTGTGTTAGACTGGTTGCAGCTTGGAATCTTACTGATAGCCTTGTAATTTTCTTCCAAGGTTAGTACAAGGTCATAACAAGGTCATAATCCCCTCTACAAGGCTAAAACTTGGCCTGTACAAGGCCAGGTTCAGCCTTGTATTTTTGTACAGGATGGTGCATTTTTCACAGCCTCGCAAATGCAAAAGTATAAACAGCAAGTTTTCTGCTTCCTGCTTTGATTCCAATTTTTTCTTGAAAACTTTTTCTTGATTTTTGCTTCATGTGAGAAGATCAAACTTAGCTCAAAAGTGAGCTGGAACCATTTGACCTCTTTCCCTACCTTTAGGGGTCATCCAAAATCTATCTAATCACAGATATCGGAATTTGGTCATTAGCGGGGGGGGAGGGTATTAGCAATCCGTCAAGTGTGACAGAAGGGAACCTAACAGTTTTTTCAATCATATTTTACAAACTTTCAATGCTGAATAATGTCAGAGAAAGCAAGGGCCTAAAAAGAAGTCCTCCATGTTCACAGGTATACTGTTCATTTATATCGATCTCAATAAATTTTTTAGTGACTTACAGGTAAACTCGAAACTTTATGTGTCCGTTAAGAGGAGGGGGAGGGGGTGTCAGAAGTTAGTGGCCAAATTCCACTAGCAGCAACTGAATTTTAGTTGAGTCAAAAGCATAGTTGCTCATAAAAATGCAAGAATAGACCTTTTAGCTATTCTACAAAAGAGCCTGGATCGAGCGTTATTTTTATACCCGAGGTTCGATAGAGTGATGTTAAGAGCTTCTATTACTATTGTGCAAATTCGAAAATTCTACAAAGTGCACTTTGTAGAATTTTCGAATATGCACAATATTTATAGAAGCTCTAACGCCACTCTATCGAACCTCATGTATAAAAATAAGGCTCGATCCAGGCTCTTTTGTAGAATAGCTAAAAGGTCTATTCCACTATCCATGATGAAATGGCTTTTTGGATGGTGCCTTCATCTGCAATTTCAAGAGCAAAAAATGTCTGGTATTAATTGACTTAATGATATCTAAATATCAACTCACATAACATGCTATATCTGCATTTGTAGTAAGCTTCCTTGCCTCCAAATAAATCTGATATGCTAGTTCTCTTGATGGAACCACAATAACTGTATTGCAGATGAATTTTGCTTGTTGAATAATGGGCAAGAGATAAGCCAACGTTTTCCCGGATCCTGTCTCTGATTGTATAACAACATTTCTGTACATTTTGATTGGCCGTAATGACAAAGATTGAATTTCCACTGGTTCTGTTATCCCAATATTTTCTTTGAGTCTTTTTACAAGCTGATTAGAAATCCCTAGAGAGTGAAATGGTGATTTTTCAAGGTCTTCCAAACTGTAATTTTTATGAATTGATGACGAATCTTTGCTGCCTATTTTCTTGTCTTTACTGATCTTCTTTGAGGTTCCCTCAATTCTATAATTCTGATAATCTTTGTCCCTGTCATGGTACATCTTAGATGTGTTAGTCCTTTGCCGATACGTCCCCCTTTCATTATCAGTCCCACTAGCAGCCCATTGGGCTCTTTCACTCTGAACAATTTTCTTGCCATAAGCATCACGCCTTTCACTTGCAGGATTCCTGCCAGCTCTGCTCCCTAAAGACCTTAGTCCAAATAATTTAAGACTTTGGCTGTATCTAAAGGGAGTTCTCTGGATTTGCATGATTTTTCCAATTGGTTTACAACGCATCATTCTCTCTGTGAATGGTACAACATTCCTGCACATGCATTGTAACATAAAATTTGTGTTACTTGCAGCATTCCTTTGTAATAATGACAGTTTTGTTGATAGCAGAAGTGTCATTTTGAAAGAATTTCCTGGGCTAAATCATTGTTATCCAAGTAGACCAACTTTTTCAATCTTGATCTTGAATATAAATTCAGTCCATCATTTCAATTGTCTTTATCTCTCACTCAAGCAATGTTTAAAATACTGTTCAACAAATTCTGACTTTTTGGAAACCTTTCTAAACCCTAGTTAGCGGTGTAGTAAAGCCTATCCACACAAGATTTTAATTATAAAGATTAATTAAAAACTATTATTATGTATGTATGGCTCTTTGTTATTTATGTTATGGCCTATATTTTCAGCCCTCTTTCCTTTTCATCAAGGATGACTTCTTGGCTCTGTTTCTTCCCAGCTTTACAGTGATGCTTTAGCCGTCTGTTTGTACGTTCTCTCTGCTGTTTTAAGACCAATCTCTTTGATTCTGTGTCCCTTCCTCCCTTCTATTTCTCTGACAGTGGCTCCAAAAAACTCCATGTGTGGCTAGGCCCATTCTAGTTGTTGTTGCTGCTCACTATTTCTGAACATTTGCCGCATTTTCTATTTTGGAGACTGGGCCTGGTGGATTAAACGTGAAATATCATTGCAGAAGATGTTCTAGGGAAGCCGATATCGAACGAAAGAGAGGGAGGGGAGATAGAAAGTGATGACAAGGGCAAGAGCAAGATAAGGAGACAAGGGAAAATCAAGGAAAGAAAATGAAAAATCGGGCAAGGATAAATACTATTTAATATGGCATTGCGGTTTGAAACCTTTCTTCTGCGAAGGCGCGCTAAGACACAGGAATACAAGGAAGATATATTCAAATAACACGAGGCATTTACATAAGCAAGAGGAAACAGAACAGAGAAGAGAACAAGACAAGAAAACAAGGCGAAGATCAAAACAAGGTAAATAAATACGTAAATAAAATAACTGTGTCCTAACCCTTGCCTCAATGATTCTTGAGGCTGCACACAGGCAAAGACTGACTTGCAAAATTGGAAGTTCTTGCATGCAGGTGTTTACTGTCATCCAAATTGACAAGTCTGCTATTGTCACTTGCATTGCAGATTGGAACTTCTTTTCAGTGCAGATGGAAGATGTGCACCTGCTTACTTTTTCAAAGACAATAACTCTTATTGTTCTTCCTTTTTATTGCACACAGATGATGCTCCTTACTTGCAGTGGTGTATGGAGCCGGCTACAGGGGTATGGGGGGGGCAATTGCCTCCCCCCACTTTGCCGAAAGATGGTCCTCCAGATTCCTCTAAAACCAAAGAGAAAAAAGCTGGGTAAAGGTTGAGAAAGAATTTTCCAAGAAATGTCAAATCTTCCATTTTAGCACTGGCAAGCATGTTATTGGGAGATGCATTCTAAGCCAAAGTAAAGGGCGTGTCCCCAAACATTTTCTTGGGGCTTCGCCCTCAGAGGCCCTCACTTTAATGCCCCCCACCCCCCACCTTTCATTTACCCTGGCCACGCTGCTGCTTACTTGCAGCGAGACAAAAAAAAAGCAGGTGCAAACTTGAAAATGATTCAGAATACCCTTCCACTTGTAAAGGTGAAATTGCAGTTTCTAGGGCCAAGCACTGGGATTGAAGAAATAGGGAAGACCTAATCAAGTCCACAACCCCTTGCCATGAGGATAAAATGATGGGCTCTACCTGGGATCAAACCCTGTTGGCCTGACTGTTCTGTCTGCAAATTCAGAGGGTTACACCGTAGCAACCACACACAGCACCTTCAAGTTCAAAGATGATTTCACAAAGACAACAAGCATTTAAAAACTTTAACTCTTATAATTTTGGATAAGAAAACATTTGGTAATTTACATAAGCTTTTTGTAACTAAAATCGTTCTTTTCTTTGTGAATAACCTCCATGATTCTGTCTGCCTCTGCTTCATCTTTTGCAAGGATAAACCCATTTCTTCCCAGCATCTTCACCCATGGCTCGTTCAGCGGCTTTCCGGCAATGACAAGGGCATCACAAACTTTGTCTCCATCACCATTGTCCAGTTCCAAGTCTCCTCCTTTTCCAAATGTAACAAGCCCACCCCCCAATTCTAAAGCCTCCTTCTCAGCCCCAATCTTGCATTTTCCATCAAGGATAACAACAAACCCTTGCTCCAAGTCCTCATCCAGGGGGATACGCATTGACTTCCCTTGATCGACAAATGCTCTGACTATTACAGCTCTTGGAAATGCTTTCAACTTTCCAGGGCACTCTACATCCCCAAGTCTTCCAATATTAACTCTGAAGTGGCCCCCGTCGACGTTGACAACTGGAATCTGATCTTTCTTTATATGGATTAGTTCAGGGGGGAAATGTAACTTGTCAGCTGGTATCTTGAAAATTGTTTGAAGTGCTTGGTGTCTCCCTTCGTGGGCTGTGTGTTCTTCATGACACACACCCATCCCAGCTGATACAGCGTAGATATCCATAGCTTCTGTGAGTCCTTCTGAGGCACCATTCAGGTTATCCGCATCAGCAAACGCCCCATCTGTGACGGTAGTGACAGCAATTAGGCCATAATGAGGGTGCATTCCAAACGCTGGTAGCCCTTTGCCTTCCATCGGCTTTCCGGTATCACAAAGAAACACAGGGTCGAGTTCAGCCAAAGGGTGCGTTGTGCCTTTGCCTTTGCAGTCTGTTGTTCCGATGAGACGTTGCAACGGCCCTGCTTGCGTTGCAAGGACACGTTTTGTGATAGAACGGAGTGTTGTCGCCATTTTGCAGTGTCGCTTTTCACCAAGTAAAAACAAGAGTGCTCGTGTCTTCAGCTGCTTCGACCGTAGGCCTATTTTGATCCACAACTAAATTTAGACGGATTGTATTGTGCTAAGCTTTGTCTTGAGAACAAGAGTATTATCTTTTGTTTATGTTTGTAAAGAATGGAAGCCCTCCTGTTAGGCTGCCACAATAATGCTGACACAACATGAAAGAGTGTTTTTGAATCCTCCGCCGTGTTGTCCTACGCAGCGGTACATACTTCGCAGCGGTACATCTGAGGGAGGTGTCTTTTGAACCCCAAATCACCACGAACAAGTTTTCCCTTTGTCCATTCATTTCGATCCTTTGGAAAATTTGATCAACGACTTTTGATCGTTTGCGGTATTTTTGAAAACGAAGCTTTTAAGAAACTCGTGTCTAGCTCTCAAAACTGAAAGCAGAAAACTTTGATAAAAAATCCTAGAATCTAATTCAGGCTTTTTGGTAAAGATTAAGTCATGAATCTTCAAAATCTGCCCAGTGTACGATTTAGTGTGGCCTGCCAAACGTGCATAGTTTATTTTGGCGCACCCGGTATTTTAGAGAAGATTTTTTCACTTTACCAATGCAAGGAAGTAGTGAATTAGATATAATTTCTAAGCTACATCATTATTCATCAAAATCTTCATTTCTTCCTTCTCAAATTAGAATTCATGGTCGAAATATGTTAGTATTTATAGAAGAATGATAATTATTGCTGAATATCTAGGCACGTTGTTTTCTTATGCAGTAACAAATCAATTTAATTTGACTAAGGGCGCCTACTATTTGCAAGATCATACGGACTTGTTTACGTTATATGAGAAAGTTTTCTTCTTTTCTATTTGCTCACCCAATTTACATGTTAGGCACTATTTTATCCGTAATGGCGTGAAGGTGGGAAACTTGCAAAGCAAGTGTCTTTGAAATTGATCAAGCGTCTTTAACTGATAAACATTATTGTCATAAATTGTTGCGGGCAGTGGCGGAGCCACAGGGGGGAATGGGGGGACAAGTCCCCCCCACTTTTCTCTGAGGTCACTTTTTCGATTCGTTTAAATCCGTTGAGAAAATGTCTTAGGAGGGGCTAGGTAGGTATCTTTAGAGTTTGATAGACAAAGAAGGGTATTTCCTGACTGCAAAAAGGGCGTTTCCTAAGTATAAAAAGGGCATGGTCCTGAACAATTTTTCTGGGGCTACGCCCAAGTGGAAGCTTTGGGAATTAAAACTCGAGAGTCTTTTCGTCCAAAAACTTTTAATTCCCTGCGTAAAATGAATTTTACCCATTTTAAACTTTTATTTGACGCAACTTTAAGCATTTTGCCAATGACAACTTTAATTTAAGCGACTTTTTCTCCAAAAAGTTTGTTTGATCCGCGCGTTCCTTGTACAATTTCCTTTGCTACAGTTGTTTAACCCTATTGTACCCGGGGGGGGGGGCAAAAAATGCCCCCCCAACCAAACTTTTGATTATAAAACAGAGAGGAAAGAGAAAAATGAGCTGAAACATCCATGACTTTTCCTAATTTTTAATTGGCAATTAAATTTTACACTTGTCATTGTCATAATTTAAGTCACGTGACCAGTAGATACCCATATTTGGAAAGTACTCACAAAGGAAATCACAAAAACAGTCATAATTCCTTTGTCTTAACCTTGATGAAGTTGTGATTGGTACCAAACGATTCCCCTTGCAGAGTACTTCCATTTGATATATACAATATTTATATTTGCTGACATCAGCAAATCATAGATTCCATGACGTCATGCAAATTGATGACGTCATATCTCTAATAAAGAAAGACAAAATTTTCAAATTTTGATATAAATCGATGGATAAACATATTCTCTTCATTTTTCAGTAGTTTATTGAGGTTTTCATACATTTTATCTGAATTAATTAGCACTTTTTGTGTTTTCAGTACTGAAGCTTATATCTGACATGGTCCTATTGTTTGGTCGCTTGGCAACGAACCACGTGACTAATTAGCATTAAAATCTATAATTAGACTCCTAATAGATGTACTTACTATTGTGCGAAGTTACAATGGCATACTAATTATAATTTTGTAGATAATTAGGGGGGGCATTTTTTGCCCCCCCCCGGGCAGTGGTCTGACCCTAGGAGCCCGGGTAGAATAGGGTTAAGGGGGGGAGGGAGGGCTGTGCAACCTGTCCTCTCTGCGTGGCTCTGCGTGTCAAATAATCGAATGTGTTTAGGCTGAACAAAAAATAGCTAAAGGCGATTTTGCACAGAGAATAGTAATCCAAAGTATCTGCGACAATCTTGGTGATCGAAGCTTTGGTGGAGGATTTGTTCTATCTTCCTAACGCCAAGTATTTGAAAGTCTTAATGGATATCAAAATTTCCAAGAAAACACTGCAATGAAACTTACCTAGAAGCTGTGATGAAACTGGCCGCCATTAAAAACCCAAGGCTTTAGTCACGTGCACGGGTTGTCCCGTACTTTCCGATTGTTTACAAAATTCATGTACAGCCCCTTTAAGAACGATGACAAGGTTTGAATTTCAAAAAGATTTTTGAAGGAACCATCATTATAAAGGACGTTTAGGCCTTGTGAGCTGTGATACTTTTCTATGCGCGGTAACCGACGGTAACTAGCTTTTTGAGTAAAAATTTGTCCCTTTTTGGCATGTTGGGTGATAGTGTAAAATGTTTGTGCATAGTATATGCTTTTGAGATTCCACAAAGAACTTCCCTTTAACGCTGTACGATTATAAAATTCACAACATTTAATTCCCGCGACTTAAATGTATAAGTTCCATTTTGCCGTCGGAAAACTCCGTGAATTCGTCCCGCAACAATTTATGACATTAAAGGGGCTGGGTCACGTAACTGTAAACAAACCTGTTATCTCTATAATCTATATTGTTGCCCACACGTGGCCATTGTGTTCTGCACAGATTTTGGTGGATGGGGTGAATCCACAATAAAGATACTACTAGAAATCCACTAATATCTTTGCAATCTTACAACATATGGTTTTTTTGTTTGTTTCTCTTTGAAGTTAGAGAGTTCATCTTCAAAATAGCACTTTCATTTTGAGAAAAATAGTGGAAAATCTGTCTGATATGGCCTGTCAAAAAAGCTACAAAATCGTCGTTTCGAAAGAAGTTTGTTTACTTTACGTGACCCAGCCCCTTTAAGGGACAATAGTTTTGTTCATCCAGTAGAAAAATCAGTTTTAACCTATGCTGCAGGTTTCATAACAAATGCAAGTCCAAATAACGCTGCAAACTCATTTAACCCTTTAATGGGCAGGGTTGCCATATGGCAACTAAATACTCCGGTGCTCCTCAGCTCCATTGGTCCGGATTTTATCCTATGCATTGATGATATTATGACACAGGAGCCGTTATGACATTGGAATGCGGTAGCTGTTTCATGTTGAAAAGCAGTTCAAAGAAAATGTTGAACAGTGGAATGAGAGGAATTTCGATTACTGAAATGGTCCTCTTGGTAATAATTGGGGTAATCCCCATTGAATGTTGTAAACATGGCTGTTAGGTTTATTCACAAGATGAAGGGTGCCCTCTGCTGTGACGCAAATCAGACTTTGTGTATGGAAAGACCCAGGCAACAGAATATGTTTTGAATATTTAGTTGCCATATGGCAACTATGCCCATTCAGGGTTAGACTTTTGGAAATCAATAGGAAGTTTGAATTGAAAAAATATTAAGGAGGACACTGATGAAAAATAAACATGTTGATTTTTTGTTGAAAATGAGTCATTTGATTAACAAATAGATGAAAAAATGCATTGAATAATTTTTTTGACAATTTTTTCAATAAGGGAACCATAAAGGGTTAAAGAATATTCTCATTGAAGACTCTTGCAAACAATTTATTCCATCGCTTTCTAAATCTATTCTACAATTGTGTAGTCTGGATAAGCATTAATAAACATTTCTTCTGCAAAGATAAAAATAGATCAGAATTATTCGTCAAAGTAAGCATTAATCTACTTCAGTTTTCGATTTTGTTTTAAATATTTGCAGTTTCATCGAAAAATGTTTGCCTTCAGACAATTTCAGGTACATGCATTGTATGAATAATTTGCGTAGGCAAAATTTTAATTGCTGCTCTTGCTTCAGGGGGTACTTTTTAGGCCATCCCTCGTAATTTGAGCGGTCTCAAAGCAGAACGACTTTGGAGGAAATGTGTTGAAAAAAACAGATCACATGATCAGCTAAACTTGGGAGAATAATTTCGACTTTGATTTGATATACTTGCCAAAAAATAAATTTAAAGATTGGCCCTGAAAAACTGAATGTTCGTGATTTTTTTAAAAGGAGTACTTTTTTGGACATGCGGTGGAAACTATTTCTTTCAATACATCCCTCTTTTTTATATAAATTCTCCTAATAAGATATACAATTTACTAGACTAACAAAAACATTACGAGACGATAGCGCAAGGAACATGAAAATGCATTGCAACCCTGCAGCTTAACATAGATACTAATAGATATTGATACTGATACTAACACTGTAAATACTAATATGATTGCAAGAAAGTAAACTAACAAGGAAATAACTCTTTTAACACCTATCAAAACATTTCTTGTGTTGAGCATCCTGGTGGCCCAAGAATGTTCCTAGCACAAAAATACGACGGTTACCAATCCAAATCCACTGTTCCAGGGGACATCATCTTTTTTTTCATATATATATTCCAATAAAAACTTACAATGTATTTACGAGCTACACTACACTACTTACAGAACTACTCTACAATATGAGCTACCCTACACTACTTACATAATTACCCTACAATACTGCTACAACGATACCCCAAGGAGCAAAAGAGCAATGTCTACCCTGAGGCCATTAACATATAGATATATAATATAAGAAGAAGAAGAAATTAGTCAAAATATAAGACAAGAAAATAAATGACATGAACAAAAAGAACAACTACATAAAATCTACTCGTAAATTACTACTAAACGGGGAAAGGTGGTGGCATGTAATGAAATTTGGAATTATCTTAATCAAATCGACCAGTTTTATGGATATACTGCAAAGTTAATTGTAATATATTTCTGTTAACTTCATTGGAAAGTTCTTTATCACCATACAGTAAAAGCTCCGTAAGAACCTACATCATCTTTTTAAATGCTCTTGCTTAAAACAAATGCGATCTTGAAGAAAATGAAGTAGAGATACCTTGCAGCGGCCATCAGATCATTACATCAAAATTCAAAGTTCACATTTGCTAAAGAATGTAATTGTTCAAACAACGAGTTTTTTTTATATTTCATGGAACAGCTTTTTTAAGCAGTTGATTCTTAATTTGCAGGTCTGTGAGATGATGAACAACGAGAGAGAATGGATACCAGTGCCACAGTTATGGAACAACAGGATGCTATTAGGATTGATAATGGTGCCTGTCAAGGTAATTTCAGAACTGGAACCTGAAAACGAAAAAAGGTGAACGAATTATTCAGCCCTTTTTCTCAATATTTCGAAAACAGCTCCAGGGAGAATTAACCCATAACTCTGAAATGATATGACTACCTGTACCCGTAGAATCCTCCAAACAACTTCTTTAAAGTTACAGAGGCGAATTGGCCCGTTTTCGGATCAGCTCGGTAAGGGTAAAGTCGTGTTTACTTTGCGTCACTTTCTAGCATAGGTTCCAAATCTTTATCTCAGCGTAACAAGGCGGGTGTAAAATTCAATGACCTATTTCTTATGATTGAATGGCTTGAGAGAAACTTTAGAAACTTATCTATAATTCTACTGTTGGACTTTTCAGAAATTTTGAATATTTTTTGGAAATTACAGCGTACCTTACATTTCAACTCATTTGAGGATGTGACGTCATCAAATTTCTAAATCATAAACCAGATGAGTGAAAGACTTTTGCTTGATACCATTTTGTAGGCATTCATAAACTATGGTTTTCTTCGAAATTATTTCATGTTACGTCAAACAGTTTAGAAAAAGTTACGCTGGTTTTAAGTTTTTTTGAAAATTTTTCTTGAATTCTTGAAAAAGAAAAAAAACACTCTAATTCTGAAAATATTGAAGATTTCAGAAATTCCAACGGCAGAATTATAGAGAAATAGCTAAAGTGTCTTTGAAGTCATTCAGTTCAAAGAAATAGGTCATTGAATTTTACATCAGCCTTTTTAAAGATTTGGAACCTATGCTTCACTTTCTTAGCTTGCTCAATTTTGATAAATTTAGTAAATTTAGTGAATTTAGTGAAATTGATTTACTGATTTTAGTGAATTGAATTTTCTCATTCAAGTTAGCTTGTCCATTTTCAGAAGATAAAGAGTTCGTTAAAATCGTTGTGGATGCTTCTCTATGGTATAATTCGCTAACATGAGACCCTTTTTGGGCTCGTTCAGTAGAAGATTGACATTTGAGAATGGGTCCCCGGAATAAAGCGACTAATAACATGTCAAGCAGTTTCAAGCCTTGATCAGCGTTGTTTATTGTTTCTAAGTTACATATTTGATAAAGAGTTTACTTAAGAAGCAGCTGATAAGTCCAAATGAATTTTAGCGTTAGTGTGTGAGGCAATATTACTTTGCTTGTGATGAAATCAGATTATTATGTTTTGAAACTGTTGCATTTTTGTTGCAGGCACACGATCATGTTAGAAGCGACGAGTTCTGATCGATGTGAAGTACAAATGCTGTTGTTGATAAACTCTCAGTTCAAAAGACATTTTCACAGGTAACTTTCAACTGTTTTTAACATTGTCTATTTGTCCGTTGCTTGTGTAAGAAAATACGTGGCATTTACCAGCCAATGGCTACGTTCATCAAGTTGATGTTGTTGATGTTCAACGTTCAATTTTCATGTTCAATGCTCAGCGTTCACGTTGTTGCTTCCCCCTGGGAAGAAAATAGAACAATCTACCGGGTGCGCCAAAAAAAACTATGCACGTTTGACAGACCACAATAAATCGTAAACTGGACCGATTTTGAAGATTCTTGACTTAATCTTTAGCAAAAAGCCTGAATTAGACTCTGGCTTTTTTTGTAAATTTTTTTGTTTTCATTTTTTAGAGCAAGACGTGAGTTTCTTAAAATTTTCGTTTTCGAAAACACTGAAAACGATCAAAAAGCGTCGATCAAATTTTAAAGGACTCAACATGAATGAACAAAGAGAAAACGTTTTCAGGGTGATTTAGTACGAACTCTCGTACAGAAGATTACAACTAATCGATTTCTAAATCCCAAATCACCACGAACAAGTTTTCTCTTTGTACACTCTTGTCGATTCTTTACAAAATTTGATAGACGTCTTTTGATCATTTTAAGTGTTTTCGAAAACGAAAATTTTTAGAAACTCACGTCTTGCTCTAAAAATGAAAACAAAAAAATTTTACAAAAATCCTAGAATATGATTCAGGCTTTTTTCTAAAGATCAAGTCATGAATCTTTAAAATCGGTCCAGTGTACGATTCATTGTGGCCTGCCAAACGTGCATAGTTTATTTTGGCGCACCCGGTATTACTGTGCGGTGAATGGCCGAGCGGCTTACGCTTATGCAGTTTCAGTTATGTAGCTGAAGTTAAACTTGGTCGTGTGAGGTTAAAATCCGGATGCAGAGACGTAGGAACCGGGGGGGCACTGGGGGCACGTGCCCCCCCAAGATTTTGCAATAAACAAAGAAGTGCCCTTTTTGTTTTCAGGAAATGCCCCTTTAGCTTAATGGAAAAAGTGCCCTCGAAGTGTCGTGCCCCTCCAAGTTTGAGATGCTTCCTACGTCCCTGTCCGGATGGGTGACCTTTCAGATGCTGACCAAACCAAGCAACTCATTTCGCTGTCCTTCGGAAAGGACGTTAAACTAAGGGTTCAATGCCTGGATGCGGCATTGTGACAGATTTTTTTTAATCAATATATAAATTTACAAAAACGAGGTACTTAAGATTATACTTACAAGTTACTTAACTACATAACTGAGATGATAACCCGGGAAGCAAGAACCCATGACTATCCCAGGGTCTTTACATAGAACACTAAACTAAATTACATCTAAACATGGTATATAAAATAGACCCTGATCTGAATATACAATTACGAAAAACTACATACAAACGCTGTTTACTTAGACTGATTACAATTCGTCGTAAATTTCGCTCGTTTTCTATATCTTAGACTTTAACCTTTTCGCTGTTTGAGCTAGCAATTAAATTCAATAAATAGGTAAAATAATTTCTACTCAATAGATAAAATTGCGAGCCGAAAACTAGGGACGATTTCAGACTGTGACAGATTTCAGATGCAAAGAATCTAACAAGCATAAAGAGATTTGTTACAAAATCCCAACGCTTGCTGTGTGAAAATATATATCATTTGACAGATGTTTCCAGAAGGAAGTTCATTGTTCACACCGATTTAGTAGAAAGTAGAGTCTTTTTCTTGCAAAATCTTCAGAATCGAGACCCCCTTCCAAGATACTCCATAGCATAACTGAAGATCAAGAAAGTTTACCGAAATATCACAATCTTTTAGTTGAAAATGCGAAACATTCGTCAAATTGAAGCAAATTTCATAGAATGAAGATTTATTTGCTTGCAAAGTCTTCAGAGTCGAGACCCCCTTCCAAGATCACGAAAGTTTACCGAAATATCACAATATTTTAGTTAAAAATGCAAAACATTCGTCAAATTGAAGCAAATTTCAAAGAAAGAAGGCTTATTTGTTTTCAGAATGGGGACTCCCTTCTAAGATAATTCATAGCTGTAGCTGTAGACAACGAAATATCAAAATCTTTCCATTAAAAATGCAGAACTTCTGTCAAGCTTAAAACAAATTTCATGTAGAAAGAAGACTATTTGTTTGCAAAATCTTCAAAATCGAGACCCCCCTTACACAGACAACTCACGATTATCGATGAGATTATGAATCTTTTTTTCCATTCCTGAATGCCCCCGCTCCATATTGTATGAATTATGTATCAAATGGGATTAAAAAATCACTGTTTCAGACAAGCGGACTATGGATGTGCGCTGAAAAGGTGTAATTATAACGTGTTTCATCGAGTATTCGAAAACAGTACACACGTTTTGATAATAATCATCAAAAACTTCAAAAACTTCGATAAGATCACAAAGATTTGGATTTTTTGTGTGCCAAAAGGACCAAATCACAGTGGACGTTTTTCATGATAAGTTATGATAACTGTCAACCATCAAACAATCTGTCAAAGTTCACAGATGACTAAGTTCACGCAGCACTGAGTCTCTACTCTATCACGTTTATTTCTTTAGATAAAATATCAATTGTTCACCATTGTTGAATGTACAATTGGGAACTCTTTGCTTTAGGGACTCTCTCCCATCTTATTTCAATTCATCAAAGAGGATGGATTGCCTTTAACCCTCAAACAGGGACGTAGGCAGCATCTCAAACTTGGAGGGGCACGACACTTCAAGGGCACTTATTTTATTAAGCTAAAGAGGCACTTCCTGAAAATAAAAAGGGCACTTCTTTGTTTATTCCAAAATCTTGGGGGGGCACGTGTGCCCAGTGCCCCCCCGGTTCCTACGTCTCTGCCCTCAAACTTGGCTGTCAGTGTCCGCAGGCAAAAGCTTCTCACATAGATGAAAGTACGGTAGACGGACGGAAGAGATACACTTGGGGCAAGTCTAGCGAGACAGTGGTTCTTAACTTGTAGCTGTTCAAAAGGGCAACTATTTTTTGGACACTCTGTATATTTGTTGTTGTTTGCACTCCGTCGATTGTTGGTTAATCTAATCAGTTATTCTCTTCTCTTTAATTTAAAACCGGTGTTAAAGCACTTATGTCACATTAGCAATTGGTTAATACAACAAACAAGTTTGGAGTGGAATTCCATTGTTTCGTGACTTTTTATTTCTGTTTCATGAATTTTTATTGCAATGAAAATTCAGCCTCGATCCTGTGCTTTGTAATAGACAATAGCGAGAATTGTATTGCATGAACCAATCAGCTTCATGACATATGGCCTTTAACGTTTGTTTTTAGGTCTACCTGTTAACCAACAAGTCACGCGAAATCTTAGTAATGCTCAATCAAAATTGTTTAGAAAACTAACTATCTCATGTTGTGAATGGGTCTGATTCGTCGTCAATTACCGTCTCTCAATTTCCTATTTTAGTAAAATATAATTTGAAAGTAAATGAAATAAATGAAGCGGTTATTTGCGTGTACTTCTTTATCATTTCCATTTTCGTTCATCCACCTGTCCTCTGAATTATGCGCTTGATTTTGAATTAATAATTCTACGTCTACGTCATTAAATCTAACCGACTGTAACCTTATTGCGCTGAATCTGAATTTCTCCTTCATTTCAGATCTTAGAGCTCGAAGACTGGCTGAACTGCCCAGGTGAAACGTTTCGTGCTGTCACTATGTATTGAATACAGAAACCTGATGCTGGATGGAGCATGACCTTGTAAGTTGCGTCTTGCCTTTTATATTCTTTTTGCAGTCAATGTGGCCTTGCTCCAAGTCTCGCTCTTGATCAATAAATACAGGAGGGGAAAGGAAAGGGGAAAGGGGAGGACACGGAGAAGGAAGAAAGAAAGGGAAGAGAAAGAGGAACGTGAGCCTCCTTCCCTTTCTTTCTTTCTTCCTTTCCCCGTGTCATCCCCTTTTTCCTCCTTTCTCCTCCCATATTTATTGATCAAGGGCGAGACTTGGAGCAAGTCCACAGTCAATGATGCAATATTTTTAAAATAAATGGTGATACTAACAAACAGTTACCGGGTGCCCCAAAAATAGTGTAAACGCTGGAACAGTTCCTGTGACGGAGCCTTCGATTCAAAAATTTCTACTTTCAGTTTATAGTATAGATGAGATCTCAACTTAGATTTTGCGACCTCGCATGTCCAAATCGGGTGTTATTTTTCGCAGAGTGATTCACCTAAACAGGCAGAATTTCTGAGGCAGCCTAAAACAGATGGTTATTGAATTATGCAGTTGCTATCTATGTATGTAATTTGTAATTTTTAAATAGCTTTTGGGGCAGCTCAACAATACTTTATTTTTGGAAGTTTGTTCAGCTATGAAAGTGAAATTTCCTCTTCACTATTTAAAAAGCCCAGTATGACTGAACAATCACAGCTGTAACGAAACTTAGGTGAGAAAGATCCTTTAGTATTGGAGACACCGTCTTGAGACTTGACACTGTTCTTGTTCCTTCAGCCCTAGAAAGTCGCTGTGAGCTGTTAAAAAGTGTAATTGGATCTGTTCTCAGCATTTTCTCTAATTGATATAATTGTTTAATTTATCAGGAAATTTTTAAGAATAGAAATCTTAATGGTTGACATGACTCAGAATTTTCTTCAAGTTACGAATAAATAGTACTGGTAGTAGCATAATTCTTTTTATAAATTCAATTTAACAATTTACGAATTACCCAAGACTACAAACGAGCTACCATACAATACTACAGAAACGATACCAAGGGAGCAAAAGATCATGACTACCTCTGGGCCATCAAATGAAGAGCATATTCCTAAAAAGCAACTAAATATACAATAGACCTTTTAGCTATTTTGGAAAGAATTAGAATCGAACGATCTTTTGTGGAATTTTGTAGAATTTTCGAATGTACGCAATAGTGATAGAAGCTCTATCGCCACTCCATCGAACGTCGCGCATAAAATGTATAAGAATGACGCTCGACCCAGACTCTTTTGTAGAATAGCTAAAAGGTCTGTTACGAAAGCTACATATAAACAAAAGAATAGAGGAACGGGACTCAGCGAAAGGAGACTTTACGAAAAGGGACTTGGTACGGTGGTTGAGTTGCATTTGGTTTTTTGATTTCAATGTAGGGGAGGCTCGTGCCTCTATCGATTTCAGTTTCTCAAGCTGGGTTCTTGTGAGGTTGAACTGAACGATGCACTTGTATATAAGGGCTGGAATGATGGCGCTCGTGTAGACGGCGTTTGCCGCTTTAATGGTCATTAACATTAACGGCTTCAACTTGCGCAAGAAGCCAAATTTAGAGACGTTTTCTTGTACTTCTTGTCAAAATTTGCAGCGAGAGTGAGTTGAGTTGCAGAGGGGTGAAATAGATATTGTATAGATGAAATTAGGGATGCGTGAAAGGAACTCTGCCCCGCTCTGCCCGGGGTCCTCATTTGTCATCAAAAAGATATCCTTTTCGTCGTACGAAGGGCATAATAACATTGATTCTCAAAAGGTCAATATGGCGATGTTTTTGGATTTAAAAAAGGCCTTCGATACGGTGGATCACAAAATACTGCTCGAAAAACTTTCTAGGTATGGCGTGCAGGGTAAGGTGATTAGCTGGTTTCGATCCTACCTCACTGAACGAAAACAGTTTTGCAGAATCAATGGTAAATTTTCTATGTCTTTGGGGGTAACCTGTGGCATTCCCCAGGGTTCCTGCCTAGGCCCCCTTCTCTTCATCATATACCTTAACGACTTTGAAGAATGTTTACAGTTTTCTTCGGCGAGCATGTATGCTGATGATACGCACACAACGATAGCCTCTGAAGATATTAACGAACTTGCCGAGATGATGCAGGAGGAGCTACAGAACATTTCTGAGTGGATGAGGGTCAATAAGTTAAGTGCCAATCCAAAAAAGACTGAGTTTATGCTTATCGGCCATCCACGTAGAATTAACAAAATTGAACCTCTGGCTCCATTGAAACTTAATGGCACAGAAATAAAACGAGTGACAAAAACTAAATCACTAGGGGTTATTGTGGACGAGAATGTAAGTTGGAAGGAACACTTCAAATCCTTGAAAGGTAAAGTAGCAAGTGGTTTGTCTGCACTGAAAAAACTTAAAAACGTTCTTCCGCAATCTAAGCTATGTGAGGTTTACCATGCGCTGGTTGAAAGTCACCTCCGATATGGGAATGTTATCTGGGGTAGCCTGCCCAACACGAAGCTGCAAACGCTTCAGCGTCTACAGAACAGGGCCTTCTCAATTATTCAAAATGCTAGAATAAAGGACCCCTGGATCAATAATGGGCTGAACGTTGATCAAATCATCTATTTTGACAGATCTATCATGACACACAAAATAGTCCACAAGCAGTGCCCTGAGAGCCTCTGGAACAAGTATAGTCAGAGGAATGAAATTTCTAGGTATAACACAAGAAACAATAGAAATCTCGACATCCCAAAGTTTAAACTTGAGTGTACAAAAAAAAGTTTCCACCTTTCTGGGCTTAAAGCTTGGAATGAAATACCAATCGAAATAAGGGAAATCCCCTCGCTCTATCAGTTTAAAAGAAAATTGAAAACGCATTTAAAGAGCTCAGTAAACCCTAACTAAAACACGACTCCCAGGAAGATCAGATCTCAGCCTGGATCCAATCCTAGCTAATACCAAATTTTAAATTTTGTTTTTCATTTTTCATTTAAAACAAACTTGTAACTTTTGTAGTTTAATTTTGTACTGATGGGATATCGTGTAAAAATATGAATTAATAAAACAAAAAACAAAAAAAAGGGATGTAGGACCAATTTCTGCAGATGGGAAGAACTTTTGTCGATGTCAGATCATATTAACTATGGTCAAATGATTTGCATTTAACAAAAAATGAACTTTATTGTCGACCTCATCT
The DNA here is from genome assembly GCA_039566865.1 of Aurelia coerulea. Lineage (NCBI taxonomy): Eukaryota > Metazoa > Cnidaria > Scyphozoa > Semaeostomeae > Ulmaridae > Aurelia > Aurelia coerulea. The sequence continues at coordinate 18,077,386 of CM076960.1, read as the reverse complement.
TGAGAAACTTTTTTTAATCATTTTATTGGGATCGGTTGAGAGTTTTGTGTGCCTTCCCGTTTGTAGAGACCTAATCAGCTAAGGTTTGTTTTATCCATTTCAAGTCATGTGATCACACGCGTGGTATTTGTGGTATTATGCTGCATTTTGCATCCATGCCATAAGTTGTCATGGCACGAAATATGTTGACGAGATCAAAAGATGTACACTTTTTTTAATAAGAAACTGGTTTATAAGAAACTAGTACTACGATGACCAAAAATTTAAGAAACTCTAGTACTACGCTCAAGAACAGTTAAGAAACTCTAAAACTTTATTTCTGTATGTCTCTCTTATTCTATGTCTCTCTAACAAAGGTACCTTTATCTTTTCTTTACTGCAAAATTGGTAAATTTTTGACTTGATGTCCATGGCTTCTTCTTGATGACAATGTCAATGCAAAATGGAAGCCCTTTGTCGAGAAGAAGGCTCAACTTCGAATAATACCGCAATTTTAGGCCCAAAAAATAAGAAACTAATTAAGAAACTTTTACTACTAAAACACCGAAATTTTCATGCGAAATTGAGAAACTGTTAATACTTAGTGCTGATCCAAGTTTCTTATAAAAAAAACCTGTATTATCGCAGATTGATCACTTGACTGAACTTGAAATGTGAAAACAAACCTTAGCCGATTAGGTTTCAAGGTTAGATCCAAGAAAGTCCAATTTTAATGATTTCTGAAAACGTTTCACATCTTATTCGGGCGACAAAGGCAATTTTCTGAAAGAGTAATCAATTATTCTATTTTCTTACCAAGGCGAAGCAACAATGTGAGCCTTCAATTTGAAATTATTTGGGTTAAAGATTATTAATAGCTAAGTCTTTTGCAGAAATCCTCTAAGCTTTTTAATCAAATCTCTAAAGTTAGTGTCCTGTAGGAACTCTGTGAAAATGTACTTCTTTGTTCAATTATCCAAAACATTGTGAGATCGCAGATGATAATACAAGAAACGAGAAATGATTCTCGACATAACAAGTTCTGATAGAGTAAAGTATTTGATGTCTGCAACTTCTAAAAATAGAACTCTTTGTAAAATAGAACTCTTTGACGTTGATATATTTAGTATCCGACAGAAGACGAACGAAGAAAATATTGTTTTTTGGCAAGACGCAAATTCGCAATAAGTTTATTGTACGCTTGAAGGGAAGAGACATAGCTATGTTAAGTGGCCGCTACAAGTAGGCTAAAGAAGGCACCTACGCACCCATGGTTTCTTTAGCTATACAATGAAACGGCACGTTTCAGATTTTATAATACAATGCCGGGTGCGCCAAAATAAACTATGCACGTTTGGCAGGCCACATAATAAATCATACACTGGACCGATTTTGAAGATTTATGACTTAATCTTTAGCAGAAAGCCTGAATTAGATTTTAAGACTTTTTGCAAATTTTTCTGTTTTCAGTTTTTAGAGCTAGAAGCGAGTTTCTTAAAATGTTAGTTTTCGAGAACATTGAAAACGATCAAAAACCGTCGATCAAATTTTAAAAGATTCAACATTAATCAATAAAGAGAAAATGTTTTCAGGGGCATTTAGAGGTTTAGTTCGAACTCTCGTACAGCAGATTACAATTAATCGATTTCTAAATCGCAAATTACCACGAACAAGTTCTCTCTTTGTCCATTGATGTCGATTCTTTAGAAAACTTGATCGATCATTTATGATCGTTTTCAGTGTTTTCGAAAACTAAAATTTTAGGAAACTCGCTTCTAGCTCTAAAAACTGGAAATGAAAAAATTTCAAAAACTCCAAGTATCTAATTCAGGCTTTCTGCTAACGATTAAGTCATAAATCTTTAAAATCGGCCCAGTGTACGATTTATTGTGGCCTGCCAAACGTGCATAGTATATTTTGGCGCACCCGGTAAGGTATATTCTAACTTGGCCGTGTGGATTTCCTTTAAGAAATTTCTGAGCAAAACATTGAGCTTAGTAGGAAGGAGGCAGGATAATCCACCTAATTTTTAATTATAATATTCCACCAGGCGTGTCAAATCTTTTCAGCATCTGCTATAAGTATGATCGCAAAACATCATCCAATTTCCATAATTCATTCAGAAGTCTCACTTGAGGCGATAATATTCTGGTGCAATGCAATCAAATTAAAGGCAACTTTTGTAGCATTTTGGCAATGTAAGGGCCACTCGGCTGGGTCTGTTCACACCCAATTCACACACAGCAAGGCTAAAAACTGTTGAAACCATGTCTAGAATGCATAACGAGTGAGCTAGCCTGATAACCAGACCCCAATTTCAAAATCGGGTCTGGTTATCAGGCTACGAGTGAGCTAGACTTATGACGATGAGTCCTTTGTATCCCTGCGGTACCTTGCTCACAGGGACCGATCGAAGCGCCATCTTGAAGTCAACGAGCACAGGGAAACAAGAGACTCATCGTCATAAGTCTACGAGTGAGCTAGCTACCTGGGTTTCAGGGCAAGTTTTGCGGCTTGCTTTGTTTTTGTTTTGATCAACCGAGCATGGAATTCCCTTTGTCTGCAATCAAAGATTGCTTTGTATCCAGGTGTCAATAAAAAGTAGCGAGTCCTATTGTAACATTATCTGTCCTTGTTATTGTAACATTATCTGTTCTTGTTGTTCTGCTGAAGACAAAGCGATTTGACAGCCTTAAGAATAGATTTCACGCCTAGCTAACCATAATGTTTTGCTTTCTGTTTGGTTTGACTGATTGAGTGCTCAGAGGTTTGAAATCTATTCTTCAGAAAGGCAAAATCGCTTTGTCATTTCGGAAACCTGTTACCCGGATTCTTTGTTTTATAAAATTTGCCCTCCTTCACGTCAAGAAAGATTCTTCAAATTTGAGTAGACCTAATATGCAAATTTTCCTAATCTTACTGTTCGCGATTTTGATCTTACAACGATAATAAGTTTGAAAATCTATAAGGGATTTGACCGTGAAAATTGCTCGGGGTGAAACTTTACACCCTCAGTCATTATTTACGGTCAAATCCTTTACATATTTTAAACTTTATTATCGTCATAAAATCAAAATTATGAACACTGGAATTATGAAAATTAGCAACCAGACCAAAACGTAGGTGCTGAATCTAAATTTGATGTCAGAAATTTCATATGAAGAAATTTGGAGAAATTTTGAAAATGTCCAAAACGAGGCCGCTTAGTTGAAAAGGTGTATCGGCCACGATCCTCCGCAGTGACTTTGTAATTAGCAAAATGATATAAGTTTTGGGGAGACGAGATACGGTTTGTCCGAGGAAACGTATGTGTCCCCCCGTGCAGTAGGTTAATGTTCATGCGCAGTAGCGTTTTGGGTTGGAACTCTGACGGGCGCATGAGCATTAACCTACTGCACGGGGGGACACATAAGTTTCCTCGAACAAACCGTATCTCATCTCCTCCAACCTGCGCGTTTGTGTTGAGCGAAATCACTATTTTCAACTTATGTGGTGTGTTGCCTACTTTCTAATTATGTAAATAGTGTCACATTGCATTTTAATTGTTTACTGGACAGTTCTTCGTTAAAATTAATCTCATAAAAGAGATTTTCAAAATCGCGTGATAGCAAATCTGGCTTACTGATTTTCATGACTACTGTCCATCTTCCTCCACCTCAAAAGCACCATTTCATCCATTTACGTCAGAATTGAAATAAATTGATCGAAATGTCCGACTTTTGCTAAACCCCACAGCTATCTTCAAAGGATTTTTAATTAATCCCAAGGTACCATTGAAGATGTTTTGAAGATAATGAGCTATATCATGAGAATTAGCGTTAGGTTTGAAATTTGACAAACGCTTTTACTAACGCCCGTCTCAAATTAGATGTCACCTGTGATTTGCGAAAACGCAATATTCCATTGCAAAACACTTCTATTCTTATGGGTTGTTTCAAAATTGAAAAAACCTCAAGAAGAATCTTTGACAACACTTTACTTGATTCATTTAATTCGCAAGTGTAATAATATAAATAATATATTTATTTAAAGTTGGCTGAGTACAAAGTACAATTGTGACATGACAATTGTAACCTAAATTTACAACAAAATCTTTACATAATCTACAGTTGCATGAAATATTCCAGAACAGATCGGGACTCTTTTATATGCAATGGCAAATCTCGCTAGAGATTCTGCCCCAGAAAAGAAAACTCGCAGTTTCTAAGCCATAGGCTGTAGTCCTAGGTTTGCGTGCATAGATGTTGCTCGTAACCCTTAAGTTGCAATGTATTTCTCAGTTGTAATGCATAGCTGATAACGGATGTGAAAGCTGACTTAGGCCCCCTTCACACTGCTCCGTTTTCGTACAAAAAAGGAGAGAAAAATCTCCGTTTTTGTGAAAGTGTTCACACTGATCTGCACAAAAACGCCACAAAAACGGAGGTTTTCGAAAACGCTATCAAAAGTGGATATCCACAAAAACGGAGGTTTTTGGAAAACGCACTTGATCAGTGTGAACGCATAAAAACGGAGGTTTTTGAAAACGCTCCAATATTCAGCAATGAGTTTCACAAAAACGGAGCAATGTGAACGCACAAAAACGGAGGTTTTTTTCTCCGTATTTGTTATCAGGTGGATGAATGTGAACGGACAAAAACGGAGCAATGTGAACGGGTAGCTTGGATGCCACAAAAACGGACACTAACAAAAAGGAGCAGTGTGAACGGGGGGGGGGGGGGGACGGCGCCTTATTCAAGGTGATATGTAAATGGGGCTGACCCAGATGTAGCCCCTGTGTCCACCCTTTTCCTGCCCCCGTCTCTAACTGTAACACAATGATGATGATGTATATGCAAAAGGGGGCATGGGTTTGTAACTTTGTAACCCAGTTTTCGGAAAAGCCAAATCATGACATTTTCCATTCCATAGAGATTAGGAGTGACAGATTCCATTGGTTTGAGTTCTTCTGGTGTGAATCCTTTCGTAACACCAAATACAAAAGTGTCATGACTTCCAATGTAGGGGTAACCAGGGTCACAATTAGCAGACCCTTTTGAACCAGCACAACTAATATTCAGAGCTGTCTGCCTTGTCAATGCGTAAACAATTTTTCTACTCAAGAGAGCTTGAGGATTGAGTTTTTCCCATCCAGCACCAAATTTATTATCTTGATGGCTCATTGCTACCACAGAGTTTTTAAGACAACTTGAGGCGTACATTAGCTGTGATTTCATTGTGACAGATTCATTAGTTAATTTTATCACCATTTTATCTGCATTTTCAAAATCAATTCTCTTGAGAAAATCAACAGCTTCTTTTTCACGAATAAGAACATGAACTCTATGAATGAAAGGATGCAACAAATTAGCTTGTAAGCAGTCAAGTACTTCCATAATCCTAGCTTCTAAAACATCATCTGTTAAAGGCCCATATCCATAGTATAGATTCGATTTGTAATTTTCATGCTTGAAGTAAAGAAAGTTTGTCACCAGCTGCAGTTTCTCTTTTGGACTTAAAGTAGGCCTACTAGATTTTTCAGGGCAGCCATCTTTGTTTGTAATAACGGGTACATCATTCTCTTTCTCCATTATAATAAACGAGTAATACTTGAATATCTTTCCATCTTCAATTGTGATATTTTTCGCGACTAAAATCTTCGTTTTCTTTCTTGATTTAAAAGTAGGCGTAACATGAGATCGTGTTGAGGCATCATCGTCGAGAGAATGCAAACTGGGCGTAGGGCTAGGCCTAGACTGCGCAACAAGGAAGTCTCCAGAGAAATATAGTATTAGTATTACATAGAGTACACCTGCAACTAATGTTATTCCAATAAACAGTTTTCGCTGCTTGCCTACCCCCAATATCATTTTGATTCTGACTATCAGGGGCACTCCTATTTCTTATTGCAATAACTGTCCGTTTCCTTTGGCAAACTTTGACTACATTACATAAATGTGCCGTGGCAAGTCCGGATCGTTGTGTGTAGCGTGGCAAGTCTAGCCTGATAACCAGCCGATTATTCTAAAGAGATAAGTGCATCTCTTTAGAATAGTATCTCTTTAGAATAATGGGCTGGTGTATCTCTTTAGAATAATGGGCTGGTTATCAGGCTAGGCAAACAAGGGCAGATTTTGTAATACAATAGCATGAGTTGCTTTTGTTGACACATGGGTAGTTAGACACTGCTGGTGTGCATCTATGGAGGAGCGCTGGATATTATGTATCTGCGGGGGAAATTTTTTGCAGTACTGCGGAGGAGATATCGAAAGGACGAAAATATCTCCTCCACAGTACTATGAAAATTTCCCCCGCAGATATCTCCTCCGCAGTACTATAAAAAAATTTCCCCCGCAGGTATCTCCTCCTCAGTACTGTAAAAAATTTCCCCCGCAGATACCTATTATCCAGCTCTTCTCCATAGAAGCACACCAGCAGTGTCTAACTACCCATTGTTGACACCTCAATTCAAAGCAATTAGCGATCACAGACAAAGGAAATTCTCTCAACCAGCAATTCAAAACAAACAAAGCCGCAAAAGTTTCTTTGAAACCCAGGTAACTAGCTCGCTCGTTGTGCATTCCAGAAACTTGTTTTAAGGGCAAACATGAGCATAGATCGAAAGAAGAAGGATGCATCTACACATCTGCCGCGGGCATTTTATTTGTTTGGTTCAAAAGCCGTTCAGGAGGCCATTCAATTCTCTTATTTTTTTGGGTGTTATCAAAACATTTACTGCTCAGCTTCTGGACCAAAGAAATAAAATGCCCGCGGCAGATGTGTAAATACATCCTCCTTCTTTCGATCTATGCTCATGTTTGCCCTTAAAAATAATTTCTGGAATGCACAGCGAGCGAGCTAGCTACCTGGGTTTCAGAGAAAATTTTGCGGCTTTGTTTGTTTTGAATTACTGGTTGATAGAATTTCCTTTGTCTGTGATCGCTAATCGCTTTGAATTGAGGTGTCAACAAAAGCAACTCGTGCTATTGTATTACAAAATCTGCCCTTGTTAGGCTGGGCAGGTCATGTTTGCATTGCAAGTCTTTCTGGTACGTCACCACATGTGCTGGCACTACTATCGTAAAACAAAAACACAATTGAGGACGAAACGCATTACGCAAAAGAGACTTGCCACGCTAAAAGATTACGCGAGATTTGCGATATCCCGCAATTATATGTACTCATTTAAAAATCAAAACATTTCAATTGTTTTTTCGCGTCTGCAATTCGCAATTGTAACAGCTTAATAAATTTCTATGATCTCAACCAATCAAATGGCTTCTATTGGTTGGATGGACCAATTAGAACGCAGCATTCTGCATTGCCCCTTTTCATGGATCAAGAACTGTTGGTAAAAAGTTCCTCACCGCCATCTTTAGCGCAATCGTCTGTTTACGCGTCTTTTATCAGAAACTTGGATCAGCCCGTAAGTAGGTATGGGGGCCCGTTTAGTTCAGAAGTACTGCAGGGCTAAAAGCATAGCTAAAAGTTTGGGAAAATTTTCTTTAAATTTTACGTGAAAAATTCTACCAAAAGTTTGTTAATTTTTTCCTATTTTAACACATTTTTTCAGTGTAAGGGTTTATAGCTTGCAAGTGTTTTAGTACGTTTAAAGGGTCTGTTTCATCCAGCATTCCTTGCATTCTTGGTTTTCCTTTCCTGTCGCCGTTTTCATGGGCCATGAAAATGGCGGCAACAAAGGTCAACCAAAAGATGGCGCGTGCAAGGCATGCTGGATGAAATAGACCCTTTAAAAAACTGAAACTAGAGGGTGGGGGTAGATTTACATTTAGCTTCAGTAGTGGTATTGGCATATCAGTTCAGGGGAGCGGGGAGCGACCCTACACTAAACAATGAGTCCAGACCAGACTTGTAAAGTTGAATACCTCGTTTCCCTGCGTCTTTCGGAACACACAGGGGAGCAAGGGACTAAAGATCATAAATTTAGGCCCAGACCTCACATCAAACTAATTGTAAAACCGGATGAAAAAATGTCTTACGCAGAATAAATGACCCAGCGCCCGACAAATAATATAAAGTTCTTTACGCTTTGCGAGTAAATTAAAACATTTTAGTTTCTCTGTAAGATTTGATTGGATTCGTTGTAACAGCCGTTTTTGTGGTATGATATCAAATAATAGGGATCAAAATTCAATCATCGTTCGCTTTAGAAACACTGATTACATCAATAGGCCCAGGAAATCGACATAAGCAAGTTTAACTTTAATCATACCTTGATGAAATTTTAGAACATTTGAACGCTAACTTTTTTCGAGGTCAGAGCATGAATATGGCAGGAGTAACAGGACACTACTGAAAGTTTCAGAGAAATTTGTGCAACGTCTGAGTGTTTGCTGCGGAGGTTTTTGAAACTATCGTAAAGGAGAGGCTTCAACTTAGAGTTTGAGACCGTCTTTGAGTAAATCTGACATGTAATTGCAGCGTTTTGGTACGAGAAAGTCGAAATGAGAGATATGCTTAAATCCATGGGGTGCTCAAATTTTCGAATCTTTAAAAATCGTGGGTGTAAATTCTATGACATTTTTCCCTTTGAATTTAGCTTGAAAGGAACTGATGATACTTTGCTGTAAATCTGCCGTGCAAAATTCCTTGATTGTTTTTCAAAAAGCAATTTACGTAATTTGAAAAATTATCGGAAGAATGATACACCCCTCGATTTAAATCATTGTAAGTCCTAAACCAATAGTAGACAATTGATATTACCTTCAACAAAACCATAGTTTATGAAGGTCTGCAATATGGTGGCAAGCAGAAATCTTTGTCTCTGTCTCTGCTCTCTGGACTTTGTCAATTATGATTGGGAAGGACTGAAAATGAAATTTAAAATGATTATCGTCGCAATCTTGGTTCTTCGATTTTTGATGAAATTACGGTTTCCTGCCAACACTTCAAAATCTGTAGCTTTTCTTGTTTAGGATTTCGAAATTTGATGACGTCAGGATTCCACCTGCTGAAACGTGTTGAATTCATTGCCTTTTGAGGCAGAAAAACAGGGGAAATTTCGTCGTGATTTTAAGCCTGTTCTCAAGGAGGGGGGCTTTGGGGGGTACTAGAACCCGCAAACCCGGACCAAAATTAGCAAAAACCCGAAAACCCGCAAGCAAAAAATTCGAAACCCGAAATTGCACTTCGGGACGCAAAATTTCAATTTTCGGTAATAATCTTCGACTATTTCCTACATTTTCGTTTTCACTAACACTCTGTGCATCGTTTCAAGCATTCGGAAGCTGGTTTTTCGATCTCAGCTAACTACATGGACTGTATGACTTCAAAAACCCGAAAACATTGGAATTTTTTAAAGACATCCCGAAACCCGAGCATAAAAATTGGCCAAACCTGCAACCCGTGGAGCAGCTCAAAACCCGAAAACCCGCACGATTTAGACGTAAAACCCGAAACCCGATGGCTAAAATTGGTCAAACCCGCAACCCGTAAAACCCCAAAGCCCCCCTCCTGAAGGGTTTTTGAAGGGGCTTTCTCGAGAAAATCCCTCATAATTTGAAAACGGAGAAGCTGATATCAGTCAGGTAAATTCTTAGACTTATGACGATGAGTCTCTTGTTTCCTTGTGCTCTTTGACTTCAAGATGGCGCTTCAGTCAACAGAGACTCATAATATTACTCTGAAAAACCTGACCCTATTAGGCCTAATATGCTGGGATTCCTAGCATACCAATCAGAATGCGAGATTTGGCGAAGAACAATAAGTTTCGAACCTTCAACTCGATTGACGCAGCTTGCTAAATTTGAAGTAAGTTGCTGCAGCAGGTACTTGAAGATTTCTCTGCAATGTTTTGGTCTTAAAAACATGGAAATTGCAGCATTAAAAGACTTATTTTGCACTCACCAGGTAAAGTGAAGTTTCTTCTTCAGATGAATACCAAGTTTCGTTAATTAAGAGTCTGCTTACCGTAGTTTCTATCGCATTTCCTTTCTGAGGAGTGACCGTTGAACAGAGCCGAAGCAGTCGTTCGATCCAGATTCGATCAATCGAATGCAGAAGATAGGGTCAGGTTTTTAACTGTTTCATTATGAGTCCCTGTGAGCAAGGTACCGCAGGGATACAAGGGACTCATCGTCATAAGTCTAGTAAATTCTAACATACATTTGAATATGTCCAATATTGATTAACTTACTTGCCAATGTTATTGCTTTGATATCCAGAGAGTGGTGGCCTGTCAAACGAGGATTTCTTTCTAGGCTGCTCTCCATATCCAGCGTTTTGAGCGCGCGGGCGCTGCAACAATAATCGAACGCATTCCCTAATTTCTCTGTCGTCAAACAGTAAACAAATCCGTAAACTCCCACGTGTCACCAATTATCCATTGTTCATCCATTGTCCTCTGCAGTTTGTTTGGTGGCTTCACCCAAGCCACCAAAAAGTGACCGTTGACCCTATTCCACGTGGGGGGGGGGGGCATTATGGCACCCCCAACCAAACATTGCTATGCAGTGCTTAAACAATTGCAGTTAGAGGGCTGATACTTACTGACTTATCCTAAAATTTAATTACCTACAATATTTTGAAATTTTTTCTAATTTGATGTGTCACATGACCATCAATTGCCCTTATTTGGAGAGAGTTGACAAAAGAAAACAGTAAATTGCTTCTAATTTGGCGAATCCTTGTTTGATTTTGTTCTAATAACTCTCATTGAATTGCTCTCGTCAAGACCTTTCATGTGATATATAGTTTGCTAATTTTCATTAACATTTATAGTTTCTTAGAACAATGACGTCATAGATCTTTATGACGTCATTGTTTGAATAGATATGTGAAAAATTAAAGATAAATACAGTATTTTGTGAGAAAACATATTGCTATACTAGAATATAAATAATTTATTAGGATAAACTTTGTTTTCTTAGAAATATTGGATAATATATTAGTTCCCATACATAAGCTTATTGGAGACTGGTCTCAATATAATTAGTTGCCTAGCAACAGGTCACGTGCCTAATTTGAATCTAACTATTTAATTTGATGCACAATAGATTGGAAATACTATCTACCAAGTTACAACTTCATGACTCTATTGGTTTTGGATATAATTAGGGGGGCGCATAATGGTCCCCCCACGTGAGGAGTGAATGCAAAGACCCCACGTGGAATAGGGTTAAAAATCCACTTATATCCGAGCAATCGTAGAAGATATGAATGTTTGGTTCGTTCCTTAGTGAAGTGCAAGAATTAATGCCCAAACAGCAACTTTCATTTTGAAAAAAATACGAAAATCCTGTTTGATATCACCTTTCAAAAAACCCCAAAAATAATCGTTTTGTTTACATTTTGACGACGGAGCCCCTTTAACCTCCATTTGATTTTGGCGCTCATTTTCTTCATTGGCCATGTTGCAAAAGAGATCGTGCACGATGTCAGTTTCTTGCAATGTGATTGGTTCTTTCAGTAGCGATCGAAGGCGCCCACGATGGGAGTTTAACTTGTTCCTACTCCCAAAACGCCCGAAGATTGGCCGCTGCGATCAAATTGATCGCTAGAGTTTTATCAACTGTGCATGCTCGTATTCGGTCGCAGCGTCCGCGCGCTCAGAACGCTGGATATAATAATAATAACAATAATAATAATAATGAATGATTTATTTACAGTTGGCAAGTAACAGAAAATATAGCTAACTACAGCTAATTAAAGCTAACTATTTACCTATTTACATGATAACTTCTACAAATACAAAATCTTGAAAATCAACTATAAATACCCCAAATCCCCAAATCACGATACCCCAATATGGAGAGCAGCCTTTACCCGGTGTGGAGTTAGAAATCCCAAATTCAAACGGGAGCTTATTAAAATATGAAAATTCTTACATACGCGCTAAATTCCGTATGTTTAGTTCTCCCATATAATGTCCTTTGCTTTTGGAAAAGCCTTCTGATTTTAGATTAAAGCTCAAACCACGAAGCTCATGAATTCTTAAGTGTTCTGAAGCGACCATGTGGCAGAAAGGTCACACAGAGCTCACCGCTAATTTGAATATTGACTAGCATATAATTTAACAAGGGTGGCTGGTTGGTTGTTAGTTGATGTTCACTCAGTCATATTGAGCATGATGTTTATAAAGACATGTGCTTCCGTAAGAAACAAGTTATTTAGTTGAAAAGTAGCTGTTTTATAAGTCAGAAGAAGGTAATCTTAGGATTTGGCAAGGAAATCTTTAGCATTTCATAAAAAATTTGGACATGTCGTTCTTGTGAACACGAAACGAGTCGTTCAGTTAAAAAGTAGCTGCTTTATGCAGGAAGCCTGAAGAAGATGATGATAGGATTTGGCAAAGAAATCTTTAGCATTTCATAAAAAATTTGGACATGTCGTTCTTGTGAACACGAAACAAGTCGTTCAGTTAAAAAGTAGCTGCTTTATGCAGGAAGCCTGAAGAAGATGATGATAGGATTTGGCAAGGAAATGTTTAGAATTTCATGAGAAATTTGAAAATCTGGAACAGTTGATTATTGTGAACACGAAACAAGACGTTAAATCAAAACGCAACACTTGTCCATAAGAAGACCTAAGTTGCGTCTACAAGAGCAGATCCTGCTTGCTGGTAAGGACATATTAAACTTTTTGCGAGAAATTTGGAATCTGAAAGGATGCTCTTTTACGATACAAACCATTAAGCTGTGAAGAAGGCTGGTAAGGACGTTTTTAACACTTCAAGGGAAATTTGAAACCTGAAAAAGTGCTCCTTTAGCCAGCTGTCAAGAAGGCTCGTCGAAAAAAATGTTAACACCTTACAAGAAATTTGACATCTGAACGAGACGAATCCTCTTGTGGCAAACAAGTCATTAAAGTTGAAAACTCAACCTTTCTTCACAAGAAGATTTTAATTCCATTTCTACTGGCTGGTAAGGGAATTTTTTAGTATCTAATGAGCCCAACAAGCTCCTAATGAGGTGCTTGAAACTTTCTTCTTCTTTGTGGTCAAAAACATTTTAACAACTAACAAGAAATTTGACATCTGAACGAGACGAATCTTCAACCTTCTTCTTGTGAGCCCAACAAGTCAAAAGCATTTTAAACAAGTCATTCAAGTTGAAAACTCATCCATTCTTCAACCATTTCTACTGGCTGGTACAAGAAATTTGACATCTGAACGAGACGAATCCACTTGTGGCAAACAAGTCATTAAAGTTGAAAACTCATCCATTCTTCACAAGAAGATTTTAATTCCATTTCTACTGGCTGGTAAAGGAATTTTTTAGTATCTAATGAGCCCAACAAGCTCCTAATGAGGTGCTTGAAACTTGCTTCTTCTTCTTTGTGGTCAAAAACATTTTAACAACTTACAAGAAATTTGACATCTGAACGAGACGAATCCTCTTGTGGCAAACAAGTCATTAAAGTTGAAAATTCAACCTTTCTTCACAAGAAGATTTTAATTCCATTTCTACTGGCTGGTAAGGGAATTTTTTAGTATCTAATGAGCCCAACAAGCTCCTAATGATGTGCTTGAAACTTGCTTCTTCTTCTTTGTGGTCAAAAACATTTTACAACTTACAAGAGATTGGACATCTGAGAATATGAACGAGACGAATCCTCTTGTGGCAAACAAGTCATTAAAGTTGAAAACTCAACCTTTCTTCACAAGAAGATTTTAATTCCATTTCTACTGGCTGGCAAAGGAATTTTTTAGTATCTAATGAGCTCATTGAGTTCCTAATGATGTGCTTGAAACTTGCTTCTTATTTGTGAGAAAGTCATTACGTTCAGTTTAGTGCGTCGTTAAGATTTAATACAAGATGTTCTGCAGAATATGATCTCACGATTTGGCAATGATTTCAGTTTGAAACTTGGAAATGTGCTATTCTTCTTGCAAACTGTAAATGAATTGTATTGTTGTAATCAATATATTTTTTGGAGCACGAAACAAGCCGTTAGGTTGGAAGCAGCAATTGTCTAAAGAAGATTTAGGTTATCTCTGCAAAACAGAGTTAATTTTTTGGTAAGGACATTTTTGGTTTGTAGTGAAGGAGTTTAACATGTAAATGCTTGCTTTCCTTAGGAAACGAGTTGTTCTGCTAAAAAGTGGCAGTTTTATGCAAGAAGTTCTGGGCAGCGAGGGTACGGTTATATCCCGCCCATATGGGTGGGTTCTGAGCTCAAAATTCTCTAAACAAGGGTCCTTAAACATGGGTCTTCCATAAACGTGGGTGGGGTTTCGCTGAAATTCACAAAAAATGGTTAAAATGGGCAGTTTCCCGCCAAAATTCATCATGAAAGTGGGTATCAAAAGCAAGTTTCGGTAATTAGAAGGGCGGAGCTTTCTGAAAACTGGGCGGCAGACCCCCGTCCATCCACAAGTCATGTACCCCCCCCCCCCCGGGGCCTCTACTTAGCTCCGTCAGCTAACTTTAGAAACAACTAGCAACAGTTGCTCACAAGAAATTTCCAGTTGTGTCTGCAAAATTAGACCCGGTAATAAGATGTTGGGAACCTTCTGAGGCATTTCAAATTTTAACATGTGCTGTTAATGTCCAGCTGCTCTTGGGAAGCAACAGAATTTTAATACATGAACATGTGTGGAGAACAGAATGTGTTGCAAAATAAAAGAATGTTCACACTTGAATATGTTTATAGGAGTATAAAGTGGGTATAAAATGCCTTGGAACGCAACATAATCTTGAGCACCTGAACATTGGTGGAGTACAAAATACGACAACAAGATTCACTAAATGGCAAACGGTGTTTTCTTACGAACAAGTCGTTCAAAAGTTGTTCAGAAGAAGTTAAAGTTGTCTGTGCTAGATCAGATCCTACTGGATTGGTAAGAAAACCTCCAATATTTTATAAAGAATTTTAAATGCGATCGTTAATCGATGCCACGCTTGATTTTCTCAAAATTTTATTATTGAAGCTTGCCTGTTGAAAAGCATTTAAGTTGACCCTAAAATGTCCAGATTTATCGGTTTTGTTAAGAAATAGATAAACCCTTTTACAAAGTCAAGATCTAGTTTTAAAATTCTCTTGTGATGCGAGAGCCGATTGGGAGGCGATTCAATTCTCATATTTTTGGGTGTAATTAACACACTTACTGCTCAGCTTCTGAACCACAGAAATAAAATGCCCGATGTAGATGTGTAGATATATCCTTCTTCTTTCGATATATGCTCATGTTTGCTCTTAAAAACGGTTTTTGGAATGCACGACGAGCGCGCTAGCTACCTTGGTTTCAGAGAAACTTTTGCGACTTTGCTTGTTTTGTGATGAATTGAATTGAATTTACTAATCATATTTGGATTTCACAAGGCCGTCTTTTTCGTAATTGTCTATGTTAGGATTACTCTCTTGGATCAACTGAATGTAAATCTTTTCTCGCGTATCAGTTTTTAGATTATCTTTTTCAAACTTTCTCCATTCACGAAAGATCTAGAAACCTTCCACCCTTACAATTCAGTTAATTTTTTTATCGTCAAATTTGCTCTTTTTATATGGCTCACGTTTGCATAGTCTCATTTAGACGTGAAATTCAATCTGTTATCAGCTTTAACCAAAAAACCAACAATTAGCTCAAAGCCAGGCTTCTTAAAAACTAAAACCTTCTCTTAATTGAAGCTTTGAAAAACCCAATTCATTTCATTCATCAGCCTGAATAAACCTGACAGATTTATAAATTAGCATTACAGTCCTGTGCAACTTGAGCTTAAAGTGTTTTCAGAGGATCATTGTTATCTGATAAGCCCGACTGAAGTTGTGACGATCATTGAGAAGTTGTGGAAGATCTTGCAGGTTGCAGAGCTAGCTTAGCCGATTTAGGTATGTCAACTACACATGCTAATAAATTAACACGCAAGACTTTTTCACTAGAACCAAGAACCTCTTCATAATAGCAAGGACCGATTTTGTAACACAATAGCAAGAGTTGCTTTTGATTGACACCGCAATTCAAAGCGATTAGCGATCGCAGAAAAAGGAAACTCTCTCAACCAGTAATTCAAAACAAACAAAGCCGCAAAAGTTTCTCTGAAACCCAGGTAGCTAGCGCGCTCGTTGTGCATTGCAGAAATTTTTTTTAATAGCAAACATGAGCATAGATCGAAAGAAGAAGGATATATCTACACATCTACCTCGGGCATTTTATTTATTTGGTTCAGAAGCTGAGGAGTAAGTGTTTTAATTACACAAACAAAATTACAAACAACATGGTGGAAGGCAGAAATCTATCACTTCTCTTGTTGATACTGAGACACAGCGTGCAAGGCATGCTGGATAAAACAGACCCTTTAATAATCCCAAATAGAAATAATAGCAAAGTACATGAAGCTTCCTTCAAACCTTTAAATCAAATGAAAGATTCCATAACCATTTGTGGAATTTTTTCAAAGATTTTACGCCTATGTTGAGGTGATGACGCAACGAAGTTCCTTTCAAGTGGTTGCAGAAATTGTCTTAGAAACCCGATTAAGTGCAAGGCATAAATATTTGCTTACTTTAGCGAAGTATTTGTAGCTCTTGAAATTGTTGACAGCATGTAGCCAACGAAAATGTTTGGAAGCGGTTGTCAAGCTAAATTTGTTGAAATAAGAGTTACTGTGAGCAAAGCACGAAGGCTATTGTTAAGCTAAATTTGTTGAAATAAGAGTTACTGTGAGCAAAACATTTCCCTGACAATTTATTTGATGTGTATATGATCAGAGAGTATATGCTGTATATGATTGCAGCAGCTTAAACAAGGGCAAATCTTGTAATACAATAGCATCTGTTGTTTTTTGATTGACACCTCAATTCAATCGATTAGCGACTGCAGACAAAGGAAATTCTCTCAACCAGTAATTCAAAATAAACAAAGCCGCAAAGGTTGCCCCAAACCAATAGGGCAAACTCTTGCCTTGTGCACGCGAAAGGTGGTTTTCAAGAGAACTTATGTGCATATAACGAAAGAAGAGGGGTAAATCTAAAGTTCTGCCAAGCGGATTTTGCTTATTTGAGGAGCTGTGTGATAATTGTTTCATTTAAGCTCTAAATACGCGAGAATTAGAATGCCTTCTGCTCGGTTTCTAAATCAAATAAACAAAATCTGCCAGGCAGAACTTTAGATTTACCCTTCTTCTTTTGTTGTTTAAGTCATCTGCAAGCAAGTTGAACCATCAGCCGTTCGACGTATTTCTCCACTTTGCAGCTGGCTTGATACGTCACTTACGAGTCATGAAATCCGTCAGTCATTGAAAACACATAGAAAAATATGCAATGGAAGACATGTCTAATTCTTTTCAAAAGCATATTAAAAGAAAATAAAGAGGATCATATTTTGTGAATCTGCAAGCTGGAGAATATTCACAAGGATGTATTTGGGCTAGAGTCCAGTTTAGCGGGCGGCATTCGAATGTTCTGTTGTTGTATGTCATACGGTAAGGGTAAGGATTAGTGTCAGAAAAGGGGCGTAATTTCAGCGTTAGTTAGTGTAAGTTAGTGTAATTAGCGTAAGTTAGGGCTAGTAACGGTAGTTAGGGTTGGGGTAAGTGGATACACCACTGCGCCACAACACCTTCAGCTCATTTCGTCGAAAGAAATCATGAAGGTATTGCTTCAAATCCTTGTTTGAGCAAAAGTCTTTTGCTACCGGGTGTCCCAAAAAAAAGTACGCCCGTTTGAAAAATCAGCAAAATTTGATTACATGACCGATCTTCAATTTTCTTTTTTGCCAAGTAGATCAAGGACCAAATTATTTTCTCAGACACAGCTGATCTTGTAGTTGGTTTGAAATT
The DNA here is from genome assembly GCA_039566865.1 of Aurelia coerulea. Lineage (NCBI taxonomy): Eukaryota > Metazoa > Cnidaria > Scyphozoa > Semaeostomeae > Ulmaridae > Aurelia > Aurelia coerulea. The sequence goes on along the minus strand of CM076960.1, from coordinate 18,059,690 downwards.
AGCAAATTTAGCTCTTTTTAGGGCTACCTGGTTTTGAATCATGCTGCAAAAAGAACATTTATGCCTGCCAGATCAATTCCTTTGTGCATATAACGCTTCTAGTTTAGTCATAAATGACAGAAAGAAATGCACACTATCATTGGAGACTTCGATGACGATGAAAAATCTGAAAATTTTGACTGAGAATTTGAGTATTTTGCTTAAAAATTATTGCTCAAAATAAGGTTTTTCTGCGCGTAATTTTTCTACCTTGTTGCATCAAAAGCAAACATTTTAGCATCCATAAATATGTTTGGGTCTTTGACGAAACACGTCAAAACGAAAATTTTATCAAAGGTTTGATAATCAATTTTTGGTGATTTTTTAAACGGGAGTACTTTTTTGGGACACCCGGTAGTTAAAAGTATCTTAAAAGATCGTATTTTTAGTCATAATAGCAGCATCGAGTCCTCATCCTACAATAAAGAATATTACATCAAAATTAAGCTAGACTCTGAGAAATGGGCGGTATTGTTCAGGATGCTGGGAACTCCCCCTTTTGTAAATCACAATGAAAAAGACATAAAACTCTGATTGGCTCGCTGTTCAATGGAATGGGTGAAGCTCTTTGGGGCATGCGCGAATTCACAAAGGAAAAATGAGGGACGATGACCCTGCAATCGCTAGTGCGCAGAATCCAAAGCACTTAAACGGGGGTCTAGCGCTTCTGGAGATAAACCGTAAGATTTTCACTGATAGTATCCCCATGGGTAGTTAGACACTGCTGGTGTGCTTCTATGGAGGAGCACTGGATAATATGTATCTGCGGGGGAAATTTTTTATAGTTCTGCGGAGGAGATATCGAAAGCGAAGCGAAGAGAGAAGGAGAGAGAAGAATCCATTTTAATATTTTCGTTTTCGATATCTCCTCCGCAGTACTATAAAGAATTTCCGCCGCAGATACATATTATCCAGCGCTCCTCCATAGAAGCATACAAGCAATGTCTAACTACCCATGATTGTATCCCCGAACAAGGTAGTTGAACTGAGTTGAACTTTTATCAGTTCACTTACAGAAGTGAAACTAAAACTGAAACGATAGCAGAATGTCTGATCCCCGCCATTGCTTTGTTTGCTGATGTCATTCAATGTTATCGTGACATTATGCTCTTGGAGTGTCGGTTTGTGGTTATAGTAGCTATTTAACACCTTGAATTGATGAAAATTTCCTGGGGAGTGGCCCTATTTAGGTTTTAGGGTGGCAATAAATTGTCAAAATCGTAACAATTCGAACCAGCTATGCTTTTCGTAAACATTATCTAGATTTGAATCTTGATGGTGAAGTTTCATTCATAGTTTTACGTCTGCAATGTGTCACAATAGAAAACCAGTTGAATGGAAATGCATAGGATATTAGGAAGACCAAACAAGCATCATATATGAATTTGCTCTTTGGTGACGATAAGAGTTTGATCGATATCCAATCAGTATCTTTATTTGGAATGCCAACGTTCAGTGGGTGTTTGATAGAGCAGAGATCTAAATAATGAGTCAGGCAGTGAACTTAAATTTGCTTTCACGCGCAACAAAATTTACTTGGTATTTCAACTTTCTTTGATTGGAAGTTAAACATTGGTTAGGAGTTTGAAAGGTACGTTACTCTCAGTTATAACGAAGTTTTGCTTGATATGCGAATTGTTTTTATTTGAAAGTATGTAAGATACGATTATCAGAAGAAACAGTCAGGCAGTGGACTTAAATTTGCTTTCACGCGTAACAAAATTTACTAGGTATTTCAACTTTCTTTGATTGGAAGTTAAACGTTGGTTAGGAGTTTGAAAGGTACGTTGCTCTCAGTTATAACGAGGCTTTGCTTGATATGCGAATTGTTTTTGTTTGAAAGTATATAAGATACGATTATCAGAAGAAACAGTCAGGCAGTGGACGTAACAAAATTTACTTGGTATTTTAACTTTCTTTGATTGGAAGTTAAACATTGGTTAGGAGTTTGAAAGGTACTTGCTCTCAGTTATAACGAGGCTTTGCTTGATATGCGAATTGTTTTTATTTAAAAGTATATAAGATAGGATGATTTAAAGAAACAGTCAGGCAGTGGACTTAAATTTGCTTTCACGCGTAACAAAATTTACTTGGTATTTCAACTTTCTTTGATTGGAAGTTAAACGTTGGTTAGGAGTTTGAAAGGTACGTTGCTCTCAGTTATAACGAGGCTTTACTGGATATGCAAATTGTCTTTGTTTGAAAGCATATAAGATACGATGATTTAAAGAAACAGTCAGGCAGTGGATTTAAATTTGCTTTCACGCGTAACAAAAGTTACTTGGTATTTTAAGTATCTTTGATTTGAAGTTAAACATTTGTTAGAAGTTTGAGATGTACGTTGCTCTCAAGTTATAACGAGGTTTTACTGGATATGCGAAGTTGTTTTTATTTGAAAATATATAAGATATGATGATCTAAAAAACAGCCAACCAGTGTATAAATGTGCTTTCACGCGTAACAAAATGTACTTGGTATTTTAACTATCTTTGATTGGAAGTTAAACATTGGTTAGGAGTTTGAAAGGTACGTTGCTCTCAGTTATAACGAAGTTTTGCTTGATATGCGAATTGTTTTAGTTGAAAGTATGTAAGATGCGATTATCAGAAGAAACAGTCAGGCAGTGGACTTAAATTTGCTTTCACGCGTAACAAAATTTACTTGGTATTTCAACTTTCTTTGATCGGAAGTTAACGTTGGTTAGGAGTTTGAAAGGTACGTTGCTCTCAGTTATAACGAGGATTTGCTTGATATGCGAATTGTTTTTATTTAAAAGTATATAAGATACGATGATTTAAAGAAACAGTCAGGCAGTGGACTTAAATTTGCTTTCACGCGTAACAAAATTTACTTGGTATTTCAACTTTCTTTGATCGGAAGTTAACGTTGGTTAGGAGTTTGAAAGGTACGTTGCTCTCAGTTATAACGAGGCTTTGCTTGATATGCGAATTGTTTTTATTTAAAAGTATATAAGATAGGATGATTTAAAGAAACAGTCAGGCAGTGGACTTAAATTTGCTTTCACGCGTAACAAAATTTACTTGGTATTTTAACTTTCTTTGATTGGAAGTTAAACATTGGTTAGGAGTTTGAAAGGTACGTTGCTCTCAGTTATAACGAAGTTTTGCTTGATATTCGAATTGTTTTAGTTGAAAGTATGTAAGATGCGATTATCAGAAGAAACAGTCAGGCAGTGGACTTAATTTTGCTTTCACGCGTAACAAAATTTACTTGGTATTTCAACTTTCTTTGATCGGAAGTTAAACATTGGTTAGGAATTTGAAAGGTACGTTGCTCTCAGTTATAACGAGGCTTTGCTTGATATGCGAATTGTTTTTATTTAAAAGTATATAAGTATATAGATTCTATATTTGAATCTTGATGGTGAAGTTTCATTTATAGTTTTACGTCTGCAATGTGTCACAATAGAAAACCAGTTGAATGAAAATGCATAGGATATTAGGAAGACCAAACAAGCATGATATATGAATTTGCTCTTTGGTGACGATAAGAGTTTGATCGACATCCAAACAATATCTTTGTTTGGAATGCCAACGTTCATTGGGTGTTTGATAGAGCAGAGATCTAAAGATTGAGTCAGGCAGTGAACTTAAATTTGCTTTCACGCGCAACAAAATTTACTTGGTATTTCAACTTTCTTTTATTGGAAGTTAAACATTGGTTAGGAGTTTTATGTTGCTCTCAGTTATAACGAGGCTTTACTGGATATGCGAATTGTTTTTATTTAAAAGTATATAAGATAGGATGATTTAAAGAAACAGTCAGGCAGTGGACTTAAATTTGCTTTCACGCGTAACAAAATTTACTTGGTATTTTAACTATCTTTGATCGGAAGTTAACGTTGGTTAGGAGTTTGAAAGGTATGTTGCTCTCAGTTACAACGAAGTTTTGCTTGATATGCGAATTGTTTTTAGTTGAAAGTATGTAAGATGCGACTATCAGAAGAAACAGTCAGGCAGTGGACTTAAATTTGCTTTCACGCGTAACAAAATTTACTTGGTATTTCAACTTTCTTTGATCGGAAGTTAAACATTGGTTAGGAGTTTGAAAGGTACGTTGCTCTCAGTTATAACGAGGCTTTGCTTGATATGCGAATTGTTTTTAGTTGAAAGTATGTAAGATGCGATTATCAGAAGAAACAGTCAGGCAGTGGACTTAAATTTGCTTTCACGCGTAACAAAATTTACTTGGTATTTTAACTTTCTTTGATTGGAAGTTAAACATTGGTTAGGAGTTTGAAAGGTACGTTGCTCTCAGTTATAACGAGGCTTTGCTTGATATGCGAATTGTTTTTATTTAAAAGTATATAAGATAGGATGATTTAAAGAAACAGTCAGGCAGTGGACTTAAATTTGCTTTCACGCGTAACAAAATTTACTTGGTATTTCAACTTTCTTTTATTGGAAGTTAAACATTGGTTAGGAGTTTGAAAGGTACGTTGCTCTCAGTTATAACGAGGCTTTGCTTGATATGCGAATTGTTTTTATTTAAAAGTATATAAGATAGGATGATTTAAAGAAACAGTCAGGCAGTGGACTTAAATTTGCTTTCACGCGTAACAAAATTTACTTGGTATTTTAACTATCTTTGATTGGAAGTTAAACATTGGTTAGGAGTTTGAAAGGTGGTACGTTGCTCTCAGTTATAACGAAGTTTTGCTTGATATGCGAATTGTTTTTATTTGAAAGTATGTATAAGATACGATTATCAGAAGGAACAGTCAGGCAGTGGACTTAAATTTGCTTTCACGCGTAACAAAATTTACTTGGTATTTCAACTTTCTTTGATTGGAAGTTAAACATTGGTTAGGAGTTTGAAAGGTACGTTACTCTCAGTTATAACGAAGTTTTGCTTGATATGCGAATTGTTTTTATTTGAAAGTATGTATAAGATACGATTATCAGAAGAAACAGTCAGGCAGTGGACTTAAATTTGCTTTCACGCGTAACAAAATTTACTTGGTATTTTAACTATCTTTGATCGGAAGTTAACGTTGGTTAGGAGTTTGAAAGGTATGTTGCTCTCAGTTACAACGAAGTTTTGCTTGATATGCGAATTGTTTTTAGTTGAAAGTATGTAAGATGCGATTATCAGAAGAAACAGTCAGGCAGTGGACTTAAATTTGCTTTCACGCGTAACAAAATTTACTTGGTATTTTAACCATCTTTGATTGGAATTTAACGTTGGTTAGGAGTTTGAAAGGTACGTTGCTCTCAGTTATAACGAGGCTTTACTGGATATGCAAGTTGTCTTTGTTTGAAAATATATAAGATACGATAATTTAAAGAAACAGTCAGGTTGTGGATTTAAATTTGCTTTCACACGAAACAAAATTTACTTGGTATTCTAACTATCTTTGATTTGAAGTTAAACATTTGTTCAAAGTTTGAAATTTGCGTTGCTCTAAGTTATAACGAGGTTTTACTGGATATGCAAGTTGTCTTTATTTGAAAGTACATAAGATACGATGATCTAAAAAGCAGCCAACCAGTGTATAAATGTGCTTTTCGTTCGTGATTATGTTGCCACCTTACGGCAGAATCTGCCGTGTCTAAAAATCTAGTTTAAACATCTTTTTTTGCCGTGTCGGATTGAAGTTAAAATGGTTAAGATGGCCATTTTGCAAAACGCACAAGCGCAGTGGCTGATCTCATGTAGAAACCTCGGACAGTTGCCTTAAACGTGGCAGAAATACGATGTTTTAATCAAGTCATTTTCTGCCGTTTGATGCGACAGAGCTGGTGAACTCCTGCCGTTTTATCTATTTAAAATGGCAGGTAATTTCAACATCAATTATGATTTGAACATCGTTTTTACGTTGAATTTAATTGACACTAAGAAGTTTTTAGCACCATCTATTAAATTCAACACGCCAAAAAGCGATGTTTAAACTGGGCCTGAGAGTCTCGTATCCCTTTGAACTAATGAGTGGCAAACAATAGAAGGAACTATCATCTCCTTATTGTTAGTATTTTGTTTCTGTACTCATTTTAAAAAGCAAACTATTTACAAAGCAAGAAGGCTAATTAACTACGTGCCATCCATAGTAGGCCAGGCGGAGAATGCGGGAATGGTCCCCCGACGGGGAAATATATGAGAACAAGTGGACTTGGTAAATTTTGGGGTGCTGAATTCGAAAATTGTTGGTATACAGGCAATGTGTGGGGCCTTCAGCCTCGTTTTCCTGATTTGTAGTCTGGTTTTGGTGAAAAACGATCGATGCCTGATTGAAGCGAAAAACAAGGGAAACTTAGATAAATAAAGATGGCTTACGCTATTTTGTACCAACTGCTGAGTGAGAAAATTGATGGTATACTGTCAATGGGCGTGGCATGCAACCAAATTGATATCAGGGATTACAACTACAATATCAAATCCACGAAAATGTCTGCGTATAAATGAAATTCTGAAGTCAAGTAACATGGTGGAAAAAATAAAGGTCATATTACAGACACATTTCATTAATCCATTCATGCCGGATCTTGATAAAGATGCATTGCTCAATTTGGTTGTCAGGCTACCCATCTCAGGAGAATGTGCGCAACTGCTTACTCGAGCTTGAATCAAGAGGAAGGGAGCTAATGGCCGAATTTCAAGACAGAGTCTCGAAGGAATAATCCGAAACAGATTTTTTCAGCCCAATCAAGAGAGAGGCCCTCAAGACCTTCAAGAACTTAGAACTAGCCATTCGCCTTCCTATTTAGAAAAATCATTAAGTCCTAATAGTTTGCAATTTCCGATCATATAGAAAGTTAGAAAATTTGCTCCTAAAATCTTGCGCATTCGTTTCCTATTTAGGGCAAGTAATTTGCTGCAAACTCAGGTTCTAGAATCTTCAAGACCGTTTCCCTTTTCAAACAAATAATTATCACCTAATAATTCGTAATTTCCAAACATGTTTGTACACAACAAACTTTGTGCCTCAACTCTTACATGCTTAATTTCCTCCTATTTTCCCATTAAGAAGGATTTCATTTACTGTTGTGTAGTTTTCTTATTCCAACAAATGCAAGAAGGAAATTTTGAACCTAAAGCCACGCCTTACAGAATCATTTCTCATAAGAAGAAATTAACTCATTAGCATCTTATTATTTGCAATCTCCCAGCTTGCAGGTAATACGTGGATGAATTTGGAATTTTTCTGAGATCATGGGCAAAAGTACTTCTCATGCAGTAATGGTAACGCTACACCGTTCCTGTTACTGTGTGAGTGAGATTTCAACCCAAAAAGCAAAGAGTTTCTCGAATTCGAAAATTCCAGATCGAATTACAAAGTTCGTGCTGTTTCAGTCGCATGACTCATATGCGTCCCAGCATGTCCTAGTAAAGTCCCAAAGAAAGCCATGTCGCAAGTTGCAATCAAAATCGTAGCTTTCAATTTTTGTTTTGGAGCTATTCAATGTCTGGGACTCTTTTAAGGAAGATGGAATTGAATGTTATATCTTTGATCCAATAAAACGTGCATTTCAATACCATACCCTGCCGTTTTTGGCTTTGGTGCCAAAATATTTCTGCCACTTCTAAGGGTGTATGGTGTATCTTTCTCGATGAAGATTTGATTCATGAAACTTGGAGAGGAGGAAAATTAAAAATTTCAGTAGCAAGCAACTGTAAACTTTTGTGGTGAATAGACACTGTGTTTGCTTTGGTCAGTAATTCCTCGAAATTTGAACAGCTATTTCTGTATGCGATTCTCAAAGCTCACTCGTAGATATTGTTTATTTTCCTATCAACTGACCTATCATGGAACATCCAAAAATTGGACAATAGCTAATTTGAGAAATAACGAAAACGTTCATCATAACCCTCAGTTTTCTCGACATCCACATAGTTTGAAATACGTGCAAGTGCATGCAACTACTGTCCAGCCTTTTTACAAAGTATGTCTACATGATTTTTTTTAAATCAAGGTCATCAAGGTTCTTATCCATGTTACATCCGAATGCTTTTCTTCAACATATTCTGGTATTGTAGTTGCACCAATATGCACTGATACGCCAGTTTTTTTCTCTCCAAAAATCAAAAGATTACATTTGTCAGCATACAGCTTCGTACTATTATCAAGCAACCACTCCACTAAGAGAGCCTTTGAGCATCTGTTTCAAGGCTAGAAACTATATGTTCTAGTTCACGACCGCACACATAGATGGTCGTGCCATCGGCGTAATTGCAAATTTCAATCTCTTTCACCAAAAAAGAAAAGGTCGTTTATGAATACATTAAATAAGAGGGCCCCAACACAGAGCCTTGCGGTACGCCCTTAATTGATTCCTGCCAGGAACTGAATGACTCATTGACCTTAACTCGCTGTTTCCTATTTGAAAGATAATCAGGAACCAGTTTTAGGGCAGATCTACTGAAACCGGCTAGTATGAGTTTCTAATACCTGATAGCTTCTAATTTTGACTTATATAATTTGATCAAACGCACAGCCTGAGAGCAAACAATTCGCCATCGTGCTAGGCGATTTAAGGCTTGAAGAACAACATCAACAACCCAGAGGTGCACACTTGTGCACCTTCAGCGGTCCAGGTTCTAGCAAATCTATCTGGTTAGTATTTGAAGGATCATCCTGTCATATGACAGACCGAGATAGACTGGTTTGTCATGAATAACTCAAATATCATAATTAAAAGACGCTTTAATTAACATGGAACTTATAAATAGTTTTCATCTTTGGGGGTATCGTTAATATGGCTGGCTTTAAGCCACAATCCTTTATCGTGATTTCACGGTTATCATTAAATTTCAGACATCTTTATTTGAGTTTATTAAAATTTTCTTGATTATGCCTTGAAGTCTGTGCTCTTAGATGGACATAGAACTATGTTTGGTACGGATACAATACATTTATTTGGAGTAAACAAGAAAATATTTCACGTCGAATGTTTCGAAAATTTAGAATTGATTGCATGTTTGCTTTTGATCTTAAATGAAGTTACTAATGAACTGAAATTTGGCTGATATATAGAGCTGTCTTCGACGCAATCACGGTAGTTTCTGAGACACTTTTCTTTGTCGCTTGTTTCTTTGCCTGGATTGGATTGGAGTAGAAAATGTGAGTTAATATTTTTTATTTCGCTTTTTTAAAGGGGAACCAGGATATCTGAATCTGGTTATAGCCAATGTTCCGATAACTTCCAAAAGAATCGAAATGAATGCGAAGCATTATTTTTTGTAAAGAATCATAACTTATTATCATTGCCATCAGGACCGTCGAGAGGGGGTGGGCCTGCAAATAAAAGGTGTGTATTTTCTCTTGTTGTATTTGTCTTTCAGGAACGTTTTCAGGCCCGCGGGCCCATTGAGATTCTAAATAAAATCTAAAAGCAGCGTTTTACCAGTGCATAGGAGGGCGTGGCCCAAGGATAAATGGGCGTGGTCCAAAAATTTCCAGCGTCTTTGGCGCCGGGGCTCTCCTTCTCACCCTGACACTGGGGCCCGGCCCCTCTCTCGGCGGCCCTGCTAGCCACAGTTTCATGTCCGTTCTAAGATGATTCCACACTGTTGCACCTTTATAGATGAGAGGCATTTTAGCCATATGCAGATTTTTGCAAGAGAATTTCTGAATCGGTTCCAGTATTGCATACTTCTTGAACACTTGGGTCAGGTAAATGGGAAACAAATCATTGATAGATTTATAGACTATATTCAAAGTCTCCTTTTGTATAATGTCATTAACAGCGAGTCAAGCAAGTTTTAGTAGGCCCCAATTAGCTCTAACTTAGCTATATTTAACTTAGCCTACTTGAAATAGATAAATTTATTAATGATGACTGACAAACTGACTCTATGATGATGATGACCACGGGGAGCAATAACTTTGTCTACCCACGTGGCTATTTAGATAAAGAAAAAATCGAAAAAGACACGAAACTACAGGTAACTACAACAAAAATGAGAGAACGTTTACTTAAAAGGGACGAGGTGGTTAAATATGACTTGTTACCGAATTTTAGATTTCTAATCAAACGGACCAGTTTTATGGATAAAACAGAGAGTTAACAAGAATAAATCTTTATTGATACCATCGGGAAAATCTTTATCACCATACAATAAAATCTGCATTAGAAATTCGTTCGAAAGATTTGTATGTCCAAGTGGTCGTAATAAAGCAGAAACACCAGCGAGAAGATCTCTACGTGGTACTTCAAAAGAAGGGCAGAGCGACAAAAAGTGTTCCGTATCCTCAATGCCATCGTTGGTAGGGCACATTGGTTTTAAAGTATCCCTGAAATTGTGTTTGAATTTGTGAAAATTTAATTTACATGTCCATTTCACAATTTGTTAATATTGATGCATTTTATGCAAGATATTTCAACCTTTTTGTGACAAAATCTTTAGCAGGCTCGGCTAATCAAGCCAGAGTCTACTGTATCTTTTTTGAATGATTGATATTTTAGCCTGTTTTTTCACATGAATGCTGAAAGGTAGGATGAAGCTAGAAGGGTAAGCAGGTGTTAAGTAAACTATATGAAACCCAATCACAGCTGGCGTATATTGCATCAAGACCAACCGGGTTTAGTTATGTGGCGTCTCCTATATTAAGATGCAATTAATCCCTTAACGGCCGGCCAGCCCACCTAGTCGGACTGGTTTCTAAATATAGACTCACCCTTACATTGCTTGTTTTCTATTTCTAGCCGTTGTCAAAACGTTGTTGGATTCTAACAAGAACGAGCAGGTTGGAAGCTGCGATTCACAAAGTCGGAACTGCAGCCCCTGAAGCAAGATCATCGACGTATTCCATCTAAGCACCTGCAAATTGGTAAGTGATAAACGAAGCTATATACATTGTAACAAACAACAGACAAACAAAACAAGGCTAGACATTAATTTCGTTTGTTTCGTAGCAATTAAAACATTTATAATTTGTGGCGATAAAGCAGGAATCATCCTCGTAGTGTTCTGAAAAGTTTGTGAACATTTCAAACGCCGTGAAATCATTGGTGAACATCATTAAACATTTTGTGAATGCGACAAAATTTTTCTTTGGCAGTTTTTTACACGCACTTGCATTGCTCTTGAAAGTTAGTCGTTATGCTACAGGATTCTCCTACTGTTCTGAAAGGTTAGTGAACATTATGAACATCAATGTGAACAATGCTGAAACATCATTAAACATCTTGTAAAATCGACAAAGACAGTTTCCCACGAACTTGCATGATTCTTCAGCAGTAGAACTGTTCTTTGAATTGTTGAGAAATTGTGAAAGCTGTGAACATCACTGTGAAAACCTCGTTGAACATATTGTGAACGCGACAAATGATTTTCTTTGGTAGTCTCACATGAACTTGCATTATTCTTCCACTGTTCTGGAAAATTAGTGAACTTTTTGAACGCTGTGAACATCATTCTGAACAACGCTCAACATCTTGTGAACTCGCCGAATTTTCTTCTTAAGTAGATATCATATGTAGTGGCAATATATGCAAGGAGAATCATGTCTGAACATAGTCTGAACATTTGAAAAGTTGAAGAACGTTCATTATTTGCCTTTGCAGAACTGCAGATACTCAAAAAGCGAACGCGGTGAATATGGAGAACAGCACAGATACTTCAACGAACTTCGTGTTTGAAACAAAATGTTATTACTTCCATGAGAAATACACATACAGTGACAGTTTCGAATGGAATTTCATTTTCATTGGAATAACAAACATTCTTCTTGCAATTTTCACTGGAACACTCAATATAATAACATTGCTCGTTCTTTATAAGTCGAAACCTCTTCACACTCCTTCCAATGCATTTATATCTGGATTGGCATTTTGGGACACCTTCACAGGAGTGTTAACATTTCCGATGAACTCAGTATTGAATTTTTTATTCAGCCAAGCTAAAAGCTCATGTGGGTTACGACTGACTTTGAATTTCGTCGGGTATTTCTTTGGTCATTGCGGGCTACTTACGCTCGCTTTGATAGCGACAGATCGATATATCGCCGTACTTCACCCATATGAATACGAAATATATACATCGTCGCGTCGAAACATCCTATTCGCTTTAATAATTGCGTGGACGATTTCGCTTATATTTGTCGCTGGGAGCTTCTTTACGCCAAAATTCATGCTTTATACGATTTTCGTAACAATTACGCTGATTTTACTGCTATTATGGACGGTATATTCGCAAGGCAAGATTCTCAGAGTTACGAGGCAAATTTTACGAGAGATACGCCCAACTGCAAATGCGACCAAAGAAGAGGACAACTCAGCAGGCGATCTTCGCAGCAGCCATTATGCAAGTCACAGCAACAACAACAATAATGCGAATGACAATATAATAATCCGTAATATACCGACAGCAGAATCAACGAGAGCCGAGTTACGAGAAATAAAGCGAAAAGCGAGGGATAATTTGAAAGCAATTAAAGTTACGGTGTTAATCGTAGGTGCGCAATATGTGTGCTATCTGCCGCATGGGATAGTGGTCATCTTGTACCTAGTGATAACACCAACAACAACATTGCATATAGCTCATGGCTGGACGGGGACATTAGCACTGATGAATTCGACGTTGAATCCATTAATTTATTGCTGGCAGCTGAAAGGATTCATCCGAGCAGCAAAGGCATTTTTGAGGAGACGAGAAGAAGTAATTGAGGCGCATTTTAACACTGTCTCTGGGCCTTAAAAGATAATCACATTTGGTAACTTTTACTGTTGTAGTGTTGTATTAGACTTAACAACATTGCAATCGAGTGAACGTTAGCATTCATTTTGGAGCTATTTCCGTTTGAGAGACTTCAAATCTTAAAGGGGCTCCGTCGTCAAACAGTAAACAAATCCGTAAACTCGCACGTGTCACCAATTACCCATTGTTCATCCATTGTCTTCTGAAGTTTGTTTGGTGGCTTCACCCAAGCCACCAAAAAGTGACCGTTAAAAATCCACTTATATCCGAGCAATCGTAGAAGATATGAATGTTTGGTTTGTTCCTTAGTGAAGTACAATGATTAATGTCCAAACAGCAACTTTCATTTTGAAAAAAAATATGAAAATCCTGTGTGATATCACCTTTCAAAAAACTGCAAAAATCATCGTTTTGTTTACATTTTGACGACGGAGCCCCTTTAAGCTGATGAAAAACTAATTATAGGTTGTGCTTGATTGGTAATTCTAAACCTACCAAATTTTGAAAACAGTAGATTTTTATATTTCCCAATTAAATCATCAAAGCAGCTGTTTTTGGATTCCCCATGCCGAAAATGAAAACTTGCCAGCCAATCAAAATGAGAGTCTCTCTGAGGTTTTCCACGGGCAATGGGAAGATCCAATATTGGCCTATACCTTATTAGGTTTTGTCCGTTATGGCCTAATGCCCAAAAATCAAGCAACCTTCGCAACATACCTCCAGTCCTTTGCTGACGAAAGCATGCTTAGCATCAATTCAATATTAAAAGCACCATGTTTGTTCTTCTTCTGTGTTCGCCTGCTCTCGTATATTCAAAACAAAACTGTCAAATCACACTGCAAAGCGATCCAGCAACCCGCCATTGCTCCTTATAGGCCTAATTTTGAAATGCGGCTCGAGTTTTAGGCATTAGGTCATAACGGACAAAAACTAATAAGGTATGCCAATATTTGACCTTCCCGTTGCCCGTGGGTTATCCGAACCTTCTGCCCTTTGGAGCAGAATGTTCAGAAGGCCTTCGAAACGTAGCAAACCTAACGTTTTGAGAATTTCAGAGTCAACACAATTCCGAGCCTACTAAGTCTACCGTTTTCAGAACTGGTACCGATCAAACGCACCCAGAGTCTTTTCCTTGTACAAAAGGAAAATCGGTCATACGACTCTAGAATTACATTAGAATCCAGGAGTTTTGTAAGGTAAGTAGAACTTCTGAACAAAATTTTGTCCAAGCTAACTTTAAAAGCGTCTAAAAATACTTGGCTAAATCCATTTGCTCACGATATTTCTACTTGAAGCATTAAAGAGCAATTGCCACCCAGGGACCTTTGCGGGCATCCTGCATTTTCAGACTGTTTGAAAACTGAAATTGGCAAAAGCGAAAAATATGGGTCTGCACTGCAATAGCAAGGACAGATAATGTTACAATAGGATCTGCTACTTTTAGTTGACACCTAAGTACAAAGCGATCAGCATTTGCAGACAATGGGAATTATATGCCTGGTTGGTCAAGTTATAGAGAAAAACAAAGCAAGCCGCAGAAGTTGCTCTGAAACCTAGGTAACTAGCTGGCTCGTTGTGCGTTCCAGAAATGGTGTTAAAGAGCACATGAGCATATATCTGAAGAAGAAGGATATATCTGGAGTTCAGCCTCAGGCATTTTATTTGTTTGGTTTAGAAACGGATTGATAAGCGATTCGATTCTCCTATTTTTTGGGTGCAAGTAAATAAAATGCTTACTGCTCAGCCTCTGGACCAAACAAATAAAATGCCCGAGGCAGAAATTTAGATATATTCTTCTTCTTCAGATGTTTGCTCATGTTTGCTCCTAAAAACTATTTTCTGGAATGCACAACGAGCCAGCTAGCTACCTAGGTTTCAGAGCAACTTCTGCGGCTTGCTTTGTTTCTGTCTATAACTTGACCAACCAGGCATATACTGCTCTTTGTCTGCAATCGCGAATCGCTTTGTATTTAGGTGTCAACCAAAAGAACCGGATCCTATTGTAACATTATCTGTCCTTGTTCACTGCAATAGTTAAATTAACTTGAATTAAATTAAAGATTTGATCAATGTGAGGGGCAAACATGGAAATTTTGTCAAAAACTTTTTGTCCAAAGTTTTCTGTCCGAAACGTTTCCATCCAAACATTTTGGATGTTAAATTTTGGGACGTGCTCAAACGGACAAACATTTTGCCTGGCAAGTAGATCTCAACATTTTGGCAAATACAGTAAAAAGAAATGTATATATGATAAAAGCAAGCTTACAAGTAGAGCTTCTAGCAGATCTTAAATCAAACTTTAGTGAATATAAGTGTATAATAGAGATTAAACGAACTTAATAACTTTACACTTCTTTCATCTAAACGTTAATAACAAAGATTCTACACGAGTTAAATTTAATTACACACAAGTACCGCGTGCGACAGAAAGCAAAAGAGTTTAACTAGACTGGTCATAACAAAGTAGTTATTGGAATTACTTTTACTGAAATTTTCTTGAGTTTTAATTAGTTTGTTCTAAATAACTTTTTTCAAAGAGAATTGACATGATTAAAAGCTGGCGGGAGCAAAGTTTGAAATATACCCTATTGCAGCATAGCTTCCAAATTTTTAACTCTGCGTAAAAAGGTGGGTGTAAAATTCTGTGATCTATTTCTTCTGACTTAGTGGCTTGAAACAAACTTTAGTTACTTATCTTTAATTCTACCGTTGGACTTTTCAGAAATTTTCAATATTTTTCGAAATTTCAGCGTATGTTACATTTTAACTCATTTGAGGGTGTGACGTCATCAAATTTCTAAATCATAAACCACAAACGTGATAGACTTTTGCTTGAAGCCATATTGTAGACATCCATAAACTATGGTTTTCTTCGAAAAAATGTTATGTTGTTTCAAACAGTTTAGAAATTACGATGGTTTTAAGCTTTTTTAATGTTTCTAAAAATTCTTGAAAAAGTAGAAAAACACTCTAATTCTGAAAGTATTGGAGATTTCAGAAAAGTCCAACGGTAGAATTATAGTGAAATAGCTGAAGTTTCTTTGAAGTCATTCAGTTCAAAGAAATAAGAAACTGAATTTTACACCAGTCTTTTTAAAGATTTGGAACCCATGCTCCCTATTTTTCTGTTGGTAACTTTAACACGTGCTGTTTCATTGCGTAGCTGAAGAAAGAAAAGGTGCATACAGGCGTCTTTTTTATAGCGGCCACTCGACTAAGCTATGTCTTCTCCCTTTAAAAACGTTTTAAGCGTTTGAAAAGACAGCAAATTTTGAATTGTTTCAATTATTGGACTTTTCTTGGATTGTAATAAGTTGTCAAAGGTCTAAGGTCTTCGTCTGCCAAGACTAGGCCGACAATCGTAACATAAAACAATGTTCCGTTTTCATTGCTTTCGAGTGTTCAAATACGCAAAATCACTCATGGAAAACTCTTCAATTCGCGGATAATTTTGCGTGCAACTGAAGCCTGTCTCAAATTAGATGTCACGTGAAATTTGCGATAACGCAAAATCACTCAAAGAAAACTCTTCAATTGGTTTAATTCGCGAATATTTTGGCCTGACATCTAATTGGAAACGGACTATAATTTGAAACAGATTTTAATTTACGTTGACAGCATCCCACATTATCTTTGTCTCTTTTTTCGCCTTTGCAGTGTCTGTATAATTAAGACAGTCGATATTCCAGAAGGCTAATCCACGCAGGCCTAAATCTTTGATACCATGCGTGTATTTTTTAGTCAAACTTTGCGGGTCATCGTACCAAATTTGATGCATTGTGCCATCTGATTCTTTGTAGTTGAAAAACGGCGACTGGCTCTCCTTGTCAAATTGTCGACCACCGATCGCTTTTGGCAGATATTTCGACATTATGTCCGAGTAACAATATTGTCTTCCTGCCGCATCACTGCAATTGACTCCGCGGAAAGGGACTTTTTTCATTTCACAAATGCCTTTGTTGAATTTTATGCAAGGGTAGTTGTATCCATACCAAGGAAGACCAAGGACTAATTTTGTTTGGTTTGATTCCAAGCTGCTGAAATTTTTTTATCCCTGTGAAAAAGAAAAGAATATTTTCAGAAAATTTCAGGAAAATCAATTTGGAAACAGATAGATATGAAACTTCAAAAGAATGGGAAAAATCTTCAACAGGATTTGAGAATTAAGAAGTGGTTTAGTTATAATCTGTTGCAAGGAAAATATTCAGTGCTTGCACAAAATCCCCCTCCTGTCACCATGTTGCGTCTAGTGTTTCAAACCCAGTATGAGCTCGGAAAGATGAAAAGCATTTTAGGCCAAAATAAGGGTAGATTTTTTAATACAATAGCAACAGTTGCGTTTGATTGACACCTGAATTCAAAGCGATTAGCTACTGCAGACAAAGGAAATTCTCTCAACCAGTAATTCAAAACAAACAAAGCCGCACAATTTTCCCCGAAACCAGTAGGGCAAACCCCTCCTTGTGCAAGCGAAAGGTGGTTTTTAAGAGAAGTTATGTGCTTGTAACTAAAGAAGAAGGGTAAATCTAAAGTTCTGTCGCTTAGATTATGTTTATTTGATTTAGGAGCTGTTTTGTAATCGTTTCATTTAAGCCCTAAATACGCGAGAATTACATGCCTCCTGCTCGGCTTCTGAATCAAATAAACAAAATCCGCCAGACAGAACTTTAGATTTACCCTTCTTCTCTTGTTATAAGCATATAACTTCTATTAAAAACCACCTTTCGCTTGCACAAGGAGAGAGTTTGCCCTACTGGTTTCGGGGAAAATTGTGCGGCTTTGTTTGTTTTGAATTACTGGTTGAGAGAATTTCCTTTGTCTGCAGTCGCTAATCGCTTTGAATTCAGGTGTCAATCAAACGCAACTGTTGCTATTGTATTAAAAAATCTGCCCTTGTTCAGTAGGCCATGTTATATAAATTCCAAAACTGTAACGTGCCAATCATGAAAGCTTAGTGTTACCATTGTTCGCATAGAACCACATTTTAAGATCCATACCTTCAAACGTAGTGGTGATAGCAGAATTTGGTCCAGCAATGCATGGGCCATATATCTGACTTCTCTCGTCATATGACATCACTATGACGAAATCTGTCACTTCAGCTAAATGACTGTAGTCATAGCAACGTGAATCAATGCAGTCTGGTGACCATGCCACATCAAAAGTCACCTGTAAGTAAAGGTCAGAAGAGCATAGGTTCCAAATCTTTAAAAAAGCTGGTGTAAAATTGAATGACCTATTTCTTTGAACTGAATGACTTCAAAGAAACTTTAGCTATTTCTCTAAAATTCTACCGTTGGAATTTTCTGAAATCTTTAATATTTTCAGAATTAGAATGCTTTTCAAGAATTCAAGAAAAATTTTCAAAAAAACTTAAAACCATCGTAATTTCTAAACTGTTTGACGTAACATGACATAACTTCGAAGAACACCATAGTTTATGAATGCCTACAATATGGTATCTAGCAAAAGTCTGTCACCCTTCTGGTTTATGATTTAGAAATTTGATGACGTCACATCCTCAAATGAGTTGAAATGTAAGATACGCTGTAATTTCGAAAAATATTCAAACTTTCTGGAGAATCCAACGGTAGAATTATAGATAAGTATCTAAAGTTTCTTTCAAGTCATTAAAACAGAAGAAATAGGTCATTGAATTTTACACCGACCTTTTTAAGCTGAGAAAAAGATTTGTAACCTATGCTGGTCAGAAGATGTTATTCAAATTCATGGGATCCAAGTGGAAAGTTTTGGAAAATACATTCTACGGGTTACAAAGATGTTTAAACAGGCATTTTAATTGATTGATTTTGATTGAAATAATGAGAACAATTTACTGAGCATTTCTACTTGACTTTAGTTGAAGTAAATCATTAGTAAAGGACCAGATGTGTAAGAAGCCGAGCAGTGGCATAACGAACGATGGTTTGGGTTAGAGGAAAACTCCTAAGGGCGCCCTTATTGCAGCAAAGCACTACTTTGCATTTAGAGAGAGAAAACGGTGAATTGATTTGCAAAAAAATGCCTTAGGGCCTTCTCCGAAGGGGGGCCAAGATTTCCACTGGATTAGTCTGTTCATTGTGCCAGAAGTTAGCCAATCGATTCGGAAGGCCCCTAGCCTTCTTCAAAGTTTTTTGCTTACAACTTGGAAGTCTTTCATGATAGCTTCCTGTACAAAAATACAAGGCTAAACTGGGCCTATGTACAAGTTTTAGCCTTGTAACGGAGATTATGACCTTGTTACGACCTTCTCCTAATTTTTGAAGAAAATTACGAGGCTATTAGTAGGTTAGTACGATTCCAAGTTAAAACCTGTCTAACACAAGGTTTCCACAAGGCTAAGATCAACCTTGTGCCAGCCTAGGTTAAATTCATTAGCATTTTTCGAGCCATTTACAAGGATACAGTACAGCAAGGCTTTTCTAGGCTAGAACGAAGTTACATTACAAGGCCTTTAATACAAGGCTTGTACATGGCTATTACATACTTGGCCTTGTATTTTCGTACAGGATTTAATTATCATTATACATGTTGAATAGCAGATTAGATTGAATCAAAAACAAAGTTATAATTTTCTTCATCTTACCTACCTGTGAGCCAGGAATCTCAGCATGGAACGTTTCAGTTATTTCTTTGGAGAAAGTTGTTAATGATTTTTCTTCCTTGGAACCTTTCTTGACAGCCTGCTCAATATCAATATTAACTCCATCTGCAAAAAGTGATTTAGCTTTCGTTGTTGCATTTGTGATCAGTTCTTTTCTGAATGCTTTATCTGGTAGCTTGTCCACTGGGAAATCTATCTTCAGGGTAAGTCTCACTTTCTGCAATGTACAATAAATCACAGGTAACAGGGGAAAATTAGTATAAAAGTAACAATTACCTCTCTTTTTACTTTAGTGTTTGCCAAATTAGCCAATTTTGCCTAGATTAGATTAGGCCAACCATGACAATGTTTGTGATACAAACAGTTCTGGTTATTGTTTCACAAAATATTGTCGTGGTTGGCATAATCTAATCTAGACAAAATTGGCTAATTTGGCAAACACTAAAATAAAAAGAGAGGTACTTGCTACTTTTATCCTAAGTTTTCCCTGCTACCTGTGATTAAATATGACTGATTAGTTTCTGTAATATAAGAACTGCAGGGGGCATTTCACTCAGTTTACCGCTAAGCAAAATAGTTCTTTAATACTTCTGCAGCCACTATTTGCTACATACCTGTTGCAGTTTGCGCTAACAGAGCTTCATAGACCATTTTATTGCTCAATTAAACAAACAAACAGACTAACAGGTCTCAAAACTTTGTGTTTCATCTTTCAAGCGAATTGTGATCATTGTCCTCCCGGGGTATCTCGCACCCCTTAAAACCAGTGTATTATTGAATATAAATAAAGATAATTCTATGATGGTAGAGCTCCTTGCAGGTCCGTGCTTTCATACCGTGCTTTCAATTGTTATTTTGTTGTTGTATCTACTAGCCCCACCACTTGAGCGTCACGACAAGACGTTGCGGACTCGATTAGAGGTCTCTTAGCACCTGAATTCTAACCTTCTCATGTGCAAAACACAATAACTCTTCATCCCATTTCCCAAACAATGAAACTGTCGTCAATTTATTCCAATCCCAATGCTTCCAGTTCTCAGTTTGCGTTGAAAATCCATACACTTCTTGTCTAGGCCCAACTTTCAGAGCAGCACAGAGGTCCTTGTTCTTGCAAATGCACGGAGGATCATCACCTTCAGCACTGTAACCACAATTAGTAAAGGCAATCAGAAAAGCAAACAGTTTAATTAAATGGCGGAAAATCATGATAGTCCTGAAATATTTCACCGTCTTATTTTGAACAGGTGGTATCATGTATCCGAACTCCAAAGTCATTCTGTGCTTGGAATCAGCTGATCTGGAGACTCTTTTGCATTAGCCTCGTTACCACAGTGCAGAAAAATTGGCGCGAAGATCAAGCAAGACGCAAAGCAAGCAAAGCAAGATGAAAGTAGCACACGACAATTTGATTTGAAAGGCGAGATGCTGAAAGTCAATCGTTGCAAAGGTATTTGATTTACTGCATTGTTTCTCTTGTCAACAAACGCTTTATAGATGATGTCGCGAAAAATAAATGGCCACCTAATTTGCCAGAATTCCTTGCTGTCAGAAGTGCACGAGACGTTGGTTGTTAGGAAGCCAACAGGATTATTGTCCTGTATTTCCTTTCAAAATGTGTACATGACATCTAGTTCTTACGTTTTTGCCATGCAAGAGCTAAGGATAAAATCCACACGAGTGGGGAGCATCGTTGAAGCCTCCAATAGTTGGGGCAGAATCACTTTTGAAAAGTAGTAGAGTTATTACAGTTAATTTTAGCAATACCCACATAACCCCCACTCCTCTCTTGGGCATACTATGAGCCAGTTATAGAAATAGAAGGAGCCACTAGGGTGGATGCTACTAGTGAGTGATATTTTTAGGAAACAACTTGTAGACTAAACAATGGGGGATTTATGACAGGCCCGATACCAGCCTGAATTCTTAGGGGGGCAAAGAACCAAAAGTTTCCGACGCTCTAAAATCAACAACAACAACCCTCAATTTCAGGAACATACGTTAAAACATGCACCAAAGGACTGATGTGCTCCTTTAATGACTAGATTTTGGAATTATTTTGTAGTTTCAACGTTGCAGCCTTCAAAATTGGTCAATATGAAGGAAAAAATGCTGTAGATTCAAAATCCATGTCAAATTTTATCCTCCAAAGACAATAAATTCATGTTCTATGCATCATTGTCCCAGTAAAGTCTTCTAAATGTGGGCCTGTAACAACAACAAAAATCCGACAGGTGGAGTAAAATTTCCGACAAATGGCCTTCTCCCCCAGCCCCCCACTGGCTTCGGCCTTGATTTATGACCATGCCCTCTTCTGGATTAGCTACTGCACACATAAGTTTGCATGCTTTGACTTCAGGCACACCCTTCACTAAGTAAAGAATTGTTATAAATCAAAGCAAACTCATATTTAGATAAAACAGTTGAGCTTGCTTTTGCGCACTTGAAATATGCAAAGTTCACCATCAAACTTTAAATTATGCACACAGCAAATTTTCGATCCTGGAATCTGGGCATCAGATCAAATCTTTCCAAAATTTTGCCATGCAGAGATACTGGGGGGGGGGGGTGAACCCTGCTCCCATTTGTTAAAAGGTACTTACACAAAAACTCCAACATCTAGAGAAAGGAACTGCAGTTTTATAATCAGTCAATCATTTATGAAAAAGAGTTTTCTAAAGTCCTCTATCTACAACAAAAATGAGGACAGATAATTTTACAATAGGATCTGCTACTTTTGATTGAGACCTAAGTACAAAGCGATTAGCGATTGTAGACAAAGAAAATTCAATGCCTGATCGGTCAACTTATAATCAAGCCGCAAAAGTTGCTCTGAAACCCAGGTAGCTAGCTGGCTCGTTGTGCATTCCAAAATAGGTTAAAGAGCAAACATCAGCAAATATTGAAAGAAGAAAGATATATCTAAACCTCTACCTCGGGCATTTTATTTGTTTGGTTCAGAAGCTGAGCAGCAAGTGTTTTAATCACACCCAAAAAATAGGAGAATTGAATCGCCCGTCAATCCGCTTCTGAACCAGAAAAATGAAATGCCTGAGGCAGAAGTTTAGATAGCCTTCTTCTATGGATTTATGCTCATGTTAGCTCTAAGAAACCATTTCTAGAATGCACAATGAGTGAGCTAGCTACTTGGGTTTAAGAGCAATTCTTAGGGCTTGCATTGCTTTTGTATATTACTTGACCAACCAGGCATAGAATTCCCTTTGTCTGCAATCGCTGATCGCTTTGTACTTAGGTGTCAACAAAAAGTAGCGGATGCTATTGTAACATTATCTGTCCTTGTTCTACTACAGTACTTTAATCATCCATACCAAGTGCAGTATTATCAATGTACCAAACAACAGAACCATTTATTGGCTTTACTTTCTGGATGGGAAGCTTGGGGTGCTCTACATTTTCTTGCAAAAATTTCACAATTCCTCTCTTCTTTTCTCCTGTTGCTATCACTGATATAATCTTTGCAGAATTGATTAACTTCAGAGTCATTGACATCCTCCTTGGAATACCCCCTTCTGGGCCACTTTCACTGACCACCACAAGTTCTGAAGATGTTAGCGATTTGTCATCCTTTGGGAATAGAGAAGCAACGTGCCCATCTTGCCCCACACCCAAGATAATCATATCAAATTTTGTTGATGGTATCCAATCTTTTATTTCCTGTGCATAATTTTCTGCAGCTTGTTGCTTGCAAAGTTTGTCACCATGACCCACAGGCATTTTGTGGATGTTTTGATATCCTAGCTGCAAGCAGTTGAGCAGATTATCAGTCAATAACTTGAAGTTGGATTTTGTATCATTCAGAGGAACACATCTTTCATCTAAGACCCACACATTTAGAAATCTTGTTGAGAATTTATTTCTTTGCTTGCAAAGTCTTTTAAGGAGTGGCAAAATACTGCTGCCTCCAGGGAAAGCAACATGGTATATTTCATTTCTGTCACCTGCTTTATTTATGTTGTTGATGACAGTAGATGACAGACTTTTGATGACATTTTCCACTGAGCCAGAAACCAGATCATTACCAAGTAATCTATTTTCATTCAATGTAGAAAACTTTATTGTCCCATCAGGCAGAAAATCATTGTGTGATTCACCTTCATTTATTTGAACACCACCTTTTGTTCTCATTTCATTTTCACTTTGATGATAACTAAAGTCAAGTTCTTCATAATCATTTTTATCATATATCTTGAGCAAAACCTTTCCATTCTTTATAGCACTTTGAACAGGATCCCAAATCCTCCAAGTCTCAAGCAATGAATCTATGTCAACAAAATAAGTTTTATCCCCCTTGTAAAGTTTCTGTATTAAAAATGTATATGCATCAATATTTTTGATGGGTTTTAAAAGCCTTGTTCCATCTTCAGTGTGGCTTTCAATCCAATCCGTTGAGAACTTGAATTTTGCTTCCTTCAGACTTGGGGATATTTCTAAGGCAGGACCATTGTGCATTGAACTGTAGATATAAAATTTGATGTATGGTTTCTTTGTTTCTTTTTGCCCAGATCTTTCTGTTTCAGAAACTTTGAAATCAATTTTAGACTTGAAATTGATTTTCACAAATCCTGATTTTTCATTCAATAGTTTACCAGTCATGAGGAAAAATGGTACTCTTTGCCACTCTTTTGAATTGTATGTCAATTTCATTGCAGCAAAAGTTGGTGTACGACTAGGCTGGAAACTTTCTGCGCTATCCTTGGTTTTTGGATTTCTTTCTTCCTGATAATGCTTATTGTAATCAGCATACTGCCCAGCAACTATTTCTCCAAGATCTGGAAAAACTGTCTGTTTCAATGCATTCATTTTTGCTTTGATAAAATCCTCGTTGGTAGCATTATCATTGATATCCATAACTAGCCTTGCAAATATTTCAGTAAGGTGATTTTGAATCACATCTAAAATCACTCCATATTCATCATAAAATTCAGTTCTACCTTTGCAATCATTTTCTTCTTTCATGACAATCTCGACACTTTCAATGCCCCTGTCGTTCCAAAATGATTTCAAAACCTCTTTATTGTTGGCTCTAAATTTCACAATTTCATCAACTGTTTGCTTCCCAAGATAATGATCAACTCTGTAAACCTCTTTTTCTGTGAAGTATTGCATTATTTCTTGGTGAAGGCTTTCTGATGATTTCTGATCTTGTCCAAAAGGCTTTTCAAACACAATCCTGATTTCAGTTGATTCGTTTTCTGGCCTTAGATACTGATGAACAAATTTCATGATTCCTGAATATGCAAATGGTGGAACTGATAGATAAAAAATACGTAAATTCTCTGTAACACCATGGTTATATATTCCAGACTTAATTTCCTGCGATAAAGTTTCATAATCTTCCTCTGTCTTTGTTCTGTGATACGAAGTAGCTTTTCTGAATTTTGGAATCTCTTTTGCACAGTCTTCATTAATTGCTTTTGATTTACACAACCTTGTTTCGAAAATCTCTGAAAGTTTCTGGTTTCCAATGCTTTTGTCTTTCCTCCCAGTTGCGTGTATTCTCAAATATTTTTCTTGATTTTTTAAGTTATCTTGTGAAAGGAACAAGTTGTAAAATCCTGGCCAAAGATACCGCGTTGAAAGGTCACCGAGGGAGCCGAAGAGTATTATCGTTGTTCTCTGAGAATTTTTAGGCCTAGCAATTACTGCATCTTTATCTTGGCCTATCTCTGTTTCTTCCGCTCCAGTAGTGGCAACAACGTAAAATAAAATGAGAAAAAATGTGGAAAAGTAAGCTGCATTGAAGAGACTCATCTCTCTGATCTGATTTTCGAGTTTAGTGCCTTTTCGAGTACTATTTCTCTTCATCTCTGTGCTTTTTTGCTTCTGCCATTTTCTAAACTTCGTGTAAAGAACAGCAACAACAACCTTAGATTGTATTTGACCTGACATCATACAATCTATCCTCTGCGAGGTTACGGACCACGGAACCACGGATCACGGGCTGCGGAACTAATAAAGAAAAAGCAAGAAATTTCACGGGGACTCAAAAGTTTCGACATTTTTGCCAATATTGTCCGATATTTTCTGGAAATTTGTCGGAAATTTCAAAATTTTGTTTCGAAAATATGTCGTCCGAAACCAAAATAACATGAATTTTGTATTTGACTTTTGAAGAAAATCCATCTCACAACATTATAAAACAACACTATACAAGATATTGTTTGGTCCTTATGAATGGCCAGCGCAGCTTTTGTGTTTTGTTCCACACTGTTATCTCTTTGGATTGGGCAGATAAATACTTACATGTCCCGTTTTATTTCTCCTTCCTGGTGACTTTGGCTGTAGCATCTGATTTCAATCATTCATTTCCAACTTTAGTACATGACAAATCGTTTACATTTGACAAAATCGTTCTGGTATATAAAGAAACATGTTAGTCATAATAATCACTCAAAGTGATTAAGATAGGAATCAACGTAATAAGTCTAATAATCACTCTTGTTTTTATAGCTAGCATTTCATCTCGCACAGCATTTTAAAGTAAAGAAGTTCAGGAGTATGGAAGAATCGTTTTCTCCATTTTATTGAAAGAAATGTTCTGTTAACTTCTTCATGACGCAGTCTTTCGCAGTCTTTCTCCATAAACCCCTCAGTTAAATAGCGAAACTGACTACGACGATTACAGTAAGTCTAGAACGATATCGTATTGAGGCCATAAGATGAACTGCATCAATAAATGCAACAAATTTGATACAACAAAATCGATAATGGCCCTGGGCTATCAATCCAATACACTCATATTTTTATGAGAAACTGCTTATAAGGTGATATGGTAAAGTGCGAGTTGCGAGTTGCAGTTGCGAGTTGCGAGTTACACTTATTTTGCGAGTTGCGAGTTGCGAGTTGCATTTATTATGCGAGTTACGAGTTGCGAGTTGAACTTAACTTGCGAGTTGCAAACTCAAAAGTGCGAGTTGCGAACTCAAAAGTGCGAGTTGCAAACTCAAAAGTGCGAGTTGCAAACTCAAAAGTGCGAGTTGAAACTAAAATTACGAGTTGTCTGTTTTCTTTTGAATTGATGCATTTTTCGCCAAATAAAACTGTTTTTGAAGCTGCAGTTGAATTTGGAACTGTTTTAAGGATTTCCCTTTGTAACCAAGCGTTTTTAGGCCGTTGTAATTTTCTTTATAAGTAGCAAATTATAAGAAGCTACGGGGGCCTTACAATTTGCAGCTTTCATTCCCCTCTAGTTGTTCACGAATGTCACTGTATGCAGTACATTGGGGACTTGCCTTAGTTGTCATGATCTGACTTTTTTCCTTTTATAAGAAACTTGGATAAGCCCATAGAAGTAAAAGTTTCTTAATTTCACATGAAATAAAGAGATAAAACTTGCTACGGCTGCCCAATTAATTATTCTTTGTTCAAATAATGTCTGAAACGCGTCTCATCAACAAAGGCTGCATAAATTAAGTTCCAAAACTCTGGAACTGTAGTCGCAAGCTTTTGCTCATTGTTTCGTAGACCCTTTCTTTTTTTGAAATAATGGGTTTACGCGTAGGCTATAGAAGCGATGGGAGGTCAATTCGAAGTTAAGAAACTTTTCAATCTTTAAGAAACTTTTCAATCAATGCAGCCTATATTACCAACTCAAGAAATACCAAAGAGAATAATTTCTCTTCTCTTAGGCCTAATTAACCGAGCTCAAAGCAAATCATTTGAATAACAAAACAGTTTTTTATACTCCCCTGATCCTGACAAAGGCTCTCCAAAAAATGACGCTGTTTTAGCTGCAAAAGATGGAAAATCTGAGGTTTTTTTACCGAACTCGCAACTCGCATTTTAAATGTACCAACTCGCACTTTTCACTATTAACTCGCAACTCGCAACTCGCAGAAAGCACCAACTCGCAACTCGCAACTCGTAACTCGCAACTCGCACTTTACCAATCCACTATAAGAAACGGTAGGCTCAATTTTTCTAAAGTTAAGAAACAACCCTACCTGAATTGAAAAAGCTAAGAAACGTTTGTAATTTACAAATTTCATTTTCCTATCGCACTCAAAATGTTTTGACAGTGTACAGTTATAGCAACTGCTTGGACATTATTTTGAGTGCGAATCATGTTATTTATTCGTTTTGAGATCTTACTAAGTAATTTGGGAGCCCTTTGGACAAAACAAAATTAACTCTACACTTCTGGCATTAAAAATATGAGAAACACCTGAGAAACTTTTGGTAGCAAAATGCCCCAAAAATTTAAGAAACTGTCTACCAGCCCAGCCCCGGACCTTAGTTTCTCATAAAAAATGAGTGTATGTCATTTCATTTCATTTCATTTTATAATATTTATACAGGGTAAGTATTCAACGTATAATACAAAAATTGATTTACAAACTGCCCTGTTAAAAGAAAGAAAAAAAGCAACTTACAATATCAAGATAAAAACTAATATATAGGTATCAAAAGTCAAAAGGAAAGGTGTGATTATGTACAGGATCTGGCATTTTTCAATGACGATTTGAATTGTGAGAAAGTACTGGCCATCTTATTTTCTCTTTTTAATTTGTTCCAAAGTTTGGCCCCTCTATATGAGAAGCAGTTTGTAGAGTTAATTTGAGAAGCATGTGATATTTTACAATTGTAAAAAGGTTTTTGTACAAGTTTGATGTGACCACTGACCAGTGCAAGACGAAAATATCCCAAATTCAAAATAGGATTTTTAAGCCTACAGCAGCATGAAAGCGTGAACAGCCTCCATATATTTTACAGAGTATTTTACCGTCGGCTTCAGGCTGCAAAGAAAATATCCTTTCCATTCCAAACATTCTTCAATCAACCTCCATGGAGCTTCATTCAAATCTGCAGTCAAAAACAATTTTTCTATGACGAATGAAATTGCTCGGAATTGCTCAAGGCAAGCTTACCCATATCAGACACGATATAAAACCATAAAAGCATCAATCTTTTATGGGAAAACTATAATGATCACGAAAATACTATTTTGTTTGACAATCCGACAAGCGACGTCTAGCGCGTATATTTTGGTTAATTCTCAAAAAGTGCACAGCAACAAAATTGAATAAATTTTCGTCAAATTTCACCAAAACTTTTGCTGACAATTGTTCTGAAGTTGAAATTAGACAAAATATGACAAACTATTTTTTCAAATTTCACTAGAGATATATTTCAAGCAAAATTATTTTGCAGAACCTCATAGAATTTAAATGGAATATGTAGACATGTAACTATTTCGAGAGGCCGCTGCTATAATAAATACGCACCTATAGTATTTTTTTAGCTACGCAATGAAACTGCATGTGTCCAAGGTTATCAAAAGCTATATCTTTAACTTGGTTCAGGGCAGCGGCGTGGCCAGGGTAATTTAAGTGGGGGGAATCCAAACGAGGGGGTCTGGGGGCGAAGCCCCAAGGGAAAATTTTTGGGGCCACGCCCTTTACTGTGGCTTAGAATGCATCTCCCAATATCATCCTTGCCAGTGCTAAAATGGAAGATTTGACATTTCTCAAAAACTTCTTACCCAACCTATACCCAGCTATTTTCTCCTCGGTTTTAGAGGAATCTCGAGGACCATCTTTCGACAAAAGTGGGGGGGGGGGCAATTGACCCCCCCATACCCCCCCCCCGTGGCCACGCCACTGGTTCAGGGCAGCTTTTAACCATGTCAGTTCCCTTTATGAAACACATTTTTATGTTTTAGTTAGCTTTTTGAATCTTTGAATCTGCATGACGCCCTCTTTGCCGCACCGGGCAAGCACAGCCTCTTTCGAGACAGTGCGAGGCTCTCCTACAATAGTTTTTTTCTTTTTTTCCTAGTTAGTAGTCTTTTCTGTTCTCTTTTCTATATATTTGTTACGGAAGCCCACAGGGGCCAACCAAACTTTATTTCCAGGGTACTCTATTTGTTGATGAATTCGGTTATTTTCTTTAGTTCTGCTGTCTTTCCATTTATTTCTTGTCATAAGCTTCTCCGCTTTCAAATGTCAATTCTTTCAGGTCTTCGTGCATTTGGACACCCTGTAAAGATGCGTGGAATAGTTTTTGGAACTGGTACAAATTTTGAGAGCTCCCACGGAGCAACCTGCTCAAACAAATCTCGTCTTTTGTAGATCTGCATACAGGATTGTAAAAGCCATCCCCCGTTTTTAATCCTCATCTAATATTACATTGTGTTTGTTATCATTGATTTATTCATCTACGGAGTTCTTTTATCTCGTATCCATGGCGGCACCCAGCAACGTCTTTTCTTTTGTAAACCAACAGGAATGAGTGCTGTAGGGTTACAGCACGTCTTTCACTTTCCATTATTTCAAAAGTCTCTTGCTTTGACACGAACGTAACCTTTGAGTTATGTCGACATAATATAGGTTAGCATCATCCTAGTTTATATGCACATGATATGGGTTATCCTAGACTTGCCCCAAATCTATTTCGTCAACTGTAATAAATAATTCTATATCTAAAAGTATACTACGAAACATAAACCTATATCATATCATATGAGGTACAAATATTCTCGGAATAACGAATTTTCAAACGCTTCTGATAGATTTTGAAATCTCGTATGTCACAGACATGACAGGAGGTTTAGGTCTCGCCTTGCGATACCTAGACTTGCCCCAAGTCTATCTCTTCCGTCTGTCTACCGTTCCCTTTTTACGGTAGTTCCTGGATCCGCTATTTCATGGATCTGCCATTCCAATATTCCGTCAAGAGAGCTCGAGAGTACTGTACAGGGAACTGTAGACGGACGGAATAGATAGACTTGGGGCAAGTCTATGCGATACCCTGAGTACCAGAGCCTCATTTTTCTCCATAAGTCTCCTTTTCTTTCCTCTTTTTCTTTTTTTTTCTTGAGACTCTGGTACCCAGGGTATCCTTGCGATATATCAAACATATTCCAAAGTGATTATCTCTTTTTCAGAATCGAAACTGGTGACTTTGCTGCTGATAAAAATTCTGCACTAAATACTTTTGTTTTTAATCTCCTAATCACGATTTTTCTCGCCGAAAATGTACGATCAAAGTGTCAGATAAGAAACGTATTTTGAGAGATATGTCCTATCGCCCAGGGCGCTTATCAATATATGTTAACTTAGCATTTATCACGATAACACAAGTGCAAGGTATAAAAAATTAACAGAAGTAATCTTAGCTGCGAAATGCTGCGAAGATAGATCCTCTATGAATCATAATTATATAGATTTAGATTTTCAGAGATTTTCAAAGATTTTGAATTTTTGCAACATTTTTGAGGATTTGAACCATTTTTGATATTTGAAGGAATTGCCGAATGATTTTTATGAGAATTTGTACCATTTGTTGGGGAGGCCAAAACAGACTTTGTAAGACAATAGCAGGGGCGGATCCAGGGAGGTGCAACGGGTGCGCAAGCACCTGTCAGAGTTGCAAGGAAATCATTTGATTTTGGGAAAGGCAAGATTCCAACAATCTTCTGTTGTGAAGTATTAGTTAAAATATTACTTGTTAAAATCGTTGAATGATAAATTTTCATGAAATCACCGTATTCTCATTTCTCAGCCCGCCCCCCCCCCCACCCCTCGAGCCCCATTCATTGATGGTAAATTTATCGTAGGGCATCCTCCTGCAGCTTTGATCATCGCAAATAAAAAGTCTTTATTCATAAGGGGAATCTCCGCGTTTCCATTCCCAAATCCTCTTGCGGAGGCAGGCACAGTGCAACTCGCGTAAGGAAGGCGCCTTGGTGCAAACCAATCAGAGAGCTGCATGAGGGTTGCTTGAAATTGGCGGGAGCACCCGTAGTTTGAAACTGAGGGGTGCAAGCCAATCGGAAAGAACCTTGAGGGGTGCAAGCCAATAGGAGAACGTCTGATAGAAATGACTAGACCATTAGCCAATCACCAGATGAAGAACAAACTGCTTACAAAACAGAATGCCGCGCAAAAACATGGCGGCCAATGTTCTCAAAGCCAACAACCAGGCCGACGATGCAAGTAAGGCTATCCGTTCCACGTAGAAAAGAAGTCTCGATTTGGAAGACTTAAGATATATCCACGAATCCAAGATTGTTTCGAAGCTTCAGTAGATACCAGAAGTTATAAAGGAAAAGCTCAGCGACTGTGAGGCAATCTCGGTAGGCCCTTCATTTTGTGTATGCTGCTATTTTACCATGAACTAAATCAATATTTAACCATACGACTTGGGCAAGACCTTTGATTTATGTTTACTTTGGAAACAACAAATGGGTAGTAATCAAAATGAGTTAGAAATTGTTGACTGCGAGTTGTTGTTGGGTAGGTTTTATCATATTTATACGGAATATCGGTTGGACAAAAGGGCTTTGTAGCAGTAGATTGTCTTACGAATAATGGCTGTAATCACGAATTCCCAAACATATTTGGTTTCAATAAATTTGTTTTTTCCCTTTTGTGATATGAAGAATGCACCATTCATTACCATATTAGAACGAAATCCAACACCTTTCTTCAAATGAGACATGTTTTTCATCGTAAAAGTACTGTGGAGTTTGCCATGTCCAACAGTAGTTTTTGCAGTTTGTCCTAAACTTTCATTGAAATAAAAAGTTCACACTGTCCATTTTCTGAAAAGTCTTACAGAAATTGTCATTGATTTTCAAAATGAGAATTCAAACTTTCAAGCAAAATATAGGGCGTGGTCACGTTTTAAGCCAAAGTAGAGGGCGTGGCCCCAAACATTTTCCCGGACCCCCCTTTCTACCTCCCATTGGCACCCGTCAGATTTGGACCTGGATCCGCCCCTGAATAGCATGACTTGCTCTTGATTGAGTCCGCAATAGACCTTTTTGCTATTCTACAAAAGAACCTGGATCGAGCGTTATTTTTATACATTTTGATACGCGACGTTTCAGTGCTTTAGAGCTTCTATCACTATTGTACACATTCGAAAATTCTACAAAATGTAGGAAAATGTTGTTCCATTCTGATTCTTTTCAGAATAGGTCTATTCAAAGCGATAGCGATCGCAGACAAAAGAAATTCGCGCAACCAGTGACTCAAAACAAACAAAGCCGCAAAAGTTTCTCTGAAACGCAGGTAGCCAACTCGCTTGTTGTGCATTCGATAAATTATTTTTAAGAGTAAACATAAGCATAGGTTGAAAGAAGAAGGATATATCTACACATCTACCTTGGGCATTTTATTTCTTTGGTTCAGAAGCCAATTGGGGGGCGATTCAATTCTCTTATTTTTTGGGTGTAAGTAAACAATTACTGATCAGCTTCTGAACCAAAGAAGTAAAGTGCCCGAGGTAGATATGTAGATATATACTTATTCTTTCGATGTATGCTCATGTTTGCTCTTAAAAACAATTTCTGAAATGCACAACGAGCGCGCTAGCTACCTGGGTTTCAGAGAACTTTTGCGACTTTGTTTGTTTTGAATTACTGGTTGAGAGAATTTCTTTTGTCGGCAATCGCTAATCGCTTTGAATTCAGGTCTCAACAAAAGCATTGTCTTACAAAATCTGTCCTTGTTGGAAGGCCTGGTTTTGTTAAAGATGTTTCCATATTTTAGGGATTTCTGAAGATTTTTTAGCGACAGTGTATGAGCTTTTTAGAGTGATTTGCTCCTCGATAATTTCTCGCACGTTTTTTGTTCAACTTAAAAATCAACAACAACAAATCACTTTAAAGTCCTGACAATTTTTATGTCATGAAGATATATACCATAACAACCAACTGCCAATTACACTTCCCTTCTTCAACATACACAGAGAATCAAGCAGGTACAAGCGATTCTCGCAGTTTCAATAATGACGTGGAAAAGTGGACATAACGATAAAGAATCGCTGGCAAATTACGTCGATACCGGTTGATAAATTGTACGGTGCCACAGGGGCTCAATGTTTTTATTGCGCAACTGTAATGAAGGCGAGAAGCATCACACACTGAATTTACACAAAAGAATTACTTGCAACGAACCGAATGAACTGCGTACTGAGCAGAACCCCCGTCTCAGAAGACAAAGCAGCCAGTAATAACGAAAGCTTTACGTCACTGATCTCGTCGATCTTGCAGATGTAGGAGGGAGGTTCTATTGAAGACAGAATGCGAAAGATCAGATGAAAGAAGGAGAAGATGGTAGAGAGAAGGACGTGTCTTGTGAAGATGAACTATATAATGACAAATGATGATTCACTCATAAATGAAGTATTTTAGGATTGTACAAAATGGAGAAGATTCTTGATGAAAATTCCAATGAGCTATGCTCTAAAAATGGAGAACTGGAAGCTGGGCAGCATCAAAGGTATTCGCATGCAGATTTGAAAGATTGTTGTTCTCGGGAATACAGAAGACTTTCTAGAAGCGAGGATACCCTAAATTGTGGAGCAGACTATCTCGATGTTAGGGAGACAAACAAACCATTTGATTCCAAATCGCCAAATTTTAGAGAACGAAGGGAGTTTTCCAGCAAACACCAACACGAAAAGGACAGTTTATTAGAGAGAAGGAAGACAGTTAATCCAAAGTTTGGAACAGGTAAACTGTACCAGAAAATGTGCCAAAGAACTATAACGACGATGCAATCTGCTGATATATGTGACAACAGCCACTGGCGTGCTAAAAGGGATGGAATTTTAGAAAATAGAACTTTGAATATTTGTGCAACGAAAGAAGTTGTAAATGATACTTTACTTGACGAAGATTTTGCTACAAGTCCGAGAAAACAACTTAAAAAGATCACAACAAGCAAGATGGCGGAAAAGAGTTTTCGAAAAATGGGAGAATATTTGTAAAGAGTGCGGAGGATACAAGAAAGGTGTTCGGTGGAAACTGCGAACGGTTGTCGAAAGATGGATTTAATCAGAGGTATGGCAGTGTTCCCAAGAAATGTTCGACTTATGGAGATGGCTGTCGAGGGAATGAATATCAAAGCAGAATGCCGCCACAGTGTGGCAAAAATTTTGTGGGAGATTCAAAGCTAGTAATGTTCGAAAGTAGCTCAAAGAGAGACCAAAGCCATGTTTGTACAACCAGAGCTCACAAGAAGGTTAGAGAGTGGCTGCAGACATCATGTAGCATTGATTCTGGGAATGATTCAATCGAGACAGTTGATGTTCGTTTGGTTACTCCTCCAGACGATATGAAGCCCCAAAGAGACCGTGAAACTAAAAATTCTACGAAAGAAACTGCTTCAAATGTTCAAACTAAAATTGAAAACCTAGGGCCTGGTTCTCCTCTCTATAAACGCTTGCTTAAGAAGAAAATTCGGTTGCAAAATGAAGGGTTTTCAGCTAGTCATTCCACGTTTGAACATCTACGAGAACCGACCAGTCTGAACAGTGCGAGTGGAGAAAAGAGCGACCACGCCCCATCTACACAAGTTCATGTCTCAAAACTTTCTGCGAACAAAGATAGTTTGGGGTTGTTCCCAACTGCAACGAACTCTAGGAACTCGGTGATGGAAAATGGCGACAATGATAGCGAGCAACCTGATAAAAGTCCGTTGCTTTGGCGGAGAGGTTGGAACACAGATGTTGCTAAGATTGGTACAAATTTGCAGAGGCCACACGGAGATCTGATTGGTCTTGTCTCTCCCCAAAAAGGAAAACTGAGAAAGCAATTGTTTCAATTTGACGAAGCAGCTTCCTTGCCCCCAATAAACTGTATCTCAAAGACAAGAGGCAAAAAGGTGCTGACTGTGCTACGCAAAACGAAGGCTGGTTTGGAAATTGAGAACAGAGTTATCCACTTCCTAGGACAAATAACGGAAGGTTCTGTAGGCTCAGCTCAGAACATCGATTTTATTTTAGAGAACAATTCTTCAGAAGTTGATAAAAGAACTGTCAGTTGGGTTGAAAACCAGATATCATTGAATCGCAGAATTAAAGTGTAAAAAGTGCTGCAAGCGCCACGCAAAAAAAAATCAGTTT
Source organism: Aurelia coerulea (assembly GCA_039566865.1). Lineage (NCBI taxonomy): Eukaryota > Metazoa > Cnidaria > Scyphozoa > Semaeostomeae > Ulmaridae > Aurelia > Aurelia coerulea. Next base: position 18,024,517 of record CM076960.1, on the reverse strand, counting down.
TATTTCAGAGAACAATTTACCAGAAGTTGAATGTTGAGAACAGTCAGTTGGGTCAAAACCAAAGATTATTAAACCGTAGAATTAAAGTGTAAATAAATGTTTTCTCTGACGACGATTCAGGGCTCAGATTGTGAATTATTTTATGACCAATGATGAATCAAATAAGTTGAAAGGGCTTAAGAAATTTTAATTGATGAATAGTGTTGATATTTCGTGTCAATATTTCAATATTTGACATCCTTTTTGTGTTCACTCTGACCTTATTCGATTTTGTTCCTCGAAAGGAATTTTACGCCACGCCTGAAATATCAAGCTGATAGTTATCTGGAGCTTTTCCTGGTTACAGAACAACCCATATTTGGCTCATGTGTTCATTCTCGAGCTTTTTAAAGGGACCTTTGTAACCGGCATGCTTTGTGAATACCTCCTTTTGTCGTCTCTTTGTTGTCGCCATTATTTTCATGACCCAAGAAAATGCCGAAGATGGCTGCCAACGAAGAGAGGGCACGCACAAGGTATGCTGGTCGAGAAGGCCCCTTGCCTCTCACTACCACCTGAAGGTTAAAGGGAATCTAAGCATATGTAAGCCCTTGAGAAAAATAACTATGCCAAGACAATAGGCTAGCACACGTGCCGCACCATATTTGGGTACACTCTTTTCTTTTTATAAGAATAATGTTTATAAGAATATTCAGGCTCAGAATCATCCAATTTTTAAGAATGTTATAAGAATATTGCCAGCCTCGGCTGGCATATTTGTGTCTTATTTTTCAGCAGTTGCCTGTTTTGTGATGTTAATAACCGAGAATCGCATGACTGACATAAATACTTTAAGAATATGTTCAGGCTCAAAACGAAACTTTCTTAAGAATATCGAGGCTGGACAAAATTAAAAATATTCTTATAAAAAAAAAGAGTGCAAATGAACTATGTCAACAGGAAATCCTGATATCTGATAGGCTAGAATCTGATGGCAACTGGCTTGAGCCACTTTTATATGCTCAAATTCCGCCTCCCCCCATACAAGATGCTTGCGTCATAAAACGCAAGCTTTACATGGGTAGGGTCTACAAATTGTGAATGTAGTGCTTTGGTTCAGTTCACGGAGAAGAGGGGGCTGTTTTTATGTCCAAGAAATTGATGAATCGCGTCTTTGGTGCGAGAGAGACAGATAGAAGCCTATAAAAATATCAAAAATGAGCAATGATGGAGCTATCATTGGAGAAAATTTTCACAACCTGAATCAAGAGATCCCAAGAAAATCTTTATATATTCAAAAATCTGAAACATCCCAGAAATCTCAACAGCAGACCTTTGCCAGAACAAACCGCTCTCCGCAGTCTCCATCCCCCTGTGTGTTTAATCTCTAAGATTTTTCGTAGATTTAGAGATTTTTGAAAATCTTTTGAGATTGTTGGTATCTCTGAAGGTCTTTTAGGATGTTTTACGAAAGTGAAAGTGCACGAGATTTCCATGGAGTGATTTGCCCCTCGAGCTGGTAGTAGTGGTAGTATTTAGCTATTGTCCTGTAATTTGGATGTTTCATGATAGAAACGTGAACAACAAAATAAATAAAATCCACAAAAGAGCATTAAGAATCGCTTACAAGGATACGTAATCAAATTTTGAAGAATTGTTGATAAAGGCAGCCTCAGTCACCATTCACCAAAGAAATCTACAGTTCTTAACTACAGAAATTTATAAGACGAAACATGATCGTAATCCTAAATTCATGGGTGAAATCTTCGTCGAGAAGAACATCTGATATAGCCTGAGATGTAATGACCACCTGTCAGTACCAATTCCATGCACAAATGCGTAACGAAACATGATCGTAATCCTAAATTCATGGGTGAAATCTTCATCGAGAAGAACATCTCATATAGCCTGAGATGTAATGACCACCTGTCAGTACCAATTCCATGCACAAATGCGTATGGTATAGAGACAATCAGGTACACTGGACACAAACTCTGGCAATCGTTGCCACTAAAAATAAAAAAGAGTCTCACACCTTGACAGAATTTAAGAGGAATATAAAAAAGGGCTTTCCGCGATTGCAACTGTAGATTGTGCAAGATCTATGTAAATAATTTAGACAGGACTATTCAGTTTTCACTTTTGTTAAATGGTTGGCCTTAATTAGTTTTTTTTAGCTATCTTTATCATGCCAACCTTAAATAAATAAATGATAATAATAATAATTATAGGATGGGTCGGATACGCTATATGGGTCGGATACGCTACTGATTACTCGTTAAAAAGGAAAGGAGAAACTCTTGATGAAAATCGGTGCAATTCATCTCATTCAAGACAGCTGAATTTTCCGGTTGTTTTTGTTATTTGTGTTTTGGTTGCTAAAACAAATTTTGTAATCAAAAAATTTTGCAGTTTCTTGAACGTAAATAACATAAATCAAGGTGCTGTCCGCTTTAATTACGATGTGAGCTTTTCTTTATTTCATGGCGGTGCATTTTTGGAAATTTCATTCCATGAAAATTAGAAACATTCATTAGTACAACGACTGTGTGCTGGCAACCGCATTTTCATTCCTGACGGGTGAATTTTAAACTGAGACTTTTGTATCATTCCATGCACCATAGTACAGCGCATTGACACTGTCAAAAACTGGGTAAAATACTGGGTGAGTCAAAAAAAAAGAATCCCTGTTTGAATGACCACAGATTCCTCGATATCAAGACAATAATGTTGCCAAATGTGTCATTCAATAGTGAACATGTTCAAATATATTCTAAATTTTATCTACCTGAAATCGGCCACTCCATTCTGAAATTATAAGAGATTTTCTCGAGGAAGCCCCTCCAAGAAACTTCCAAAAACTGCATAAAATCACGACCAAATTTCTCATATTTCTATGCCTTATAGCAATGACTTGTGCATGCTTTGGTATGTTTTATCCCTTTGGGAGATGAAAATGTCATCCCTGGGGGCAAAACCACATTATTCCGGACGATTTCATCTTCCCAAGAATGTAAAACATGTTAGAATGTGTTGAACTAATTGAGATAAGGCAGAAAGCTCGGGAAATGTAGGTCGTTGTTTTGAGCCTGTTTTGAACATTTCTCGAAAGGGCTTTCTGGAGACAATTCCTCATATTTTCAGAATGGAGTGGCTGATTTCAGTCAGGTAAATGTTGAGGTCTATTTGAACATGTCTGCTGTTAAATGGTATGTCTCCCAATATCAGTATCTTGATATTCAGGGAATGGTGATTTTTCAAACAGGGATTCTTTTTATTGACTTTACTTTTCTTTCAGAATAATGCAGAACATTTCTTGTTTCTTCCCAGAATGAACAGGAATTTTAAAATATTTCAGATCGATATAAATTGATGATACTTGTATAGCTAATATATCAACTTAGATTTGAAAATTTAGTTTGCCAAAATCGGTAATATCATTTTCAAATTACAGTTTCCATTTAGAAATCCTCCATTCCATCTCAAAGTTCTTAAAAAGATTGCCTCAAGTCCATGATCAAATTTGCTATCAGTTTTTATCCAACCAGCTCTCGTAATCAAACTCTGTCAGCCTGTCTGTCTTATCGCTCAAAAATTTACTAAGTAGCACGGGCAACGTGAAGATAAAATGTTGGCCTACCTTATTAGTTTTTGTCCGTTATGGCCTAATGCCCAAAAATCAACACCCTTCGCTACATACCTCCAGTCCTTTCGTTACTGAAAGCATCCTTAGAATCAGTTAAAGGTTGAAAAAAGGGCGCCTACCTTGCAGGAACTGTATTCATTCCCAGTACTGTAGAGTAATTGGTGTCCTGTGACCCAGTACACAGAGTATCCCAGTAAAGATGACGTATGACTGACTTTGTGGTTTCAAACTCCGGTGTTGATGTAGTACGAGATCAACTGCTATACAAGTTGGCCACAGGGAACCAGACAGCGTGATTTTTGATTGGTCAACACTAACAGACGTAAGAATTTGAAAATCCTTGATATACACAGATTAACAGGACTGGGTCACAGGACACTAATTAATCAGTGTACTCGGTCACTCTGTGTACTGGGCCACGGGTAATTTGGAATGAACACATTTCCTACAAAGTTGGTGCCCTTGGTTGAAAGCACCATATTTGTTCTTCTTCGGTGTTCATCTGCTCTCGCATTATCGAAACTGTCAAGTAACACTGCAAGCGATTCAGCAGCCCGCCAGTACTCCTTATGTTAGGCCTAATTTTAAAATGCGCCTCTTGGACAAAAGGGCATGGGGACGAGGTTTCCAGTACGATTGCACATTTAGGCAAACAGCAAAACGTTTCATGTCTATCAATATGTTCGTGCACAATGATATGCTGTGGTTAGGAATTAATCAACAAGATTGGATCTTTGCTCCATCTAGAAAGGGTGTGCTATTTTGATCCCTAGATATCATAGGGTCCGGTCCTACTGATCCTGGGTCTGGTTTTTCCGTTAAGCCACCAGAAAGCTGGCTACAGTATTGTCCTCTCTCAAAAACTCAGTATGTAACAAGGCAAGTTTATAATTCTTTCAGATAAGACCAAGAGGGCTAACAAAGAGCGGTTGGCGTTGCTGGGAGATATAATCTTTAATCTCCTGTTGCTAGCCCGTTGCTAGGCTATATTCTCTATGCAAGCTTGTCCAGCTAAAAGTGGTCTTACAGCTCTAAGGATGCCCTTTATTCGTCGAATGGCAATAAAAACCCGATTTTAGCAGACGGTTTGGAACAAGGCTAATCTTGTTTTTACAAAATCTATGTTAAATATAATAATCTAACATCTTAGCGTCGCCAGATTATTACCAGAGAGTCAAAGAACCCGCAGTGGTCCACAGGGGCGATTAAATTATCTGATGTGGTCCAATTGTATCGAAAAGTAATCTTTTTTATTTCTAATGGGATACATTTCCTCTTGATAACAAAAGAAGATCTATGGTTTGCCATGGAAACTAAGTCTGTGATCTGAAATTATTGAAATAACACTGAGATAAGATAGGCTATAAGTAGACAAATGAGGGTAGCCCTTTGACTTATTATATGAGTCGTTGTTTTTGCTTCCTTCTCCCAACGTTACCCCCCCCCCCCCGCAACAATACCCATTCCGCTTCAATGAAGTTTTAGTGCAGAATAACTATAACCGTAAATAACAATTCAATTCAATGGAGCAAAACTTAGACGAATCTCATCAGTCTAGGTAGCCTGATGCTTAAAAGGAATCGAAGCATATATAAGCCCTTGATAAAAATAGTCACGCAAAGACAATAGGCTATAACATGTGCCGCCCCATATTTGGGTAATTGATCTACGTCAACAGGAAATACTGGTTTTTTTTTTTTTTTTTATATATTCATAAAATGTTACATTACATGTTACCTACTATACTTTCTAATTACTATACTACAATACAACACTACAGGTACGATACCACAGGCAGCAAAAGTCAATGACTACGCCCGTGGCCATTAACATAAAGACATGCAAATAAATGAGATTAAGTAAAACATCTACAAAAAGCTACGCATACAATACAATTAATTACTGACAAATACTGGGAACTGTTTCACATTTGATGTAAGGCCAGCATAGTCGCACGATACCGAATGATAGGAACCCCAGACGACAGAACAGGGCTACTGGTTTTCAATGTAATCCTTTTGAAATACTCCGATTTTGTGTGGATGAACTTACTTACTTAGGAAATACTGGTATCTGATAGGCTAGAATCTGATCGCAAATGGCTTGAGCCACTTTTATATGCTTACATTCCCTTTAAAATAGATACAGTGTTGCATAGTATTTTCACTCCAAATCGCCCAATCATGATCATGGCTCAATGTATTCGTAGTGTCTTCGATTTCACACCATCCTATCTTTAAAGGGGCTCCGTCGTCAAAATGTAAACAAAACGATGATTTTTGCAGTTTTTTGAAAGGTGATATCACACAAGATTTTCGTATTTTTTTCAAAATGAAAGTTGCTGTTTGGGCATTAATCATTGTACTTCACTAAGGAACAAACCAAATATTCATATCTTCTACGATTGCTCGGATATAAGTGGATTTTTAACGGTCGCTTTTTGGTGGCTTGGGTGAAGGCACCAAACAAACTGCAGAGAACAATGGATGAACAATGGATAATCGGCGACACGTGCGAGTTTACGGATTTGTTTACTGTTTGACGACGGAGCCCCTTTAAATTCATTTGAGGTAACTCTGCCTTCCGCTCTTGTGCACAGCGAGATGCCATTTTGCAAAACCACTCTCCTCAAAAACAGTTAATTTCTCCAACACCATTTGGCCTATGTATCGAAAAACGGCAAAAAAGATGTTGTCCGATGTTGTTCTTCTGCATAGTCTGGGCAATGGAAATATGTATAATCTATTGACCATCACTTTTCCCATTTTATCTTGAAAAGTAAACAGAAATATGAAATTCGATTGCGGAAATCTAGCCGAGTTCTTTCAATCAGACTTGGCAAAGTTGCAGATCAACTACCAAGCTAAAGATGGGGCGAAGAAAATGAAACATTTTTCGAATAGTTTTTGAGAGAATAATCCACTTTTCTGAAACCAACAAATAGATTTGAGCTAGGATTTGCGAAGCCATCGTCGACGGAAACATTGCGATTTATACATATTTCGATTGCTCAGACTATGCAGAACAATATAATATCCTTTTTACTGCTTTTCGATAGGTCGAATGGTGTTGGAGAAATTAGCTGTTTTTGAGGAGACTGGTTTTGCAAAATGCAATCTCGCTGTGCACTAGAGCAGAAAGCAGAGTTACCTTAGGTTCTTGGACAATGGCATGCATTACAGCTCTATTTGTAGAAAGTGGTCTAATTTCATACTGCATGAAAACAATTATGCGTTAAGTCAGCAGTAGCTACTACACAACCAAATCCAGATGCAGCCTTATTGCTCCTTACGTGTTTTAAACATCGGACTTGAATTGCATTGAATGCAATTCAAGAAATCCACGAAAAATATATCAAATGATCCCAATGCATGCCGGGTACCCAAAAGCCTTTAAACTAGTTCGAAATATTTTTATATTAGATATCGCATTATAAGAATAGATCATATTCAAAACTATGAATTTAACGAATTGAAGGAGAATTCAAAAATAGGCTACAGAATTTCAGAATCTTCTCTTTCAGTATCTACAATTATTTAACAATATACACTACACTATTTAACGAATTTCAATATACAAAGCTTTCTTTTTTTACGCAAGGGAATCACAGTTGCAAGACAAAATGGTACAGGGCCGCCCTTGGGAGGGCTTCATGGAGGAGAAGAAAACTAGGTGAGAGGAGAAAGACCAGGTATTGTTGGGGAGACGAGATCGCTTTGTCCAAGGAAACTTATGTGTCCCCCCGTGCAGTGGGTTAAAGCGCATGCGCTCGTCAGAGCTTCAACCTCAATACGCTACTGCGCATGAGCTTTAACCTACAGCACGGGGGTAACATGCGTTTCCTCGGGTGAAGCGTATCTCGTCTCCCCAACGAGGTAATTGTTTATGAGATATTTATTCTTCCAATGGTCCATATTTTAACAGTTCCTTGTCCGAATGAGAACTGTTAAAACGAGGCAGTTTGGTTTAGTTCGCCTTTTATTGAAACTGTTTGTTTTAATTCGCATAAACAAAGCTTTGAATCAATATTTTGGATTTGAAATGATGCTGTCATTTCTCATGTGTCATGTCAAATTTCCGTCAGTCAGGTAATGTTCTCCGGTCAGTCAGGTTATGTTCTCTGCCACTGTTTTTCTGCTACGTTTTGCAGTATTACTTTACATACTTTTAAGCCTTTGTTGGTCATTTTTGATTCATCGAGCCACGGGTAATATGAAAATGTAAATGTTGGCCTGAAGCCCAGTGATCAATATGCCTTCAATCCTTTGTTGGCTTTAAAGCATTCCTTATATCAATTTGAAGGTAGAGGGAGTAATGTTGTTTTCATTCTTGTGTGTGTTATCGTACCCGAACTGTCACATGGCAGCAAAGCACCTCCGGCAGCCATTAAACTAGGCCCAAATTTTTATGTCTAGTGGCTGCCAGAGATGCTTCGCTGTGCTGTAGTACTTTGGAAACCGGAGCAGGGTAACACACAGGGATGACAACAGGTTTAATAGGTTTAACATCAAATCAAACGAAAGAATGCATCAAAGCCAACAGGGTTTAGGCCAGCATTTGTATCTTCGTACTGTCCTTGATTATGCCAGCAACTCTTGGAAATGAAATGATAAATTATGTTCATCATTTCATTTCCAAGAGTTGCTGGTAACATATCATCATATATTTCCGTCCATTCTTATCTATATCCCGTTAACTATGATTTCATGCTCTACTGATATCTAATTTCGATGCCAAACGAGGCACAAACTTTCTAGCAGCCTATATCCAGAGCCAAGAGCTAAAGACAGACAAGTGGTAGGATGAAAGGAAGCTGGCCTGTGTCTACACTTTCGGGCAGCACCCCAGTTTTTTGCTTTTGAAGTGCAGTTAGCTAGCCTCACTCACAGTCTACCAATGTCTAGATACTTAAGGCTGTAAATTGACTAAACATCAGGCGATCGAATTTTTGGTAGTGGAGGCATGGGTGACAGAGCACTGCATTGCTTCCCATCTGCATCATATATAGACTATTGAAAGCCTCTTTGCTTTGTTACCAGGACATAGCCACTGAGGGGGCTAGTTCTGTTACCTCTGTCAAGGAGCGTAGCTTTAAGGCAAACCCAACTGAATGAGTTTCAAAAAGGCTCCTCTGCAGAGGTTACTGTACAGCTTCCCAAAAGGCTAATGTGAGCAACGAAGAAAGGCTGTTTTCGATGACCCTGTCGTGTTGGTGACACAGTGATACTGCGTTCTGTCACCCATGCCTTACGATGTCAAGATGGATTCTGCTTGCATTTTAGAACATCTGAAGGATGTCTTTTTCGCAACGAATTTGATATAAATTAAGTTAAAATAGAACAATTTTTAAAATTATTCAAAAACAGCTTGCCACGTCTTCCTCAAGCTGTTTGCAAACTCTTGTCGTCAAACTCCCTTTAACATAAATGTTAACATCGCCAAGACCAATTCAATGATCTAACTTCTACTCAATGAGGCTTCTTCCTGAACACCTCTCTTTCTCTCTCTCTCCGTCATTTCATTGAGAGACTCTCTTTTTAGGATTTTTTGTCAGTTAAATCGTCATTCTGTCGAATTATTGTCATTTTCAATATCTAAGTCGTTGTAACTGTCTCTACCCTTCACTCATCCTTCCTCAAAGTCCGTTATTTTCTCTTCTGGTCGTCAATTGTCATCATCAATATCAATATCACTAAATCCAAAATATAGGATCCAAATCTTCCTCCATGCATCTTCAAATATCTAGTTCCTTCTACCGTTATCTGGTTTCTTATTTAGATGAAATTATGCTACTTATTCATTTAGTCCTCATATAAGAAAGGCCAATGCGAATCTCCTCCATGAAGTCCTCTCAAAAGTGGCCCTGCAGCCTCTAACAATTTACATTTGCAAATACAAATATTATTGATAAACATAGATACCAAATTTTTCTGTGATTCCTTCTTTGCTTTGTAATCCTCTTCCACAATCTTCTTCCAAAGTTTTTTCTTCTTGAAATCTTCTTCCAATCTCTTCTTCCAAACCTCCTTCCAAAGCAAACTTCTGAGCTTTTAATCCCATCTCATCCAATCTAATCCAATATAATCTAATCTAATCTAATCTAATCTAATCTAATCCAACCAAGTTCAATCCAATCCAATGTGAATCCAATAACATTATTCTATTTACAAATCTAAATCAAACAGTCCAAATACCCAAACTCCAACCCCTCTCGTGCCAGAATATTGTAGCTTTTCTGAAGGAGAGAACAGAAAATAACTTCAATGCTACTGTGGTGGAGACATGAAGAATATATTACGAATTTTCTCTTGCATTGAAGAGAAATAAAGAGAGAAAAGATAAAACGAAGAGAGAATAACAATGAAGCTTTTGTCTTATTCCTGTGTTATTTATTATAACTATCAAAAAATTGAGTTGCAAGGAACTTGTTTCCTTTTATCCCTACAACGTTACACATATTTTTTTTAAGAAACTAAGAATTTGGCCCAGCACTGGAAGTTTCTTAAAGTTATCAGATTTTGAGTACTCAGAGTTTCTTACGAGTTTCTTAGGGTTCCATAACAATCTTCATGTTCACTACCTGTGTCCTCGTGAACATTTCAAAACAAGGTTTTTTAAGCCTTTCTAATGTTTAGACATTACTCAAGTACCTTACGAGTAAGTTGATACAAGAAACAAGTGAAAGTAAAATAAAACTATGCCAAAGATTTCTTTTATAAAGATAAAATAGTTTCTTAACTTATATTTTGCCAGTACTGGAGTTTCTTAATTTTTTGGTGATCTGAGAGTTGAGTTTCTTATGGGCAGTTTCTTATAAGATAAAAAATACGTGTATTTACAGGCTTGCTTTTTAGTCAGTTTTTCACTTGAACCTATTCTAGATCTGCTCTGTCGTCTTCTTAGTTCTTCCCTACACTTTGTCACATCCTACAGTATGGCTTTACCTTATTCTGTCTCCAGATATCTTTTCTTAAAACGCCCCTTCTCATTTCTTCAGAGATGATATGAAGTTTTCTAAACAAATCAGTCCTTTTTGATCAAAAGTCTTCTCTGGCCATATCAACAGTAATCTCAAGGAAACGTTTACCTCAAGACGGCTTACCTTTTAAATTAACGCCTAAAAAGTCTTTCAAAAGAACTGTGAAAATCACAAACCCGTACTTACAATTAGAAGGAAGAAGAAATCCCTTCTTAAAACCACAGTATCCGCGTTCAACAGGTTTCCCTCCATTCTTCTTAGTCTCTGCATCTTCCTTTTCTTTCTTTGCTTTTTCTTTTTCTAATTTTTCCTTTTCAGCAGCTGCGATGGCCTCAGCTTCTTCTTCCGCCTTTTTCTGTTCCTAGAATTATTTGAAATAAAGATTCTTAGAAAAAATCACTGTGATATCATAATGTTATTCTGATTTTACTTGAGGATGAAAGAATGCCTCTCACAAGAAGTTTTGTCACTGTTTACTGCTATCTTTCTTAATTTTCCCCTATTCTAACTATTGTTTTCCCTTGCTGCTCCTCAAGTATATGTGCTAGGGCTATTTCTCTTTAAAACTTTAGACAAGCCGGCCGTCGCATAGTCAACTGGTAGTAAGTTGATGATGATGTAAGGATTACAGATGAACTTTGGCCTGAATTATCAAATGGTGAGCATGTGGGGAAGATATTTCAGTATCAAATTGAACGTCTAACCTTGCGGACAGATTAGGGTTGGAGTTTCTGTAGGGCTAGGAATAGGGTTAATTTTGCAGGGTTAAGTTAAGCCTGGTTCTTATAAGGCCACTGTAGCCTTGAAAGACTTGAAGTCCCCCAAAAGATTAAATTTGATCGGCAAGAACTCCGTCATTGGGGTCGTTGGACTCAGTCGTTCAGGATAAAGTTGCAGCAATCAAACACAACTGTGGTATCTTACCACCCATGATGTGAACCAGGCTTTGGGTGTCATACTTTTGAAAAGAACATCTTATCGGAACAATATCCACATCCTAAAAGTAGACTTACCTCCATATTAATTTCTTTCCTCAGCTGATACCATTTGTAACCGACGAATCCCAGAAGGGCAAATGAAACTGCGAATTCTCCGACTTTATACCAGTTTACCATGTTGGATAAATTTGAAAGTTTAACAAAATATAATAGTAAACAATAATTTATCGATTTGAAACGATAATGAACTTTTCGTGTGAACTGCAGCGATCTGAAAGTTCTATGAAAGTTGAAGTGATGTTCATGATATTTGAAATGCTATTTCTTATTATGACGTTTGATGACTTAGTTTGATCTGACGCAAGATTCAATTGGATGGCAACTAACCAATCAAATCGCTTCAATCTGCAGTATGATACCGAGGCTAGATGCTTAACTCTCTTCTTCCACTAATCTGACGTGATATTAGCAAGAAAGTCATGGATTGTTTATTTGGCCTAACTGTCCATGTCCATACCTATCTTACGCTAAAAAGTTTCCTAAGAACTATAAAAATTCGCTGACAACTTATTCATATCCTCATCATACAAACAAGGACAGATTTTGTAAGACAATAGCATGAGTTGCTTTTGTTGACACCTGAATTCAAAGTGATTTGCGATCGTATACAAAAAGGAAATTCCCTCAACTAGTAATTCAAAACAAACCCCAGGTAGCTAGCGCGATCGTTGTGCATTCCAGAAATTGTTTTAAAGAGCAAATGTTGGCATATATCGAAAGAAGAAGAATATACCTACACATCTACCACGGGCATTTTATTTATTTGGTTCAGAAGCTAGGCAGTAAGTATTTCAATAACACCCAAAATAATAAGAGAATTGAATCGCCTCCCAATCAGCTTTTGAACCAAATAAATAAAATGCCCGAGGTAGATGTGTTGATATATCCTTCTTCTTTTTATCTATGCTCATATTTGCTCTTAAAAAACAATTTCTGGAATGCACAACGAGCGCTCTAGCTACCTGGGTTTCAGAGAAACTTTTGCGGCTTTCTTAGTTTTGAATTACTGGTTGAGGGAATTTCCTTTGTCTGCGATCACAAATCGCTTTTGAATTCAGGTGTCAACAACAGCAACTCATGCTTTTGTCTTACAAAATCTGCCCTGGTTCATTATACAAGTTTAGCATACTATTGCAGTGCATAGAGGTTTAACAGCTAGCAGACAGAGCAGAACTGCATTGCTTTGAGTATTCGAACTCACAGAAATCTTCTGAAAGCGGCAGGCAAAACTCTCAGTTTCGAATCCTAAGAGACCATACTTACTCACTTCAAACTTCTCGAGGGAACAAAAATTATAAAGGATATTTACCAAAACTGCAACTGTTATTCACCAGAGTATGTGATCTCCTTCTCAGTCAAGCTCAAAATTTTTGAGCCAGCCCTCTTATCGACTTTCGAATGAAATAGCTTGAACAAAAACCTTGTAGATTTCATCTGAACGAAGTATTTCAAAACACAAATCGATACAAATAGATCTGCTCATGATGCTTTTCATTTTTGTGTCCATATTTAGATATATGTAAATTTTTAAAATTATATTTAACGTTAAACATAAAAAACAATTCACAATGTGGAATAACGTATTGAATCTCTGTGAAATATTACTCGGAAAACTATAAAGCGAGTGAAAAACTACCAAACAGCTTTTTAAGCAAAAATTATCGTAATATAATAAGCAGAAGGACTTGACTACTGCAGAAGTCCCTCTAAATTGCGCTAGCTGTTGTTATCGCTTCAGTTATAGCGACAAGTCAGTTTGGGGAGCGAAACAATAGACTTTTGGAATGAGTCTACTTGCCAACAACGTACTCTCTGTGGGCTGCCATAACCCTGTTTGAGTTCTAGGCCCGGATTCGGAATATCAATTTACATTGTGGAATAACGTATCGATTCCCTTTGAAATATCCTTCGGAGAACTACAGTAAGAATCCGTAAGATAGAAGCCACTCTATAAGAAACCTCAGTTTGGTTTTTTAGTAATCTTTGTTAAAATCATGTGCCAAACATTTTGAGAGATTTCATGCAAAGAATCTCCATCTACAGTATACTTGGCATGTACGCTATGGTTGAATGAATTTATTAGAGAGAATGCTAGGTAACAAGAACATACTGTTTGATAGTGTTTGGTCTTGGTTTTCTTTAAAGATTTAAGTTGAAATCACGGAAGGTTTCTTAACCATATGATAAGAAACCTTTCAGCCTGTTTCCAGATTAATGTCCTTTTAACAAGAAACAAAACAGGCTGTTTTGAAAAAACTGGTTTGTATTTTGCTGGTTATTACTGTATAAAGCGAATGAAAAACTACACGACGTTCCACTTTAGCCTTAGTCTTTTTTTAATACAAAGACTCATTCTAAATATCTTGGATCCCAATGAATTTAGCTAGCCTTTCTTCGACTTCGCCATTTTAGCAAATTACGTATCATTTTAAAGTTGCAGAGATCAGAATCATGAAATCATTACAATCATATGATCACTGACCATAAGCAAGGTCTCCAAGAACACAGGAATGACTTTTTCTTTGTCATAAACACATCCATTTTCTGTTCAGACTAGGGAAAATTCTGTCAAAAAATATAGGAAGGTTGAACAAGGGAAGATTTTGTAATACAATAGCAGCCGTTCTGTTTGATTGACACCTCAATTCAAAGCGATTAGCAACTGCAGACAAAGGAAAGTCTCTCAATCCATTTGTCGCATCTGCAGTGGGAACTAGGTGACCCCGTGTCTTTTCCCGCTGTGGATGGGACCAATAATGTATTATAGTTAGTTTTAGATTTTACTTGATATAAAAAAAATCTCTCAACCAGCAATTCAAAACAAACAAAGCCGCAACAGTTTCCCCGAAACTAGTAAGGCAAACTGTCGCCTTGTGCAAGTGAAAGGTGGTTTTTTTTCAGAGAAGTTATGTGCTTATAACGAAAGAAGAAGAATAAATCTAAAGTTCTGTGTGGCGAATTTTGTTTATTTGATTCAGGGCTGTTTTGTAATCATTTCATTTAAACCCTAAATATGCGAGAATTAAAATGCCTCCTGCTCGGCTTCTGAATCAAAAAAAAAAAAATCAGCCGGAAAGAACTTTAGATTGACCCTTCTTCTTTCGTTATAAGCATATAACTTCTCTTAAAAACCACCTTTGGCGTGCACAAGGCGAGAGTTTGTCCTACTGGTTTCGAGGCAACTTTTGTGGTCTTGTTTGTTTTGAATTTCCTTTGTCTACAATCGCTAATCACTTTGAACTGAGTTGTCATTCAAAAGCAACTAATGCTATTGTATTACAAAATCTGCCCTTGTTGGAAGGTGGAGCATTTTCTTGACTCTGGCAGATATTTCTAGGCAGGAATGTTGAGCATTTTACTAGACTCTATCAGAGATATTGGGGAAAATATTCATAAGCAATTCATAGGCAAAAATTTGTTATACATAGTTTCTTAAATGCGGGCCTAAATGTACAGAAAGCAATATACGGATAACCATTATATCAAGAAATTATTAAGCATCGAAGAGGACGTTATAATTCAGCCATTTATCGTTCCTTTAATATCCAGCCCACTCCTTTGCTCCTTCATGGAATCAGCCATCCTCTTTTCCTTTTCAACAACTTTCCGTTTCTTCAGTTCCTCCTCCAAAAACAATGTTACTTGTCTGTGGTCGAACGATTTCGCAAAATCCAGTGCAGTCTTGCCATGTTCGGATCTCTTTGATGCATTTGCTCCTTTGCTAATAAGCAACTTGACTAGGCCAATATGGCCGTTCAGGGAAGCCATCATTAAGACCGATTTCCCGTCACAATCGCATGAGTTGACGCCAGCGCCATGATGGATGAGAATTCGGCCAATGTTTTCTTCACCACTTGTGGCGGCAAGTCGCATTAGTGGAGTCCAACCTGATGTGTAGTCCTTTTTGTCGAGCTAGCAAGAAAAATAACAATAATAATTACTGTGTTGTGTTGCGCTGTGCTGTGTTGTGCTGTGCTGTGTTGTGTTGTGTTGTGCTGTGTTGTGTTGTGTTGTGTTGTGTTGTGTCACATTGCATCATTTCGTGTTGCGTTACATTTTGTTATATGTTACTATAATTGATCATTTCTATCTTAAAATATTTTAAATGCCCTATAAGATATGCACTATACCTAGCCGGCTTTGCTTTTCATCAGTAGCAAGAGAATGGTTTGGTTAGCTTCGGAGATTTCAAGTTGCATTTTGTAATGCTGTTTCTCGTTTGAAGTTTAGCCTTTGGTGACGTTGTGTTGTGCTCTGTTGAATGCGTTTTCATGGTGTTATGTCGCGCTATGTTACACTATTTTATGTTACCATGTTTTATGTTACATTTGAGTTTGTTACGTTACCGTTTTCTAAATTGTATGTGCCATTTCAGTAAACTCCCAATATCTTGCAATTGTTTGACAATCTTGGCCATCGATCGTCCATCTAAATTTACAGTAGCACAAACTTGAATAGTGTTTATCTTCAGTAGCAATTAATTTCATGCCCTCCCCCTAATTAGACCTGAATAATTTGAAGAACTACCTGTACTCCTTTATTAACCATCCAGCGCACGACTTCAAAATGTTTGCCATCTGTTGCCCAGTGCAGAGCAGTTGAGCCAGTCTTGTCCCTTACTTCCAAATCTGCGTTATGTTTGCTGAGTAGTTCAATTGCTGTGACATTCCCTGGAAGAACACAGCAACATGAATATTTAATGTGCATAAGAATTTCTATGGATGATAAGTAAAATACCCAGAGGACTGACTGACTTGTTCTGTATGCAAAGACTTGAGCTTATATCGAAAGAAGAAGAAAATATCTAACCTATTCAAATTGAATTCAGTGGTGGGGCCAGCCTAAAAAGTAGAGGGGAAAAGGATGAAGAGGCTCTGAGGGTGTAGCCCCTAGGGGAAATTCCTGGGACCACGTCCTTTTCATGATTTCATGATCAGGAAACACCTTGTTACCCACAGGAAACACCTTCATTTTTCTATAAAACTCTAAAGATACCTACTTAGCCCCTCCTTAGAAATTTTCTCAACAGATTTAGAAAAATTTGAACAGTGACCTCGGAGGAAAATGGGGGGGGCCTTGTCCTCCCACCCCCCACCCCCGTCCGTGGCTCCACCACTGATGGAGTTATGTTTTATATATCTCAGAAGCTGGGCATTATAATTCATATATCTCACTCTTTCAAAATAATTTTTCTTTTCATGCATTCCTCTCAAAAATGATAACAATATAACAACACAAATAGTTATTTTATTACCTGCATATGATGCTATCATGAGAGCTGTCTTTCCACTGCTACTTTGATAGTCAACGTCAGCATGGTGGGCAATGAGAATCTCAGTGAGTTCATTATAGCCTTTTTGAACTTTAAAGAAAATAAATGCATATAAACATTGGAATCATTTTGACAAATCAAGCATTCAAGATATAATGAGCATACAGTAGGTGTCAAATGTTTGCGAAACCTAGTTAGTATAATTAATCATGCCCAACGTTCTCGCCCAATTCTTAAAGAGGCTCCGTCGCCAAACTGTAGACAAATCTGCCAACACTACACGTGTCCATTGTTCTCCATTGTTTTCTGCAGTTTGTTAGGTGGTTTCACCCAAGCCACCAAAAAGTGTTTGTTAAAAATCCACTTAAAGTGTTAAAAAATCCAATAAATCCACTAGTTTCTAATAGTATGCAGTACTATGAAGCATTAAGAAACTCTTGATTTATCAACTAAAAAGCTCATGTTTTGTATCTAAACACTTTCTTATATCAGATTGCTCGATGACGTCATTTTACGCATTTTCTGCTCTGTCCAGCCAGCACAGATATCTATGGGATGAAAATTTGTATTTGTATGTTTGCATTGTTATGGAAACATGGGACTCACCTGCAACCATCAGTGGCGAATATCCATATTTATTTGGGGCATTTATGAGCTCTTTATTTAGTTCTGCAAATAAGATAAAGAGATATGCAAAGCCTGTAATTATAGTAAATTAAATTTTGTGAGCCTACTTCATTTTTGAGACTTGTTAAAGTCTCAGTCCCATCCGATCGTTCAGTCAGTTCTGAGAGTGAGTTGAGGTCAAACTTCATACCAACTTGTTGGAAAGCTATGAATACTTTCCACTGCAAAATGTTACTAAAGATTCTTCAGGAAGAGTTTTGTTACAATAATACTGTAGCAAGACTGCTTGATGATTGAAAAACAAAATACAAAATTCATCACCCTTAATTAATATTGTGACAGCTTTTCTTCTTACTTGCAGAGAGAATCAACTGAAAGAACCGTAAACAAAGACAGAAAATATTTTTGGAAACAAGAAGAAAGGTATGCACTGTTTTTATCAAAATATAAAACTGCTAGATATTTTAGCAAGTAAGTTACTGTAGCTGTATTTTTATCTAAAGTCTCAATGCATACATTATCTGAGATGATAAGTATGTATAAACAGGTCCCAGTTGGAGTTCCAAAAGTAAACCAATACAAATTAAAACTTTTGAAGTAAAAGTGTTCAAAACATTTTGGTCATAAACTCATTAAAAGTCTTTGAATGGAACTATTTCAAAGTAAGCATGCTGGTTGGATTAAGTTCCCAGCATCCCTAACCTTGATTTTCACACAATTTCGCGTAATGTTTTGAAGAAAAAATGTCATATTTGCCAGCTGGCTATACCTTTGTGGTATTTGTAGAATGGAGACCGTAAAGCCTTGTTTTTGCTGTGAGGATCATGTCCGGAACAACAGATGGTAGCAAAGTGTAACACTTTTCTCAAGAATTCTCCTTCCATGCAAACAGAGACGTAGGAACCGGGGGGGCACTGGGGGCACGTGCCCCCCCAAGATTTTTAAATAAACAAAGAAGTGCCCTTTTTGTTTTCAGGAAATGCCCCTTTAGCTTAATGGAAAAAGTGCCCTCGAAGTGTCGTGCCCCTCCAAGTTTGAGATGCTTCCTACGTCCCTGCATGCAAAAATTACTAGCTAGCTCTTACAGCATCCTTCAAAAAGAGCTATCACCTTTGAAAATTGTTCTGCATCTTCAATTCCTATTTTTTTCACTCTCCTAGTTCTCAAGCTGCAGGATCTTTTTGAAATGAAAACTGCTGACATTCATCTATGAATCTGTCAATAAGTTTTCCCCATTATGTTTTGATTAGTTTTTTATTTGCTTTTTTGCAAGTTCATATGATACAAGGGAAGCATTTAAAGGTGACATTCTTCTGACAAGCAAAAAACACTATACAGTATGGCTTCAAATCTATAAGATATGCAGGTGCAAAATCTTGGAATAGTATTTTGCATGTAATAAAATAAGCTTCAACAATGATGAGTTTCCGGCATCAACTTAAGATCCATTTGTTCATCACCAACCACCAGTCCTAGAACTTCAAACAACCAGTGAACATTAGCAGTCATACTTAAAATATGAAATTGATGACATTGTTGTTTAATTAATGGAATCTTTTTTATATATATTAAGCACTAAAATTTTGTTTGATTAGTTTACCTATTGAAGGACCTCCTCATGTAAGGAACTCCCTGCACACAGATGGAGTTTCTTCTTGGAATCTCATCGGATGCCATCAACATTAACTTAAACATATTGTGAATAAATTTTCCACCTGTTGTCGCATCTCAGTAACTTCTTACAAAAATATCTGAACTTCAAATTCAAATTTGTTCATAAAAAGGAATCATTTTATTGGTTCCTTTACCTGCCAAAAGCTTCTCAACAGCTTCAATATCATTTCTGTTAGTAGCTTTATGAAGATCTTCACTTGATGGAGGCTTCTTAATCGTGCAAACTTCCACTGCAGCACTCCATGGGCTTGCACCATCATCATTTGCAGCTCTCAGTCGATATCTATACCAAGTCTTTGGCTCCAACCCTTCAAATACATTTCTTGATGAGTATCCACTGTAGACAGTGCCATACCTTCTTCTGTTGGAGCCAACTTGGACCTCTTCTTCTTGTACCACAAAATGAAGTCGTTGATCAAGACGCGTAGCAGGCAGGCCAATGTGTTCTTGTTCCTTCAGGGGAACAGCCCAGTACAGTTCGATGGAGTTATGTGTCACTTTTCCCACAATAGGAGGATCTGGTTTTTCTGGTGCAGACATCTTGTTATGCTGGAGAATGAAATGAATGCAATAAGGTTTCCTTCCTAATACAGTACCTTCAAATGATT
Source organism: Aurelia coerulea (assembly GCA_039566865.1). Lineage (NCBI taxonomy): Eukaryota > Metazoa > Cnidaria > Scyphozoa > Semaeostomeae > Ulmaridae > Aurelia > Aurelia coerulea. The sequence continues at coordinate 18,004,734 of CM076960.1, read as the reverse complement.
ACTAAGACTTATATGCTGGCTGCTTTGGTTTAGAAATCACTTATTTGGTCATATCCACTGATTGTGGCCGTACCCTAATCAAATAACGCGAGCCTGACTAATAAACATCTCTTGAATTCTTGAAAACCTCTAACAGTGGCCTAAGTTTTTGGCTAATGAACAGAGCTCCTAAAACTGCAACCAACCATGCTAAATTGTGTTATTTATGCTTACATGAGCTCATAGAAAACCCCAAATCGAGTAAACCTTACCAAAAACATTACTGTGTGGTCTTACATCCTGGAGTTGCAAAACCCACGAAGCTCGTGCTGACTTCCCAGGTCATTCTTGGCGTCCATCTTTTATTTGCCATGACAACAAGGCCGAGCCTCGGTTTGATTTTGTAACGGAAAGGCGTATTTTCGCGGGAAATTCTTCTCGGTTCAAAATCTTTCTCTCACCCTACACCCTTCTACAATTTTGCTATGCACCCTTTTCTTTTAGCTTTCACGCGATTTGGTTTAAGGTTGCGCCCTTCTAGTAAGGATAATTCAAACTGAGAAGAATTGTTGAATGCAAAATTGACAAAACGGTCTTCTGCGCAACTTCCTTCAAAGAAATAAACACTGAAGTTTCATCAAGAAAATTTGAAAGAAAGAATAGATGATTTAACCTTATGCCTCAGCGTCCAACATGTTTACTCTTTCAACAGCTTATTCTAATATGCTTTCCTTCTGGCACTGTGTTTTTCAGTACTACTGCTGTCAAGCAATGGTTCCAAATCTTAATAAAGTTGTCGTAAAATTCTATGACCTATTTACTTGAATAAAATGGCTTGAAGGAAATTTTGACTACTTTGGTATGATTCAGCCGTTGGACTGTCCAGAAATCTTCAATAATTTCAGAATTAGTTGAAGAAATATTGGAAAAAACTTAGCACCATCGCAATTTCTAAACCTTTTGAGAAAACATAGAATACTTTTCAAGAAAACAACAGTCTATGAAAGTCTACAATATGGTATCAACTAAAAGTCTTTTTCATACTTCTGGTTTACAATTTAGAAATTTGATCACATCCTCAGATAAGTTGAAATATGAAGCACGCTACAACTTCGAGAAATATTCAAGCGTTCTGTAAATTCGAACGGTAGAATTATAGCAAAAGTAGCTAGAGTTTCTTTCAAGCCATTCAATTCAAAGAAGTCGGTCATAGCATTTACTTAAAGATGTTGAACCTATGCGTTGCTGTATGAAGTGACATAAACATATTCTGGTCGTGCCTTTGTATTCTCAATACCATATCTTCTCAAACGTGTATCTGTGGAAATAAGTTCTTTTTTCTCGGACAAAGCCAGTGTTTTTTGCGGTTCTTTGTCAAACATCAATCTCACAGAAATGTAATGCCTTCTCTTACCTCAACTTGGCTACAACAACCTTCTCTTCTCTTCTCTTCAAATTGAGCAAAACTACAAAGACATCGAGCAAACTACCGCAAGGTGATGGCTTTATAAGATGTCCCCTTTCGTAAGCTGTAAGGCCAAAGCCAGAACCAGGGATTCTACTATGTGAGGTCTATGAGAATTTGCTGCTAAAATTCAGCTAATGTTGTTTACCTGTATCTCAAATCATGCTATTTTCCCCTTGAGAAAACATTCTTTTCATACGACATAAATCTTCGTATCATGAAAATTGCTTTGTGGGTAAGTGTGTCAACAAGTAAGGAAATGATTTCCCAGGTGTATGGTCACTTAATTTGAAGCACTGTAGAAAGATTAGACGTATGTCTTTATAAGAAACTTAGAATTCGAGGCAGTACTGATAGCGAGAATGAAAGTTTCTTAAAAGCACCTGATTTTTAGTTCTCAGAGCTTCTTACGAGTTTCTTTCGACCTTCACGCCAATTTTTATGTTCCTGTGCCCTCATGAACATTTCAAAATTACGATTTTGAAGCCTTACCAATGTTTAGACGTTATTCAAGTAACGTCCGAGTAATATTATGGTACAAGGGACAAGTAAAAATAAGATAAAAATAGGCTAAGGATATCCTTAATTAAGATGAAGAGTTTCCTAACATATTTTCTCCCGCTACTGGAGGTTCTTGATGCTTTAGCGACCTGAGAGTTGAGTTTCTTACAATCTGTTTCTTATAAAAATAATTGTTGCTAAATGTATCCTTTCTTACCTATTTCTTATAAGAAACTGCTCATAAGGCATTCCAACTCTCAGATCGCCACAAAATCAAGAAACTCAAGGAAAATATAACTCAAGAAACCATCTATTTTGGTAAAGGAATTCCTTCGCATATTTTTACTTCATTTCACTTGCTCCCTACATCAATTACTTGGAAGGAACTTGAGTAATATCTGAACATTGGAAAGGCTTCCAAAAATATTTCGAAATGTTCAGGATGACACAGCACAAAAAGTAGATATGAAAATTGTTATGGAATCTTTAAGAAATTCGTAAGGAACTCCTGAGTACTTAAAATCTAATAATTTTAAGAAACTTGCAGCGCTGGCCCAAATTCTTTGTTTCTTATACAAAATACGTGTATTGCTGAGGCTCTTTACCGTATTTCTTCAACAAGGCTGGAAATAGTGGTAACTGGTGTCTTACCTAAACTTCTATCACTTTGGTCTCCAATGAATCACCAAACGTTTCCTTCAGTTCAAACCTTCAAGATGGCTGTTAAAGCAAGCATCCAATGTTGTACAAATCATGACATGCTGGCCTATCGAACGATTCATTCTAAATTTAACTAATTCCTTAAATGTATCTATGCAATAAATAAATCAAGTAACAATCAAATTGATACAAAATTCCCTCACCTCAGCTAAATCCACACGCGAAAAGGAGACTATTTTGAGACACAGAATAATCTTTCAAAGCCTATGAGCTGCATGGTCAACCTTCATAATCTGTGTTGCATACCAAATGAATCTCGTATACATGTTCTAAGTTCCTCTATTAAAATTTCTGCACTTTTGGCTAAGCAAAACAAAGCATTTTCAGACCATTGGGAATAATTAATTTGTGGTCCTTACTTTATCACGAATTCTCGTGATTTCTGTTGCCAAGAAAATGCATTTAAACTATCAAGATAAATGGGTGCTTCTGAATTATGCAAATGCTCGCAGCGCTAGCTGATATTTTAGCATGAGTTTAGTGAAGGTTTTGAAATATACTTTCTCAACCAACTGAAATTTGTCACAATCCAATTCAAATATTATGCGTATCAGTAAGAGTTGCACGTATTTCTTATAAGAAAGTTCTTACACGTATCTTTTTATGAGAAACTAACAATTATTTTGAGTTCTCAGAGTTTCTTAGGAGTTTCTTGAAGGTTCCTTAACAATCTTCATGTTTGCTTTTAGTGCCATCCTGAACGTTTCGCGGGGAATATTCTCAAGCCTTTCTAGACATTACTATCTTCCGAGTAATATGATATGGGAAACAAGTGAAAATAAAGTCAAAATATACCAAGGATGTCCCTAATATTAAACTAATTAGAAGATAATTTCTTCAAAAACAATTTTCCCAGTACTGGAGTTTCTTAATTTTTTAGCAGTCTGAAAGATAAGTTTCTCATAAGCAGTTTCTTATGTAATAAAATACGTGTATCTGCGTTGACCGTGGCAAAGGAAGTTGGTTACAAAATCTGCCCCTGTCTTTGTTAGGAGTCCTAGAGCCTATTACATTAGGCAGGTGATGCTATCTGCAGCAACAACAACGAAATTCGAATGTTTTCAGAGTTAGCATCAAAATGGCGGGCGTGCAAAGCAGAAACGAAATCGAATTTGATGTGAAATTAAAGTTAACTGAAGCTCTTTATTTCACATGCGGTGCTTACATCTCAAGATTTCCATATTTGCTTGCAATTCTACTGATGCTTGAAACAGGAGAGATGTTCAAGACTTCTTTGTCCGTGGATCAAAGTCGTTTAACGATGGCCTACGCGCATCTGGGCGGATACTTTTTGGCAGCCACTGCGATGTCCTTCAATTTATTCCAAGCCAAGAGAACGTTTGCATTGTTCACGGCAGTGCAGTTTGGTGTCTTGTCAGTAGGATGTTATTTGGAGACGGAGAGGAAAGAAGGACTTTTGGTGAGTATCATTTTGTATTTTAACTACAAGCAATTTATTAATTTGAAAAACGGATCTATAAAACACGAAACCCCCCGAAAATTATCAAATTCCTTACCTTGTGAATCTATTTATCAAAAATTAGGGGGTAACTTATGTTCTTGAAAAATAATTATTTCGGTAACAAAACAATAGAGACAAAAACTATCACTATCAGATTTGAATTCACAGAATGATTCTAACCTAAAAAGTGATTTTGAAGCAAAAAATACATGGTTTGCAATAGTGACTAAATTTCACAAAATTTTGACGATTATTGCAAAATGAGGAAACTGGGTAAATTAATGTTATGATTGATTGTCCTCCTAACAATTTAAAATTTTACTTCAGAGGTACGCCAAACATAAATTCAACATTGATGATTGAAGATTTTTTCAATAGGTATGCAAAATGGAAAAAGTGTGTGGGCCTTTGATAGAGAATTTGTTGGGGATACAAATCATCAAAGTTCAAAGCAATATGGTTATAATCCCCCCAAAAAGGAAACTTGTGATCAGAAAACATGTGCAGAAAGCATGTTTGCATTATAGTAAGAATATGGGCGGAGAATCCAACAACAATCCAAAAGGGGATTAGCAGAGAAAAAAATAAATTCTTGTGCATGGCAATAGGTTTCCCCGCTGTTGATCTGCTTTGAACTTTACCAGCATAACAAAAGTCTTCGACAAAAGGGGCAGCCCTCGGTATCCTCAACAAGAATGTACCTCTAATACCATCTAACATTTGCACTGAGTCAAATTTATGTTGTAATTCAGATAATGAAATATTTTAAAAAAAGAACAAATGATATTAGCCAGGTATAAACAACAGTGTCTAGAAAAATAAACTATTAATTTAATCTTTTCCTATAATTTTCCAGGTGAGACAAGTATCGAGGAACATCGCTGTCCTTGGATGCTACCTGATGATAGCAGGAGGACTGTCTGATTTTGAAAGAGGAACACAAAGGCATCGCAGACTCCTGCAAATTGGCTTACAGCTACTTGGTGTCTATTCTTTTATCAATGCAGTGATCCTGTGGAACAGCCCCAATGAACTGAAAGCGTATATTACCCATTTACCTGGTGGCCAAGTTACTGCATATGTCTTTCTAGCATTATATCTGATCTCTGGGATGTGCATATATGGCGGATATAATGCATTTTATTTCTCAAAAGTTGTAGCATGGCTTCTTGTAGTAGCAACCCTTTTTGTTGATTTGGATCCTAAATTTTGGTGGAATGCAGCTCATATACCGTATTGGGCTTCAATGACAATAGCTTCTAAGAACTCATGTATTATCGCTACTTTGTTGTTAATCAGAGGAAAGATCTGAGACCATTCAAATTATTTTTGTTTTTCTGAATTGACATAAAAATTCTCTGGATAAAAAAGGACATTGTACTGGTACAGTAAAAACCCGCGTACAAGAACCTAGTGGATTAAGAACCTACAGGCTGAAATTTTGCAATTAAACCCCAATTGTGTAAGAACCCATTCAGCCTGGAATTTGAAATCGGTTCTTATTTTTAGAGAGCATGGGGGTCTTATTTACAACAGAAGTTTGTGGAAGAATATACAATGTTTATATTACCTGATGAGAAGCTTTTGAAAGATTTTCTCTGGATTATATAAACATTTCTGATTCTTCCACAAATTTCTGTCAGGGAATATATCTCATAAACTCAACTAATGTGAACTGACAGTAAATAATAGGCCTGAAGTTTGAATCTGAATAAAAGAAATTCCTGAAAGCCATGAATAAATAAGAACCAATTTAAGAACCTGAACAGCCTCATTTCCCACTAAATACCCAAAACATAAGAACCTAGTTGGGCTGACTTACAAAATTGTAAGTTCTTATACGCCGGTTTTTACTGTATTTGAATTATTAAATGATTTTTCATAGTATCTAGCTTATCTTTTTCAAATTGAGAACCATATGGATGGCCCATGAGGGATCATCCTTTGAAATCAGTCAAAGAGAGAGCATAGGTTCCAAATCTTTAACTCGGCGTAAAAGGGTGGGTGTAAAATTATATGACCTTTTTCTTTTGATTGAATGGCTTGAAAGGAATTTCAGATCCTTATCTCTAATTCTACCGTTGGACTTTTCAGAATTTTTGAATATTTTTCGAAATTACAGCATATCTTACATTTCAACTCATTTGAGGATGTGACGTCATCAAATTTCTAAATCATAAACCAGAAAAGTGATACAGACTTTTGCTTGATACCATATTGTAGATATCCATAAACTATGGTTTTCTTCGAAATTATTTCATGTTGTTTCAAACAGTTTAGAAATTACGATGGTTTTAAGTTTCTTTGAAAATTTTTCTTGAATTCTTGAAAAAGTAGAAAAACACTCTAATTTTGAAGTAGAAGATTTCAGAAAAGTCACGGTAGAATTATTGAGAAATAACTGATTTTTTGAAGTCATTCAGTTCAAAGAAATAGGATTCAATTTTACACCAGCCTTTTTAAAGATTTGAAACCTATGCTCAAAGAGAGAGGTCAGCTCAATTTCTGCAAATCTCTTTTCACACGGAGTGAATGCTTCCTATTCGGTAGTGAATTCAAATTATATTTCAATTTCGCTTCACTGATGAAGCGAGAGCGAACCGCAATTTGAGTTCACTGTATTTTCAAAGAGTGTCCCAAAAAATTGTTCTACGCTTGATTAACAAGAGGCCACTTTCAAATGTTTCTCTACAGAATTCCTCAAAGCATCCATATGCTTGAAAATTAGGCGTGGGTCTGAAAATCCCGCCCATATTCAGGGATTGGGTCATAACAAAAATTCTTGAAGCACACACCCCCATCATATGACCAAATAGAAAGTACCCCCCGCAGGTTTTCTTTACCATATTCTTCATCGTGTTCTATTGCCTATTGGCAACAGGTTTTCCATTCTCTCGTTATGTTATGCTATTATCATGAAAATGGTTAATTTCTGAAGCAAAATAATTCAACCCTGAAATGTTAAAATAAAACAGGGTAGAAGAGTTGAGACAATTATGTGACCCCCTTTCAGTGACAAACATTCTTTGACCTCCTTCAAACAAAATTCACAGCAAAAGCAGGGCGATGAACTAAACATGGGTTCTACCTGCTCTACAACCCACGACTAACTGCTAAAAGATGATATTAGAATTTATTATTTGTGCGTTTGGGTTTGTAATAAAAATTTTACAACATGTGCTTGCAAGTCCTACCTTCTTATAACAGGTCCATTAAATTATCTACATCGTCAGAGGATTGGTCTGCTAACTTTTGCGATGATCTTCGAGAAGACCTGCAAAATTAAAAGTACGTAATTTGAAATACAAAAACATATGCTACGGTGAGGCACTTTGTGTCCCTCCAGTGTTTGAAATTTCTTATTCTTTTAACAAGTTGTCGACGCGATCTCCTTCGAGAGCTGTCAATCATTTAAAGGGCTAGGAATCTTTAACCCAAGGGGAGAGGGTACTTCGTTTATTTTGCCGATGGGGTGTGTACTTCTTTGCAGGTATCGTTTTTGCCTCTTGTTTTTCTAACCCCGGGTATCGAAAAAAGGCAGTTTTTCTGGAGCCGGTTGTCTGAATGGGATATTCTTTTCTGTGGTCGTTATTTCTACAACAGTCGAAATGGCAAGAAAAATTCTAGGGCCGAGTGAAAAATGGGTTTGGTGGCGCACCCTCGTACAAATGAAAGCGAAGTACCCCCTCCAGGTCCAAAGTGTCAGAAACTTTTAACGTTTCAACATTTACTTGATACTGTTTTGCTTTTATGAAATGGTAATATAACGACATGGCAAAATAGTAGAAACACATTTCAGTTTCCTAAATTATATTTTTCCAGTTCTGAAGTTTCTGTTATTTTGTCGATCGTAAAATTGAGTTTCTTACAAGCGGTTGGGTTTCCAATAAAAAGATACGCGCACAAAGAATTTATGGCGACTTTACTGTAATTGTCTAAAAATTCAACGTTGCAAAGGCAGAAGCTTTACCACTACCAGTCTTTATTTGGTAATGATCTTAAACTGTATAATCTTATTCCAAATATAAAAATGAGAAAAACTTACGACTCTTCGCTGCCTGATTTTTCTTTCCTCAACGGTCTTGGAAACGAAGTTGTCCTCGGTATGATAGACGCAGTGTTTTCCCGTTTTCTTCTATTCCCAGCTTTCCTATATTTGAAATTAAACTGTTATCATCAAGAAATCTCATACGATTCGATAAAGAAATCTTTTAAGGGTCTTCCCCGTATATTTATCAACATTTTCAGATTAAAATGAATATGATTAGAACTTTTACTGTGATCTATTTGTTATTGAAAACAGCTCTGGGCCTGTTTCGCGAATGAATTAATCGAAATTAAACTTCTAAAAGTTTGATTCAATAACTTGCATTTGCTATCACTACTTTTGCTTTCAAAGAATGAAATTGAAATTATAACTGGTGAGAGGCGAACATTAAAGGCACTAGGACAACCGGCATGCAATGCGATGGTTTGTGCTGTCTTTCATGGATCTTATTCAATTAAATTCCAATATTTAACACATTTTTAGGGAAATATGGCCGGATCTAAAGCTACAGCGAGACAGTAATGAAATACAGGAGGCCAAAAACACAGTGTTTATTTAAGTTTTATAAGATTATTAACTGGTGGTATATTATTGTGAAATAAACAGTCAAAGCTACATTCCTAACGCATCCTCGTTAATGAAATTGTTAACTTTAGCCCTGGAATCTTACGACTCGAATCTCATTCAAACAGCTTCATTCAAACATGGGAATCTCATTCAAACATCGAAAGCCATTTCATTCAAAAATTATGCATTCCAAAAAATGCAAATTTATTCTTTAGTATTCCTACCTTCATCATCCCGATAGAGACTGCCTAAAGTTTTTTGTTTCACAAAGTTACGTAAAAAATGGACTTGCCCAAGTCGTCTTGTGAGGAACAAGGGCAGATTTTGTAATAATAGCATGAGTTGCTTTTGTTGACACCTCAGTTCAAAGCAATTAGCGGTTGCAGACGAAGGAAATTCTCTCAACCAGCAATTCAAAACAAACAAAGCCGCAAAAGTTTCTTTGAAACCCAGGTAGCTAGCTCTCTCGCTGTGTATTCCAGAAACTGTTTTTAAGGGCAAACATGAGCATAGATCGAAAGAAGAAGGATGCATCTGCACATCTGCCGCGGGCATTTTATTTGTTTGGTTCAAAAGCCGTCTAGGAGGCGATTCAATTCTCTTGTTTTTAGGGTGTTATCAAAACATTTACTGCTCAGCTTCTGGACCAAAGAAATAAAATGCCCGCGGCAGATGTGTAGATATATCCTTCTTCTTTCAATCTGGGCTCATGTTTGCCCTTAAAAATAATTTCTGGAATGCACAACGAGCGTGCTACCTACCTGGGTTTCAGAGAAAATGTTTGCGGCTTTGTTTGTTTTGAATTACTGGTTGAGAGAATTTCCTTTGTCTGTGATCGCTAATCGCTTGAATTGAGGTGTCAACAAAAGCAACTCGTGGTATTGTATTACAAAATCTGCCCTTGTTCTTGTGAGGACTTGGGCAAGTCCACGTAAAAATAAGAATATATTTCACACCTCTGAGTGCACTGGATCAAATCAAAATAAACAGAGAGTGCAAAACATTATGGTTGGCTACGAAAAAGGTGTGAAATCCATTATTGAATCTGCCAACTCGCTTTGTCTAGGAAAGACCTGAATCCTTTGTATTATAAGATTTTCCCTTGTTCTTCACAGTTAAATGAGACGAATCCCCTTGTGGCCTTTAATTCAAGTGCAAAGGGCTACGAACAAGACAGTTAGCCGTTTGGGACTTGGCCCTTTCGTTATCTGGAGTTAGCAATTTAATTATGGTGCAAGGAACAAGGACAGATTTTGTAAGACAATAGCATGAGTTGGGTTTGATTGACACCGCAATTCAAAGCGATTAGCGATCGCACATAAAGGAAATTCTCTCAACCAGTAATTCAAAACAAGCAAAGCCGCAAAAGTTTCTCTGAAACCCAGGTAGCTATCTCACTCGTTGTGCATGCCAGAAATTGTTTTTAAGAGCAAACACGAGCATATGTCGAAAGAAGAAGGATATATCTACACATCTACCTCGGGCGTTTTATCTAGTTGGTTCAGAAGCTGAGCAGTAAGTGTTTTTGTTGCACCCAAAAACATGAGAGAATTGAATCGCCTCCCAATCGGCTTTTGAACCAAATAAATAAAATGCCCGAGGTAGATGTGTAGATATATCCTTCTTCTTTCGATATATGCTCATATTTGCTCTTTAAAACAATTTCTGGAATGCACAACGAGCGAGCTAGCTACCTGGGTTTCAGGGAAATTTTGCGGCTTTGTTTGTTTTGAATTACTGGTTGAGAGAATTTCCTTTGTCTGCGATCGCTAATCGCTTTGAATTGTGGTGTCAACAAAAGCAACTCGTGCTATTGTCTTATAAAATCTGTCCTTGTTGAGACGTTGTATGCTGCGAGAATCCAACCTCTTAGTCAACTTTTAAACCATGTGGACTTGTTGAAATAAAAACAAACCTTTTTACTGCCGGCGCATCTTCTTCATCAAGATCTTCTTCGTCGATGATCGCCGGCATCATCTTCTTGTGCTTTTGTTTCACTTTAGCACTCTCGTTTATCTGCAATAAACACTAGATTTGATTTAATATTTGAGCAGAACATAATGTAAAAAGGATAAAAGACAAAACTATACAGATAGGAAAAGGAAAGAAAAAGCATTACCACAGAATCGGTTGTGGACCAGAGTAAGGGGTTTAAATGCAGGAAGCTTGAAACAGCATTAGGCTCCAAATCTTCAAAAAGGCTGGTGTAAAATTCTATGACCTATTTCTTTGAACTAAATTACTCCAAAGAAATTTGAGCTATTTCGCTATATTTCTACCGTTTGACTTTTCTGAAATCTTGAATATTTTCATATTTAGATTGTTTTCTTCTTTTCCAAGAATTCAAGAAAAAATTCGAAAAAACTTAAATCCATCGTAATTTCTAAACCTTTTGGGGAAGCACAAAATAATTTTCAAGAAAACCATAGTTACGAATGTTTACAGAATGGTATCAAGCAAAGGTCTTCCACTCTTCTGGTTTACGATTTAGAAATTTGATGACGTCACATTCTCAAATGTGCTGAAATATAGAATACGCCGTAATTTCGAAAAACATTCAAGATTTCTGAAAAATCCAACTGTAGAATTACAGTAAGGTAGATGAAGTTTCTTGCAAGTTCTTCAATTCAAAGAGACTACGTCATAGAATTTTACATGTAGATGAAATTCTAGATGCTAGGTTTCTGGCAGCTATATACAGCTGATGTGGGCTACACTGTGAAAGCTTTTACATTTTCCCGGACTCTGCCCAATAGACACCAAAAAGGTGCACAGTTAACATCTTATCTTGCTCTCTACTCCTGATGATATGATATGCTATGGAAGGTTGGAAGAAAATGTTTACGAAACTTCTTTGCTTACCCGCTCCTTCTCGTCATCTGTATCTTCGTCACTGAAAAAGAAGACAAAGATTTGCGAAATTCTTTTCGTGTACTTCTTTATTTTGTCTGACTTATCTAAACTTTGCTCAAAATTGCTGCCCACATTCGATTTTGCTACCAGCTTTAAATTTTCATACTTTAAATTTCCAAATTCTAAATTTCCAATACCTTTAAATTTCGCACCCTCTCTGTTTTATCAAACTGCACGATACAAAAATTTATCTTTGTGCACTTCTTGGTGGATTTGTGTGAAATAAATTCCCCTGAATTTAAAATAAAGTTTTTGTTGCTAATTCTAAGAGGAAAGACGTTCTGCCCAAGAAGGGCACATTTGGTAATACAATAATTCAAAGCGATCAGCAACTGCAGACAAAGGAAACTCTCTCAGCCAGTAATTCAAAACAAACAAAGGCACAAAAGTTGCCCCAAACCCAGTAGGGCAAGCTGTCGCCTTGTGCAAATGAAAGGTGGTTGTTTTTAGAAAAGTTATGTGCTTACTCCATTTTCTTTTTATGGAACTAAATGTAATTAGCAAAGCAAGATTTTGCAATTTTGTTCAAAGAGTTGGAATTATAGGGTTACGCTGAAGTTTTTACTCACTCATCATACTGTTTTTGATCTGATGGTCCTGTCACTTTGTCTACAAAAGATGGAGATATCTTTGGGGTTAAGGCAGCAAAATAAAAGGTACCTGTACAAAAATACAAGGCTAAACTTGGCCTTGTACAGGCCAAGTTTTAGCCTTGTAGAGGGGATTATGACCTTGTTATAACCTTGTACTAACCTTGGAAGAAAATTACAAGGCTATCAGTAAGATTCCAAGCTGCAACCAGTCTGACACAAGGTTTCCACAAGGCTTCTACAAGGCTAATTAGCATTTTTCAAGCCATTTACAAGGTTACAGCAAGGCTATTCCAGGCTATAACAAGGTTACAAGGCCATAACTACAAGGCTTGTACATGGCTATTACATGGCCTTGTATTTTCGTACAGGTATCTACATATTTTCTGCTGCAGAAACGGAATAAGAATCTTATAGTTTCTAAACTTAAATCCCTCACAGTAAAAGTCATTTCTAACATAACTAAGATTTCATAACGATTCCAATTAATTTCTTCCAAATTCATAAGATTTTTAGCATCTGGTGCTGAGGTACGAAAGAACTGTAAATTCAACTTAACCCATGTTTAGTGGACACAAAACAGTGCCGAACAAGAGATTGCAAAAGATCTCAAAATGAATGACAGTGTTATCAGAAGTAAGCCTCCATAAAGAGCACTTGCTTTCACCACAAATAATATTTCCAGGCTAACCAAACACTCAAAATTACATCAAAGTGTGATTAAGTATCTTTTTACTTTAAAAATGATTACCACAACTTTCCTAAACACTGAAATGGATTCATAAATGTTTCATGTATACCTTTGACCTCGGGTGCAGCGTGTTTTAAGTCTTCACCTAGAAAGAATGCACAAATGATTATTTGAGAGAAAAATCAGGAGGAGCCAGACTTCATAACAAGCCAAAGATAATATCAAAATTATGCGATTGATGCTGAAAAGTATGGTATTTTAATCCACAATTCCATCCCCCAGATCTTATCCAAAGATATAAATTTTTGATTGACCTAGCCTGTGTCCCAGACCCCTTTGAAAGGGGTCTGGAACACAGGCTAAATTGACCAAGATCTGATCAAATGTACAAATAAAGTCTCTGGGCATAAAACAACTTTGCAGACTTACATTTCTGTTTCAGCTCTCTGATTTTTGCTTTCTTTTCATTTAAAACTGCTGTAAACTGTAAAGAGAAAATTTTTGTTTGTTATAAAAGTCCAATCTGAACAGTTTCATGCATTTCAAAAACCTACAGCTAACTTCAATTATAAACGTTAAAATTTTGGTATTAAAGATGTATTTCAAAGAAAGTTAGGTGCTTACTTTTTGGTACAAATCTTTCTCAATACCATCCTTGGCTTTTGTGCATTCTTCCAATCTCTAAAATGAGAATTGCATCAACAAATGAATTAGCAGCTTGCAGATTCAGCATTTTTTTGCATTGAGAAAATGATAAGACATAATGATGAAAGGAAAAATGTACTATTGCGTTTTGAGATTTTGTTTCCTAAATCTTTCAGTTGATCCCGTGTCTTGTACGACAAGTTGTAATTTGGTAATTTTGTTTTGGTGAGAAATCACCTTCAAAGTTCTTTCCCTTTCATTCAGCAATTTTCTGTTTTCTGTTGAGAATGATGATACCTTTGCCTGCAAAAGAGTAATAAATGCTTTAAGGAAGCTACGAGTTACTCGAATGCAAGGAATTCAAAGCTAAGAATTTGAAAATGAACTTAATTTTCAAATACACATAAAGACAATTAAGTTGCCCCATGAAAATTTCGAAAATTTTTATTGATGCAAATGAATAGCGCAGTTTAAAGAAGAATTGTTCATTTCAAGTTAGTTTAAGTTGCTTGAGGTTTGCAATGTAAAGGAAATATAGCATTTGATCTTTGAAAGGTTACAGTCTTGAATAGAAAATTATGGAGAACTGTCTGTTTCCTCAAAATCTCCAATAGAAAATCGTACACAATAGTGGATTGTAAAAAAAATTTAAACGACATTCTTTATTTCAACTGCGCTTTTATTTGCAGTCTTTTTGTTCAAGTTGCTTGATTATTGCTTTTTCCTCTTGGATGAAGTAACTTAAAGTAAAATTTCCTTATTTGTTGCAGTCTTTTTGTATTATATTGTATGAAGTAACTTAAAGTAATTTTCAGAAGTTATAAGAAAACTGATAGTTCAAAATTTCAAACCTTCATATTGCTAAATTTTCCTATTGCTGCATCTAAGAATGAATTGATATTGGTATCCTCTTTCTTGTATAGTTTGGCACTTCCAAGCTGAAACTACATAGAAGAGTACAGTATTTCATATATCAACTTGAAGAGAAAAGGATCATAATTTCACATATAACAAAATGCAACAATAAATTTTCTAACATTTGAAAGCCTCGAGGAATCTCCCAAAAAGGGCTCCAGAACGCATGCGCAGTAACGATTTACTTCACTTACGTAATATGCAAATTAGCGTGACCGTTGAGAACAAGGGAAGAAACAAAAGCAGCGATGCGCATGACAACGTGAGCCCCAACGTCGGTTCGCTCTCAACAAAGCTGTAACACAATGTATCAAAATAATAGGGTCAGCACTTCATCTCCCCAACAAACATGTTGCCTTTCAGAAAAGCATTTTCAAGCATTTATTCTGGTGGAAGACTGCAGTCAGAATTTTGAATATTCAAGTCAACAAAATGACATGTGAAACTTACTTTTATGCCATGATCAAGGACTTGTTTCCATGACACCTAAAAAAGCAAGGTTAGAAAGAACATTTGCCAAAGGATACTAAAGTATGAAATACTATATATTGATTTCAAGAACCCTACAATAATTTACTAAAGATATTGAATTTAGAAAAGGATGCTCATGACATTACATAGTATACATTACTCTCAACTTACAGTAAGAAGGTCTCTTGTACATTGATCAATACCTGTAATGTGTATCAACCAATAAAGGCCTTGCACATATTAACATGGCAAGCACTCTTAAGAATTTTCAAGAATTTCAAAAATTCTTTCACATGCTGACAAGAATTCTTCAGTCACACGAAAGACTGTAAATCTTTTTAAACAAGAAGTTTTAAGAAACAAAAATAGTCTAAAACATTCTCAAGAACCCTAGATAAATCTTAGGCAGGAAACCATGTTAATATGCGGAAAATACTATACGTATGGGTATTACATGCAAGAACTTGGTTTACTAATTTCAAAGAACATTGCAACAATTTATCAAAAATTATAATTGTTTAAACTGAAGAAAATAACTTTCTTGATCGTCTTACCCTGGCATGGTCATTTTGGATATCAACTTCATGACAGAATTTCTCTGGTCTAACGGAATTTTCTAGCGCTAATGCAGCTTTTGTTTCTGACCAGAAGTCATGAAATTCTTTTTCAACAGCTTCTGCTTGTTGTTTCAATTCTTCATTTGAAACTGAAAAGAACATATGAATTCTAGAATAGGGAAAAGTAGACAAGAATTATAGGTCGATTATAGAAAAGTTAACATTTGATTTTGAATGCTGCAGCCTTTTCTACCTTCATCCAGTAAAGATGGGTTTTTTGCCAGTTCAAACTACATAGCTGTCATATCGATTACTGTTGAAAAAGCATCTCTCAATCTTTGTGCCATGTAGAAGAAAACTAGAACGATTGATAAAAGATTAGTAATTGTATTTAGATGCACTTTTACAGGTTTTCGAATCAATTTCTGTTTTAATTTTTTAATGAAATTACTGGATGATGCCTTTTGGAACAAAAAAGAAACTTTATCTATGTCTCTGTCTGTGTGGTGACAATTTTGATGATATGCTTTGCAAAATTGCGTAACACATCTCGTGCTACGACGAGAAATTCTACAATTAACTGAGAAATATTTTCTATAAATGCAATATTCAATCACGTATTCTACTTAAATACTGATCAGATTATAGTAGTTTTGTAATTTAAATTGCTATTTTTACCATCACCGCACCAAACTTCAGCTCCATTTACCAACGTAACATCAAGTGCAACATCTCCATCACTTGGACATTTGATCATCAAATAATAAATGCGACCTGATGATTGTATTTTCAGAAATGTTTCTTCCATAATTCCACACAACTTACTTCCTTGACCAAGTTCTTGGAAAGACCGAAGCTGCCCTGATGATGTGACCTCCTTTTCGCGGAAGTGGATTCTGGGAATGGGAGCACAGGGGACTGGGAGTGAGAATTAAAGGCGCCATCTTTTCAATGTTGTTTACCTTCTCGAAAAGGAAGATTATTTTTAATTCGGATTTTAATTCATGATTTTAGGAACTTCTACATAGAAGACAACATGGAGATTAGTCGCAGTTGATACGGAAATGTTTGTTCCCTTGAAGAATGATGAAGAAGTGACTGCGAAGTCTTTTGTTTTGCTGGCAATCTTGGTGTTTTGCAACTTAGGCCCAGTTTGTTGTCAAACAAGTACGTATGAATAAAATTAGAATCTCCTTTGCTGCTAGATCTATTTTTGTGTGTTAACCACTGGAGGACGGTATATCGTATTGAAGAAAATAACTTATATA
The DNA here is from genome assembly GCA_039566865.1 of Aurelia coerulea. Taxonomy (NCBI): domain Eukaryota; kingdom Metazoa; phylum Cnidaria; class Scyphozoa; order Semaeostomeae; family Ulmaridae; genus Aurelia; species Aurelia coerulea. The sequence goes on along the minus strand of CM076960.1, from coordinate 17,987,942 downwards.
TAGCCAAAAGAGAAGGTTGTACGTGTACATAATAAGTTATGTGAAGGCTCCAGTTCAGTTCAGTTCAGTTTCATATTTTAAATTCTCCACATACAATTTATCATAACAAAACTAATTAATACAAACAATTAACTAAACTACAATAATAACAATAATGCACCTAAAATTAATACAACATACAAATACCGAACAAAGAACAAGATAAATTGCATGGGGGGAATTACTTAAAGGAGGAGCTCTCTCAGTAGTTAAACTAATCGAGGAGAGAGCACCCCCTGTTTCAAAAATTTCTCATACAAATTTGATTATTTTAGGCATAAAAGAAACTATGGGCAGATGGTGACTTTCTACATCAATAAGTTTACAATCAACTTTGGTAATGGTTTTGAAAGAGGAAGGCTTTGAGTCCAACTTATTAACTGCGTACATGACTCTCCCATGACTCTTCTTCTCTGAAAAGATATATCAGTAGAGTCTGCACGCACGCAGGCTAACAAGGGCAAATTTTGTAACACAATAGCATGAGATGCTTTTGTTGACACTTGAATTCAAAGCGATTAGTGGCTGCAGACAAAGGAAATTCACTCGACCAGAAATTCAAAACAAACAAAGCCGCAAAAGTTTCTCTGAAACCCAAGTAGCTGGCTGGCTCGTTTTGCATTCTAGAAATTATTTTTATGAGCAAACATGAGCACACGTCAAAAGAAGAAGGATATATCTACGCATCTACCTGGGGTATTTCATTTCTTTGGTTCAGAAGCAGAGCAGTCAGTGTTTTAATTACATCCAAAAAAATAAGAGAATTGAATCGCCTCCCAATCGGCTTTTGAATCAAATAAATTAAATGCCTGTGGCAGATGTGCAGATATATCCTTCTTCTTTCGATATATGCTCATGTTTGCTCATAAAAACAATTTCTGGAATGCACAATGAGACAGCCAGCTACCTGGGTTTAAGAGAAACTTTTACGACTTTGCTTGTTTTGAATTACTGGTTGAGAGAATTCCCTCTGTCTGCAACAGCTAATCGCTTTGAATATTGCAGTGTCAATCAAAACCAATTCATGCTGTTGTCTTATCAAATCTGTCCTTGTCACGCAGGCTACAATTGCCAAGAAAAATTTATCTTCTCAAAGTAAAGAGAAGCAAATAAGTAATAGAAATATCAGATTGAAATTAGAACACTTATCCTTCAAAAGAGCTTTTAAATCCCATTACTTCTGCATTTAAAAAAAATCTTAATGGAAATATATGAACTCCTAGCCTATCCTGGAGAAATGCATCTTTTTCCTTCTACAGTTTGTGCATGTGATCTAACTCAGAATGCATGTGACCCAAATTGCTGTTGTGACACAGAATGTACAACTGCTGACAAGACTGCTTTCACATTCTGCAAAAATGTAGATTTAAAGTAAGTGACTGCAAAGTTTTTTAATAGTTTTGGTTTTTAAGCTACTAAAGTAGAAAGTTGGTAATTGCACACAGATGTTTGCACTATTCATTGAAATAGAAATAGAATTGAATAAAGCATTATAACTCATTCTTTGCACATTTGAAAGTTGCAAAATGCACACTTGAACTTGAGATGTTTGGAAAAAGCTGAAAAAGTTTTAAATATAGCTCTTAAGAATTTCCTAAGAATTCTTTCAGGTAAGAAAATAATGTAAGTTAGGGCCTGCAGGGGTAAAGTGGATAGGCTGGGGGTAATATTGGTAATGTTGATTACCGAAAAACAGTGGACCCTGAACTGATAAATCAGCATTCATTACACTCATTTTTTTTGTAAGAAACTACAGTAAGGTCTGGTGATGGAAGGCAGTTTCTTAAATTTTTGGGCCATTTTGCTGGCAAAAGTTTCTTATGTGTTTCATATATTTTTAATTCTGGAATCGTCTTGTCTAAAGGGCTCCCAAATTACAAAATCTCAAAACAAGTAAATAACATAATTCTCACTCAAAATAATGTCCGAACAGTTGCTATAGCTGTACACTGTCAAAACATTTTTGAGTGCGATTGGAAAATTGTCAATTGCAAAAGTTTCTTAGCTTTTTTCAATTCAGGTAGGGTTGTTTCTTAACTTTTGAAAAATTGAGCCTAACGTTTCTTATCAACGGTTTTTTTTATAAAAAAAATGAGTGTATATCTAGGAGTGTAGTTTGAGCAGTTGTAGCTAGAAGAAAACTGCTGATAAAGATTTTAGCAAAATTCATGACAGCTTTTTCACCCTAACCATTTCACCCCAAACTTACCTATTTTTACCCAGTAGCCCTATCCTTTTATCCTTGATTTACTGTCCTGTAGCACTGAAAAGTTAAGTCTTATTGTCAGTGGAACGTTTTTTTCAATGTCATGGAGTGCTTTCAGTTCTCTTTGAGACCTGTTTAAGATCTGTTAAGATCAGTGGAACCTCCTATTTTTTTCAAAATGTCATGGAGCGCTTTCAGGTCTCGTGAAGACATGTTTAAGATCTCTTTAAATGCTCAAGTTTTGCTTTATTTCATTCTGTAGTCAAGATGACAGAGTCTGTGTATCAAACCAAATCATACAAATTGCAAATGTGAAGTACAGGACAGCTGGCACAGCAACAGGCTTATTCTGCATTTATACTGACAACAGTAAGTAGCAGTTTTTCATGTTTCTTGTATGGGACACTTGGTTTCTTAAATTCAGTGCTCAAATATTTATGTCAAAACAATTTCTCTGAATGATACTCTTTCAAAAAGAATCTTTCGGCATAAGCTGACACGGTGAAATATATCTCTTTCAAAAAGAGGTGTTTTTGGAAAAGCAAACACAAATAATGAAGGTAGCTGAGTTATAGTCTTTTATTTTGATATCTATTCAGATCCTTATGATAAGATTGAGACAATTTTGCCTGTTTTCAATTTTTCCCTGGAACTATGTACTGTACACCTACGAGGCTAGAAACTCCATGAAAAGTATCAGAACTACAGTTTTTCGTGGCTTTCCTTGTCAAATTAGAGGGGATGTGTAAAATGGCAAATAGGCTTATCTACAGTATAAACAAAACATAGAAAACACACAGACACTACAGTCTTCTTTGGCTAGCTACTGTTCCTTGTGCATGTGCAACTTCAATTTGAATATGGGATATTTTTCGATTTTTTCGCACTTTGCAAATGCAAGCTTTTTTTTTTTTTTTTTTTTTTTCATCAAATATAAAAACGGTGCAATTTATGTCTAACGGAAAAGCTCTGCATTAGTATTTGAAGCAACATGAAATAATTTCAAAGAAACACCATACTTTATGAATGTCTACAAGATCAGCAAAAGTTGGTTTAGAAATTTGATGACGTCACACCCTCAAATGAGTTAAAATGTAACAAACGCTGAAATTTTGAAAAATATTGAAAACTTCTGAAAAGTCCAACCGTAGAATTAAGGATAAGTAGCTAAAGTTTGTTTCAAGCCATTCAATCAGAAGAAATAGATAACAGAATTTTACACCCACCTTTTTACACTAAGTTGAAGATTTGAAAGCGTGATGCTCTCAGAACAGCAAAGAATGTAATCTTTCTTTTTGTCTCAATCCTGTTATATTCAAATATATAAATTCAAATGCAAGCTTATGACCTTGTAGCCCTCTTCCATACACCCTTTAATGCTGCCAAAGATCACGATGGACCTTTCAGATATTCTACAAGAGACTAGATCAAACAATATTTTCAGAGTAAATTGACTCTAACATTTTTACACATTTTTTTCGAAATCTGAGGAATTTTTTAATGTGCGCAACAGTGAAAGCTATAAGGTCCTTCAATCAAACAGTTTGTATCAAAATTTATAAAAATGTAACTTGACCTAGATTCTTTTGTAGAATAGCTAAATTCATGGTCTATTATACAGTAAGAACCCACAAAATAGAAACCAGTTTTTTTCAAAACAGTCTGTTTAGTTTCTTATTAAAAGGTCATGAATCTGGAAACAGGCTGAAAGGTTTCTTATCACATGGTTGAAGCACCTTCAGTGATTTCAACTTAAATCTTTAAAGAAAACCCAGAGCAACAGCAAGTTCTCCTTATCTAGCATTCTCTCTAAATTTACTCAACCATAGCATACATGCCAAGTATATACAGTAGATGGAAATGCTTTCGCATGAAATCGCTAAAAAATGTTTGGGACCTGATTTTAGCAAAGATTATTAAATACGAATTTTTACGGTATCGTCTTGTAAGAAACCTTCCTAAAATCGGGCTGATAAGTTTCTTATATAAGGTACCATTTCTCAAAAAAATCAGTCTGAGGTTTCTTATAACGTGGTTTCTATTTTGCGGGTTCTTACCGTACATAAAATATGATATCAAATATAGATAGTTACTGTAAATATTGACAAAGTGCACATCTAAACAAAGTTTATTTTTCTTTGGTTATGACTCACTCTGTGCATTCTTTTAATGGCAGATGCAGCTAGAAATTTCTACACCAATGTACAGACTGCAACCACAACAACTAGATTCAATGAGTTATTACGAACATATGGAAAGACAAGCTTTGTTACAACACCCAGTGCAACAACAACATATTTGTCATCTTCTGTTTACAAGGTGAGTGAATTTCAACGAGAGGAGTGTTGCATAAAACTGTGTTCGCACGATACCAGCATAATTTGAAAACATTCAAAAATGTTAATATAATAAGTAAATGATTTTAGTACCAAAAATAGCTGAGATGTTAAAAAACACAAATGTGACGGTCAAAAATATGACGGTACCAGAATTTTTACTAGCGTTCGTACGATCCCGGTAAAAAAATTTCACGATAGAAAGCTAAGGGACAATGCAAAATTTATTATATAACATGGCCGGTGGAGATCAAGATTCTTGCAAAAAATCTGCTCACCATGTGTGAAATTATTGCAAAAAAATCAACCGCCCCGTCGCCCGTTCCTTACAAAAATACGTCTCCCGCATTCATGAACAACAGATGTTGTAAAATACCACCGATGAATTAGCCAAAGACCATAACAAAATCAATTTTTGCCCTTACGAGTCTTTGTCAACGAAAACATTGACTTTGAGGATGAAGAGAAATTACTGATGAATCGTTCTTGCAAACGACTGACAAGGACATTTTGCGTCATTTCCATACACATCCTTCCAAGCATTTCTCAACTTGCATGATTCACAATTTTGTCCTCAAAATGAGCCATTTTATATTTCAAACTTCATCTTGAGCTTACAAAAAGTTACTGCCCCGTTCATATTGCTTTGTAAAAAGTGTTGACCCAGTTCTGTACAAGCTCAAAAAAGTAGTTGCCCCGTTACGTTTTGCACCGGCCATGTTATAAAATATACTTTGCACTGTCCCTACCGGTATAAAATTTTGCAGTAACAAAGTCAAAGCAAGGCCATTCCTTCACTTTCTCTCTTTTTACAGTTTGGCGATCCAGTCTTGCTGCTGTTTGAAAGTAATGTTCAAGGATTTCTCGCACTTCCAAAGCCTTCAGTTGGGAGTTCTCAATGTGATGACCGGAATACAGCTGGTATGTATGCTAGTCAAATTTGAGGCCCAAAGGACTCAAGAATATATTTTTTTATTCAATATAAAATTTTTTACAAACAAACTACTTAATGCACTACGTACGAGCTACTTTACTACACTACAAGGGCGATACCACGGAGTGCAAGAGACCATGACAACTCCGCAGTCATTAACATAGAGAACGTGTAACTAAACTAAAATTAAATGTACAGCTACGAAAAATACACATGAACAATTTCTACTGATAAATACTAAGGTTCGTTTCACATTGTATGTCGAGCTAACTTTGGGCAATCAGGTCTTATTCGCAAGAATGCGTGAACTGGAGGTTTGATTTTCAAATTAGAATGGATGTGTGCCCAATGAGTCTAACATACAATGTGAAACAAGCTTACAGCAAAAGAAAGAGAAGCAAAGGGACTTGGGGACTATGAAATGTAAACAAACGCTGTGAATTTCCTTAGTTAAATCGACCAGTTTGGTGAATGAACTTAGAGTCTGAGTCACAAAAATGTTCCCGTTAATAAAAAAATCATGGCACTAGGTAATATTTGAACATTTGAACAAAGAATATTTGAATCAAAACTTACTTGATTTTGTCTTATATGCTTTAATTCATAAGGACTTCTAGAAGAATAGTGCGAAGATCTGAATTTGAAGAAATTTTTCAGAAATGATGGATTTAGATTATTCACTGTTTTGTAAATTTCAAATGCAAAGAGTTCTTTGACACAAAATTTGCATAGTACATCTTCCTGACTTTTGGAGTAAATCATTATATGAGCTCTTATGATCATTGTAAAGAAATCTTAGTGCACGCTCTTATCACTTTTCAATTTTATGAAGCGACTTCATGGAAAAAAATACAAAACTAACGGACAATAATTTTTTTATGCATTCCATTTAAAGTGAATGAACGGAGCTAAGAGGAGGTCATCTATAAATAGGGCATTGAAAACTCCTACGCATGTTATTGTTCCTCTTGCTAAACAATATCCATGATCGTCTCGAAATCATCAAATACAATAGGCTAATAATAGAATACCCAGACTCCTTCCGCGCGGGGCTTTTATCTCCGTTGATTCTCTTTAATAACTTACAATGTGTATTACTCATTACACTACTTACAAAATACTATACCCTACTACTAGAACAATACGATTTGGAGCGAAAAACTACGTCTACCTCATGGCAACATAAAACAGGAAATACAAACATAACACTACACGTAACTACTAGAGAGAAAAGATAGTTCATAAAACTACACGTAACTGCTACAAAAAAAGAAAGAAACGTTTTACTATACTTTCTAATTACAAATGAATAGGTTAGGCACAAGATTTAGGGATATTTAATGAAAAGGACCATGATATTATACGAAGCGTTCCGTTCTTGAAATATACAAGATATTAGATTTTAGGATGAAGTTGGACAATAATTAAAGTTGGAGTAAACAAAGCTTTATCATTTTCAGATGAGCAAATCCTGCAGCCCATCGATTCATGTCTCATTAAAGTTCTCTTTTTACCTTAATAGGATTTATGAAAGATGAGACTTCAAAATGTTCCCGACCAATCACAGATCTTGCTTCACAATGCATCAATGACAATAGCTACAATGCGTTGAATTATTACAGTGGATTCAAGTTCGTTCCTGTGAGTATTGTATATCCCTCGACCTATTTGCTGGCCTTTGCTGTACAGTAAATCCCCGCACATAAGAACCTACTTTTTTGAGAGCCAAGCTGAAATAGGTTCTTATTTTAAAGGTACTAAGACTAATTTACAGAACAAGGACAGATAATGTTACAATAGAACTCGCTATCTTTCATTGACACCTAGATACAAAGCAATTTGTGATTGCAGACAAAGGGAATTCCATGCTCGGTTGGTCAAGACATAAACAAAAACAAAGCAAGCCGCAAAAACTGCCCTGAAACTAGGGTCGCTAGCGCGCTCGTTGTGCATTCCAGAAATGGTTTTTAAGAGCAATTATTAGCACATATCGAAAGAAGAAGGATATATCTAAACTTCTGCCTCGGGCATTTTATTTATTTTGTGCGGAAGCCAATTGGGAGGGGATTCAATTCTCGTACTTTTTAGGTGTAATTAAAACACTTACTGCTCAGCTTCTGTACGAAAAAAATAAAATGCCCGAGGCAGAAGTTTAGATATATCCTTCTTCTTTCGATATGTGCGAATATCTGCTCTTTAAAACCATTTCTGGAATGCACAACGACCGAGCTAGCGACCCGGGTTTCAGGGCAGTTTTTGCGGCTTGCTTTGTTTTTGTTTATGTCTTGACCAACCGAGCATGGAATTCCCTTTGTCTGCAATCGCAAATTGCTTTGTATCTAGGTGTGAATAAAAAGTAGCGAGTCCTATTGTAACATTATCTGTCCTTGTTATTTCAAGGTATGAGGGCTCTTATTCAAAGGGTGCCTTGTGTAGGCTGTTTTAGAATCTTAACCAAAGATGTTCAGCCCTGTTATTTGTTTTGCAAAGTTCCCGCCTTACAAACAGCAGGGGAGGAGATTCAAACTTGAAAGGCTAACTTGGACAAAGATAAACTTAACAACGAAAATCCAAATTCAACTTTGCTACCCTTGCAATAAGAACATATTTTTCATTGAACTGAAACAAGTTCTTAATTACAAGGTGCATAATTTAGGAAAAACAGCCTCTAGGCTCTTATTTTTGTAGGTTCTTATATGCGGGAATTTACTGTACTTGATATGACCGAGAGATTTAATCTGGTAAACTGTCAATATTGGAAGTGGAAATAATCAAGGTCGAATATGACTTTAGTCTGACTGACATTATAATATGAATGAGCTTAGACGACCTCAGTTTGGTGGCAGTTGCAGCTTGATGGTAGGGAGAAAATTGGACTCATTGCAATGAGTCTAATGTAAGTTCTCAGTGAATCAATAGATACTCACAGGCTCTATATACAAAGAGGATTCAATTGATTCAAAGCACCACATGTAAACAATGAATATTTTCTGTACCCTTGTAGTTTTTAGTGTTAGTTTTCTCTTACAAGGATTTATCCGTCTCTTAATACCGCGATGAAGAAATATTTCAATTCACTCCATTCTTTAATGTTTTCTACCTTAAAATCACTTCTAAAATTACGGTTCTTATATTCAGTGCTTTAATATCTGACTTTATCTTCATTCACAGGGGCCATCATTCCTTGCCACGGTTGTCCTGTACAAAGTAGAGAACGTTACTGTCACTCCAAGTGTTGTGCAACCAACTCCAACCCTCGTTCAGTTAGCCTCATCACCCATCGTCTCATTATCTGCAAACATCTCTGCCACAGCATCAAGCATCTTGAGCCCCTCCCCAACAGTCAGCCCAGGCGTGACGCCAAATGTTACAATAAACACAACAACAAAGGCAATCGTCACCTTGGTAACATATAATGATCCCTTATTGGTTAATGCTACATTGTTACAGCCAATCATCTGCAAGACATCAACAGGGGTAAAAGGATCATGTGCCTTCAGTACTCCACCTAAGCCAACTTATGACTTTGCGTCAAATACATGTAAAAATGTCGTGTTGAAGGTGAGTGGTGTATTCTTTTTCGTCAACAAATATTTGAAAATAATATTAGGTTTTTAAGCAACAACCTATGGAGTTTGTTTCTTAACTTATGGAGCGAGTTTCTTAAAATGTTCGTTTTCGAAAACATTGAAAACGATCAAAAAACGTCGATCAAATTTTAAAAGATTCAACATACAGTAAATAAACAAAGAGAAAACGTTTTCAGGGGGATTTGGGGGTTCAGTACGAACTCAGATTACAACTGGTCGATTTTTAAATCGCAAATCACCACGAAAAAGTTCTCTCTTTGTCCATTCATGTCGATGCTTTAGGAAATTTGATCGATGTTTTTTTATTGTTTTCAATGTTTTCGAAAACTAAAATCTTAGGAAACTCGCTTCTAGCTCTAAAAACTGAAAATGAAAAAATTTGCAAAAAATCCCAGTATCTAATTCAGGCTTTCTGCTAACGTATTGATCATAAATCTTCAAAATCGGTCCAGTGTACGATTTATTGTGGCCTGTCAAACGTGCATAGTTTATTTTGGCGCACCCGGTATAATCCAATAAAAAGTTAAAATGACGTATTACTAGTTACACTACTTACAAAATTACTCTACTATACCATTAAAACGATACCAGAGGGGGCAAAAGGCTATGTCTTCCCTGCAGCCATTACATAAAGTTAAAACTAGTAATAAATACGAAGCAACATAGTTTATGAATGCCTACAATATGGTATCAAGCAAAAGTCTGTCACTCATCTGCTTTATGATTTAGAAAATTGAAGACGTCACGTCCTCAAATGAGTTGAAATGAAAGATACGCTGTAATTTCCAAAAATATTCAAAATTTCTGAAAAGTCCAACGGTAGAAATATAGATAAGTATCTGAAGTTTCTTTCACGCCATTCAATCATAAGAAATAGGTCATTGAATTCTACACCCACCTTTTTACGCCGAGATAAAGATTTGGAACCTATGCTTACCAAGCAAAAAAAGAAAACCAAACAATACACGTAACTATTCTACAATAAAAACTAAATCACCCTCGCAGGTTGCAGCAGCTACGTCTTAGTAGCAGCATTTTATTCAAAACGTGGCGTTGCATATATAAGTTATTTCACCACTGTTTTTAGACCAACGCCAAATTCGACCTCGTAATTCTACAGTGACAGTGAAGTGGCAACCCGGTGAGTGCAATGTTAATGAAAACATGACACCACGCTCATCCATGATTTCGCTGAGAAAAGGGGTATATTTGAAGCAGAATCCTAGGACCTAGAATCTCAGAAAAATGGGGTATTTTACTTCAGAAATTATCCCAACCCAAAAACAGTTAAATGCTGGTGGATCAATTACACCTGGCCAAAGTTTGATACCCCAAGCTTTAAGGGATTCTACTGCTTTCCATCAAAGAGATATCAGTAAAGTGATTCATAATAAAGTGCAAAAACCCCAAACCTTTCTCTCAGAACCAGTTTTTGTACCGTACAGATTTCTTTAGCTCTGTGACTTTAAAGGGGGGGGGGGGTACCTTCAAAATGTTCCATGATAAGGGGTCTTTTCACCAACTAGAAAGTCACAGAAATGGTTATCCTATGGAATGGTATGGACGAGCGTGGTGTACCTTTTACTATTGAATTGCACCCACTGGGAGTGGCAATTATTCAAACTGTTTGAATATAATTTTCGATCAACTCAATGACAGTCCATTTCTTTTACTCTAGGTATCTTACACTGTGTTATACGACGGCAACACAACATCATTAAATATCTCCTCCGTTAATGTCAACCTCGAGTTGGGTGATGTAGCATCTACTATAAAGTCTTTCAATCAAGAATTCAGCATCAAATTTCAAAAGGTAAGGTCAATTTTATTACATGGCACTTATTTTACTGTCTGTCCAGATTTTGAAGACAGAGGTGGAAAAAGTGCACGAAGCCGCGAAGCAGCTTCGCAGGTAGCTCGTTTGACTTGAAGGAAGAAAGCAGGAAAAAAATATCAAACTGAATAACGGAAGAAAAAGGATAGAAACGAGGAGGGGGGAAAGAAGAGAAGAAACGAAAGGTGAGGAATGAGCAAAAGTTTCCACGAAACTAGTAGGGCAAACTCTCGCCTTGTGCAAGCGAAAGATGGTTTTTAAGAGAAGTTATGTGCTTATAGCGAAAGAAGAAGGGTAAATCTAAAGTTCTGTCGCTTAGATTATATTTATTTGATTCAGGAGCGGAGCAGAAGGCATTGTAAATCTCGCGTTTTTAGGGCTTAAAATGAAACGATTACAAAACAGCTCCTAAATCAAATAAACATAATCTAAGCGACAGAACTTTAGATTTACCCTTCTTCTTTCGCTATAAGCACATAACTTCCCTTAAAAACCATCTTTCGCTTGCACAAGGCGAGAGTTTGCCCTACTAGTTTCGGAGAAACTTTTGCGGCTTTGTTTGTTTTGAATTACTGGTTGAGAGAATTTCCTTTGTCTGCATCCGCTAATCGCTTTGAATTGAGGTGTCGATCAAACGCAACTGTTGCTATTGTATTACAAAATCTGCCCTTGTTTGAGGAATGAGGAAATGAGTAAGAACGAAACATCGAAAGGGGAAACAAGACACGAGAGAGAATAAAGGTTGAAAATGGGAATGATAGAACAAAAGGAAAAGGCAGTGTTTTGTTTTACTGCTCTAAGCGTTGTGCTGTGCATCAATAGTTCTTTGAAATATGGCACAAGCAGGATGAATAAAACAATAGAATGAAGAATATTAGGTTCAGGTCGCTTCGTAGGAACGTAAATATATTTTCCACCACTGTTTGAAGATAGCGTCGAATATTTGAATTTGAAGATAAAGGAAAATTTTCTCCAAAATATACAGAGAGAAGAAAACAACGTATACGTGTTCTATTAAAACACGCCTCCTCTCTCATATATATGACTCGGCCCTACTAAATTATGCTTCATCCAAAATCACTTTAACATCTGTTGTTTATCTTATTATTTTTCTTTTGCAACCACCTCTAAGGGGACCATTATGGAAATAAGGTCCATATCAATATGACCTTTTAATGCTATCCCTATCCCTGCCACTACAATTAGGAGTGTTTTTAACGTATTTATTTAATGAGCATTGTCATCGTATTTTATCTATTTTTTAGCTTTTAAAAACTTGTAAATTCTATTTATTTCTTGTAAATTTGTTTTATTTTATTTGGCAAATATTAACATACATACAACATACAAACATGCTTGATTTTTCGGTTTGCACTGTTCACAGCATACAATCAGACAAGGGCCAAAACGGGAGAAATTAATATATACACAGTGCATGTACCTTTTTCCTATTTATAATAAGTTATCGAGGAACTATCGAAGAACATTTTGAGAGTGATTAGCCATTGATTAAACTAAATTCACATCGCTGGAGTCAACCAAATCTGTATACATGGGTATTGGGACACCCGGTATTTGTATTTGTATAGTCTTTCATACTTCTCAAGAATTCTTATCGAAAGGTGAGGAATTCTTGAGAATCCTTGATCCATACCTGTGCTATTATAAATTTCTTTCCAATCCTGTATGAACTTATAAGACCCAGCACTGACGTGCTCAATATTTAACTGAAAGTGCCAAATAGGCTTCAAAAGCGCCGATGACCCCTAGTTTGAGATGCTTCGATGAAGTACCTGTTGAACAATGTGGGCATAAAGGGTGGCACTGACCGTAAATGATACCTTGTTCCATTTCGTAACCAAAGATATCCTTCTCCTGCAGATTTTATTCAACCTTTTAGTCTCTTTATCCTGGAGCAGTTTGTTGCAGTTCCCAAAATAAATTAACCTAAATCATGTTGTTTTTTTGTGTTTAGGTTGGTTCTCAGTCAACATTTACTCGGAGTGGAAATCCTGGTTATGTTAAAGGCCGTGAAATCATAGCTGGAACTTTGCAAGTGAACGCTCAACTGAAAAAGTATCCTTTCATTTAATGGTATCTTATTATGTAGCTAATTCTCTTGCTTGGCTGGATATACCGGCTGAATAAAAAGAGAGTTAAAACATTTGATGGGCTGTGGAATAAAAAGTACGTGGCCGACATTCAAATCCAAACTGTTAATCTATCAGTAGTTCCTTGTATAACGACCCTTAACCAATCAAACAGAGAGGTGATCGTGTTAAACAAAGATCCAAAACAATGGTTTACACTCGTCCAATCATCAGCTTCTAATACGTGTGGCACATCTTCACAAAGGATGTCAGTCAAGTTTGGCGTCAACATGAGGACTGGCTGTTTTGTTAAGTATGTTGGTTTTAAAGTATAGCGTTCATTTTGACAATGGCTTCATCTGCTAAATGCTTGGTGACTATACTTAATCCAATCCTTGGATAACATCGTTGGTCTGAGAGTGCAAAATTTTATGGAAATCTAAAATGCATGGAGAAGGTTCTTATTGTGCTGCGGTTGTTAACTCTTGCTACGACGCACAACTTTTCCAGTTCTCAATAATTCGAAGAGTGATGAAATTTCAGTATGTTCTTGGTATGCTATCATGTAAAATGACCTTAGGTATATTTTCACGAAAGTCAAACCTTCCATTAATTTGAGTTCTCAGCTCTTTCCGTTTTGGAAAATTTCACCTTTTACACTGGTTGATTTTCTTTTTCAGAAACAGTGAGAATATCAGTACATGATTAACCTTTTGCCAATAAGTTAGCTGTAGGCGTAAAAGAGGAGATCACAGTCAAATTCATTTTAGATTACTCCATTAGGCAACGTTGTTCTCAGAAAAATATTTATGGATTTGATAAATTTTGACAAATTCAGAACGTCTGTTTCAGCATCAAGAGAGCCATGACAAGCCAAGAATGTTCCCTTCTACAAAACACAATTTATAACAGTCTTTTGAGTACATTTCCTACACATGTTGCAATGTATGGTAATTCTGCCGTCACTAACACCGCAGATTGGGTGAAAATTATCAACAGCAGGCCTCAGTTAACTGTGAGTATTCCTTCAATTTGTTGATGAATTTTGCCAACCTCGTACCTGGTGACAATTAAGGTCTTCCGTAAACTGCAACGCCTACATTAGATTCGCTGGCACATCTCCTACAGTCTAGCCTCCTATTTCCAACAACAGATACCCTTGGGAACGAGGTTAGAATTGCACAATTCTGTCCTGCAGTAATCTTTGTTACCAAGAAAGCAAGACTTCATAGTCAGTTTTCAACAGAAAAATTCGGCTAAGGTTTGTTTACATTTACTGCAAGTCAAGTGATCAATCTCTTGATAAAAAATGTTAATTCATTAACATATTTCGTGCCATGGATGCACGAGAGTTTGGTCACATGACTTGAAATGGGTAAACAAACGTCAGCCGATGTTGTCTATTCATATTGTGCCGTGCATAAAAAACATTCTCTGCAGAGCAAAATCATTGAAAGCATAATTCATTTTCAAGTATAGCCTGCAGTTGAAAGAGAACCCAATTAAAGCTGCTATCTCTAAAGCGAGAAAGGGCATTGGTTTGCTAAAGTATCTCTCCAAATATTTACCCAGGAATACCCTAAATGAATTGTATAAACTTTATGTACGACCCCACCTGGACTACGGGGATGTTATTTATCATATTCCAGCTAAAGTATGTGAATTCAGTCAAAATATCATTTTACCAAATTTAATGGAAAAATTAGAATCTGTCCAATATTCTGCTGCACTTGCTGTAACAGGAACATGGAGAGGATCATCACGAGAAAAACTGTATGCAGAGCTTGGCTGGGAGTCACTAAGTTCCCGTAGATGGAGTAGACGCCAGGATGTTATTGGGCGAATAAGGGCAAGAACAGAGAAATTTCTATCAAGTTTCTATCCCAATTGCATCTCTGAATGGAATAAACTTGATCCAGCAATCAGACTTGCACCTTCTGTCGCTGTCTTTAAAACAAAGCTTCTGTCAATGATTCGTCCCCGTCCAAAGTCTGTTTTCGGTATTCATGACCCAATAGGCTTAGGTTATCTTTTACAAATCAGGGTCGGTCTCAGCAAATTGAATTTTCACAAATTCAAGCACAATTTTAGGGATACAGTGAATCCAATGTGCCCAACGAATGATGGCATTGAGGATACGGAGCACTTTTTGTTGCTTTGCCCTTCATTCGACATTCAACGGCAAGATCCTCTCGCTGGAGTTTCAGAATTGTTGCGACCATTTGTCCAAATCGACGCCCTTCCAAACAATGTTCTGGCTCAATACTTATTGTATGGTAATAAAGAACTTTCTGACGAAGTGAATAAAAATATACTCGAACAGACTCTAAGTTTCATCCACAAAACAGGTCGGCTTGGATAACTTCAAACAATCGTTTTACGCCACACAACCACTATGTACACTTTTCTCTGTATATTTTGTAAGTCTGTTTCACATTTTATGTTAGGCACATCAAGGGTGAATGAAAATTCATCCACACAAAAGTGACAGTATTTCGGACCATTGATATTGCGAATCAGAAACCCAGAGCTGACAGCATATGCACAATGTGTTGAGCGTTGGGGACTCTGGAGGGGGATCAGTAGCGGTAGCAACTGCTGTCGTTATTGTTCTCTCGTCCGGGGTTCCTATTGCTCAGCATCATACTACTATGCTGGCCTGACATCCAATGTGAAACGGATTCTAGTATTTATCAGTAATTTATCGTATTTGTAGCTTTTTGTAGTTGTTTATTTAGTTACTATTTTTTGCATGTCTTTATGTTAATGTCCACCTGGTAGTCATTATCTTTTGCTCCTTGTGGTCACGTCCCTGTAGTATTGTATAGTCTGTAAAGTAATTAGAAAGTATGGTAGGATGTAGATGTAACATGTATTGTAACATTTTAAATGATTATAATAAAAAAAAAAGAACCCAATTTTCAAGTTTTTAAATAGATTCTCCAATACACTACAGTAGTGTCCCGCATATAAGAAACACAAATGTAAGAAACACAGATCCTGATTTTCAAAATAATACCCCATTTTATAAGAAACTTGTTCAGGTCTGAAAAAAAAACTTGTTTCTTATTTAAAAACTATTGATTGAAACCTTGGAATTTTTCAGCTTTCCAGTTGTATTGAACTGTACCTATTCAAATGAAAAAAGAATTTTGTACGCAAAGAGCACCTTCCTGAAATAACTGTAGCATTTTCTGGAAGTGAAAATTTACAAATACAATTCAAAATAATAATCATCAATAGAGATCATGTCTGGTTCAACAGTATATGATTTTTGTAATAAGAAACTTTACCCTGATTTGCAAGTTTATCTCATTTTATAAGAAACGTATCAGACCTGAAATTGAAAAAGTTGTTTCTTATATGCGGGACACTACTGTATTCGGTCGGAACCCTTGCAAGATGGTTCAGGTGGCTCCATGATAGATAGGAATTAAACTTCTCCAGAAGCACATTTTGCTGAAGAACATTTTGTAGAGGTGTGTTGTGAGTTTAATTGCGGTCATTGCGCGGCTCGGGCTCCGCTTGCTCGGCTCATTCGGGTGATGGCTGGTTTGTTGTTTTTGGCGGTGGAGTGGCGGTTTTGTGGCCGGGGGCGTTTCTGGTCTGTGGGGTCTTTGGGAATTCTTCGGAAACTTGATGAAAACCTGACGATTGGCGACCCCTTATTCTTATTTATGTTTAGTCTTGTTTTGAGTAAGCCCTTTGTGAACCATGGCACCAGTCATTGGTGACTCACATCCAACCATCTTTACACAAGTTTTGCACCAGTGCATAGTTTTTAGTTTTTGTCTTTATTTCTGTTTTGTTTGTTTGTTTGTTTGTTTGTTTCTTTTTTGCTTTTTGTTTGTTTGTTTTTTTTTCCTTTTTGTTTTACAATAATTCACCTAAACTAAGCTGGCGTATGCTAGCGTCTGCCAAAATGGAATGGTGCCATGGTACACAAAGTGCTTAATAAGATTGCTGTTAAAGGAATTGTCAAGTGCCGTTCATAGCCAGAACCAGATGACGTCATGTCTATTTCTGCTATGGACGGCACAGAATATTGTATTTGTATATTGTTGAGTTTTAACTGTGATATAAAAAAAAAAAGTTTAATTAGGCAAGTAAAAAATCAACACATAGCCTCTCCCATATGAAATAGTCTTCATACTTCCGTTTCACCTTTATTCATTTGTTTTCGGATGAAATTTACTGTTCTTTCATTTTAGCCAACTGCTGTAAGTGGACAGTGCACTAATATGGTACTCGGCGTTCATTTCGAGATAGTTCACAGCAAAACCGGATATTTTGCAAATCCGCAATACAGGGTAAGTAGACAAAATTCTGTCACTTGTACCGAGCCGTATCTTTGCCAAGCCATTCAAAAATATCAATTGTGGTATACCCCAAGGTTCATGCCATGGTCCTCTCTTTTTCATTATTTATCTCAATGACTTTGAAAAGTGCCTTGAATTTTCACAAGTTAGGCTTTATGCTGATGATGCACAAATCACTTTGCATCAGATGATATAGAAAGACTAGTGCTTGACATGCAGCAAGAACTGGTCAACCTCTCTGAGTGGATGAGGATAACAAAATTAAGTCCTAACCCGACCAAAACAGAATATATGACAATAGGTCACCCCCGTAAAGTACAGCAAGTAGATACCACACTCGTCGTTCTCACAAGCTTAGTATTATTGATGATGTTGCTAATTCATGTGTTTTGCTTCAAGGATATCGCAGTATGTCCTGACGGAATGTAAAGTTCATTTTATTTCATATTTATTTCTTCCCATTTTAGTTTTGGAGATGGGCCAGCTTCTCTTTCTCATTGAACATTATTTTCTTTACCACGAATTGATTTGATCGATAAAGATCTATGATTTACAGATAGGAACTTCGATCGTAGTGACAACTTCCATCAAAACATTTTATCACATATTTTCCTTAAACTAGTCAAACTCTGAACTTCTCAACTTAAGGTTCAAGTTTTTCTCTAGATCGTTGGGGCACAAGTGAAATATGATTCAGCAAGAGTCCTTAATTTCTTGGTGAGTATCAATCAATTAATTTTAAATTATTGAAAAAGATTATCACTTATTTATCAGTTATCAGTCACTTAAGCTACCGATTGTCCCAAAATGTACTCCCGTTTGAAAAATCACAAACATTTGATTACACCGGTGATTTTCAATTTCTTTTCTTGTCAAGTAGATCAAGGACCAAATTATTTTCCAAGATATAGTAGCTGATCTTGTAACTGGTTTAAAAATGAGCAAATCTAGCTCTTTTTAGGGCTATCTGGTTTTGAATCATACTGCAAAAAAGCACTCATGATTACCACATCAATTTATTTGTGCATGTAAAGCTTCTAGTTTGGTCATAAATGACAGAAAGAAATGCGCACTATCATTGGAGACTTCAATAATGATAAAAAAAATGTTAAAATTTGGACTCTTAGGCAAGATTGAGTATTTTGCTTAAAAATTATAGCCCAAAATAAGGTTTTTCAACGTGTAATCTTTCTACCTTGCTGTATCAAAAGCAAAAATTTTATCATCTATGAATGTTTTTGGGTCTTTGAAAAAACAACTCAAAAAGAAAAGTTTATCGAAGGTTTGATAATCAATATTTGGTGATTTTCTAAACAGGAGTACCTTTTTGGGACACCCGGTACAATAGCCCAATAACAAGAACAGATAATGTTACAATAGAACTCGCTACTTTTCATTGACACCTAGATACAAAGCAATTTGTCATTGCAGACGAAGGGAATTCCATGCTCGGTTGGTCAACACGTAAACAAAAACAAAGCAAGCCGCAAAAATTGGCCTGAAACCCTGGTCGCCAGCTCGCTCGTTGTGCATTCCAGAAATGGTTTTTAAGAGCAAATATTGGCACATATCGAAAGAAGAAGGGTATAGCTAAACTTCTGCCTCGGGCATTTCATTTTTGTCGTACAGAAGCGGAGCAATAAGTGTTTTAATTACACCTAAAAAGTACGAGAATTGAATCCCCTCCCAATTGGCTTCTGCACAAAATAGATAAAATGCCCGAGCCAGCAGTTTAGAGATATTCTTCTTCTTTCGATATGTGCTAATTTTTGCTCTTTAAAACCATTTCTGGAATGCACAACGAGCAAGTTGGCGACCCGGGTTTCAGGGCAATTTTTGCGGCTTGCTTTGTTTTTGTTTACGTGTTGACCAACCGAGCATGGAATTTCCTTTGTCTGCAATCACAAATTGCTTTGTATCTAGGTGTCAATGAAACATAGCGAGTTCTATGGTAACATTATCTGTCCTTGTTTAGCCCAATAAGATTACTCTGCACTAAAGTCTGTCTCAACTAGCACCGGGTGAGTCAAAAAAGGCCTGGCGTTTTAAAGGCTACTGCTTCCTGAATATATCAGCAATGATATTTTGCAATATCTGATTGAATAGCTAACATGTTCAATTATTTCTAGAATCTTTCCTGGCTGAAATTGGTCACTCCGTTCAGATTTTAAAGGGTATTTTTTAAAAAAAAGTCCCTTCGAGAAACCTTCAAAAACGTGCTGAAATCAAGAGCAAGTTTCCCTGATATGTGTGCCTTACAACAGTGGCTTGAGCACGCTTTAGCACGTGCTATGCGCTTGGGGTAGTGAAACAGTATTCTCAAATGAGTTAAAATGTAAGATACGCTGTAATTTCAAAAAGTATTCAAAAGTTCTGAAAAATCTAACGGTAGAATTATAGATAAGTATCTAAAGTTTCTTTCAAGCCATTCAGTGCAAAGAAATAGGTCATAGAATTTTACTTCCACCTTTTACGCCTATTTAAAGATTTGGAACCTATGCTCACGATCGCCGCTTGCAGGCACAAAAAATCATTGCACGTTAGCTGCTAGAAAGCACCGTATGCCTACGTCTCTCCTGGGCAATCATAAGCCATTTCAAATTCGATTTCATTTCTTTCCAGTGTACTGGTCGATATTGCCAGCCTGGTTCGTCAAGTCTTACAACACAAAAAGTAGAAGTGACACAATCTGTATCATTTGTTGACGTTTCAACGACACCAGAAGCACAAATGAAACCAAAGCCGACATTTGAAGCAAAAGCACCCTATGATTTCTTCTATCCTTTTGTATAAGGTATGAATCATAAGTTATTCCTAGAGGTTTTAACGACTGACTTTCCTAAAAAGACCTTCGGAATCACCCTGTCTGTACATATTTAGTATCTTTTTTCAATCATTGTCGTTAAACTTTTCAACAAGCAAGCTACAGAGTTGGAGCAATCCCTTTAAGCTACACTTTATTTGAGAAGTTGAGATCAGCTACAATGCTAGTAGCAAGTATAGAAACATTTGAGTCATAATTCTAGCAAGTGATAAAAAATTCATGTTGTTAAAAGATATCTCCGCAGTTTCTCTGTCAAACAGCCATTTTAGCCAATTCCACAAGGTTAGGGCTTCGTTTTATAGATATTTGAAACACTGGAAATCAGTTATTCATTTGCAAATGTTTAATTTTTCCATCTCTTTGTTACGATTTGAAGAATTTTGATGATATTTATTGCACGCTATTCAGGCTGATTTGCTATTAATAATTTTTACACAGGGTGTTTCAGAAAAAACGCCACCCAAATTTATTTGAGATTCTTCAGGAAAGAATAATATTTGAATCAATTTGATGAATACGATCTGAAAGCACAAACTTGTCTTCTTTCCAATTATATCCAGGTTAGGTGTGTTAATTGAGTTACTCATCACTTACTTGATGTTTTCTGGAGTATGGCCTATTTCAGATGCAGGGAAGTGATATGACATTTAAACAAACGAAAACACATCGCTGGGAGATCTCATTTTATCATTCTTAATAAATGCATCTCGTGGAATAAATTTGTCTTTTTCCTACCTTACGGCTTCACCTCAAGTGCTTCTAGGCCAGAAATGTTTTGATGAAATCTGCTTTATATTTTTTCACGGTGAAAAAGGTGTTGATTTTGCTCTTGCAGCATGCTGCATTTGAAATCGGTCATACTTACTAAAATATCAATTAAGTGATAGATAATTCCATCAATATATCCAAACTGCCTATCATAAGAAAGATTATACTTTCAGGCGGTTTATCTACTCAAATCTTATCATTTTAAAAGATTTTCAGTTATACCGGGTGTCCCAAAAGCCAAGTATACAGATTTGGTTAACTCCAGCGATGTGAATTCAGCTTTAATCAATGGCCAATCACACTAAACATATTCCTCGATAGTTAATTTGAACATAGATACCTCGTTTGCTGGTACTGGTGCTTTGAGAGCAGAAATATCAATATTGAAAGCTCAATTTGCGTCAACTTGCAAACCAGAGCTTTGGTTTTTGGCCTGAGCGAATTCCTGAAGCACATCGAAATTAAAACTGAAATTAATGAAAGATTAAGAAACTTCCCAATGGGTGACTGGGGGGTGACGTCTGGAAAACAGAATAACACAAGATCTAATATTGTTCAAATTTTACCATGGCTGACGTTGATTTATACGCTGTGCCTTAAGAAATTGCTTAGGCCAAAAGGCCAAAGCTCTGGTTTGCAAATGGACGCAAATTTGAGCTTTCAAGATTGATAATTCTACTCTCAAATCACCAATACCAACAAACGAGGTATCTATGTTCAAGTTAACTATCGAGGAACATGTTAAGAGTGATTAGACATTGATTGAAGCTAAATTTACAGCACTGGGGTCAACCAAATCTGTATACATTTTTTTTGGGACCCGGTAGGTGGGTTGCGTCTTATTAACACCGTGTATAAGCTTGTTATCATTGGATTATGAATAAAAGTCCTTTTCCCATTTAAATCAAGAACAAAAGATGTATTTATTCGTTTGACAGAAATATGTACTTTTGCAAATTTTCATTCACAAATGCGACGACTCGCAACCAGGTGCTGTTAGCCTTTTGTTGCGTGTTGTGTTCAAAACGTGTTTTTGTTTTAATAACTATTCTCTTTTGTTTTCGCCCAAAATTTTGATAAGGTAGTTGTTAAAATCGTATCGTGTAAAGATTTCCTATACGCTTTCATTTGACACTCTGATGACAACACACAAATCAAGCGGCCATTTGCAGCAAAATGCGAATGATTTAAACAAAAGATTATTGACCCTGCGCAATGTGTTCAAAGAGCAGAAAGGCTCCTCTGCAGTGACAGTAGAGGCTGCACGTAGGCTACATTGTGAAAAGTTGGCCTGGGTCAAGTTAAAAATATACTCTATTGTATTCGATAACTTTAACATGTGTCGTTTCATTATTTGGCTAAAGAAACAATGTAGGCGCTTTCTCCACGCTATTTATAGCGGCTACTCGATTTAGCAGCTACTCGGCTACTCGATCCCTTTTAAGCGAAAGTAAAACCAAGTCAAACATCATAAAACTGACATACGAAAATGTTCGTTCTTGGGTTTATCTCACTGTTGTTCCCGTTTGTTCTCGTTTGAAACCAATATTCTGCCAGAAAATTTCTATCCAAAAGGATTTTTTTCCGTGAAATCGAGCCGTGGCCATGCGAAGTGATAGTTTTAACACGAAATATTTCGCATTTCACTTTATTTTTCGCATTATGGACTGAGGTTGACAACTTTAAATTGTGTCTAATTGGCAAGAATATTAAACAAAATTTCAAATCTATCGGGAGACCCAAAAAGAACTATTTCAGAATTTCACGAGCACGTCCGTAAAACTATCTTCGGTTGCTTAGTAGCAATGTATTAAACAATTAAAACCCTGTCTTTTGACAAGCGTGTAAACAGTAAACCGGTCTTTCCTTTAGGCATATTTGACTTAGCGTAGGCAGTCAGGCCTTCAGAAATAATGTAAACCCTATATTCTAACAAACCGGTCTTTCATTTAAGCATATTTGATTCAGCTTAGGGAGCCAGGCCTTTTTTAACTGGTAGCACATGTGCGTAACTGGTGCCCTTGACGATAAGAAGGCGTAACGAACGTAACGACTATGAGAACCCTTTGTTTTTAACACCAATGCCAGATGCCGTTGGAGATAGAGGGAGGGGAGTAAACACTACCTGAGGCATGGTGAACTTGCTCATGTCCAATTTAATATTGATCAAACTTTGAATTTTATCAGCCTTTTGATAAATGAGAGAAAAAGGGAAAACGAGGAGAGAAAAGTGAGCGGAGTGAATCTCGTTTCTAAGAGAACTTTTTGTTTTCAGGCGTGAAAATAGTGAAAAGTTTCAAGAGTCTCCAGGGAGATTTCTAGGGAATTGAAAGGTATTTGGTGTATAAAGGTATTCGGCATGTTGCGCTTAGAATGGAGATAATTTATACAATGCTCAGGAAAATAACATAAGGCTCAAATCTGTAAAAAGGTCGGTGTAAATTTTATTACAACTTTCTTTGAGTTAAATGGCTTGGAAGGAACTTGGATGAAACTTGGAAGGAACAGAGGACCCACTTTATAAGAGTAATGGTACGAGTCCCTATTGAGCACGTGATATCAGCAAATTAAAGAACGCAGGGAAACAAGGGACGAAAAGTTATACGTCTACATTTTCACCTGACATCTAATTTGAGACAGACTCTCGTTTTCTATCAACGAGTTTCTTATGCCCATGTATGAAAACGCGTATCGTGCATCGAAACGCGAGCCCTAACGGGGAGCGTAAATTAAAGCATGTAGCGTGTACATTAAGCTTTAGGCCTGCGAGGAAAAAATTCGCTATTCATCATGGACTTGTCCAAGTCTCACTTTTTTTCATCAGTCGATTGAGCCATAAAAATGCAATAGGTAAAGGGCGCTGCGGGGGGATGGAGAAAGAAAAGGCGGAGGAGAAGGAGAGAGAAAAGTTCCAAAGTCCATAATCATCTTAACTGTTCAGCAAGAATGCACTGATCAATTGTTTGCAGTTTGTTACAGGAATTGCTTGATACACAGCCGTCAGGCCTGAGACACAAAATATTCCCTAGTTATCCTAACTGTCCTGTGAGATGTTACTGAACAATTTTGCAGTTCGATGTTTCGCCGTTTCGTTCTAATCGGTCACATCCTCAAATGAGCTGAAATGTAAAATACGCTGTAATTTTGAAGTTCAAAATTTCTGGAAAGTCCAACGGTAGATTTATAGATAAGTATCTAAAGTTTCTTTCAAGCCATTGAATCAGAAGAAATAGGTCATTGAATTTTACACCCACCTTTTTACGCCGAGTTAGAGATTTGGAGCCTATGCTGCCTTGTAGGTTCAAATGAAAAGCTCATTTCAGAAATGGCTTTGATAGATTTGCGGCCGTTAGGCCAGAAATGAAGAATATTCCCTATAATTCTCCTAACTTGCGAGCAAGATGTTACTGAACAATTTTGCAGTTCGACGTTTCGACGTTCTACGCCAAAGCTGCCTTGTAAGTTCAAACGTAAAGCTCATTTCAGAAATTGCTTTGATGGATATGCATCGATCAGGTTTGAAACGAAAGAATATTCCATAGTTATCCTAACTTGCCAGCAAGAATTTACTGAACGATTCTTTATTTGATCAGATGCTGTTCGAAGCAAAAGCTGCCAGATGCGTTTATGAAAACAAAAACTAAAACCGACCAACGAATATGCTTCGATCTAACGACTTTCGCCCGAAGAATTTCTCGACACGTGCGCGCATTCAATTCATTAAAGTTACGAAAACTGGTAACCACGGTGACAACTGCTGTGCGCGGAGAATTTCCCGCGCTCTGCTGCCTTTTATGATTTGAGCTATAGAATCTCGTTTGTTGTCGCTTTATTAAGCCGAGTTTGCGCCGGCTGGCAAAACGCGCGGTGAACTGGTACCAGGTCTCGATTGGTCAGCTGCCAGCACAGCGTGATTCTGATTGGCTGAAGCCGGCTGGTTGTGCGGGTTTTTTAAAATAATAATGGATTGAAAGTTTCTCCACTCTCTGAAACACCTGTTTCGAAATTTACTTTAAAAGTGGAAAGGCCAAAGTCGCCTAATTTATACTTTATTCTCTTCAAATTGTTAACTGCTAACATCTACTAAGAAGCTAAACTCGAAGGCCTAAGAGTTCTCGTTGCAGGAATTTTCTCTCAGATGTCAGTAGGCCTAGGAGGAAGTCAGAATAGGGCCTAAGTTGGATAGGCAGCAATACTTGCATGTGTTGCATCAAAACATAAGGCAGCTTGTTTTGTAAGAACGACATTTGGTTTTCCTTCAAGAGACAAGTCAAACGATAGATTCTGCCTAAAAGACTTGTTTATTCTCTCTCATCTGCTTGCTTGCCATGGAAAACTGCAGCAGAACCATGGAGCAACAAATCCCAAAGAACAAGGAACACAGAAAAGAGCTTGAATACAATCGACTTCGAACAGTGATACCAAGACTGGCAGAGAAACAAAGTGTTTCCAAAGTAAGAAAGTCTTTATTTATTTTTGTTGTTGTATTTTTTTTATTAACTTTAGATTTTGAATCTTAAGTTGGAAACATATTTCACTGAAAGGCTTTTAAATGTTATATTAGATTGCTAAATATATCAGAAACGCTATTCTATTCTAATTAATTCAACTGAATGGAGACTCATTCAGACAGAAACTTATATTGGTTATCCTATCTCGCCTCAGCTTGTCCTGTATGCCATAAGTCTAGCTAACGTTAACCCCTTAAACCATAGCCAATGCTGCAAGACAATGATCGACGAAGAATTACGATTTAACGAAAACCACGCTTTATCGATACATCACGTAACAAGTTCGAAATAAGAACCACGTCACGTGATAATGAGATACATTTTTCTGAGGTTGATTGGACCATATTTTCTTTGCTATACATCATGTGAAGAACGTTATTCTAAAGAAGATATAACAATTCTAATTAATCAAACTTTTAGTTGTTTGATCGAATATTTGTATGTACATACTAGAAAGATTTTTCATCTTTGCAAGATGTGTCAGAAATAGGCTTAAATCCCCCTTAAATCATCTTTATGGAAAGTACCTACAGCTTGATATACTTATTTGATATTTAGAAACTTCTCTCCCCTTATTATTCATTTTTGTTTCTTAGCTCAGAGGCAATATTTTCCTAGAAATGTATTCAGTCTTCCATTCCATCGATTCCATGTCAAAAAGAGTCTTCAGAGCAATTCTGGAACTAATAGTTCCGCTAAATACTAGAAAATTCTTCCACTCCACCTTTAGAATAAGCTGTTCTGCATTGTGGCCATGAATTTCCTGTATGAAACTGAATCTCATTTGGAGAGATTTTCTTACGTATGCTATAAATCAAACGAACAAAATTCTTGCTAGCATCTGCGACTCAAGAGTACGTATTCAAGTGCTCACAAGAATATCAAAACCCTTCCCTACTAAGCAAAGTAGCTTTACCCTTCCCCACTTTGTAGTTGGCATTTTTGGATCCCAAAATAGTCTTCAGATTTTCTCAATTTGCGTTAGAATAGTCTCTGACAAGTAGAATCAAATTTGCATTTTAAACCTTGCTTGCATCCTTTATTCGAAATTCGTTCCCTCTCAGCTCTTCTTGGTTTCTATTAGCTCATCAGTTTCTTCGTACAGTTCCAGCTGCCCATTTTTCTCGTTGCTCTCCTCTATGCTATCCCCAAATTCTGCCAATCTCCTACAAATACCCCCTATTCCCTCCTTCCTCCTCGATGCTCACTTAGAATTATGTTATTATGTTGTTATGTTAGTCTCATCTTCAAATCATATTTTGTTTTAGCAACTTAACATTTCGTTTTGTTTTCCAGATCGAAGTTGTTGAGGAAGCCATAAATTACATAGCGCAGCTGCAGCACACACTGTCAAATTATCATGAAGGTAGGCCTAATGTTTTTCAATTCAAATCATTTATCTTTAATTTCCGAATATTTAGTTGTTTCCACTCTTCATTTCTTTTTCTTTTTCAAATTGCTTCTAAATTTCGTTCTGCGTATTTTCTTTTTTCTCTATCGTTTTTTCTCTCAGTTGATCTACTCCGTCTTTCAACACGAACACTTTAGAATAAGAAGGTTCATAAGAGTTTATTACATATCTTTTTCTAGTACAAATGTTGCAGCTTTCATTGTACAGACTCCGCATCTTGACTCTTCCCAGCCTATGCTAGCCTGAAATCAGGCTATTGAAAAGTGAAATAATTGTGTTTGACTTGTTTGGCCTGTTCACTGTTCACTGTTCACAGACTAGGCCGAGGCTAGACTTGCCCTAAATCTATTTCGTCATTTCGTGAAAAAATTGGGTTCAGACTTATTACAGTTGACGAAAGAGACTTTGGGCAAGTCTAGGCCGAGGCTAAAAAAAGTGGCTTTAACTTCTCTTATCCATGGTTTATCATGGTTTTTGCCTTCTTTTTTCCATGGTTTTTAAGACCTTTAAGATTTTTTGTGAACTTTTGAGTTGAATCAGACTGAAAACAGCTTTGGGAACAATAAATATACGAAACATTCAGCTGATTTCTGAATTCCTTTCAGACCGAGAAATGAGCTCTTCCAAAAATTTGTATTTTAATGAGAATCGTAAGCCTGTGCCCTAAGTTGCAGAGCGAAAATGAGCTAATGTCTTTCTTGCTTCCAAACCGAAAATAAGGTAAGCATGTACCCTTGGTCTTAGAGCGAAAATGAGCTCCTTCTTGCACCTCCCTTTAGAACGTACAAGTAAGATCATACAAATATTTTCTTTCAGTCACGTCAGAAGAACTACAACAACAATTTTTAGAAAGAGAAAGACGACGAAGACTATTAATACGAGAAAAGACGAGGAGGATACCTTCTTATCATAAAAATAATATTCGACGAAAAGCAACGACGATGCAAGAACCAAAACGTAAGTGAATCTCTTTTCCCTGATCTTTTATTTCAAGGATGAGATTTTCCTGCAATTCAAAGCCTACAATTAAAGTCTCTTATTACCGTAAAAGCTCTATTAGGCCCCTGAGGGGCTTATTTAATTTAATTGACTCCAGATGGGGCTTAAAGGAGAGGGGGCTCATTAGAGAGAGAGCAGGGAACTTGTCCACAAAGTCAAATGATAGATTTTTAGTTCATATTTTGCAGAATCAACAGCGAGTCAAAAACATATTTTCGGCACTACTCTTAATCCAATAAAAGTGGACAATCTTTGATACCGTCTGGCATTTGGTAGAAGTAGAAGGGGGCTTAATAGAGAGGGGCTTACTTAAACGTTGGTTTCAAAGCAGGGAGAGACGCTAAATAGATTTTGTACGCGGTATTCATATTGTGCACGTGGATCAACTTAGGGTTCCTTTGCCTCATTGGACGGTTGCGTCGTCTTCAAGAGCTTCATGGCAAAATCTATTTCGTCAGTAGACTGTTGAATTAGTTTTATAGTGCTCCGATACATTTGCAATGTCCATGGAACTCATTTTACCGTTGGAGATGCTTCAAGGCTCCTTCATGGGCCCTAGATTGATACAAAAAAGCGTGTTTTTGAACAGAAACTTTGCAAACGATAACATAAGTCAAAGATAACTTGCAGTCTCACTTTAAGTCCACTGTGGTTAGTAGCTGAGCGATACTTAATTGGAACTATGAGAATTATAAACACAAGTTCTCTAAATCATGGGCTCGGTTCTGTGAAAGTGTAGAAGAATCATGAACGATAATTGGTCAGAGCTTACAAGTAACAATTCGTTGCTGGAGAAATACAGCTTTTGATATGAGAATGATAAACACAAGTTCTCTAAATCATGGGCTCGGTTCTGTGAAAGTGTAGAAGAATCATGAAAGATAATTGGTCAGAGCTTACAAGTAACAATTCGTTGCTGGAGAAATACAGCTTTTGATATGAGAATGATAAACACAAGTTCTCTAGATCATGGGCTCGGTTCTGCGAAAGTGTAGATGAACCATGAACGATAATTAGTCGGATCTTACACGTAACAATTCGTAGCAGGAGAAATGCAGCGTTCAAAATTATAATAATAAACATTTGATGAGAAAACCACAGTAAACCACAGGACAGATCTCATCGTCGAATAAACTCGATGTTAGGCCAAGATTTGCCCAGCTGCCCTTCCTTGCGCATCAGTAAGAGGATTGGTTATCCTTCATACAGCTGGTCTAAAATACAACATGGCGACGGGTGGCAGGCCTATTTCTATTCAATTGTTTAATTGTTAATATGGATGATAGATTATTCGTTTATCTTCATGTCATAAATTTCAGATACTCTAAAACTGTTTGGCTTAGGCCAGGCACAGAAGTGACCGCTCTTTTGTAGGCTATACGTCGACACCCCAGGGAAATTTACCCACTCTCTCTCGATGCAAGCCATTTATACGTACCATTATTTAATTGCTAATAAAAGCGATGGGAGTATTCTTTTAATCCAATGTGAAAAGTTTCTGATACTCTAAAATGTTTGGTTTATGCCAGGCACAATAGTGACCGCTCTTTGTTAGCTTTACATTCTCACCCCAGGCAAAGTTGCCACTATCTCTATGCAAGCCGAGTTATATTCAATTGTTTACTTGTTAACTTGTTAATTGGCCAGGCACAAGACCAGTGTCAGACTCTGTGCCCAATATGGGGAGCAAGGTGAAGGTGAAGTTGTGATTTTTTCAGCGCCAAGCACTGGGATCATAGAAGCAGGAAAGACCACTACGCTACTACACCTTCCGGCAATTGTTTTGCTTATTCCTATTGTTTTCAAACTGTAATACAGTAAAAACCCGCATATAAGAACCACCCACTCAAAAGAACCTAAGGCCTAAGTTGTGCTAATTTCACCCCGCTAGAGACGAACCTATTCATCCTGAATTTCAAGGAAGGTTCTTGTCTTTAAACAAGTTAAGTGTAAACTACTGGTTGGTAATATGTGATAAAGTGTTTTGAGAAATTTAGCCGAATACTTTCAAGTAGATACAAAGTATATGTAAAAAATTCCTTGTATGAATGGATTTTGTTCTTTATAAAATTGCGTCATGATAGTGAGTACTTGAAAACCCTGTTTTCTTACATTTTGCCTAAATTCCTGAAGATCTGTAATCATTTATTTTGATAAGAACCTATTTAAGAACCTTGCATCCTGTTTTCAAGAAAAGTATTTTTTTTATATTCAAGATAAAAATTTACAATACAATGCTACCTCCTACTATACTCTCTAACAGTGGCGGACACCTGGGGGGGCGAGGGGGTGCGATCGCCCCCCCCCCCCAATGTTGGCTAGAACAAAGATCTTTTGTTTGAAAACAATAGAAACAAACAATGCTTTTTCACGGAAACAATAGCTTCGCCCCCCAATATTTGGTAAAGTGTCCGCCACTGCTCTCTAATTACAACTATACGACACTACCGAGACGATACCAAGAGGAGCGAAGTGGCACGACTACCCCAAGGCCATAACATGAAACAAAAAACAAGGACAATACCAGAACAGTGTGTAAAGGGGTCAAAGAACAGAACGAACAGCATACAAACATTAAACTAAGCTACAAGTCAGGACAGCCTGCAACCAAATAATTTGAATTTAATGAAGAAATGTATCATATGCATAAGAACCTAAACAGGGAGATTTTAAAATGTAAGGTTCTTATATGCGGGTTTTTACTGTAGCTGAACTGATAGACAGGTCAACTACAGTAAAACTTTTCTATCATTTCAAACATTTCAAGTACTGCAGCGTGGCTCCATCGTTTCCGCTTAGGCCAAATTTGATTTTCAGACAGTTTAAAATTGCAGCATGCCCGCTATGGGCCCTGGGTGACAATCGCTCTTTAAAGCTCTGACTCCAGCCTCTAGGGACCCCCATCTTCGATCAAGCAAGACTCAATTCAATAGGACCACAAGAAAGCAGCTGCTCCTTCTCAGTGGTTGCATTTGAAATCACATGAAAACATGATACCTGCAAATCTATAAAGGACAACTGCATGCTAGCATAAAAGGACGCAAATGCTAATGGTGCGAAGCAGTGAATAAAAAAGCGAAGAAGATCTGAATTTCTCTCAATGTAATCTCCTGCAAGTCATTAATAAATAAGAACTTGAATAAGACGACCGGCAAATAAATAACAAAACATTCGATCGCTCAGCTGTTTGTCAACGTTTTTGTTCACATGCTTATGTTCATTTAACAAACATCAAATCGAGCATCAAAGTGAATTTGATTATCCACTTTAGCGGCAATTCGTCTCAAGTGTCCACTTGTTTGCCATGTCTCGCTGCACTGCGTCCGGTAATTACTTTGGCCGATCTCCGGACGCCCAGTACATTTAATGCATCCCTTCATCATGCTTGTGTTTATTTAACAAACATCAAATTGAGCATTAAAGTGAATTTAAAGAGCTATTTTCACCCAGGGTCCTTTTCAGGCACGCTACAATTTCAGATCGTCTCGAAATCAAACTTGGCCTGCGCAGAAACAGTGGATGTTGTTGTTGTTGCAATTCATTTGAATTCGGCTACAGTAAAAACCCGCATATAAGAACCTAGTGGATTAAGAACCTACAGGCTAAAATTGTTCTATATTTATATGCGAAGGGAAATTAAAAGGTTTGTGCTAAGTAAAACAATCTAAAATGCCATTCAAATCGAAGCTGCACACGCACCGTGAACAAAGGATAGCCAAATAAACAATGCTTTGCCGGAGTGCTTTCTTTGTTCTATTTATAGAGAGGCATATTTACCTCTCCCTTTAAGAAGAAAAGTGCTTTACATCTGCTTGGCCGTAGGGGGTAACCTCTCCTAAACTATTATCCAAGAAATGCTATGAAATTTCGATGCTGTTTTCCACTTAGTTCATAACCCTTGCCGCGTTTCAATTATACTTTAAAGCGTATTCAGAAAACATGTGTTCCTCGTTCAGCCACCTCCCTCATGAGATGAAAATGATGAATATTTTTTCCTTTCAGATAAAAATAAAAAGTAATCAAGTAAAGACAATAAACGTGGAACAAATTACTTAGTGTCAACAACGAAAATATTATCTTGGACACACCAAGAAAGTTGAGGAAGTCATCAATGGTTATGAAAGTCCTCATCGAAGTATCATCAGCTGTGCTTGTC
Organism: Aurelia coerulea; assembly: GCA_039566865.1. Taxonomy (NCBI): domain Eukaryota; kingdom Metazoa; phylum Cnidaria; class Scyphozoa; order Semaeostomeae; family Ulmaridae; genus Aurelia; species Aurelia coerulea. Next base: position 17,955,925 of record CM076960.1, on the reverse strand, counting down.
TCCAAGAATCAGCAACATCAGATCTCAAGAGAGCCTGCGTAGGAGCTGTGGTGACGTTTTCGCCAGCCCAGTAAATTCGAACATCCACAATCGAAATTTATCAGCCCCCAGACATTTCATGTTCTGTAGCAAAATCTGTAAGTAATATTCATGTACAAATCTAGAGCCTACATTGGAGGTCCACAGGGGGGGGGGGGGGGTACACGACTTGCAATTACCGTGTATAAAGAATGTAAAATGACAAATGAAAATGAATGAGTCGGACAGGGGTGTTTCCGCTCTGTTTTGATAAAGCTACCCATTTCTATTTTACAATTTACCTTCTTTGAATCCACATTTGAGAGGAGTTTTACTGACAGAATACCTTGGGTACCAGAGCCTTAAATGAAAACAGGAGGGTAGTAATAGAAATTTTCGATTCTTCCCATGTTTTACCGCTTTAGCTGCATTATAGCTGCGTTAACATGAGGAAATTCAAAATCAAAACAAGGGCATGTATTCTGCGTTCTCTCCCCTGATCCCATCTTTCAGGAAAACCAGCCGAAAATGGGCCCATACCTAGCAAATTGTTGCTACGAAGCTTATCCATAAGAGCGATCACCATACCCCCTAAGTGCATTATGTACTCGCTCCCGAAAAAGAAGATTCGCATGGGATTAACTTCAAACATTTTCTGTTTTCTGCAGAAGTCAAAATGTGTTTCGTGGAGTACTGTTGTAGACTGAGTGTATATAATTGTCGTGACTTAGTCGAAATTCAATTATTTTTAATTTTGAACCTATGCTCTTTTTTATTGTCTTCCCCTGTTAAAAATCTTACTTTTAGACCTAAAGGTAAAGTTACAGGCTTTGCTTTTTCGCAAAAATAAGATTATTTTGAAATCCTCATTTTAGGCCAGAAAGTAAGGTTATAGGCCCTGCTTTATCGCCAAGATATGCTAATTTTGTACATGCTGATTTTCAACCAATGCGTGAGGCTATTGCGTTTGTTTTTCTCCTAAACCTGTATGATTTTGAGAACAATGATTTTCGCTCAAAATTTAGGCCATAGGCTTCCCCTTTTCGCGAAAATAGCCACATTATTGATCAATTGTTCTATTTTTGGAGAAAAGCAAAGAGGTAAACGTTACAATATTTTGCCTAAAAATCGGTATTTTGAAAAAGGGCCTATTTTCTGAAAAAAAACAAAGGGTATAGCCTTACTTTTTGCCCGAAAATCGGTATTTTGAAAGAGGGCCTATTTTTGGAAATAAGCAAAGGGTATAGCCTTACTTTTTGACCGAAAATCGGTATTTTGAAAAAGGGCCTATTTTTTGAAAAAAGCAAAAGGTATAGCCTTACTTTTTGCCAGAAAATCGGTATTTTGAAAATGGGCCTATTTTCTGAAAAAAGCAAAGGGTATAGCCTTACTTTTTGCCCGAAAATCGGTATTTGAAAAAGGGCCTATTTTTTGAAAAAAGCAAAGGGTATAGCCTTACTTTTTAACCGAAATCGGTATTTTGAAAAAGGGCCTATTTTCTGAAAAAAGCAAAGGGTATAGCCTTACTTTTTGCCCGAAAATCGGTATTTTGAAAAAGGGCCTATTTTTGGGAAAAAGCAAAGGGTATAGCCTTACTTTTTGCCCGAAAATCGGTATTTTGAAAAAGGGCCTATTTTTTGAAAAAAGCAAAGGGTATAGCCTTACTTTTTGCCCGAAAATCGGTATTTTGAAAATGGGCCTATTTTTGTAAAAAAGCAAAGGGTATAGCCTTACTTTTTTCGGTATTTTGAAAAAGGGCCTATTTTTGCAAGCAAAGGGTATAGCCTTACTTTTTGCCCGAAAATCGGTATTTTGAAAAAGGGCCTATTTTCAGAAAAAAGCAAAGGGTATAGCCTTACTTTTTGCCCGAAAAACGGTATTTTGAAAAAGGGCCTATTTTCTGAAAAAAGCAAAGGGTATAGCCTTACTTCTTGCCCGAAAATCGGTATTTTGAAAAAGGGCCTATTTTCTGAAAAAAGCAAAGGGTATAGCCTTACTTTTTAACAGAAAATCGGTATTTTGAAAAAGGGCCTATTTTTGGGAAAAAAGCAAAGGGTATAGCCTTACTTTTTGCCCGAAAATCGGTATTTTGAAAAAGGGCCTATTTTTGGAAAAAATCAAAGGGTATAGCCTTACTTTTTGCCCGAAAATCGGTATTTTGAAAAAGGGCCTATTTTTCGAAAAAAGCAAAGGGTATAGCCTTACTTTTTGCCCGAAAATCGGTATTTTGAAAAAGGGCCTATTTTTGAAAAAAGCAAAGGGTATAGCCTTACTTTTTGCCCGAAAATCGGTATTTTGAAAAAGGGCCTATTTTCAGAAAAAAGCAAAGGGTATAGCCTTACTTTTTGCCCGAAAATGGGTATTTTGAAAAAGGGCCTATTTTCTGAAAAAGCAAAGGGTATAGCCTTACTTTTTGCCCGAAAATCGGTATTTTGAAAAAGGGCCTATTTTTGGGAAAAAGCAAAGGGTATAGCCTTACTTTTTGCCCGAAAATCGGTATTTTGAAAAAGGGCCTATTTTTTGAAAAAAGCAAAGGGTATAGCCTTACTTTTTGCCCGAAAATCGGTATTTTGAAAATGGGCCTATTTTTGGAAAAAAATCAAAGGGTATAGCCTTACTTTTTGCCCGAAAATCGGTATTTTGAAAAAGGGCCTATTTTCTGAAAAAAGCAAAGGGTATAGCCTTACTTTTTGCCCGAAAATCGGTATTTTGAAAAAGGGCCTATTTTTGGGAAAAAGCAAAGGGTATAGCCTTACTTTTTGCCCGAAAATCGGTATTTTGAAAAAGGGCCTATTTTCAGAAAAAAGCAAAGGGTATAGCCTTACTTTTTGCCCGAAAATCGGTATTTTGAAAAAGGGCCTATTTTTTGAAAAAAGCAAAGGGTATAGCCTTACTTTTTGCCCGAAAATCGGTATTTTGAAAATGGGCCTATTTTTGGAAAAAATCAAAGGGTATAGCCTTACTTTTTGCCCGAAAATCGGTATTTTGAAAAAGGGCCTATTTTCTGAAAAAAACAAAGGGTATAGCCTTACTTTTTGCCCGAAAATCGGTATTTTGAAAAAGGGCCTATTTTTGGGAAAAAGCAAAGGGTATAGCCTTACTTTTTGCCCGAAAATCGGTATTTTGAAAAAGGGCCTATTTTCAGAAAAAAGCAAAGGGTATAGCCTTACTTTTTGCCCGAAAATCGGTATTTTGAAAAATGGTCTATTTTCTGAAAAAAGCAAAGGGTATAGCCTTACTTTTTGCCCGAAAATCGGTATTTTGAAAAAGGGCCTATTTTCTGAAAAAAGCAAAGGGTATAGCCTTACTTTTTAACAGAAAATCGGTATTTTGAAAAAGGGCCTATTTTCAGAAAAAAGCAAAGGGTATAGCCTTACTTTTTGCCCGAAAATCGGTATTTTGAAAAAGAGCCTATTTTTGGAAAAAATCAAAGGGTATAGCCTTACTTTTTGCCCGAAAATCGGTATTTTGAAAAAGGGCCTATTTTCTGAAAAAAGCAAAGGGTATAGCCTTACTTTTTAACCGAAAATCGGTATATTGAAAAAGGGCCTATTTTCTGAAAAAAGCAAAGGGTATAGCCTTACTTTGTGCCCGAAAATCGGTATTTTGAAAAAGGGCCTATTTTCTGAAAAAGCAAAGGGTATAGCCTTACTTTTTGCTTGAAAATCGGTATTTGAAAAAGGGCCTATTTTTTGAAAAAAGCAAAGGGTATAGCCTTACTTTTTGCCCGAAAATCGGTATTTTGAAAAAGGGCCTATTTTCTGAAAAAAGCAAAGGGTATAGCCTTACTTTTTGCCAGAAAATCGGTATTTTGAAAAAGGGCCTATTTTCTGAAAAAAGCAAAGGGTATAGCCTTACTTTTTGCCCGAAAATCGGTATTTTGAAAAAGGGCCTATTTTTTGAAAAAAGCAAAGGGTATAGCCTTACTTTTTGCCCGAAAATCGGTATTTTGAAAAGGGCCTATTTTTGAAAAAAGCAAAGGGTATAGCCTTACTTTTTGCCCGAAAATCGGTATTTTGAAAAAGGGCCTATTTTTGGAAAAAAGCAAAGGGTATAGCCTTACTTTTTGCCCGAAAATCGGTATTTTGAAAATGGGCCTATTTTTGGAAAAAAGCAAAGGGTATAGCCTTACTTTTTGCCCGAAAATCGGTATTTTGAAAATGGGCCTATTTTTGGGGAAAAGCAAAGGGTATAGCCTTACTTTTTGCCCGAAAATCGGTATTTTGAAAAAGGGCCTATTTTTGTAAAAAAGCAAAGGGTATAGCCTTACTTTTTGCCCGAAAATCGGTATTTTGAAAAAGGGCCTATTTTCTGAAAAAAGCAAAGGGTATAGCCTTACTTTTTGCCCGAAAATCGGTATTTTGAAAAAGGGCCTATTTTTGGAAAAAAGCAAAGGGTATAGCCTTACTTTTTGCCCGAAAATCGGTATTTTGAAAAAGGGCCTATTTTCTGAAAAAAGCAAAGGGTATAGCCTTACTTTTTGCCCGAAAATCGGTATTTTGAAAAAGGGCCTATTTTCTGAAAAAAGCAAAGGGTATAGCCTTACTTTTTGCCCGAAAATCGGTATTTTGAAAAAGGGCCTATTTTCTGAAAAAAGCAAAGGGTATAGCCTTACTTTTTGCCCGAAAATCGGTATTTTGAAAAAGGGCCTATTTTTGGGAAAAAGCAAAGGGTATAGCCTTACTTTTTGCCCGAAAATCGGTATTTTGAAAAAGGGCCTATTTTTGGAAAAAAGCAAAGGGTATAGCCTTACTTTTTGCCCGAAAATCGGTATTTTGAAAAAGGGCCTATTTTTGGAAAAAACAAAGGGTATAGCCTTACTTTTTGCCCGAAAATCGGTATTTTGAAAAAGGGCCTATTTTCTGAAAAAAACAAAGGGTATAGCCTTACTTTTTGCCCGAAAATCGGTATTTTGAAAAAGGGCCTATTTTTGGAAAAAAGCAAAGGGTATAGCCTTACTTTTTGCCCGAAAATCGGTATTTTGAAAAAGGGCCTATTTTCTGAAAAAGCAAAGGGTATAGCCTTACTTTTTGCCCGAAAATCGGTATTTTGAAAAAGGGCCTATTTTTTGAAAAAAGCAAAGGGTATAGCCTTACTTTTTGCCCGAAAATCGGTATTTTGAAAAAGGGCCTATTTTTGGAAAAAAGCAAAGGGTATAGCCTTACTTTTTGCCCGAAAATCGGTATTTTGAAAAAGGGCCTATTTTTGAAAAAAGCAAAGGGTATAGCCTTACTTTTTGCCCGAAAATCGGTATTTTGAAAATGGGCCTATTTTTGGGGAAAAGCAAAGGGTATAGCCTTACTTTTTGCCCGAAAATCGGTATTTTGAAAAAGGGCCTATTTTCAGAGAAAAGCAAAGGGTATAGCCTTACTTTTTGCCCGAAAATCGGTATTTTGAAAAAGGGCCTTTTTTTGAAAAAAGCAAAGGGTATAGCCTTACTTTTTGCCCGAAAATCGGTATTTTGAAAAAGGGCCTATTTTCTGAAAAAAGCAAAGGGTATAGCCTTACTTTTTGCCCGAAAATCGGTATTTTGAAAAAGGGCCTATTTTCTGAAAAAAGCAAAGGGTATAGCCTTACTTTTTGCCCGAAAATCGGTATTTGAAAAAGGGCCTATTTTTGGAAAAAGCAAAGGGTATAGCCTTACTTTTTGCCCGAAAATCGGTATTTTGAAAAAGGGCCTATTTTCTGAAAAAAGCAAAGGGTATAGCCTTACTTTTTAACCGAAAATCGGTATTTTGAAAAAGGGCCTATTTTCTGAAAAAAGCAAAGGGTATAGCCTTACTTTTTGCCCGAAAATCGGTATTTTGAAAAAGGGCCTATTTTCTGAAAAAAGCAAAGGGTATAGCCTTACTTTTTGCCCGAAAATCGGTATTTGAAAAAGGGCCTATTTTTTGAAAAAAGCAAAGGGTATAGCCTTACTTTTTAACCGAAAATCGGTATTTTGAAAAAGGGCCTATTTTCTGAAAAAAGCAAAGGGTATAGCCTTACTTTTTGCCCGAAAATCGGTATTTTGAAAAAGGGCCTATTTTTGAAAAAAGCAAAGGGTATAGCCTTACTTTTTGCCCGAAAATCGGTATTTGAAAAAGGGCCTATTTTTGGAAAAAAGCAAAGGGTATAGCCTTACTTTTTGCCCGAAAATCGGTATTTTGAAAAAGGGCCTATTTTCTGAAAAAAGCAAAGGGTATAGCCTTACTTTTTGCCCGAAAATCGGTATTTTGAAAAAGGGCCTATTTTTTGAAAAAAGCAAAGGGTATAGCCTTACTTTTTGCCCGAAAATCGGTATTTTGAAAATGGGCCTATTTTTGGAAAAAAATCAAAGGGTATAGCCTTACTTCTTGCCCGAAAATCGGTATTTTGAAAAAGGGCCTATTTTTTGAAAAAAGCAAAGGGTATAGCCTTACTTTTTGCCCGAAAATCGGTATTTTGAAAATGGGCCTATTTTTTCAAAAAAGCAAAGGGTATAGCCTTACTTTTTGCCCGAAAATCGGTATTTTGAAAAAGGGCCTATTTTCTGAAAAAAGCAAAGGGTATAGCCTTACTTTTTGCCCGAAAATCGGTATTTTGAAAAAGGGCCTATTTTGGAAAAAAGCAAAGGGTATAGCCTTACTTTTTGCCAGAAAATCGGTATTTTGAAAAAAGGCCTATTTTTGGAAAAAAGCAAAGGGTATAGCCTTACTTTTTGCTCGAAAATCGGTATTTTGGAAAAGGGCCTATTTTTGGAAAAAGCAAAGGGTATAGCCTTACTTTTTGCCCGAAAATCAGTATTTTGAAAAAGGGCCTATTTCTGGAAAAAAGCAAAGGGTATAGCCTTACTTTTTGCCCGAAAATCGGTATTTTGAAAAAGGGCCTATTTTTTGAAAAAAGCAAAGGGTATAGCCTTACTTTTTGCCCGAAAATCGGTATTTTGAAAATGGGCCTATTTTTGGAAAAAATCAAAGGGTATAGCCTTACTTCTTGCCCGAAAATCGGTATTTTGAAAAAGGGCCTATTTTCTGAAAAAAACAAAGGGTATAGCCTTACTTTTTGCCCGAAAATCGGTATTTTGAAAAAGGGCCTATTTTTGGGAAAAAGCAAAGGGTATAGCCTTACTTTTTGCCCGAAAATCGGTATTTTGAAAAAGGGCCTATTTTCAAAAAAAGCAAAGGGTATAGCCTTACTTTTTGCCCGAAAATCGGTATTTTGAAAAAGGGCCTATTTTGGAAAAAAGCAAAGGGTATAGCCTTACTTTTTAACAGAAAATCGGTATTTTGAAAAAGGGCCTATTTTCAAAAAAAGCAAAGGGTATAGCCTTACTTTTTGCCCGAAAATCGGTATTTTGAAAAAGGGCCTATTTTCTGAAAAAAGCAAAGGGTATAGCCTTACTTTTTGCCCGAAAATCGGTATTTTGAAAAAGGGCCTATTTTCTGAAAAAAGCAAAGGGTATAGCCTTACTTTTTGCCCGAAAATCGGTATTTTGAAAAAGGGCCTATTTTCAGAAAAAAGCAAAGGGTATAGCCTTACTTTTTGCCCGAAAATCGGTATTTTGAAAAAGGGCCTATTTTCTGAAAAAAGCAAAGGGTATAGCCTTACTTTTTGCCCGAAAATCGGTATTTTGAAAAAGGGCCTATTTTTGGAAAAAAGCAAAGGGTATAGCCTTACTTTTTGCCCGAAAATCGGTATTTTGAAAAAGGGCCTATTTTCTGAAAAAAGCAAAGGGTATAGCCTTACTTTTTGCCCGAAAATCGGTATTTTGAAAAAGGGCCTATTTTTGGAAAAAAGCAAAGGGTATAGCCTTACTTTTTGCCCGAAAATCGGTATTTTGAAAAAGGGCCTATTTTTGAAAAAAGCAAAGGGTATAGCCTTACTTTTTGCCGAAAATCGGTATTTTGAAAAAGGGCCTATTTTCTGAAAAAAGCAAAGGGTATAGCCTTACTTTTTGCCCGAAAATCGGTATTTTGAAAAAGGGCCTATTTTCTGAAAAAGCAAAGGGTATAGCCTTACTTTTTGCTTGAAAATCGGTATTTGAAAAAGGGCCTATTTTTTGAAAAAAGCAAAGGGTATAGCCTTACTTTTTAACCGAAATCGGTATTTTGAAAAAGGGCCTATTTTCTGAAAAAAGCAAAGGGTATAGCCTTACTTTTTGCCCGAAAATCGGTATTTTGAAAAAGGGCCTATTTTCTGAAAAAAGCAAAGGGTATAGCCTTACTTTTTGCCCGAAAATCGGTATTTGAAAAAGGGCCTATTTTTTGAAAAAAGCAAAGGGTATAGCCTTACTTTTTAACCGAAAATCGGTATTTTGAAAAAGGGCCTATTTTCTGAAAAAAGCAAAGGGTATAGCCTTACTTTTTGCCCGAAAATCGGTATTTTGAAAAAGGGCCTATTTTTTGAAAAAAGCAAAGGGTATAGCCTTACTTTTTGCCCGAAAATCGGTATTTTGAAAATGGGCCTATTTTTGGAAAAAAGCAAAGGGTATAGCCTTACTTTTGCCCGAAAATCGGTATTTTGAAAAAGGGCCTATTTTTGGAAAAAAGCAAAGGGTATAGCCTTACTTTTTGCCCGAAAATCGGTATTTTGAAAAAGGGCCTATTTTTGCAAAAAAGCAAAGGGTATAGCCTTACTTTTTGCCCGAAAATCGGTATTTTGAAAAAGGGCCTATTTTCTGAAAAAAGCAAAGGGTATAGCCTTACTTTTTGCCCGAAAATCGGTATTTTGAAAAAGGGCCTATTTTGGAAAAAAGCAAAGGGTATAGCCTTACTTTTTGCCAGAAAATCGGTATTTTGAAAAAGGGCCTATTTTTGGAAAAAAGCAAAGGGTATAGCCTTACTTTTTGCTCGAAAATCGGTATTTTGCAAAAGGGCCTATTTTTGGAAAAAGCAAAGGGTATAGCCTTACTTTTTGCCCGAAAATCAGTATTTTGAAAAAGGGCCTATTTCTGGAAAAAAGCAAAGGGTATAGCCTTACTTTTTGCCCGAAAATCGGTATTTTGAAAAAGGGCCTATTTTTTGAAAAAAGCAAAGGGTATAGCCTTACTTTTTGCCCGAAAATCGGTATTTTGAAAATGGGCCTATTTTTGGAAAAAAATCAAAGGGTATAGCCTTACTTCTTGCCCGAAAATCGGTATTTTGAAAAAGGGCCTATTTTCTGAAAAAAACAAAGGGTATAGCCTTACTTTTTGCCCGAAAATCGGTATTTTGAAAAAAGGCCTATTTTTGGAAAAAAGCAAAGGGTATAGCCTTACTTTTTGCCCGAAAATCGGTATTTTGAAAAGGGCCTATTTTTGGGGAAAAGCAAAGGGTATAGCCTTACTTTTGCCCGAAAATCGGTATTTTGAAAAATGGCCTATTTTCCGAAAAAAGCAAAGGGTATAGCCTTACTTTTTAACAGAAAATCGGTATTTTGAAAAAGGGCCTATTTTCCCCAGGGGGGGGACTTGGTAGTTCAAGGTGACGTACCCGTTGCAAAATGTTGTAAAACCCTAAACCCTTAGCGGTAGTAGATTTTAGCCTAAGCGGTAGTAGCTTTTAGCCTAAGCGGTAGTACCTTGTAGCCTAAGCGGTAGTAACTTTTTCCGTAAGCAGCAATAACAATAGGTCAATTGTTCCAGAAACAATAGTGCTATTGTATAGCAGATATGAGCAAAAAAAGACTTCATTTACGTAGATTTACTTTGGAATAACACAGTATCTGTATTTGGAGTAACACAGTAGAGAAAGAGGATGCTCCTATCTATATTATGATGATTAGGCCCTGAGTGATTAGGTATTATTGGCTGCATTATCATAACAGAGAAAGTGGAGATTTGTCTTTCCTCCTCTCCAAATTATTGACTCTGCTTGTTATTAAGTAGATGCCAAAAGTTAAGAGCATGATTTCTGTGATTATTAGTAACAAAACCAAAAGTAGGCAAGTTTAATACTGTAGAAGTAAAGGTGGGATTTGGAGAACTTTCTCCAACTCTGTGGGCATATGGCAGTGTGGTCAATCGTAGATCATTGATAAAAATTAATTGCAATAACCTGAGGTGCTGCTGAAGATAGTGAATAACTGGTTGATTTCTGTTGTTACAGAGTCTTACTAACAAAAATTCAATTCAACAAACTTTGTTAAAACTCCGCGAGCTAATCATATCGATTTTCACAACCCTAAGCGATAGTAAATTTGAAAATTTTCTACCCTAAAGGGTAGTAAATTGCAAAATTCAGGACCCTAAATTTTGCAACGGGTACGTCACCTTGAACTACCAAGTCCCCCCCCTGGGCTATTTTCAGAAAAAAGCAAAGGGTATAGCCTTACTTTTTGCCCGAAAATCGGTATTTTGAAAAAGAGCCTATTTTTGGAAAAAATCAAAGGGTATAGCCTTACTTTTTGCCCGAAAATCGGTATTTTGAAAAAGGGCCTATTTTCTGAAAAAAGCAAAGGGTATAGCCTTACTTTTTAACCGAAAATCGGTATATTGAAAAAGGGCCTATTTTCTGAAAAAAGCAAAGGGTATAGCCTTACTTTTTGCCCGAAAATCGGTATTTTGAAAAAGGGCCTATTTTTGGGAAAAAGCAAAGGGTATAGCCTTACTTTTTGCCCGAAAATCGGTATTTTGAAAAAGGGCCTATTTTTGGAAAAAGCAAAGGGTATAGCCTTACTTTTTGCCCGAAAATCGGTATTTTGAAAAAGGGCCTATTTTCTGAAAAAGCAAAGGGTATAGCCTTACTTTTTGCCCGAAAATCGGTATTTGAAAAAGGGCCTATTTTTTGAAAAAAGCAAAAGGTATAGCCTTACTTTTTGCCCGAAAATCGGTATTTTGAAAAAGGGCCTATTTTCTGAAAAAAGCAAAGGGTATAGCCTTACTTTTTGCCCGAAAATCGGTATTTTGAAAAAGGGCCCATTTTCTGCAAACGCAAAGGGTATAGCCTTACTTTTTGCCCAAAAATCGGTATTTTGAAAAAGGGCCTCTTTTTGGAAAAAAGCAAAGGGTATAGCCTTACTTTTTGCTTGAAAATCGGTATTTGAAAAAGGGCCTATTTTTTGAAAAAAGCAAAGGGTATAGCCTTACTTTTTAACCGAAAATCGGTATTTTGAAAAAGGGCCTATTTTCTGAAAAAAGCAAAGGGTATAGCCTTACTTTTTGCCCGAAAATCGGTATTTTGAAAAAGGGCCTATTTTCTGAAAAAAGCAAAGGGTATAGCCTTACTTTTTGCCCGAAAATCGGTATTTGAAAAAGGGCCTATTTTTTGAAAAAAGCAAAGGGTATAGCCTTACTTTTTAACCGAAAATCGGTATTTTGAAAAAGGGCCTATTTTCTGAAAAAAGCAAAGGGTATAGCCTTACTTTTTGCCCGAAAATCGGTATTTTGAAAAAGGGCCTATTTTTGGGAAAAAGCAAAGGGTATAGCCTTACTTTTTGCCCGAAAATCGGTATTTTGAAAAAGGGCCTATTTTTTGAAAAAAGCAAAGGGTATAGCCTTACTTTTTGCCCGAAAATCGGTATTTTGAAAATGGGCCTATTTTTGGAAAAAAATCAAAGGTTATAGCCTTACTTCTTGCCCGAAAATCGGTATTTTGAAAAAGGGCCTATTTTTTGAAAAAAGCAAAGGGTATAGCCTTACTTTTTGCCCGAAAATCGGTATTTTGAAAATGGGCCTATTTTTGGAAAAAATCAAAGGGTATAGCCTTACTTTTTGCCCGAAAATCGGTATTTTGAAAAAGGGCCTATTTTTGGAAAAAATCAAAGGGTATAGCCTTACTTCTTGCCCGAAAATCGGTATTTTGAAAAAGGGCCTATTTTTGAAAAAAGCAAAGGGTATAGCCTTACTTTTTGCCCGAAAATCGGTATTTTGAAAAAGGGCCTATTTTTGAAAAAAGCAAAGGGTATAGCCTTACTTTTTGCCCGAAAATCGGTATTTTGAAAATGGGCCTATTTTCTGAAAAAAGCAAAGGGTATAGCCTTACTTTTTGCCCGAAAATCGGTATTTTGAAAAAGGGCCTATTTTGGAAAAAAGCAAAGGGTATAGCCTTACTTTTTGCCAGAAAATCGGTATTTTGAAAAAGGGCCTATTTTTGGAAAAAAGCAAAGGGTATAGCCTTACTTTTTGCCCGAAAATCGGTATTTTGCAAAAGGGCCTATTTTTGGAAAAAGCAAAGGGTATAGCCTTACTTTTTGCCCGAAAATCAGTATTTTGAAAAAGGGCCTATTTCTGGAAAAAAACAAAGGGTATAGCCTTACTTTTTGCCAGAAAATCGGTATTTTGAAAAAGGGCCTATTTTTTGAAAAAAGCAAAGGGTATAGCCTTACTTTTTGCCCGAAAATCGGTATTTTGAAAAAGGGCCTATTTTTGGAAAAATAGCCTTACTTTTTGCCCGAAAAACGGTATTTTGAAAAGAGCCTATTTTTTTGGAAAATAGCAGAAGGCCTAGTTTTGCAAAAGGGCGTTACTTCTTTCCAAAAACTAAGTATTTTGAAATCGGGCCTTTGTTGGAAAAGCAGTACATTTTGGTCCAAAACAGCCTATTTGAGCGAGAAGGCAAAGCCTGTAGCCTTATTGTTTAGTCTAAAAATCAATGTGTTCAAGGTTGGCCTTTGTACCGAAAAAGCAAAGCCTCTCGCTTTACTTTTGATCCAAAATCAGTATTTTCAAAATCAGCCAATTTTAGCTGGAAATACAAGCCTTTAGCGTCACTTTTTGGTGCAAACTATTTTCGCTAAAATTGGGTGGTTTCTAGACTTGTCCCTAGTCTATTTCGTCAAATGTGGTTTCGAAAGTGCTCATTGTTAGGCCAAGAAGTAAGGGCTTACCTGTCTTACTGAAATCAAGTCATTTTGAAAAATCTCATTTTCAATGAAGGGTAAGACTATAGCCTTGGAATTTTCTGCAAAAAATGGTGTTCCGCAATGCGTCACTTTCGGACTAAACGCTAGATTGTAATTGTGAATTGTTGTGGAACAATATCGTTGTTGAGAAAAAACAAGGAAACAGATGGACAAGGGAAACAACATTTTTCAAAACAAAACTTTGTTTTACAAAATGTCCTTTTAAGCAGTCCAAAATATTCATTCTCTAACGAAAGAAGATAAAAAGAGAGTCAAAATGCCAAAAATTCGGTGAGATTTCTCTTTATAAAACATGAGTCTATAACCTGACTCAAATTAGATGTCACCTGCAAATGCCCGCGAATAACAACAATAGAAATGTTTTGCGAAGGAATTTTGCGTTATCGCAAATCTCAGGTGACATCTAATTTGAGACGGACTTTAATATCATTAGATTTTAGATTAACGTAGATTTTGGTAAAATACAAGAGTAGGGGAAGAATCTAGCACCTTGGTTCCCTATCACTCCAAAACAAAATAGTCCGTAAAATAGTCCTGTTTTCTACTCTCATCACAACTCATTTACGACAATTTACAAAATTCATAAAGGCGTAAGTGGTATGCTTTGTAAATCTTAAAGGGATATGTTTGATTTGAAAATCACAATTTGGGAGAGGGAGGCCTAAAAAAGAGGAAGCTCGTGAGAGAGAGGGCTTATTCAAAAGAGAAGAATATAAATGATAGCTTTTAGGTCTTTTACCCCATAATCTTTTTTCTATTCATAATAAATTAAAACTAATTAAGCTAAATACATATTACTACTGTACCGCTCTTGTTGTAAGAAGACACAAGGTCATCTGGCCTACACCAAGAACGGTACTTACAATTTACAAATGCAGCTTTAAGACTAAAAACAAAAACAAAGATACAGCAATACAAGGGACAAAGCAAACAAGAAAGCAACACACAAATAGTCAAAGAAAAGAAGGGGACAGACAGTTCCACGCAAAACCATGCAATGGGTCTAACCCTTTTATATCGTAGACTTCCCAATACTCTGCAGAGTCAAGAAATAATTTTACGAGTCAAATATACAAATTCGACAGTTTCTATCCCAAACCATATCAAAAGAAACATGCAAACATTTTTAGCTAAATAAATGATAACCTTTGGTCGCCTCTTGCATTTGATATAAGTGGTGGTGGGGGGGGGGGCTTAATAGAAAGGGGGATGATTTAAAATTTTGGCTTGGAAGGGAGGAGCTAATGAGAGATGGGGCTTAATAGAGATTGGAGCTAAATAAAGCTTTTACGGTACTTTCAGTTTCAGTTTCATATTTTAAAAATTCCTCTATATACAATAATATTCAATGCAAAATAATTAAAATACAACATAAGAATGTAATGATCAAAACAAGACAAATTAGAAGAATTATATGCAGGGGAATTTCTTGAGGAGGAACTCTCTCAGTAGCTAGGCTAATCGAGGAGAGAGCACCCCCTGATACTACAAGCTTGCTGCTTGTTCTTTCACGTTTTCTTTAAGAAATTGCACCACGGCTCTCCAAGAATGCTCCTGTGCAGCACTATGCTCAATGATACTGCCTCCCCATCCGAACAGAATACTATATATCTTATGAAAAGAAACAGAGCACATTGGCATATAAGGCAGTTCGATGAGATGTCCTGTTTTGGGGTAGTGTAAATGCTTCAGAGGAGGTCTTCCACAACGTAGTAGTCTTTCTTGCATGATTCTGCCTATTAGCTTGGTATCAATACTTTGGTCATCATCACCAGAAACTAATAAAATTTTACCTTCAATATTTTCTATTGGAATTTCAATGTCCTTGAACTCATTTGTTAAGTTCGCCCAAGTTCCCCTGGTTGTGACAACACCATCCTCTGAAATATCAACTTCGTCTTCATTGAGCTCCCTGGCCAATCCAATCATTTGACCTATACAAAAAGAGAAAAGGTCTGGTTCAAACATCATTCACCAACAACGCTGAACAACAGAGATCCCAGCCAAGAGAACGACAACATCTGCCACTACTGCAGCATAGGTTCCAAATCTTTAAAAAGGTTGGTGTAAAATTCAGTGACCTATTTCTTTGAAATGATTCACTTCAAAGAAACTTTAGCTATCTCCCTATAATTCTACTGTTGGACTTTTCGGAAATCTTCAATATTTTAAGAATTAGAGTGTTTTTCTTCTTTTTCAAGAATTCAAGAAAAATTGTCAAAAAAACTTAAAACGATTGTAATTTCTAAACTGTTTGACCCAACATGAAATAATTTCCAAGAGAACCATAGTTTATGGATGCCTGCAATATGGTATCAAGCAAAAGTCTGTCACTCTTCTTGTTTATGATTTAGAAATCTGATGACGTCACATCCTCAAATGAATCACACGCTTAAAAACCTTATTTTGAGCTATAGTTTTCAAGCAAAATCTCAATCTTGCCTAAGAGTTAAATTTTTAGATTTTTGATCATCACTGAAGTCGCCAATAATAGTGTGCATCTCTTTTTGTCATTTATGACCAACCTAGAAGCTTTACATGCACAAAGAAATTGATCTGGTAATCAAAAATGCTTTTGGCATGAAAATATGGGTTGGTATAAACCCACAGGAAGATTCAGATTGGCAGAACTTGCTGCACTATGCAAAATGAGGGGGTAAAGGGTTTAATTCTTCGTTCTCCAAAATGAAGCAACATTAATTGGAAGCAGTAGATAGGTTGTAAAATATCAAATGACTGGGGGTGATATCTGGGCATCAATTTGACTCCTACATTACGATTATCAATGACTGATAAAACGTCATCAGCTTGACTCATTGAAGTTCTTCTTTTCAAAACCATTCAACTGCTTAGACAGGGTGGCACTTAGCCTTCAGGGGTCTCTTGGCCTAAAGGAAAATCTGGAATTTCGGTATAAAGAGATATATCTGGAAAGTCTGTCAAAAATGTGAAGTTGTTCATCATAATTTTTGGAGCCCCCTACAATATAAGTAATTTGATAAAACTTCTGACATGAGGTCCTTAGTTGAAAAGGTGTACAGTATATACAGGCCTTGTGCATTTAACATGACAAGAATTCTGTACATTATGATTAAGAATTATTGAGCCATATAAAAGATTGTAAATTTTTCTAAACAAGAATTCTTAGGCAGAAAAACCATTAATGTGCTCCTAGCCTGTACTATTGTCCCTAGGATCCTGCTGAAATGCAAACAAAAATCCTACCTTTGTACTTGATTCGTGTATAAATTGCATGTGGCGCTGAGATAGCAACAACAGCGGATACCAAATTACACTCTGAAGAGACATGCAATGCCACTTGAGCACCATATGAGACTCCTATGTAACCAATCCCATTTTGACAGACTCTTCGATGTCTTGAAAACCATTCAACTGCTTCTATAAAATAGTCCAAATCCAGTCCAACGTAGGAACTTGGCAGATCTTTATAAGCGTAGAAAGCCAATGCAAATGTCACAAAACCATGGGAAGCCAATAATGCTGCTCTGTACTCTAAAAGACCACCATGTCCTCCAAACATGTCAAGAACCCCTAAAAATGAATAAAATATCTTGTTATTTTGATTTGGACCTTTGGACCTGGAACCTCATTTCTCTTAAGGGAATCAGTAGAGTCTGCACGCAGGCTATAATATCCTCCAAGAGTGACAGAATTGCATCTTAAAAGAAAAAACCACAAAATCGGTGATTCATTACTTGTGTTTTGATCAAATCATGCAATCTCAAACAGTTCAGGATTCTTTCTCAATTTTGAACAGTCTGGCAACCATTTGAATTCATTCAAACTTATTGCCTAATCAGGAAAGTTTGCTAAATTGGGCAACAAAAATCAACCAATTTCTGACAGGGAGTTCAGGTGTTACTCATGCTTTTCATGTCATGTTTCCTGATAAGAAACTGTATCCTACTCAGGCAACATATTGTTTTCTTGTTAATGTTATTGGGAAATGTTGCTGATCATGAAACATTGTTTTGGAAAAATGCTTGGATTGCAACTTTAACGCGTTATATCTCAAAAATGGTTTTGAATAATTGAAAAAAACTCTTTGATTCAAATTCTGCACATCAGATTCCACATAATTTCAAACATAGTTTTGGCGTGTCAGTTCTCCTTTAACATAAATTGGGGAAGAGTACTAAAGTGCCATGGCATCAACCTTTGCGGATCTGCCATTTATAAAATGAAAATGCAAAAACACTGCTATAATTATAGCATCTCAGATTAGACAACAATTGAAGAATTTTATAATCAATTGTGACATAAAAGCAAAGAAGTCAATTTTAAGCTTAACATTTCAATCATTTTGTCTTGCAGACTTTCACTGATGACTTATCAGAGGAAATCTCAAGGCAAACAACTACCCCAAATTCCAATTTTTAGATTCTTTCTGAATTTGCCTCAAGAATGAGAGAACAATGAAAGTGTCTTCTGCAATTTTGTCTAAATGTAACAAGGCAACCAGGCCTCATTGCTCATCAAAATGACATCAGCAAAGGAGCCAGTATGGAAAGAAGGGCAATTTTCGCCGAGACCTCGGGTGTGCAAGAAGGGTCCTCTGTTGTTTATCTATTGTCTATTTTGAATACCCTATTGTTTTTCTTGGGTGTGCAAGTGCCAAACTTTCCATTCAGGCAAAGGAGCATTGCATACCCAGGGATATGCGACTTCTGGATGAACAAAGGCCTGCCATCTCGTGCCATCCAGTTTTCAGAAAGCCACCCATTTCTGACTACCAAAATTGGCCATTTTATTCATTTATGATGAATTTTGGTTGAAAGTTAGTGCCAGGCTGGAAAGTTTTGTAGCACACCCAAAATTTTGCACGTGCAGGAACTTGCATAGTTGACATTAAACAAAAGATCTTATTGTTTTAATCTAATTTCTTTTGCTCTCTACTGTTTTTTTAATAGCCTGTTTCAAATCTCCAGTGTGGAAGTGCCATATACAGTACTCTGCACACTAGAAAATGCTGAAAATCTCCTGTGTTAAAGTGTCATATACTCTGCACACAAGAAATTGCTGAAAGTCTTGAAATGCCCACCTGGAAGTCTTTTGTTTCCTTTTGGCACAAACAATGTCCCACGCAGACGACCAACAGCAACGTCTATACGCTCAACATTTTCAGAAAGATAAGTTCTCAAGATTGCTTTTGTTGCCAATGGTTCTTCTTGGATATTTTCTAATGACGTAATATGCCCACTATAAAGTTGAACGTTGAACTTCAAAGGGGTCGCCACATCCCAGGCAGTAAATCTTGACCCTTTTCTTTCATAAGGGGCTGGGACCATGCTCCAGAATAAGCCCATACCATCAACCCCTTTATAGGTGCCCCCAAAAGAGGCATCTCGTGTTAGATCAATTTCACCAAATGAATCTGCGATGTATTGTCCATATGATTCGAAAACTTCAGGTTTCTGCGACTTGATCTCAACTCTGAGGGTGTAGTATTGGAATTGTGTCAAGTTGATAGCCGTAATCTTGATCCTTTGGTCAACTAACACTGGTTTATCTGTAGCAATTATCACCGGCTTTGCCATCCTTCCTGGTTGAGCAAAACCAGTTTGGATGGAATAAAACGTGCGTGACTAGGCCAACCTTTGAACTCCAAAACTCCAGTTCTGTAGAAACTTTTTCAGGTTGCTGTTGCTGTTTAATGGCTATCGTTGTTGCTGTTGGCTGAAATAGAAGTTTCGACCACAGGGAAGCAGGATTTCTGTTGATAATTAAAATTAATTTTTCTTACCAATTTTGTCTGTGATAGCTTTGATAATTTTTAATTTCTGTTATTTGGATTATATTTTTTTGGAATTCTTTTTGGCCTCTCCACAGGCTAGGTTTTCAGAAAGCTACCATCTTCTAATTACCGACACTTGCCTAATTACCGACACGTACCCACTTTTATGAAGAAGTTTGGAGGAAAACTGCCCATTTAAAACTATTTTTTGCGAGTTTCAGTGAAACCCCATCTATGTTTATGGAAAATCTGCCGAAAAAGGACACCCTCGTTTACAGAATGTCTAACTTTTTTCTTGTGTCCTCTTAGGGACAAAATGTATTCGATAAACTTGCGTTTGCATATTCTTGGTAACTTCAAGCAGCGAGTTTGAATGTCACCTTTCTCTGATTCCAAACTGTTACAACGAAATTAGCCTGCGTGCAGACAATACCTAACTAAGGAAAAGTTTCCCTTGGGTATAGTCTGCACGCAGGCTACAACGAAATGAAATCCAATTTCCCTGCCCCGGTGAGAGGTCAGATATTCACCGGGGTCCTAGTGACCAAAATATATGGTCAAATTTTCACCGGGGAGTTCCAATTATGCAACGAGGACTGAATAATTATTGGCGGGGTACTATTTCTACGAAGAAATATTTTCTCAAGTTTCTCTGAAACCCTGGTAGCTAGCAGCTCGTTGTGCATTCCAGAAATTGTTTTTAAGAGGAAACATGAGCATATCGAAAGAAGAAGGACATGTCTACACATCTGTCTCGGGAATTCTATTTCTTTGGTTCACTGAGCAGTAAGTGTTTTAATCACACCACAAAGAACAAGAGAATTGAATCAGCTCCCAATCGGATTTTGAACCAAACAAATTAAAGGCCCGAGGGAGACGTGTAGATATATCCTCCTTATTTCGATTTATGTTCATGTTTGCTCTTAAAACAATTTCTGGAATGCACAACGAGTGAGCTAGCTACCTGGGTTTCAGATAAACTTTTGCGGCGTTGTTTGTTTTGAATTACTGGTTGAGAGAATTTCCTGTCTGCAATCGCTAATCGCTTTGCATTACGGTGTCAATCAAAAGCAATTCATGCTATTGTCTTACAAATCTACCCTTGTTGTATTCCTGTCCAAGATTTTAAAGGCACACTGTCATGGATGTGATTGGCTAGATCTTCAGATAAAATCAATAATAAAAGATCTTATGGGTTTGTATTCATCAACCCTTTGTGCGCTGGAGTCATGGATTCATTCCAGTTTCAGTTTCAGTTTCATTCATTATCAATTCATTATTCATTATTTCATTCATTATTCATTTTCATTCATTATCATATTCCCAAATAAAAAGATTCATATCTTTCTCATCGAACTTATTTCTCTGGTAACTGAACCCAGATTGTCTTATTTACCCAATCAGCGCCATGATAGTTTGCCTTTAACATGCACCCCTGGTTATTTTCTACGATCATTTTGTTCTGTTCGGTTCTGTTCGCTTCAAGTGCAGTGTAGTATCTTGCTTGGCTGTGCAGCAGACTGCAATGCGTGCATGCCAGGCCCGTTCCCTCACTTGGACGCAATGTTACAGTCTCTCTCTTATCCTTTATCAACTGCAATTTCTGCAGAGTTAGTATGTGCTCAATTTCTACCATCTATTAACAGAGTGACATTCAGTGCTGTTAGAAAACCTTAACACAAATTTACGAGACTTTCACCCTCACAATAAACACACTCGTCTTAACTGTTGCAATGTTTACTCTATGGAATTCGTTTTATAGCATTAAAAACATTGAGCATCGAATGTTTTCACTTATTTGCAGTCAAATACGTAATTCCTGAGTTGTTGTCAAATACGTAATTGTTGAATATGTGATTTAAGCTTACTTGACTGGTATCTTGTCACTCTTAGCGTGTGTAAGACTGTATCCTGACACAGAATCAAAATAAATAATTTCTAAAGTTATATTTTCCCAGTACTGGAGTTTCTTCATTTTTGGCGATCTGATAGTTGAGTTTCTTAAAAGCAGTTTCTTATGAAAAAATATGTGCACAAACACGAAAAATACGACAAAGCTTGAAATGCATTTTAAACGCTGAAAACTGTGATAGAGGTACGGAGAGAGACTGTGACATTAAAGTGCAATGCCGCAAGTGATCAGCTTAATATCAGACAACATTTTTGCATTTTATTAATATCTCATTTCTACAAATATAAAAATCAACGAAATGATAAGATGACAGAACATAAGGGATATATACCTTAGAAACTGCAAGTCTGGCGAGAAGCCCTCTTCTTAGAGTCTGAAGCATCAAAGCTTCATGCCAACATCTTGGAGAGTACGGAGAGCATGTAACTTGAGTGCGTAATGTGTTAACGTGACAAGCGATTCTTCCCTTCATTGCCACGCTTGAATTGATTTTTCCTAACACCACGTAACAGACAGGGTGCAAGGATAGAATTGTGAAGTAGAAAGCACCAAGGTTATCTGTATAACATGGAAGTAGGCCTGTGCCTCCTTGCTATCCTATGTTCTGGCGATCAGCCTGCTTTCACTTCCCGCATCAAATAAATCAAGGGCTGATCATGAAAACTCAATAAGTGATTAATCACCATTAAACACAGTTCGCTTGGTTGTGAGGTGCAAGGATGAGATAGGGATAAGTATTTAAGACACAAGATGTTCTTTCTTGTTCCGAACAGCAAAATGGAAAGCATCCAAATCTAAACTTTGTGTTCTTTTTGGAGAAAAACTCGCTCTTCTTACGAAATAGACAACAATCACAAGAGATATTTTGACATTTACTGAATATTAATACTTTCCAAGAACCATAGTTTCGTCTCTTGTTGCTTTCAAGAGCCACATTCAGTTGGACAATGAGCTGAAATTTAGAAGCAAGGATATCGGCTGCAGTTATTGTTTTGAAAGAAAATTATTTGGAACCTTTCAATTAACTTCTTTAAATCACAACTCCCAGGGGTACTTAGAAAAACCATTTACACTGTAATCTAAAATTAGATAGAATCAGTCTTCTGCTTTGCCCCACAAATTAGCAACAAAAAAGGCCCTGCTTAAAAGAAATGACAAAATGATTTAGACTGTTAGTTGTGCATTTTGTTTCTTCTTCAAGATCTTGTACGGATTAAAGCTCTCAGGATGCAGAATTAATGCAGGTTTAAACTGCCCCTGCGGGTATTAAACATCCACACCAGTTTCATGTAGGTACTAAACTTTCTAGAACTATTCCCTATCTTAGCCCCAGTGCCTAACAGCCAAACGAACCATAACTGATAGTAAATAAGCACCACGACTTGAGAACAAATCTTCATACCACCTTTATGTTCAGTTGTTTGAAAACTGGGTTATAAACCAACTTCAACCCCTTTGGATATATACAACCAATCTTGTCTTTCCTTCATTTCTTTGCAAATGAGATTGTCATGGGATGTGATGGTGTGATTTTGAAGCCCTGCAATGTGTCTCTGGCTTGTCCTGCAGCTGTCTCATTTTCAAATTCAACAAAAGCAATGTCACTTCTTCCTGGTACAAGTCTTACTTCTTTGAATGCAGGAAGCCTTAAAGAAAGAGAATTAAAAATTAACCTATCATGCTCAAGAGGAGCCCTAGAAATTGCAACTGGAAGGACAGAGAGTTGGAATAGTGCTCATACTAGCATAAATCTAACATTAAAATAAGGTACCGGGTGTCCCCAAAAAAGTACTCCTGCTTGAAAAATCACCAAAATTTGATTACACCACCAATCTTCAATTTTCTTTTTTTGTCAAGTAGATCAAGAGCCAAATTACTTTCCCAGACCAGCTGATTTTGTAATTGGCTAAAAAATGAGCAAATTTAAGCCCTTTTTAGGGTTTCCTGGTTTTGAATCATACTGCAAAGAAGCACTGATGATTGCCAGATCAATTTCTTTGCAGATGTAAAGCATCTTGTTTGGTCATAAATGACTGAATCAAATGCACACTATCATTGGAAACTTCAATGATGATAAAAATTCTGAAAATTTGGACTCTTAGGCAAGATTGAGTATGTTGCTTAAAAATTATAGCTCAAAGTAACGTTTTTCAATGTTTACTTTTTCCATCTTGTTTTATCAAAAGAAACTATTTTATCATCATTTTTGGGTCTTTGACAAAACAAGTCAAAAAGGAAATTTATCAAAGATTTGATAATTGATTATTGGTGATTCTATAAACAGGAGTATTTCTTTTGGGACACCCGGTATTATCATTATTACTGGAATCAAATATACATACTGGTAGAACAACATAGACAGCATCATTTCAGTTGTTTCTTCTGGCAGATTTGTCAAGAATAAGATTTGATTTGGCACTTCAGGAGCTTGTTGCATTGGAGTAGCAATAGGAGCTTGTACTACTGGTGCTAAAATCAAATCAAAATAGTTGATTAAAATGTAGGTATGTATGCATGTATGTAGTTGGTTATGTATGTATGTATGTAGTTATGTATGTAGTTGGTATGTATGTATGTATGTATGTATGTATGTATGTATGTATGTAATAGGTACTAGGAGAAAAACGGACACAAAAAAAGACAGACTTTTCAGCACACAGGCCTTTCAAACTTAATCATCAGAGTGTGACTAACTGTAGAGCTAGAGTGTTTTTGTGATTTATAAACTAAATAGAGGATTACCGACAGGAAATATAAGATTATTGGTTCATTATAGCGTGTCCTCTGTTGAAAAGTTTGCTTTCGTATTCTAAGAGTGATTCATTGTCCTTAAGTTTCATAAATGTCTACATTTTGTATGTATGTATGAATGTAGGTATGTATGCATGTATATTAAAACACTGATCCTAAAACAAGGTTTTCCACAGTGCATAAATCAAATATAGAATTAAATAAATGAATTTACATATGTTATTTACATTTGTTGATGAAGTAAGAGTCTAAAGTTTCTGTTCTTTATACAAAGTTAAGTAGCTAAAAATGAGTTTTAAGTGAAGACTTTCGGAGATTGTTTCAAAGTTGTTGGTAGTGCAGTGAAGTCTTGAATACAAGTAAAAAGCTTGCTAGTTACAGAAAATAATCAGATATGAATATGTTCAAAAATAAACAAGTCACACATGTTCAATTGTCTCAATAAAATTGGACTGTCTTTAAGTAGCAGTTCTGGATAAATCTAGAGTATTTTGTCGTCAGAAAAGATGGTTATTACATAGTTTTATATCATTGGTTAAGATTTGGGAACAGATCCTTCTAAACCATCTTCAAAATTTTATCTTACAGAAGAAAAACGAGCTATATCTCTCAATGAGATTCAAAACTCTTAGAGTCACAGAATTCAGACAGCCATTGTCTGGAAAAATGTGCTTTGGAATATAATATAACCAGTATTTAATCAGTATATGCAACTATTTCACAAAGAACTTACAAGTTCCTGAAGAAACAGAGGTGCATTACAATGGCCCTTCAATGAAAACATTTTCTAAGCAAATCAAAGGATAAGCGTGATTACAAGGCAAAAACCCTCCAAATATTGCACCAAATATCAAAGGCACACTGTCATGGCGCTGACTGGGTAAATAAGACAACAAAAAAGAACAGAATTAGGCAAGCTTCGGTAATTACGCTGTACACTGAAATTCATTAACTCATTCACCCCCATAAGCGACATTTGTCGTCATTGTTGCCCAGTTTTATTTCCCCGTAAGCAACATTTGTCATCAACAGCACAAGGTGTTGTTTCCCCATTGACGACATTTGTCGTTCTGGAAAGATGATGTAATTCTCCTGGGTTGCTTTGACAGTTGAAAAGAACAATTGTGATGTATAAGTAGCTTAAAGGATCAGCTTTCGAATGGTGTCAAATGTTAATACGGTGTTTGTACTAAAATTTTGAGTTATTGTGGTTTTAGTGTCGGCGGTTCAATTTTGTTGACAGTTGTGATTTGTTTACCGTTTGGCTTATGGTCATGGACGTTCTTTCGAAGGGGTTTTTAGACAGAGTTCCCAAGGAGAAAAGTGTTTGGAAATACCAGTTAAGATATTAATAGGAATTACAATTCGTACACTGTGGTCAATGATGTTTTATCCCCTGAAGAAAGTGTTTTTTGAGAAGGATGAAGCGGAAGGCTAGGATTCGAAAGCAGAAAATCGGCGCCGTTTCATACACAAAATTTAGGCCCGTTCTTGGTGGCGACCCATATGTTGTATCTCATTTGGCTTGAAATATTTTATTTTCCTTTCAAACTGAGGTAAGACTGTTACTAAGATTAGTTATGAGTTTCTTATCATATCAGTATGCCTTCAAAAACCACATTCCATGAACTAAGAAACTAAATAAACGCCTCTCAGAGCAACTCCGTGCAACGGGAACCTGATCACTCACGCAAATGATGGCCAGTCGTCTTCCGATATCTTTTCTGTTTTCAAAATTGTATTTTAATGGAAAGAAATTGATTTTCCGATATCGTAGCTTTCAAGATCTTCACCTTCTAAAATATTTTGAATATTCTAAAGAAATATTTTCAAACTGGCTTTGATCATCAACTAAAACCAGAGCTCGAGGATAAATTGGATAAAATTTTTATCTCATGATCGTTCAAACTTCTCGCAAAAACAAGATTCTTTTTGTAATGCAATATGTTTGGTCTCATTTTAATGCCTGTTCTGTCCATAAAAAGATCTTTTCAGAAATTTGTTTGATATCTTTTACTAATAATTTGCAATTTGTTATGAAAAATGACATGATCCTTCACAACGATCCAGTGAAAACCGCTTGGGGAGAAGGTGATGGAAGGTGATGATCGATATTGAAATCTCGGGGATAAAGAGCTCTCTTTCAAAATACCTCGTGGGGGTGAATGAGTTAAGGTGATAATGATCTGACTCCCTTTATTCTCAAAAAAGTATGATCCAAGGACATAAAGGCTTGGTAAATATTTAGAGGCCAAGTCTTTGTTGATGATTTCAACATCACGATTAGCCAATCGCAGGCATGGCAGTGTGCCTTTAACAAACAGTAATCTCCCGACATTATCAAATACTTTGAGATAATCCATTACTTAAAATAGACAATCCTGAATTTTTCAAATGTGACAACTAACCTGACTTTACCACTGGTGCATGCTGAGCTTGCTGAGCAACTGGAGCTGGCTGTCTTTTAGCTGGTTTTGCAGACTTATCTAAAAAAAAGAACCAACAACTAAATCATCACCAACAAATGAACATTTCTGCATCCTTGATTATTTCCAAAATGAGTTCAACAGCATATCATCAAATTAGGCACAAACCTTGATCTCCTTTCCTCTTCTCCCTTTGTTTCTTTTCCCTTGGCACATATGTTCCCTCTAATTTCTGAATTGCTTCTGACCTTGTCTTTGCATAGGAAATTCTCTGAAAGCAAAAACAGTACGACTTGGTACAATTGTAGAAAAGAATAAAGTGTAGACATATATAGAAATCTCCTTGTTTGTGTGCTGCATATATAGTTTATGCGCAGACCTTGTTATCTTGTTCCATATATCATTTTCTAACAAAGAAAACTTACAATAAAGCTCATACTAGGTGTCCCAGAAAAATTGTTCAACATTTGATTAAATGTTAAAATATAATGATAAAATATACCGGCTTCTGGTTAGAGAACCCTGTTTCTAAGATTTTAAATCAATTTTAGACGCCAGAATCTTGCGAATTCGCTAAGAATTCACGGAGTTACAAGCTTTTGAAGTTCAAGTTTGTGCGAAAGCTGAAACCAGACGCCCTTAACTGATTTGTTTTCCTTAAGGACGTCCTAAAATTGAGGTAACAGAAGACTGTCCAATGTTTTACCTCTTGTTGATATCAGAGCAAACTAACTAGGACTTCCAAAGTTATTTAATTCTTGTAACCGTTGCAAAAACTTACTTAAGAATGCAAGTATCATAAAAACATGGAATGAAAACTTAATCAATGAGAGATGGGGCAATTCCAAATTGTGCTGAACAGGATTCCTCCAAGCATCCATAACCATGTTTCAATGTTATAGAAAGCTAATTTATCGAAAATGCTTTTGAAATTCCATTTGATTTGCTTTTAATAAACGAGATTCTACTTTCACAAAATATGATATTTAGGGGTGTCTGGTTTCAGCTTTCGCACAAACTTGATCTTCGAAAGCTTGTAACTCTGTGGATATTTAGCCGATTTGCTAGCTTCTGGTGTCTAAAATTAATTCAAAATCTCAGCTATATGGTTATCTTACCATGGAGCCCGTTCAGTATTTCGTTATCTTTTAATATTAAATCAAATGTCAAACAATTTTTTTGAGACACCCTGTAGATAATAGGACACATGGATTAGTCATTGAGATCTGTATACAAAATGCAATGGGTGCTCATTTGTTGGTTGGTGCTAACGGGTGAGCAAAAAAGAGGCCTGGCGTTTGAAAGGCTATTGCTCCCTGAATATATAAGCAATGATATTTTGCAATATTTGATTTAGTAGCTGACCTGTTCAATTATCTTTAGAATTTTTCCTGGCTGAAAAAGGTCACTCAATTCAGATTTTACAGGGGATTTTCTGAAACAATTCCCTCCAAGAAACAGCATGCTCTAGCATGTGCTATTCTCTTGGGGGAATGAAAAGTCTTCTTGCCAGCCATGATGTCTTGGTCTAAAGTTTAGGCTCTTCATTTAATTCAAATTATTTGGTTGCAGGCTGTCCTGACTTGTAGAGTAATTTAATGTTTGTATGCTGTTTGTTCTGTTCTTTGACCCCTTTATACACTGTTCTGGTATTGTCCTTGTTTTTTGTTTCATGTTATGGCCTTGGGGTAGTCGTGCCACTTCGCTCCTCTTGGTATCGTCTCTGTAGTGTCGTATAGTTGTGATTAGAGAGTATAGTAGGAGGTATCATTGTACTGTAAATTTTTATCTTGAATATATAAAAAAAGTCTTCCCCCTGGTATAAATAACTTATTCAGGGGGATCCTATTTTCCCAACAGGACAAAATAGATGAATGCATGCAAGTGTCATAATTTCTAGGAAGTAAAACAAAGGAAAATTTGTTGATCACTTTCAGTTCGGTTTTGCAGGTTTTCAAAAGGGGCTTTCTGCAGAAAATCTCCCTATCAATGGAAAAGAATGGCTGATTAAATCCGAGTAAATTGCTGCACCAAATTGGACATATCGGGAATAAAACAAGACAGTTTTCAATAATATTGCTTTGATATTCAGGGAACAGCATGTTTTCAAACACCGGGCCATTTTATTGACTCCCCTGGTACTACATCTGAAATTTACAAAAACCAGATTGCTATGAGGGGCAAACCACTCCTTCAACATGGGGACAAGATATAAGTAACGACAAAAGAATCTTTTGAGATTTTTGACGGATTTTTTCACAATAAAGGTGAAGCAAACGTGATCAGGGTTCTTGCAGAATCATTGTCCCCTTTTAGGGCTCAAACTTTTTTTCGTTCCAGGTAGCACCTTCATTTATTTGTACACACTTTCATCTTCTTTCCCCATATACCACCCCATTCTATCCCTTTTCCTTTTCTCCTTCTTTCTTTCCCCTTCATTTCCCTCTCTTCCGTTTCTTTCACCTATTTCCCTTTTTCCTTCCTGGGAAATTTGAGCATTTCAGTGACCTTCCTGGTAGCGCCGCTACCACGCTACTTGAGCCCTGCATATATGTATTGCAACACCAGGCATCATTAAAAATTCTACTGTTACATGAACTCTGCAGAAACTTCAAAACTCACCATTGGTTTGTCATAAAAAGGGAATCCTTGCATTGATCTCTGAGCACTAGTAGCAGATGCAATGTCTTTGAATACAACAAATGCTTGGCCTCTCATTTTCAATGTCTTCAAAGCCACTATGTCTAGGATTTGTCCAAATTGTGAGAAGATTGCATACAAAGACTTTTTCAGTTCTAGGAAGAGAAACGAGAAATAGAGTGTTATTGTTGTAAAGATTCTAGTAAACTACTTTACTGTTACTTGCAACAAAACTTCTTCACAAAATTTTGCTGCTGGGGCTGCAATAAATTGCTTTTGCATAACAAAACAATTATTCTATTATTGTTACTTTTTCTGTCTCTTGTATTGTAACTTTTCAAACTCTTCTTGCAAGTAAAACACCTCTTTTCCTTTTGATTGTGCATTAAAGGGAGTACAAAGACCAGCAGCCTTGTCATCATATGTGTTTGTTTGTGTGAATTTCGTACAGTCAGTTATTCTTGAAGCTGTGGAGAGCAAATCACTGACTTCACAAAAAGCATGCTGGTCTTTGTACTTTCTTTAAAAGTCTTTGTTGTACATGCAGAATATATTCCACACACATTTTGGGTGAAACAATACACAGGCCTGGTGTGCAGACAGTGGCATTTCCAGGGGGCAGGCATGTCCACCTCTGGGAAAAACAGTGCAAAAAACGGCTGGGTATATTGTTTAGAACTTGATTCCCTGCTCCACCTTCTAAGGCCTGACAACACTGTTGCGTGTGTAGAGTTACGGCATTTCAAAACCAAAGATTGCAAAAGGCTATTGAAAACTGCAACAGGGCCAGTCTGCAGAGTGTGTGGCACTTTTCAACAAGATCTCTGATTTGCAAGGAGAAGTTGTTGTTACCTGTGATAACATAAGTTTGAAAGGCCAATTATTTAGACTTGTTTCGTTCGTTGCATCTGCCATTTTAATACCATATTGTATATTTTGAATAGCCTATTAAAAATTGTGATGTGTTTAGTGTGCAAATAAAATACTCTGCACACCTACCTGCTACCAGGGAAAAAACTCAAAGGAGAGGTTGTCTGCATATGCATGGACCAGACTTATAACTTTTGCAAGGAAGTGTGCACATAAGATGCGCGATTTTCCTTTGTTACAAATGAGTTTGCGCACGAAAAATGTTCTGCACACACGACATAAACAGCAGGCAGTCTGGTGCATAAATATACCAGAGATCTTGTGTTCTTCAAAAATAGTCCTGGTTTCAATCAATTCGATTTCAAGACTTACCATAAATCTCGGTTCTGTTTCATTCCGTTTGCTGCATTTCAAAATTTTCCAAAGAAATTAAAATTGGATTCATTCTTCAATTTTACTATATTACTATTATTCCCACAAGAAAACGAGGATGAAAACTCTCTCTGTCTGCACTGCACCAAAACCAACTGTCGGCATTCAACTGTGTCTCAGAACAGAAAAAAAGAGACTCTAGTCTTCTTTGTTGCATAATGTATAGTTGTCTTGTTTTTATTTCCACACTTCTATCCCCGACCACAAATTAAAGATTGTTTAAAGTTTTGACTGAATCAACAAACTCCTAATACAAACCTTCCTTCTTTATTTTCTCATTTAAATTGTTGATGTAAATTGTTTCTTTCGGTGTTGTGTCCATTATTGCTGCAACGCTCTATCTTCGATTCTTCGAGTCTTGATGGACGCTTTCGGTTTCAAATTCTGCACAATGAGTCTTCTAATAATCTTGTACCGTCTTACAAAATGATTGACTTTCTGATTAGATGGATTACAATGGATTTAAAATTCGTTTTATCCACGCTACACGACCGCCATTGAAAACAACCACAGAAAGTTAAGCCCACTTCTGGTTATAGTGGCAAAGAGAGACAATTTCCTCCGCAGCACACATGAAGTTTTGGCCAATTTTCAGTATGGAGGCAAAAAGGGAGAGTTGCATCTTCCTTTCAAATAAATTGGAGAACTTTCCTGGCTAGCTTCAAGATTGTGAAAAATAATGGTTAAAACTTGTCCTACGGCTACGCTAAATTAATAAGCGGTTTCATACACAAAAAGAGGATTTGTAAAGAAAACTTTGCTAAATAATGTGAACACAGCGAACGTGAGGGGTAATGAAATACATACCTATAATACTCGAAATAAGGGGAACTTTAGATTACCGAATTCAAGAACTAATTGGGGGAAGCAAAGATCTTCATATTATTTTTTTAAAGAACAGAATGAACAATTTTGAATTGTAACGAAGGACTGTAATCGCTTTTAGCTGTGTAAGATTTTTTAAGTTTAGGTAGTTTACTATTAATTTCTATTTTTCATACCTACATTGTAACTTTTTACTTTTGAGGACCCCCATGAAAAGCACCTCTTGGTGATTGGGGCATCCTCTTTAAAGATATTTAATCAAATCAAATCAGGATGTATTCCGATCGTTAATAGTGTCCTTCTACCTACGAGTGTTGCTGTTGTTGCTGAATGTTTGTTTTCATTTGGGATGGAAAACAGGTGAAGGACGTGAGAAAGAGCATGCAGCTTCCTTCAAAGTTTGTCGATGAAAGTATAATTGGTAAGCCTCTTAAAAGTTTTAGCCTCTGCTATTACTTTTTATGTGTCTTTCCTACCAGTTCGGAACTGTTTCAGTTTTTTATGGAATCTAAATCGGCGCCACATCTCAGCTCAAAAGCAAGCGAGGAGGTGGTGAAAAGATTTGGCCTAAAACTAAATATCACAACCGCGCCTGTCTAGTCCACCTGCTGCTGCTTTTGCAATCTTGCAGATCAGTGATCGTACGACTAATCTTAACCTTTGGACGATCGGCGATTCTCTCCTAGTCAAAATAAAGCCTTTACCTTTATTTTCATCCATGTTTGCGTCTTTCTTTCTGCATCAGAGTATTATGGCACTCTGGTGTGCAAACAAGGAGAAATTTAATAAGCAATAAGGGCCCTGGAATGTATGCTTTGTTGTATTTCTGTACAACAAGACACGTACCAACAGAAAGTGACAAACTCTGCTTTTTGCTGCTTGCACACTACTAGCTAAGTTGGAGAAATTTTCCAAAAACCATTCTCAAATTTATCTCTCTTTTTCGTTTCTAGTTAGGCAGTAGCGACTAAGGTACGAAGGATGGATGAAAATGAGTACCAAGCAAAAGTGGAGAGACTGTCCCCAACAACCAGCACAGGGCAAGATGACGCTGACAATGGGGAATCAGATCCTCTTGTCCGAGGGGAAAACCTTTTCCAAAAGGCTCTCTCAAGCTCCGCAGCACCTGGTAGTGGACGAGTGCTGAGGTTCAAATCAAACACAAGTCAACTACCATCATTGAGTTGCCCCGTCATGTCAGATCTTCAACATGTGCAACAGACTCCCTTGACTGCAGTTTCATCAAATAGTCTAGTAGAAAATGATCCTGAGTTTCCAAGTACTTCCAAGGAGAATGCAGACACTGGTAGAAATACCCTATCCTCATTTCCTCAGACATGTACAGACATTATTGTGGATGTAATTCCAGAGGAAGATCCCGCAATATTGTTAGAAACTGAATCTCTTGCATATGAGCGAAGGCACAGAAGTAATCTACGCATGAATCCAATATTTGAAAGGATGGATAACTCCTCGCACACCACACAATTAGCAAGTTTAGTTACTCCAGATCTTATGGACAATAGTTCTAGAAGATCATTTGGAACTGATGAAAGTTCTGGTTCAGATCATCAACCTCCTCCTTCTTATGATACAGTATGTAGAAAGAAAATTCAGCAAGAGCAACTTGACAATTTCTCAACAGTAACAAATGAGAGTACTCAACCACCAACATACCGTGATGCAGTAGGAATTCAAAGATACCTTGAAGGTCTGTTTTATTTTGAGATTCTCAAGCAATTATGAAACAGGGGTATTGAATTTGTAAGATGCATAAGATTAGAAAAACCCACACCTGAAAGCTAAAATTTCCAATAAATGTTGGGGTCCCAGCTTACAGAGAAAAGGCCATGATAGCTAGCCTGCACGCAGCCTCAACAGGAAAAGTGTTGAGGCTGTGCTCAGGCGAATGATGCCAGGGTATGTTCATCAGATCTTACTGATGCTTGAAGCAGAGAGTAGTATAAAATACTTGAATGCCAGAACAGTACAAAGCAATGCAAAAGCAAGGGACAATTCTTCGTTTGAAGGTGGTTTGGAAGAAACATAATGATATTGCTAGAAAATTAAGAGAAAGAATACTGAAGTACTTTCGTGGGAACCCATACCAAAAAAGCTGGGGAAATAACTGGGAAAGCTAGGATTTCCCCAGTTTCCAGCTTTTTCATCAAAACAAATTTCAAGCTGGGAATTCTGTTTCCTAGGAAGCTGGGAATCAGTACCCAAAGAGCTAGGAAAGCTGGGAAATGTTCCCAAAAAATTCCATTGTATTTCAACTATTTCCCTGCTTTCCTAGGAATTTTGCTCTTTTTCCCACCTTTTTTTATCCTAGGAATCCTAGGAAGCTAGGGAATTTTGCCCAGAAATTACCCAGAAAAAAATTTTTTGGTATGGGAAGAAACTTATCGCGAGTTGGAAAAAGCACAAAATTTTTGTAATTAACTTTCACAAATCTTCCAAATGGGAAATTTCACTGGAATGAAGTTTCACGAATTAGTTTTCTTATCATGTTTTGCAAAGTCTCAAATGCTCCTTGCTCTTCAATGACTCTTCCGAATCTCCCAAGTACATATGCTTGTTGCTAGCATAGTTTGAAAGGTTTGTTGATCATATTGAAATAGGTAGAGGAATATCAATATTTGATGAAAAGAATATTTGATTCCATATTATAGAAAATTTTGCGAGAATAAACTTTCACAGATTTTGCTCAAAAACACGAACAACGCAAAAGTTTCTTCCTTCCTTTAAAGTGTACTTAGATCAATGAAAGTTAGGCTGCATTTAGTAAAAAATGGAATAGGGGTAAATCAATTATCATTATTGAGGGGCTACCATGGGTAAAAAAGATTGAAATGAAATGAATGAAATGGGTATGCATTTTATTTTGCAGCAAATTTACAACAAAGTTCTTTTGTTTCATATTCAAATGATGACATGAGTTTATGAATTGTTTGTAAATGTGTGAATTTTGCACCAAACCAGTTTGCAATAGTTTGTTAAAAGCTTCCCATAAACATGCAAATTTGCTCAAATTCTATGCAAATTTGCAAACTCTAAAAGAAGAATAAATCGGAACCTAAAGGGGGCTCCGACACCAAACTGTAAACAAATCTGTAAACATTGCACGTGTCCATTGTTCTTCATTGTTTTCTGCAGTTTGTTTGGTGGCTTCACCCAAGCCACCAAAAAGTGCTTGTTAAAATTCCACCTGTATGCAATCGTAAAAGATGTGAATTTTTCGGTTCTTACCTCTGTAAAGTACAAAGATTTATCTTCAAAATGATGCTTTCATTTTCGCAAAAACAGGTAAAACGTCTGTATGATATTGCCCATCGAACATCGAAAGACAGAGCCTCTTTAATGCAAACTGACTGCAAAGTTTAATGCGCAAATTATACTTTGTTGAGGGTAGGGGTAGTATATTTGGTATTAGCAATGGGTCTCTTATGGGTGCTTCGAGCATTTGATATAATAACAACGCTGTTTACCTTGTCTTTAAAGGTGCTTACCTTGTAGAAGCCTTGTGGAAACTTGTGTCAGACTGTTGCAGCTTGGAATCTTACTGATAGCCAATTTTCTTCCAAGGTTAGTACAAGGTTATAACAAGGTCATAATCCCCTTTACAAGGCTAAAACTTGGCCTGTACAAGGCCAAGTTTAGCCTTGTATTTTTGTACAGGTACCTACAACTTTGAAGTTCTGCTCTTCCAGCACAACCCTTCATCATTTTGTCATATCTCTTACAGATGCACCTCCGACCTATCAGACTTTGTTTGCACAGTCAGTTTTCAGAATAATTGATTTCAACTCAGATGGAACTGATGGAAATGCAGATGAAAGACAAATGAGTTTCTTTGGTTATTTGTTGACATATCTAATATTTTCAGGTAAGGGACAGGCCAGGTTTTAGCCTTGTGGCAGGGAATATGACCTTGTTATGACCTTGTGCTAACTTTTGAAGAAAATTACGAGGCTATCAGTAAGATTCTAAGTTACAACCAGTCTAACACAAGGGTAACATCAACCTTTAAGTGCTAGCCTAGGTAAAACTTATTAGCATTTTGCGAGCCATTTACAAGACTACAGCAAGGATTTTCTAGGCTAAAACAAAGTTACAAGGCCATAACTATGCAGCTAACATTTTATTGCCCAGACCCCCACCACCCCAGGATAGGCGGGGCCGATGCGTGGCTATTCGCCTCATGCTCACTGAAAATTTTTGCCCTGGGGAGCGGGGACACCCTGGGCGATTTGCTTCTCTGCAAAAGCTCGAAGCATAACAAGGCGGGGCTTTAACCGGGAACAAACTGGGATTCAGACTTTTAATCCGCCAAGAAAGGTCCAAAAATTTTGCCCAGTTGAGTTAACGTAATAAATAGAATCACTAAATTCTTTTGTAAAATTAGATGTCACGTGAACACTCCCGCTAATAAACACAGTTGAAGAGTTTTGCACCAGTAATTTTGCGTTACCGCATATCTCACGTCATGTGACATCTAATGTAAGATAGACTTTAATCATATCATCTCGTTTTCTTTTACAGCAATGGTATTTGTAACTGCTGGGATGATTCTGTTTCTGCCATTAGCCATGATATCAGTTGGTAAGAACCAATTCATTTTTCAGTCCAGCATCAGCATCAAATATTTGCACGAATAGATGATTCGTATCTTGTTTGATTTAATGGTCTGAAAAGAACTTCAAATACTTTGTTGTGGATGTGATTCTATCTTTGATAATACAATAAAAATATAGGGTGTCCCAAAAAAATTGTGCCAACGCAAAAATATTCTCGCCAAATTTTTGCATGATGTTGCTCTTCAGATATTCAATTAAAGTTTGCTACCATCATCCCAGTCAATGTCCGTTGAGAAATGATGGAGCTATGACCTTCAGAAGACCGAATTTGCGTGATGACTAAAACCAGCGGTCGGCCATTTTGTCTTACTATTTTGCAGTGATAATTATCTTCACGTGAGGTAAGAAATAATTTCTGTGAGGTCGGAAATAGTGGAACTCTCACCTCGTTTCACCTCGGCTAACACTAGCGCTTGTCTATAAATAGGACAAAGAAACACCTAATCCCTCCGTTGTTTTCTTTGGCTTTGCTTCCTTCCGCAATAGATCCAAGCATGTGCTGCCAAAATTTTATTCATGTGAGAAGCTACTCATTGCCTGCATGCCTTTCATTTTTCCATCTTTTAGGTGTCAAACATCTACGAAGCTGCCCAGCTCAGCCTAGAATCCCAGTGTTCCTAACATCACTT
Organism: Aurelia coerulea; assembly: GCA_039566865.1. Taxonomy (NCBI): domain Eukaryota; kingdom Metazoa; phylum Cnidaria; class Scyphozoa; order Semaeostomeae; family Ulmaridae; genus Aurelia; species Aurelia coerulea. Next base: position 17,920,229 of record CM076960.1, on the reverse strand, counting down.
GGGGTGTTTCAATTACTCGAGTGCTGTGGACGCTTTTCAATGTACGTATATACTAAACTGCGGACTCAAAGCCAGAGGGAACGAGCACGATACAAGTCAAAAGACCCATTTATTTACTTTATCGTTGTCTGGTTCGTTGTGGGTAGTATGTGGGTGTACCAGAACTACCCTACTTGTCACTATATCGTGCCAGGAGAGACATACGGCGGTCACGGGAGGCTTGATGGAAGTAGGATAGAGCAGGTCGGACGTAGGGGCTTAACACGAACAACAACAACAGCGACTGCGAAGAATTCGCCACCATACCTTCCCTTGCATGTTGGACGAAAAGCTGATGTAAAAATCGAGGAACTTATTGGCGTGAATCAACACTTACGAAAGCATGTCGTGAAGAATTCGACAATCCACAAAAGTAAGAAGGCCGCCAGAAGCGCACAACTGTCCTCGAAATATTCACAAAATACTAAAACGAACCATTCGCAAAATAGGAAGCCAGCTACGTTGTTTACGACCGCCAAATATTCGCAAAATACTAATGGGAACCATTCACAAAGTACAAAGCCAGCTACATCGCTTACCAACGCAAGATTTTCGCAGAATAATAACGCGAATTATTCGCAAGATACAAAGCCAGCAACGTCATATGCATGGACATCCACAGGATCGCTAATGCCAACAACAAGAGAACCTTTATATAAACAAAAAGCCGCTTGCTGTGGAAAAACCGTTTATTTCTTCACGTTTTGGATTGTAACAATTTACTATTCCGTTATTGGACTACTATTTATGGTACATATTTGTGGTAGTTTTGTCCGGCTCATTTTTAGATGTCGTCGTGATGACTATTATTAAAATTTGATTTTAACGAGCCACTGTTACCCAGAGTCCTTTGCGGGATGAACATATGGGTCCACAATGCATTGGTTGAACTGATAAAACAATTCCAATAAATTATAACCATTTTTTGAAACGGTGAGGTCCGGAATAGCCCCTGGTCGAGGTTATTTCTTTGAAATTCTATTAAGAAAGTGTAGGAGCAAAATAAACCAACCACAGTGCATTCTATGACAGGCGTTGATGGTCACGTCAGTCACTCTGTAGAAAATCTATGGCGCTGATTGGGTAAATAAGACAATAAAAAGATTAGAATTAGGCAAGCTTCAGTAATTATGCTGTACACTGAAATTCATGTAGGCGATAACGATCTGGCTACCTTAATTCAAAGAACAAAAGTATGACCCAACAGCATAAACGCTTGGTAATTATTCAGAGGCCAGGTTCTTTGTTAGTGATTTCAACATTACGACTAGCCAATCACAGCCGCGACAGTGTGCCTTTGATATCATTGTTTGAGCACTTTCTAATGATGGTTGAGGTTGCGAAAGTTTGTGAAGCAAAATCTTCCTGAACATTTTCTCAAGGAACTTAACCCCACTAAGTAACCAAAATTTTACAATGCTTGCAAGAATCAGGTTCCGCGCGCCAAATTCTTTCGAATGATATCTAGTTTACATTACGTTGGAAAATAATCATAGTTCTATGGCCAAACAGAATTCTACTCGATACATACAGTTCTTAGTTATACTTGTAACACTTCAATCTGTTTAAAGCACATATGTCACATTAGCAATTGGTTAATACAACAAACAAGTTTGGAGTGGAGTTCCATTGTTTCGTGTCTTTTTATTTCTGTTTCGTGAATTTTTATTGCAATGAAAATTCTGCCTCGATCCTGTGCTTTGTAATAAACAATAGAGAGCATTATATTGCATGAACCAATCAGCTTCATGACATATGCCCTTTAACTACTGCGGTGTGGAGCCATAGTTTCCACTTAGACTTATTACATGAGTCCTCGTTTCGCTCCATTCCCCCAGCGATACCCCCCCCCCACATGACAGTAAATAATAGTTCAATTCAATGGAGCAAACCTTGGACGAATATCATCTGTCTAGTTTCCACTTGGGCCAAATTTGATTTTCAGATGGTCTGAACTTGCAGCGTGCCCGCAAAGAACCCTGGGTGACAATGGTTCTGTAAGGTTAATACAAAGCAATAAATATTTAAATTGTAATAAAACAAATTAATTCTACCCTGACCGAGTTAGTTAGTGTGTGACCTCACTCCTCCTTTCCTCCTACGTTGGACTTTTCTCTTCCCTTTCTTTCTTTCTGCCTTTCTCCGTGTCCTCCCCCCTTTCCTCCTTTCCCCTCCTGTATTTATTGAGAGCGAGACTTGGAGCACGTCCACTCCTACGTGTACTCGTTTTACTTAGCCCTTGTTCCAGACCACTTGAGAAGGAAAGTGGTCTGTGTAACGGAGCGCTACTCCATGTTCAGACGATGAATTGAATTGTGAAATGATTAAGGATATATGACTTTGTCACCAGCGCAACACAAAGAATGTCTTTGTGAGTATGTGTGTTTCGTAAAAACTTAATAGGATTAGCAGGCATTCAAATGTGAGTTCTTGGCATGACACATGCTTTTCCTTCTGATAAACAAAACAAATAGTAATTATTCGAATTATTAGTTGCATTGCATATACTAATTTTTGCAGATTCTGAAGAAAATTTCTGAACACGGATTAGCGCTCCGTTACACAGACTACTTTCATTTCCAAGTGGTCTGGAACACAGGCTAGTTTCACTTTGCATACAGAGAGGGAAAATAGAGATGCAAGATAGGCACTAAGTCCTTACTGGCTTACAAAATTGACAAGTGACACGCTCTAGACCAATCAAATGGAGCCGACAACCAACCGGGAAATTTGAAATATCAGATGTTAGGCCGCTTTTTGCATTGTAGGCTGCTTTTGAACGATTCTACCACCTTTCATCAAAATATAAACTGACAGAAGAGGCATGAATATTTTCAAGTAAATGCTTCACAGACCTGTTCCCAATACTATAATGCACAGTTCATCATTGTCGCTACAAATTATTTCAAAATTTGGAGAAATACCAAAGTTTTGAATTTGACCTCATTGACCTTACTGTTGCGTGTCATAGTGTCATAGTACCCTGGGTACCAGAGGCTAAAAATTCAAACAATAAACAAAAGAAAAGAGGATTTTGAAGAAAATGTGAAGCAGCACAAATGCAGGGGAGCAAATATGAGGGGGGTGTGGGGGTGTAACACCCCCAATAATTTCATAACTCAGCCCCAGTCACATGATATTGGCAAGTTCCTTTCCCACGTAAAATTAACCTTGATCATGCTTCAATGTTACAAAAGGGCTTGTTTTTTACGGTGGCCTGTGTACGTCAAACGTTTTGTACGTCAAACGTTTTGTGTTGCACGGGGGGCTCTTCAGTCATTAATTTAATAAGAGTTTGTTTTGCTTTTGGCAGTCGAAGGGCAAATTATGTAAACAAGGGACCCCAAGGGCCCCCAAGGGACTCATGTCTCTGCAAGACAAAGCGACTTTGAAGCCTTAAGAATAGATTTCACACCTTCTGTGCAGCCAGACATAATGCTTTGCACTCAATGTCTATTTCAATTTGTTTGAGTGCACTTACAGGTGTCGCTTTGTCTTTTCAGAAACCCGAATCCATCCGAAATCCATCACTCCATCACGGCTTTTGCCTGAACCCCCTGACCCCCCATCACGGCCAAAGGCCGCATTTGTTTATTCTTTGTTCGTGCTATTGTTATTAAAAGGCGAAAAGTAATTGTCGACGCCCCTCGCTTTGTGCATTGTTATGAGGCATAGCATCATCGGCGTTAGTCACGGTTTCACAAACAGCAAAGAAAGATGGCGGTGCAAAATGTTGTCAATATCCGAAGAACTATTATTTGCATTATTGCCATACTTGCACTGTTCTATCTCATGGTTATGTACACCGACATCACTTCGCTCAAAGATCCATCGCATAGGCCTGGATTTAACGCAGAAGACAAGGTAGCAAATCCGCTGAATTCCTTTGTGGAGAAAAGCGTCGCCCTAGCCGATGGAGAGATTTTTAAATTCAATTCGTTCATCGCAAGGAAAGCAGACAACAATATTATCGTGCTTCAAAATGATAATTGCTTGGCTGGTGATTTAGGTTCAGATAAAAAGGCCGGCAAGTTTGTATTATTGAGCAATTTTGTATACTTTAAACACAAGAACTACCGATCGAATTTAGATTACGCAGGCAAAACACCAACAGAGGAAATTTTAGATGCACGGATAATGGAAGTTGTTAATGTCATACAATCGAATTTATTGCACCCTTTTATACAAGAGATCCACTTACTTGTGTTCGAGCAAGAAGCTGTTGATTTTTTGAGGAGGATTGGTTTTCAAAATTCCAAGAAATTGGTCATCAAAATGACAAGTGAGCCAGTTACCATGAAACTTGAAATTCTGTATGCTTCAAAATGTTTGAAGAACAGAATAATTGCCATGAGCCATCAAGATAATAAATTTGGTGCAGGATGGGAAAAGTTCAACCCTGATATTCTCCATAGGAAAAAAATCATGTATGCCTTGACAAGGCATTCAGCACTAGATTCTAATTGCAAGGGTGCAAAAGGTTCTGCCAATTGTGACCCTGGGTACCCCTATCTTGGAAGTCATGACACTTTTGTGTTTGATGTCAGAAATGGATTTACAAGTGATGAGCTCAAGACAATGGATACAGTCACACCAAATCTTAGTGGAATGGAAAATGTTTTCATATGGATGTTCAAGTCAAAACTAGGTTTCAATGTGCTGAACCCTTGCCCTATTCTGCATGTTCACCATCATCACTGCGTGTCGATTAGAGACAAAAACAGAAGAAGAGTCAATACGGGGGCAACAACTGGATGGGCAGGGTATACAGACAAGTTAGAGTGATGTATTCCACAGGCAAGGAAGCTCCCTGGTTAAATCCCAGGGAGCACTTTGCTGTCGGGCCATAGGGGTGTGTGCACTGCACTGGAAGGATTTCTGATACAAACCATTGGGGTTCCGCTCGCTGGGCTCTTTCTGGTTTTATCTGGTTTGCATTGTTTTGGGGGGGGGGTGGTGGTGGTGGTTCTTATGGCTAATGGTGGTTTTTTTTCTACATGTTTTTTTTGGATGTACTTTAGTTAGGAGTCAGTCATATATCAATTTTTCCTCGCTTAGCATCATTTCGACGTTAATGGGGGGGGGGGGGTCAACAGCCATGATGCTGAATTTTTTTTACATCAATTTTCATATCACACATTTTACAAAGCGAGGGTAATGTCCTGAGAAGAAAATACCTTGCCAGAGAAGGCCTTTTCCAGCGCCAGCCCTAGTTTTTCAAATGGCCTAAGTCCAAAGGTTTCTCAAAGAAAGTTGGGGTTTTTGTTGTTGTCGACCGACACGCTAACGGTGGGCGTGGGGGGGGGGGGTCTGAAAGTTAGTGTCTAAATGACGCTAAGCAAGGATGAAATTGATATACGATTGACCTCTTATAGCTCTCTATATCTACTCACGGAACTCACTCCAAAAAAGGACATTTTTTGACTTTCTCTCTTTAGTTCTTTAACAGCATCAGCCTGTGACAATTGTGGATTATTAATGTTAAAGGGCCCTGGTCAACATCGATGCTTTGCGACCCTCGGCTGTTATCAAGATAATGTACGATTCCAGCGTTCAGGCTAGCTAACGGTTGGTTGGCGAAGCAGTCGTCTTGTCTTCCTTTCATGCACGCGACCCGAGTTCGAAACCTGGACAGTTCCTTTTTATTATTTTTTTTCTTCAAGTCCCTGCTGGTTCTGCTAGTGCAATCTAGTATCAACATCATATTCGGAGGAATGGAAACCGTTGATATCCTGTTTGAAAGAAACCGCACAGGTCAATTGAAAAAATAAAAAACTACGAATAATACGATACCCTGGTGGTTTCAGAGTTCATAAACCGTTGCAATTTGTTCGTTTGATCCTCCATTCCATTAAAAATTCTTACTGTATGCTCTGAATTACTGTAACCCTTCTCCATCCCTTTTACTGCGAGAAGCCATATTAGTTTCTGAACATCAGAAACTCAAGAACACAGGGTATCGAGGGCGAATCATGCACGCAAAGCATCGATGTTGACCAGGGCCCTTTAAGTTGATAAGTTAACTTGGTACAGGTCTATCTCTGTCATATTAGAAAGAAATTCAAATTTTCATCTATTTTTTATATGTCCTATTTGAGTAACAGAATATTGGTAAAAATTTGTTTACTTAAAGATAGATACTATAAGAGGCAGATGCAAAAAACGGAAACTTTTCTTAGCACACTGAGGCCTTTCAATGTTATGTTATCATCAGAGTGTGACTGGTTAGTACAAGGTCATAACAAGGTCATAATCCCCTCTACAAGGCTAAAACTTGGCCTGTACAAGGCCAAGTTTAGCCTTTGTATTTTTGTACAGGTAGTCACACATATAGTTTCTTGATCATTTTAGTTAGTCACACTCTGTTGATTGACAACATAACATTGAAAGGCCTCAGTGTGCTAAGAAAAGTTTCCGTTTTTTGCATCTAAGTAACAGAAAATGGACCTGGACCAAGTAAAAGAGACTGTCATACAGGACAATAGCCTGAGTTGATAATGCTAATTATATTATATTTTAGATTATGTTATTATATAATCCTAAAATATGGGCAAGGCTATACACATCATCAGGGCAGCTGCAACGGCAAGGGCGGCTGCCCCCTAAAACTTCTTGAAAATATGACATGGAGAGATGAGAAATTACAAAAGCTTTGGGTTACTTTCAAGGAAATGTGCCTTTGTTTACAACAAGTTCTAAAACGAAATAAGAAACATTTTAAAATTCTCATACAGAAATACTGTATGTGTACAAGGGAGGATCCAGAGTCCAAAGTTAATAAAGGGGGGCAACTTGCAAAGAGGGCGCCAAAAATGTAATGGGAAGTGAACGCGCCCAAGGCACACAAACAATTTTTGGGCACTATTATAAAGAATTTTTTTTGATTTACTACTAAATAATGCCTTTATTTATATGTTTCCCACATATTTAAATCGAAACAGTTAGAAAATTGTGCGTTAGAGTCAGGATGAGGGGCACTTTTCTCGCCAAAAAAGGGGCGTCAAGGTGAGTTTTCATTGTGAAGGGGGCAGTTGCCCCCAGTTGCCCCCTAAATCCACCATTGTAGGTGTACTGCCTTTGAATTTCTTGGTAAAACAAAATTGCCGACACATCACACCCAGTATTTCAATGGGGAATGAGTTTTAGACCTTGTCTGCGTCTTCTTTTTAAAAAAGCATATTTAAAAAATAATTACTTAGTTTTAATGTTTGAAAATTCTTTTCTCTGGCATCGTCTCTCTGTCAGTCAGCTCCTGAAGTTTGCTTGAAAGTTCTACATGAATAAAGGAAATGATAAGATACTTTTTTCTCAATTCATTTAAACTTTTTTCATAGAATACAGAACTAAAATGCTATTTACAGGTATATATATAAAGATCTGTATCCTATACGACCAAAGTAAAGCATAGCTTATCTGGCTCTGCCCATTAAATTAAAATGCAAAAAGAAAAGAAAAATATGAGTAAATATCTAAAATCACAGCATAGTCAAAATAGATTGCTGCAACTCTCCTGCTATTCCTTTTGTTTCCCTTTCGGCTCTCTTCCCCTTTCATCTAGCTGTATTTCAACAATTTTTTTGTATTAGGTAGGTTCCTTTGTACTTTGTTAGGTTGTAGTTACCATGTTACCCTATTGTAATGTAGGTTGATAGGTAGGCCCCCAATTATTGTAGCGTTAGTTCTGATGAAGCGAAAGCGAAACGTAAATAAAAATTTTTAATTTTTGAGAAATGATGATGAAAGATCAATTGTTCATAAAGTGACAAGTCTGATTTGAGGTTTGTGATTGTTAATATTTCACTATTTTGACTTATTTAAAGTGAATGACCTGAGATATATAGCGCTTGTCTATAAATAGGACAAAGAAATACCTAATCCCTTCATTGTTTTCTTTTGCATTGCTTTCATTCGCCACGAGCTGGATTATCAAATATAGGCTATTTATAAATCTATGAGATCTCATCTTTTAACTCAGGTTATTCGCTTTAAGGCTTGTAGTATACTGTTTTAGTTTGGGTTTGTTTTTTATTGATTGTGGCAGATTGTTCCATAATTGTGCACCCTTGTTGCAAAAGTTTTATACCACAAAATTTTACGCAATTTATATATTCTATAATCTATCGCTTGTCTTGTCATCGTCATAATCATTGCTATTTGCACTAACAAGGACAGATTTTGTAAGACAATAGCACGAGTTGGTTTTGATTGACACCTCAATTCAAAGCAATTATCGATCGCAGACAAAGGAAATTCTCTCAACCAGATAATCAAAACATGCAAAGCCGCAAAAGATTCTCTGAAACCCAGGTAGCTAGCTCACTTGTTGTGCATTCCAGAAGTTGTTTCTAAGACCAAACACGAGTATAGATCAAAAGAAGAAGGATATATCTGCACATATGCCACAGGCATTTAATTTATTCTGTTCAAAAGCCGATTGGGAGGCGATTCAAATCTCTTATTATTTTGGGTGTCATTAAAACACTTACTGCTCAGCTTCTGAACCAAACAAATAAAATGCCCGAGGTAGAGTTTTTTTCATTACTTTATCTAACATTGGATACATATTCTAGCTTAATTATAAATGAATACAATCAGCTAATTGATACCAACTAAGATGTTCAGAAAGATTTTTAGATACACCCTTCTTCTTTCGATGTGCTCATGTTTTCTCCTAAAAAAACTTTCTGGAATGCACAACGAGAGCGCTAGCTACCTGGGTTTCAGAGAAACTTTTGCGGCTTTCTTTGTTTTGAATTTATGGTTGGGAGAATTTCCTTTGTCTGCAGTCGCTAATCGCTTTGAATACAGGTGTCGACAAATCATCTCATGCTATTGTGTTACTAAATCTGTCCTTGTTATTTGCGCCACAGAAAATTATGCAAGGCAACTATCAGTAAACTTTAAACTATCCTTGTAGTATATTTGTGTAACCCTTCATTGTTATACGGTCTTGGCTACGAAAGTAGACAGAATCTATTTGTACGAGGAGGGTGTCACCATTCCCGAAAAATATGGGGAAACCGAATGGAAAACTTTTAAAGTCTGTCTCAAATTTGATGTCACTTTGTGCTGAATCTCGTGCCACTCCAGATATCCAATGTCTAATTTCAATGAATTTTGCATTAATCGATATCTAAGAAAACGCGCTATTCTGACAATGCTTTCAAAGTTGAAGAATCCTTAAATTGGATTTTCTACGATTTTTGGAATTTTGCTGTAATGATGATAATAATATGTAAACAAAACCACCATCTGGCATAAACAGAAAATAAAATATAAAAACACAACTGTTTATTTGAAATACGTTTCGATAAAAATCTTCTTCAGGTTTCAAAGGAGATTTTTATCGAAACGTATTTCAAATAAACAGTTGTGTTTTTATAATAATAATAATAATAATAATAATAATAATAATAATAATAATAATAATAATAATAAACTAAACCACCATCATGTGTTAACAGAAAATAAATATAAAAACACAACTGTTAAATGCCTCAAACGTTTCGATAAAAATCTTCGTCAGTGTGAGCTATTTACAGGGCAGCCAAGTATTTATAGTAAACAATTATTTACATCACAATACATACACTTTAAAATAAAATATAATTTACAATTGAATACATGATACATAAACAAGTTCTAAAAAAACACATAAGTCAGCCTAAAATCAATACCCAAAAGACCATTGTCGTTGTATTCTTAAGAAATGTTGCCATTTAAGAGCTGTGCATTGAGCTTTTGGTAGTTTAATTGAAATGTGAAGAGGAACTGGCAGCCTTTATAAACCACTTGAGACTGTGCCAACTTATTTCTGTGGCTCCCCCAGGTAACTTTCCATGGATTCGCTAGCCGCTAAACTATTTTAGCAAATGCTGAATCCAGGATAGCCCGATAGGGGATTCCACCCTACCACCACGTGCAGAAAGGCACGAAGTTACAGAGGGAACCACAAAAACTGGCGTTAGCGCAGCCTCCCTTGACACCCTTCAGATGTAATGGTAAAATCTATGCTGTTCCACACGCAAACATGTCTAATTCCACATCTGCCGCTCTTTCATTGAGACCATTTGGCGAGAACGTTCCAAGCCGATACTGCCAGTAAAGTTCTTTTCTCCGAAGTGAATAAACATCCTCTGCCCCGTCGATTATTTTTATCCCAACCGTAAATGCCCCGTTGTGTCCGTTTTCAAAAAAATGCGCAAAAAAGCTTGCCTGTGGAATAGGTTTCCCCCTGTCAAGGGAGCCTTCGTTATGTTTGCGTGAATAAGACCTAAAGTATGACTTGTAAACATTAAATCTTTGCCGAAATTTTGTCTTAGTACTCCCCACATATTTTTTGTTACAACGATCACATTGCAACAGATAAACCACGTATTCGGAATTACAGTCATACTTTCCAGAAAACGTTTGAAACGACCTTGTTGAGTTGAAATTTTGGAAAGTGTCTCCCTCCCTCATTAAAGGACAAATCTGACAACTTCTTCTACCATTACATCTGAAGGTGCCCTTTTCCATCAACTCTTCATCGAGATTTGCAAGTTTTGCCCTTACGAGTTTGTCTTTCAGACTTTTTGCCCTTCGGAACGAAACAAATATTTTGTCTTTGAAAACATTATTATGTTCATTATCCACCAAAAGAATATTTTGATTACCCCGAATGATTTCGTGTACCTTGTGCAGAGCTGGGTGATATGTTAGTGCCAACGGTATCCTCGTGTCATCCTTGGTCTTGGGTTTGGTATCTAGTAAAGCAGCACGGTTTTTTAGACGAACGCGTTCAACTTGACTATCGACCTCGTTTTCGATATAACCCCTTGCCAGCAGCCAAGTTTTTAGATCCCCCACCCTATTTTCGAAAAAAGTTTCCTCTGAACAAATGCGCCGAATTCTGAGAGCCTGGCTGTAAGGAATACCCTTTTTGGTATGGCTAGGATGACATGAAGTGTGATGTAAGAGTTGATGGGTATCAGTAGGTTTTGTAAACAAATCAGTGACAATTTTGTTACCTTGTTTGATGACTTGAACATCGAGAAAATTAACTTTTTCCGAGGACCATTCTGCAGTGAACTTAATCGAATCATGGGCCCCATTAAGGAAATTTACAAAATCCCTGAGTTTTTCCTCCCCGTGCAACCAAACCAAAAAGACGTCGTCTATATACCTCCACCACAGCCATGGTTTCCACTGAGCTTCCGAAAGTAACTTTTCCTCAAGAGCCGCCAAGTAAAGAATCGCATAACTTGGAGCACATTTAGTTCCTATAGCAGTACCCCTAAGTTGCTGGTAAAAGTCCCCATTGAATTCAAAAAAGTTGTTTTTCAAAACCACGCGAGCAAGCTCCGTAAGGGAGTTCGTGGAAATGGTCTTATCTTCTCGATGTTCAAGTGCTTCCCGTAAGGCTTCCAATCCCTCTTCATGCGGAATGCTAGGGTAGAGCCCAACAACATCCACTGTACACAAAATAGCATTTTCAGGGAGTTGCCCCAAATTGTGGATTTTTTGAAGAAAATGGTTGGTGTCTTTAATGTACGACCTAACCTTTTTTGCCAATGGTTGCAAATGATGATCCAAAAATTCCGAAATATTCTCTGTAAAAAATCCACAATTGGAGATGACTGGTCTCCCTGGCACACTATTTAACCTTTTATGTATCTTAGGGAGGAGATAGAAACGTCCTAACCTTGGATTGTTAACCATAAAATATTCCAAGGTTTTTTCGTCGATATCTCCTCTATCTCTTATAATATCTAAGGTATCAGCTATGATTTGGTGAAGTCGTTCCGAAGGATCGTTATCAAGTTTGCTGTAAACCTCTGAATCCCCTAATTGCCCCTCTGCTTCCTGAATATAATCCTCTCTGTCCCACACAACCACCCCTGAACCCTTGTCCGCCTCCTTGATAACGATCGTTCGGTCAGCTTTCAAGCTGTTGATTGCTGAAAGCTCCTCCCTACTGATATTACTATAATTATTTCCTCGTACACATATATTCATAAATTCCTCCTCTAACTTACTGAGGTACAACTCAATAGCAACATCCTTGTTTCGAGGATTAAATTTGCTACGTGTCTTAAATGCTGGATACTCGGAAAAATTATCTGTTTCTCTAAAATACCACTTTAGACGAAGACGTCTGCCGAAATTTTCCAAATCAATTTTAATCTGCGAAAAATCAATCTCCTTAGGAGTCGTAACAAACTTCAAACCCTTTGATAACACCGAAATCTCTGGCTCTGTAAGAGCCCTTTTTGATAAATTTACAACTTTGTCATTTACAAATTGTCCTTCAATACGTCCATTACTATCTATTTTACACTGAAAATTTACATCATTTAATACCTCTTGCTGGACCGTCTCTTCATTTGTTGATTCGCCAAATGTTCTTGTTACTAAATTTGTGCTTGGCGGTTGGTTGGAAACTGAAACTTCTTCATCGGCCATCAAAGTACGTCGTATGTTTTCCAAATCCAAAGAAGCATTGTCTTCCGCGTTGCATTAATAATAATAATAATAATAATAATAATAATAATAATAATAATAATAGTCCTGGGTGAGTAAAAAAAAAGAATCCCCGTTTTGAGGCCACTGCTCCCTGAATATCAAAGCAATATTATTGAAAACTGTCTTGGTTTATTCCCGATATATCCAATGAGGTTTTGTAATTTACCCAGCTTTAATTGGCTATTCCTTCCCGTCGATATGGGTGATTTTCTGGAGGAAGTCCCATCCAAAAACCTTCAAAAACGAGTGAAAACAATGAGCAAATTTTCCTTAGTTTTCCCTCCTAAAAATAATGACACTCGACATGTATTTTGTCCTCTTGGGAGAATGGAATCCCCCTGAATAGTTTTTTGATACCAGGGGGAAGACGCGTTCATCCTCCCAAGAGGGTAGCACGTGCTAAAGCGTGCAGAAGTCATTGCTGCAAGGCCCGTGTAAGGCAGAAATGTCAGGGAAATTTGTCCGTGATTTTGGGCACGTTTTAAGGTTTTTTGAAGAGGCGTCCTCGAGAAAATCCCTCATAATTTCAGAACTGAGTGGCCGATTTCAGTCGGGTGAATTTTAAAATGGATTTGAACATGTCTACCATTAAACTATATATTTGCCGATATCATCGTCTTGATATCCAGGGAGCGGTGACCTTTCAAACGGGGATTCTTTTTATTGACTCACCCGGTATATTAAAACTTTTATAGTGCAAACCAAATAAAAAGCTTATTTATCTTTGGCGCTTTAGAACGCATAGGGTCCAATGTCCCGTGTATATATTTAAGAGTATCTAAAATATTTCATGAAGTATTAAAAGCAAGTTTAAAATAATGTTTTAAGATGCTTTTTAAAATGAGAAACAGTTTCCAAAGTAAATCAACCATTCGCACAATCACTTTAAGAAAAATTGACCTATGCTACCAAAGGCGCCTACCTTGTAGGAGCTGTGTTTATTCCCAGTACTGTTTTCGTGACATAGTACACAGAGTAATTGCTGTTCTGTCAAGATGATGTAAGAGTAATTTTGTGGTTTCAAATTCCGGTGTTGATGTACTACGAGATCAACTGTTATACGAGATGACAACAGGGCGCCAGGCAGCGTGATTTTTTATTTTTTTTTTTATCAATCTAAAACCTAAAAACAACGAGTTAATGCAAGTTACTGTGGCATTTGCAGCGAGGAGAGACGCATGGTCACCGGGTCCCCACTACAAATGCCACTTACAAGTTTCTAAGTAATATCAACAATAAATTAATAATAGAACAAAAAAAACAAAAAATAAGATACATATGCACACTAAATCGGGACAAAATAAAGGCCAAGGCAAAACTGAAGTACCCCCAAAACCCGCACAAACAGCCCACCACCCACCAAACCACAACCATGAGCGCACCGGCAGGGAGAATGAAACAATGGGGCAGGGATCCAACCCCGAGGGGAAAAAGACTTTCCAATTTATCATAGACTCCCCCCAACCGATGCACCCGCGGCAGCAGTCCGATGAGCGGCAGCAGTCCGATTTTTGATTGGTCAGCACTAAAAGACGTTAGAATTTGAAAATCACTATAACTAAAGAGTTTTCTTATGTAATACACGGATTAACAGGATGGCATGTCACGAAAACAGTACTGGGAATAAAAACAGTTCGCACAAGGTAGGCGCCCTAGATGCTACCAAAAGATTAAGAAATATAGTTACCATGTATTTTCAGTCCCATCAAGTTCATTTCTTGTGCAAATTGACTTCGGTGGTATTCCAATAAAGCTGCAAAAGAAATTTACAAAAATCACTTGATCAAAACTTCAAAACAATACTTCTGTGATATCGGCTCTTGGCGCTAAAAAGCGCATATTCACCTTGATCATAAAGAATTTATTTAAAGTTGGATACAAAGTTTAGTTTACTCTATAAATAGGGCAACTAATTCAAACCAACTATTTACAAAAATACAATATTTACAATTTCAGCTACTTACAGATATTACAATTGCAACTGTCTCCATTCCATTGTTTGACATGTATTTTGAACGGTAACGAATCCAAACGATCAATTGAGTAACGGTAACGAACCCAGTATAAATTTTGGTCACTAGACCATAGCCAGTTTTTTCTTATATATATTCCTATAAAATTTACAATCAACAGACAAAGGTTACAAGACGATGCCACAAGGAGCATGGAAATACATAGCAACCCTGCGACCATAACATTTAACATAGAGATTCAAATTAATGTTACATTTAAATATTACAAATTATATATTACAAAATAGCAAATGACAAATAACAATGACATAATTCCGTCAAAAGAAATTAAAACAACAAATTTTTAACCACTTCAAGATTAAGCCCAGGTGAAACGTGCTGAACATTTCACCGAATACTACAATGATGAAAAACCCAATAATTCTCAATGTTAGATGGAAGGGTGATGAAACACACAGAACATTCATCAAACATTTCGACATGCCCAATTGCACCATTGGAAAGGAACGTAAACAGAACGAGGCAATATGAAAACCGCGCCAAATTTCAAACATTTTATTGTGAAAGAATATCGGATTTCAAAACTACAAGACAGTTATCAAAGAAAAGCAGTTGGAGCTATTTTGACTTTAGATTTTCATTGGAAGATAACCAAGGACAAACTGGAACGAGGAAAAACGAGAAAATGGATTAATCACTTCTTGTTGGGGAGATGAGATAACCTTTGTCCGAAGACACTTATGTGTCCCATCGTGCTGTGGGTTAAAGCTCGTCAGAGCTCCAGCCGCAAAGAAACTGCGCATGAACTTTAACCCATTGTTTCCTCGGACAAAGCGTATCTCGTCTCCCCAATAACTTCGCAAGAACTGTACAATAAATTTAAAAGAACTCCTCACCTTTTGAAAAAACACAGTTGTGGCAAAGGCTAATATCGCCATTTTCAGCCAAACAGCATTGTGAATGATTTCCAACGGACTTTATATTTTCAAGGGTGCCAATTTCACATAATGAGTTATCTTCGTCGGTTTGCGTAGAAAAAGTTCTCAACTTATCTGTGAAACTATGTGGACAAGAATTTTCAGTATCAGTCAATTCCATTGGACATGCCCACAAAGGTTTGTCAGTACCAGTCGTATAAGACTCGTCGTCCACATTACCATCCATTTGAAATGTTCTGTCACTACAAGTCGGATCAGATCTGCCGTTGATAGCAGTTTGTGTGGAACAGGAACTAACAGTTTTCGAACGACAGGTCGGACATGACTTGTCAATTCCTGTGTGTGGCAAACTCAAATCAGGTGCACATGTGTGACACGACATTGGCACTTCATCAGTTTGTATCTGACGGGAAATTTTATTTTTACCATTTTCTATGAGCCCTGACTTCAAAGCTTTCTCAGCACGATCCGGTCGAGGTAAGATACGCGATATCACGCGGTACGCGGTGTCGTCAAAATCAGTTTGTGTCGTGCGAGACTCGATCTTTTTGTCAGGTCGCACCCTCCAATACCATTTCGTCGGCAATAAATGTCCGTTTTCAAAGTCAAAAGGACAAGAGAACTCAATTTTGAATCCATCATTCATAATGCGATGATTGATTAGTTCTTCGTTCAATTGATCAATAGGCACACCAAGAAGTAGCAATTCTCCACTTTTCGGTGGTAGTTGAGATTGTTCACTGATACCTGCCACTGCGTCAGTACTTGGCATAGATTTCGCCTCAGCGGATGGCCCATATGTTGTTCTAGTCCAGTTTTGCTGCTCTGTATCAAATGGTTTCTGTTTTGTTCCATCCAGCCTTGGCCTCTTCTTTGCAGGCAATGATTTCCCGCTTTCTGCTGGTTGTTGAGACTGTTCACTTATGACTGGCACTGTGCTAGTACTTGGCAAATATTTTGTTTCAGAGGTGGGTGCCAAAATCGTTGTTTTTGTCCCATTTTGCTGCTCTGTGTCAATCGAGTTTTGCTCTGTTCCATCCATTCTTGGTCTCTTCTTTGCAGACAATGATTTTTTTCCAGTTTTTGGTGGCGCTTTGGACTTTTCACTTAAAATTGGAACTGCGCTACTATCTAGTACATAGACTGTTTGAATGGAAGATACGAAATCCTTTGCGTTTGTCCCACATTGTTGCGTTATGCCAATGGGGTCCTGCTGTGTTCCATCAATTCTTGGCCTCTTCTTTTTAAACAATGATTCACCAGTTTTTGGGAGGGTTTGAGACTGTTTACTTCTATCTGGCACTGCGCTAGTACTGGTTACAGTGCTTCTACAAGATTTTGAGTTTGTCCCACTTTCCAGATCGATATAAATCGGGCTCTGTGCTGTCCTATTAATTCTCAGTTTCTTTTTTGCAGACAATATTTCTTTGCTTTTCTCTCTAACATCTGAAACCCGCCTTTCTATTGCTGACCTATTACCTTTGCTACAGTTCTGCATCAGGGTTGTTGATGCAATTTCATTGGAATCTAAAGATCGCCTTCTGGCTCTGTAACGCACAGTTGGTTGATAAGTGCAAGTAGATTTATGCATTGCTGGCTTCATATTCTTTGCCACCGCAGTACTCTGTGTCACTGATGCAAGACGGG
The DNA here is from genome assembly GCA_039566865.1 of Aurelia coerulea. Taxonomy (NCBI): domain Eukaryota; kingdom Metazoa; phylum Cnidaria; class Scyphozoa; order Semaeostomeae; family Ulmaridae; genus Aurelia; species Aurelia coerulea. The sequence continues at coordinate 17,903,128 of CM076960.1, read as the reverse complement.
ATAGGCATGATTCAATGGTATCTGGTTCTTTGACAGGTTCCATTTCTTGCGCATTCTTGGTAACCTTGCAGCTATTTTCTATTTTCGTGTTCAGACATGCATTGTTTTGCTTGTGATCTAATGCTATATGCCTGATGCTTTTTGCCTGGCTCAGGGACATTTCAAGGATATCTGATTCTCTGACATATGCATTGTTTTGCTTGTGATCTAATGCAGCAGGTTTGGTCCTCTTTTCTTGGCTTAGGGACAATTCACGGGAATCTGGTTCTCTGGTACACTTTGTTTCATGCGTATTAACATTCCTAGTGACTTGGCTGATACTTTCCATTTTTGTGCCCAAGCATGAATCGCTTTGCTTATGCCCTAATGCAGCAGGTTTGGTCCTCTTTTCTTGGCTTAGGGACAATTCACGGGCATCTGGTTCTCTAGTACACTTTGCTTCATGCGTATTAACATTCCTAGTGACTTGGCTGATACTTTCTATTTTCGTGTTCAGGCATGAATCGCTTTGCTTATGCCCTAATGCAGCAGGTTTGATGCTTTTTCCCTGGCTCAGGGTCAATTCAAATCTATCTTGTTTGACAGCTGCTTCGAGCAGAGAATCACTTGAAAGAAGACCATGGCTTCCTTTATCCTTCAAATAATTCAAAGCGATGTTCTCGGTATTTCCATTGGCATCATTCAAAATGGCATACTTAAATCCTCCTGGTAAAGTATCGAAAGTTAAAGCAGAATCACTTCTGGCACAGCTATCTTCATTTAAAGAATTCAAAGCAGCGGTTACCTCATTTTGATTTAGAAATAATGATTTTGTCTCAGAAGTTATCTGCCTTTCCTTGAGGCTCTGCATTCTGAAAGTTTTACATTCGGTTGAAGAGGCAGTATGACCTTCATTTGAAGAGGCAGGTTGTCCTTTTGTTGATAATGAAACTTGACCGTTAGTCAAACCTTGACCTTCACACAGTAATGAACTCTCACCTTCAGTCGAACAGTCAGTTTTCCCTTTTATCAAAAATAACCTTTGGTTTTTAGTTGAAGAGGCAGGTTGTCCTTTGATTAATAATGATTTTTGACATTTGGTAGAAGAGGCAGGTTGTCCTTTGATTAATAATGAATTTTGGTTTTTAGTCGAAGAGGCAGTGTGGCCTTTGGGTAACCACGAACCATTGGCTACAGAGGTAGTGTTACCTATGTTCAAAACTGATCGTTTGCCTTTTACTGTAGAAGCAGTGTGGTACTTATTAACAATATCGCTGCTCAGCTTTACGAATGACAACTCTGACGTCACCACTGTTTGAGTTTCCTCTGCAAACAAACTGGTGTTCTGAACTGTCTGCATCACTTCTCCTACTGAGTCCATTGGCTTCCTTGGATCGCCAAGCATCTCCCCTACCGAGTCCATTGGCTTCTTTGGATCATCAAGCGTTTCTCCTACAGAGTTTATTGGCTTCTTTGGATCGCCAAGCATCTCTCCTACTGAGTTCATTGGCTTCTTTGGATCACCAAGCGTTTCTCCTACAGAGTCTATTGGCTTCTTTGGATCGCCAAGCATCTCTCCTACCGAGTTCATTGGCTTCTTTGGATCATCAAGCATCTCTCCTACCGAATTCATAGGCTTCTTTGGATCATCAAGCGTTTCTCCTACAGAGTTTATTGGCTTCTTTGGATCGCCAAGCATCTCTCCTATTGACTTCATCGGCTTCTTTGGATCGCCAAGCGTCTCTCCTACAGAGTATATTGGCTTCTTTGGATCGCCAAGCATCTCTCCTATTGACTTCATCGGCTTCTTTGGATCGCCAAGCATCTCTCCTATTGACTTCATTGGCTTCTTTGGATCGCCAAGCGTCTCTCCTACAGAGTATATTGGCTTCTTTGGATCGCCAAGCATCTCTCCTATTGACTTCATCGGCTTCTTTGGATTGCCAAGCATCTCTCCTATTGACTTCATCGGCTTCTTTGGATCATCAAGCGTCTCTCCTACAGAGTATATTGGCTTCTTTGGATCGCCAAGCATCTCTCCTATTGACTTTGTCGGCTTCTTTGGATCGCCAAGCGTCTCTCCTACAGAGTATATTGGCTTCTTTGGATCGCCAAGCATCTCTCCTACTGAGTTCATTGGCTTCTTTGGATCATCAAGCATCTCTCCTACCGAGTTCATTGGCTTCTTTGGATCATCAAGCGTTTCTCCTACAGAGTTTATTGGCTTCTTTGGATCGCCAAGCATCTCTCCTATTGACTTCATCGGCTTCTTTGGATGGCCAAGCGTCTCTCCTACAGAGTATATTGGCTTCTTTGGATCGCCAAGCATCTCTCCTATTGACTTCATCGGCTTCTTTGGATCGCCAAGCACCTCTCCTACCGAGTCCATTGACTTCTTTGCATCGTCAAGCATCTCTCCTACCGAGTCCATTGGCTTCTTTGGATCGCCAAGTGTTTCTCCTACAGAGTTTATTGGCTTCTTTGGATCGCCAAGCATCTCTCCTATTGACTTCATCGGCTTCTTTGGATCGCCAAGCGTCTCTCCTATAGAGTTATTTGGTTTCCTCGGATCGCGATGTATAGCATGGTCATGCTCCCAATGTAGGCCACCTTCTTCTTTACCCACTGAGTCATTCATCAGACATTTTATTTCCGCAATAGAATCCTGTAATGACTGCCTGATACCAATATCTGAAACTGTTCCTTCCACTAGGCTTGAAACTGGAGAAAATGTCATCTGCACTGTGCTCTGCTTAGCACAGCTGGCCTCTAGAGTGCATGTAGTGTCACAACACAAACTGTCTTTTTGCAAAATAGAATTTTCTAGCTCAGTTGTACTAATGCATTTGAGCGCTCGTTGGATATCAATATCAGAGAACACATCCTTGCTTTTTATTGGTATATTATTTTTAATCAGTTTGACATGACTTGGTGGCTCGTAAGAATGACTTTCATCCACACTTGATCTCTTCTTGGTGTCCCCATTGTTTTGTAATTTCAGGGAAGTCTTCGTCCTTTTTATGAAATAATCGTCTTCAGATTTTCTTCTCTCAGCCAAAACTGTGTTCTTCTTGAGGCATTGTGCATTGTCCACAGGTACACGTTCATGCCAATTCAACCGTTGAGCACCTGTACCAAGAGGGTATTGTGTACTGTCACCGTGCATGTATTCATCCCTTGCAGCATCTACACCATGTATTTCTCTGTCTCCTCTCTGATTTTGAAAGGGATGGAGAGGCTGCATATTTCCAGATGGGTGAGTCAGTTTCCAAGCTTCAACTTCACCAGGATACTGTGGATGAAAAGCAAACCTTCTGGCAGCTCTGTAATTATTTCCCGGTGGCATAAACGCCGGGTAAGTCTCCTGTCCATATTTGACTTGAGATTGGTTGTAATTCCCCTGTAGCCTTTGCTGAACCGGATTAATTTGTCCTTGATAGGAGGGCCAGTAGCAGTTCCATCCAGGTCTTTGACCCAAACATTGCCGATTGTACCACACATTGGTAGTATCATATACTGGAGGGGGTGGCCTGGTTTCAAGCCAGCTTCCAATTTGCTGAGGAGCTAGTCTGGTATCAAACCAACTTCTAGGTTGCCGAGGACAAACAGGAGGTGGCCTGGATTCAAGCCAGCTTCCAGGCTGTTGAGTTGCTGGTCTGGTATCAAACCGGCTTCTAGGTTGCTGAGGACCTAGAGGGGGTGGCCTGGCTTCAAGCCAGCTTCCAGGCTGCTGAGTTGCTGGTCTGGTATCAAACCGGCTTCCAGGTTGCTGAGGACCTAGAGGGGGTGGCCTGGCTTCAAGCCAGCTTCCAGGCTGCTGAGTTGCTGGTCTGGTATCAAGTCGGCTTCTGGATTGCTGAGGACCTAGAGGGGGTGGCCCGGGCACATTGGTATGCTTTGTTTGCTGACTTCTTATGGGAATATGAAAGTCCTTTGCTCCCTCCAAGTTCAAGTCATTTAATGAACTGATGTTATTTAAAACAGATGGCTTATTCTCATATTTTCTTTGCAACAGAGGAGGAAATGCATAAGGACGATTTACCACAGTAAAAGCTTCACAGCAACCAGACTCACTAGCTGTTGCATATGACTTAGGATCCTCTAAGCTTTTGCCCTTACCCACCTCCATATGTGAAAGTTCTTTTTGATCGCATCTCTCAGCAGATTTTGTACTAACGTGTTCAATAGCATTGATGGCATCTTTGTTTTGTTTGATTTCCTTTTGGGCTACAAAGTGCTCCTGGGATTTTCTGCTAGGCATTGTGTCAGACAACAGAACGTTACATAGTTTGTTGACTTCATTGGCCACCTCATCATATGCCTTCTTTTGTGACAAAGCCAGTGGATTTGATCTATGCCCAATCACTTCTGAAAATAAACTACTTGTTTGAACGTCGTTTTCAGTTGATGTGACTATATTAGGCTCTGTATCAACCTCTTTGATATCAGCTACAGCTTGGTTTAATTGAGTATTCTCGCTTTGTACAAAACAATGCTGGCTTCTTTCACACGCATCCAGTTTTGGCAGACTTTCAGGCAGCAAATTCTTCAACGTACAATAATTCTCCTTCTCGCATAAAAAGAGTTTTACAGGGTGCTTAGTGACGTTTTCATCTTCTTCCATTAAAAATCTTTCTCCTGATTCATCTACTTTGGTAGGACTGTTTTCAATAACTAGCTGTGATATCTTTGCATAACTGTTAGTCAATTCTGCAATTTCGATACCCTCGTTTTGGATTCCTTGGTGCCTGGAAGTACATGGCAGTTGATCAGGTAATTCCTGGTTTTCTTCGGGTGACATGGAATCTGCGGTGTAGCTGATATGGTTTTCACCCTCTTTCAGGCAAAGTTTCTCTGGTGAATCTGCTATTTTGGTGGGACTGTTTGCAACAAATATTTGTGATACATTGACCTGCCCAGAAGTAGACGGCAGTTGATCAGGTATTTGTTGCTCTTTCTCGTGTGACATGGAATCTGCGGTGTAGCTGATATGGTTTTCACCCTCTTCCGTGCAAAGTTTCTCTGGTGATTCTGCTATTTTAGTGGGACTGTTTTCAACGAATATTTGTGATACATTGACCTGCCCAGAAGTACACGGCAGTTGATCAGGTATTTGCTGCTCTTTCTCGTGTGACATGGAATCTGCGGTGTAGCTGATACGGTTTTCACCCCTTTCCTGGCAAAGCTTCTCTGGTGATTCTTCTATTTTAGTGGGATTGTTTTCAACGAATACTTGTGATACATTGACCGGGCTTTTAATGACTGCTTCAGTCTCAGCGTCCTGATTTTGCGTTTCTTGATGCCCAGAAGTAGACGGCAGTTGATCAGGTATTTGCTGCTCTTTCTCGTCTGACATGGAATCTGCGGTGTCGCTGATATGGTTTTCACCCTTTTCCGGGCAAAGCTTCTCTGGTGATTCTTCTGTTTTAGTGGGATTGTTTTCAACGAATACTTGTGATACATTGACCGGGCTTTTAATGACTGCTTCAGTCTCAGCGTCCTGATTTTGCGTTTCTTGATGCCCAGAAGTAGACGGCAGTTGATCAGGTATTTGTTTCTCTTTCTCGTTTGACATGGAATCTGCGGTGTAGCTGATACGGTTTTCACCCTTTTCCAGCCAAAGTTTTTCTGATGATTCTGCTATTTTGGTAGGACTAATTTCGACAGATATTTGTGATACCGTGAGAAGGTTGCTTGTGAAATCCACTAGGTTTTGCATTCCTTGTTGCCCCGATGTACACAATGGTTGCTCAATTAATTGTATATCTGTCAGTTTGGCACTTTCAGTGTCCTGGTTTTCCGTTTCTTGTTGCCCTGATGTAAACAATGATCGGTCGGAGCCCATATTTCCCTTTTGTGCCATTGGTACTTCTTTCAGAAGAGACAATTCAAATTTAACTTTCTTTGTCCTCTTGGGTATTTCGCCTCTCATTTCTGATAGACCTGGCAGTTTACCAAGATCAATCTTGCGTAAAATTTTACATGTTGTTTTCTTCTCAGTGGACTCTTTCTTTTTAACTCGAGAAGTTTTATGATAAACAGATTGGTGCTTTGATGGCGCAAACGGATCTTCTCCTGTCTCCCCAAATGGCTCAATCATTTCAAATACCTCTGAGCAATAGAGCTCCTCCTCAGGCAGATCTGAGGTAGCCTCTGGTAGATCAGCCTGGGGAAAATCGGCTTGACAAGGTGACCATGGATCCTTCTCAACATCGTTCAAATTCACCTCTAAAGAGCTTTCAATTCCTCGTGGATTGTTTTCATCTGGTCTTTCGCCTTGTTCTTCCTCTGACAAGGGGACGCGCTCTCTCCCTACTGATGTGACTTCACTTGTGAGGAATTTATCTCTCTCAGACAGCAGCCGCACCTCTTCTGTGCAAGTACCATCCGCACCAAACTTCTCTGAGCAGATGAGATGGCAATCTTTCAAAGGTGGAGCTTCCGGAGGGGCCTCATCTTCCGAGAAACTTTCTTGCGATGTTATAATGAATGATTCACTCACTATGCCTTCATTTCTCAGGGAAACAGCCTCTCTCTGTCCCACTTCCTTATTTACATTTGGCTCAGATTTTGCACCTTTTGATATAGATCGTGACTGTTTACTGGTGTCCCCTTTTTTTGACAGTTTGGCAAAGCTTTCTGTGATAGCTTTGACAAAATTCTGTCGTAAACCAAGATCCTGGTGACTATCTGAACGAACCATTCTCTGTGCATTTACTTTTTCACAGTCATTGCTACAGGGAGAGACACCATCAGACAACGTATTTTCTTGGCCTATCTTATTTGTTTCGCTGCTTCCTGCTTTTGTAGACATCTTGCCAGCCTGGCCAAGCAATTGTTCCACGTCATTCTCGATATCTTCACGAGATTTTGATCCAGCATGACAAACTTTTCTTTGCGATTCTTTGTAGGATAAATTCCCCTTCTTATTTTCTTTTGCTCCACTCTCTTGTACACTATTTTCAATGTCTCCTGTTGCTCTATAGTTGGCTAGGGATCTACTGATTGGGATTTCCCGCTTTCTGTTTCCAAGTGAACCTTTCTGCTGTAACCGTTCTATAATTTTTCTTACCACACTCTTCTTTATTTGCTCCGAAGAGAGAGCCTCGAAACCTGCCTCCATGCTGTTGTGAATAGGCTGAAGATCATTCCTTCGCCTACGTTCCGAACGTTTCTCCTCTGCCAAATCAGCTCCTCCCTTCCTGGGCTTTGATAACCTTAACCTTTTTCCATTAATATTCCTCCGCCTCACACGCCGTTTGCCTCCCCTAGCTGTTCTATCTAAATGTTTCCGATCTGTAGCTTCATCCGCTGGCTGAGGGAGTGGGTCAGAAGATGGGACAGTAGCATTTTGTTCCCTTTTCCTCAACAATGATACTGGTTTCAATGATCTTCCCCTAGCTGGTCTTTTCCTTACGAATGAATTAAATGGAGCATCAGAATACCCCATTTTACCCTTTGACATAACTTTGACTGATTTGTGTTCCCTCTCATAACTTGCTTTCATAAAATCCTTCGCTGGGTCTCGTTCTTGGTTGGCAGGGTAAATAATGTTGTTGTTGCAATCAAATCCGTAATATTCAGCCATTTCTCTATCCAATTTTTCTTTAAATTCAGTGCAATCGTTAGTGTCATCGAATCCGTAATCAGCAGCTACCCTCCTATCCAATTTTCCTCTAAATTTTCCACTATCTGAGCAATGATAACCAATAGCTTCCTTGAAGAGCGACCAGTCTGACCCTTGGGCTATCAACATCACGCTATCTTCAATTTCCAACAAATCTTGACAATTCTCTGTTTCCACTTTCAAGAAATCTTGACCACTGCCTATTTCCACTGCTCCTATATGTCGGCCCAATGTTTCTTGATCTTCGATTGAAGTTGAAGTAACAAGAGAAGCCTCGATACCTTCGCCATCATCTGCAGTAGTTGCTAAAGACGTACCAGAGGTACTTTCACATGGCCTAGAAGCTGTCTCACGTTGGACCAGAGATGCATATTGCTGTGAATCATCCGCAGCAGTTGCTGAAGACGTACCAGAGGTACTTTCACATGGCCTAGAAGCTGTCTCACGGTGGACCAGAGATGCATGCTGCTGCAAATTATTTCCATGAGCTCTGGATGTTGAAGTGATATTGATGGGCATAACATCCGTTTTGCAGTAGACCACTGCTGCTTGGTGCTGCCAATCATCCGAATGTGTTTCGAAAGACTTTGTATGTGTGAAATTAGTAGGCACAGCATCCAGCTGATGGTGGACCAATGCTTCGTGTTGCTGCAAATCATGGGCAAACATTTCTGTGGATCTTTTCGGGCTTGAATTCGTGTTCTTATTTCCGATTACCATTTCAGAAGTATCAGACAAGCTAGCATCATGTTCTTCAATAATTTCCGATTGCAGCTTCCGTTTCTTTGTATTTAAATCACGCTTTTTCACTTGATTTCCTTGGCTGTCTTTAGTTGGCGAGTCAGCTTCTAATGTTAAACTCGTTGACAAATCAAAACTTTGCATTTCTTCCGATGTCGCTAAAAATAAAATTAAAAACGGATCCTCCAAATTTTGAAATGTTAAAGCTTGAAAAAGATGGCCAAGGGTCAAAATTTCTCAATAGACCCTTTAGCTATTCTACAAAAGAGTCTGGATCGAGCGTTATTCTTATACATTTTTACCCGAAAGGTTCGATCGAGTGGCCTTTAGAGCTTCTATCACTATTGTGCACATTCGAAAATTCTACAAAATATTGCAAAATATCGTTCGATTCTGATTCTTTTCAGAACTGCTAAAAGGTCTATTGATTTTCAAGTTATTCAACAGAAGACCCTAAATAGGGCCGTATCTTTGTTCGTTTTTACGCAAAAGGCTCGATTGAGTGGCGCGAGGGCTTCTATCGCTTTTGTACACATTCGAACATTCCACAAAATCTATCGAAATATCGTTCGATTCAAATTCCTCTGTAGAATAGCTAAAAGGTCTATTACCGTGTTAGTCAAAAAGCAACTTTTTTTCCTTGAAACATGAAAATATCCTAATGCCTTGTGAGCAAAGAAATGCGTTTTGAATATTCATATAATATACTGGGTGACCCAGAAAAAAGTGACCCAACGCAATCTGTTACAGAAAATTAACTAAGTGGCCGATTGAGATGCTTCAAACGTTGTTCTGTCGCTAAAAGACTAGCCCATGCCATGAGTATTTTTCGCAATTTTTTCGGCACGGCAAATTTCCAAAATTAAGGATTTCGAGGAAAAGAGCATGCCTGAAATCCTCAAAAGTCGTCAAAAACAGGGCATCGATTTACAGCCATTTCAAATCTTCAAAACAACGAGGAGCGTGTTTCATTTCAAACTGGGAGTCGGAAGTCTTCAGAGCAAGTTTATAGTCCCTAGGTACTTGAAAATATTCTCAGGCAGAATGAAACACGCTCCTCGTTGTTTTGAAGATCTGAAATGGCTTCAAATCGATCCCTTGTTTTTGACGACTTTTTGAGAATTTCAAGCCTGCCCTTTTCCTCAAAATCCTTAATTCGGAAACCTTCCCGTGCCCAAAAAAATTGCGAAAAATACTCATAATGTAGGCTGGTCTTTTAGCGACAAAACAACGTTTGAAATATTTCAATCTGCCACTTACTTTTTTCTCTATAACAAAGGTACTCGTTTTTCGCATTTGGTCGTGGTTCGGTCGTGTCATTGCCAATTCACAACAACAGGTTAAACTTTGAGTGCCACTCACCCCACACCCATGAAAATGATTGATACAGTTTCACCAGCCCCCGATTTCTTGACTTACAAATCACAGTTTCGTTTTGCATAGCAAACACATCAGCCATCAGTTGATGTAAAAGACAACATGCCACAAAAACGAATCGAAGCAGGAAATTAAATAAATTGATCTTACCGTTATTGCCAATCAGATCTGATTTGTCCTGCACAGAGATTCTGCCTGATGACAACTTCGGGTCAGAGCAAAAATTCTCTGCTCCGGCAAGAAAATTTGAGCTTGTCTTCGTCAATTCTTTGCCACTGGTCAACCTTCCAGATTTCTTTATATGTTCGTTACTTCCCACAGTCTTCTTTGCCAAACCTTTCTTTTCTGGTATCAGGCTCTTTTTTTGACATGCTCGAGAAGATTCGTTTTTCTTCGTTACTTTCCTTTTCCTTGCTCTCTTCTTGCTTTTCAAAACGAGTTTCTCTTTCTGATTTTTGTAATTGATCTGCCTGTCATATTCCGCCCACATTCTTCGTCTGCGCTTACCTCGCTGCGATTCTACTCTTCTGTTGTAGTCATTCAAAGCTTCCGTGCAATCAAGGAGATTTTCTTTCGGCTCCCAAGTATCATCATCTTTTGTGTACCTGTAACAATTAGATCTTTTCTTACTACCATGCACCGGGTGTCCCAAAATGATATATTATCGTTTGATTGCTTATATGCCCATAACCAATGAACCGATTTCAAAAACTTTATTTTATCCGATTGCCGAAAGGCTAATTGTATTTGAAGATGTTGGCTGTGGTTTAGGCCGATTTCTTCATGTTGAAAAGAAGATCGATAGAGCCGCTCAAATTCAAGCGTTAGATAGCATGAAAAAGAAACGGTCCTCTTTGCCAGTCAACATTTTAGATGTGATGCAAAAGGCTGAAGTCGTTCATAGAGTATATGGCATTCAGAGAATACGAATTCAGTTAATACTGAGTTCAGAGAATACGAATAGGAGTTCAGCCTTTTGTATCACATCTAAAATGTTGACTGGAAAAATGGGTCGTTTCTCATGCGATCTAAGACTTAAATTTAAGCAGGTTTATCGATCTTCTTTTCGCAATGAAAACGCCTTGGTAAAACCGCAATCAACATCTTAAAATACAATCTATCCTTTAGGCAATCAAATCAAACAAAGTCTTTGAAAATCGGTTCATCGGTTGTGAACATGTAAGCAATCAAACAATAATACATCATTTTGGGACATCCGGTATTCCAAAAAAGTACTCCCGTTTGAACAATTTCCAAAATTCAGTAGTCAAACCTATAACAGCCGATTTTCTTTTTGAGCTATCTTGTCAATGACCTAAAAACTTGATACTAAAGTGGTTACTAAAACTTATATACTATGAAGGAGGCGGACGCAAAGAAAGAGAGATTTTTGGCACACTGAGGCCTTTCGAACATGCGTTCTCATTAGAATTTGACTTCAAATTTTCAATTTTTAATTTTCAATGACCCAGATATATTTAAAGATGATAAAAAGTTGTCCTCCCGTAAAGGAATAACAACCACATTAACCTGTAGCTGAGGACAACCTGTTACATCCTGCAGTGGCGTCGTGGGAGCATGATTTTAGGGGGGGCCAAGGGTCAGAATTTTCCGACAAAGAGACATTTTTCCGACAAAAATTAAGCAGGAATATAATGTATAAAAAGTGGCAAAATGTCTCAGAAATTTTGTCACATAAAAGTTCCATAATAGCGAAGAATTGTTCAAAGGGACGCAGCAGTCCTGTTAAGAGGCGATTCTTGTTGGAGGTGAGGCTGTTGTCGAGACTTGATTGGTGTTGGAGGTGAGGCTGAAGCTAGATGCGCAAGGAGGGAAGAAAAATGGGGGTCTGGGGGCTTGCCCCCGGGAAAATTTTCTGTGACCACGCCCTTTAGATCGTTGCAAAACGCCCCTATTTTGAAGAATCTACTATTTGTTTTTGATGGGAAATTTCGAAAAAAAGGACCTCAATAGCACTGAAAAATAGATCGTTTTCAAATTTTAGATAACAACGTGATAGCTTGATATTAATCTTCATTTCTATAAGCATCCAATCACAGGAACTGAAAGTAATCCCATCTTATGCATGCACTTCTTGGTATCCAGGGTTGAATAAGAGGCTGTCTAAAAAAATTCAGACGGCACAAAACAAATGCATTCGTTTTTACCTCGATTTAAAAAACACAGCACATATTGGGGTCACAGAATTCAAGTCTATAGATTGGCTCCCTACAAAGAACAGGATGGATCAATGTGTCTGTGTCAACATAATGAAGTTTTTCAGAGAAACTGCCCCAGCATACAGTGCTGAGATATTCCGTCCAGTCAACCAGGGCCGAACAACACGAAGGTCCAAGTTCAAATTGGATATTCCATTTCGCAAAACTACTGCTGGACAAAAATGTCTATCTTATCTAGGGCCCAAAACATGGAATAGTCTTTCATCAGAGATTAAATCAACAAACAATATCGACACATTCAAACATAAGATCAAAGAGAATTTTTTCCAAAACATACAAAAAGAGAAAGATGACATATATGTCTTCTATTAAGACTTGTCATCATCTCTCCCGATCATGGTATGGTATTATAAACCATGTTTTATACCGAAAACAAACTACAGTTTAGTATATTTTTTTTTCTTACGTTTTTCGTTGTACCAGCACCTCTAAGGGGACCATTATGGAATTAAGGTCATCTTGACCTTTTAATGCTATCCCTGCCACTGTGATTATGGGTGTTATTCCTTTACGTTTTTAACATTATTTATTGTATTGTATCTATTTTTATATTATATAACTTGTAAATATTGTGGCAAAATGATACATACATACATACATAGTAATCATTTCCACCTTCCTCAACAATATTCACTTGTGCAAATTCTGACGAGCAACTCATTGAAAGCTTGGTGCACACACCATAAATGCATGACATTTTTTAAGTATGAAACGTGCAAAATAAATTGTAAATTTGTCGTTTTTAGTCACTAAAATGTTTGTAAAACGACCAAATTTTCGGGGGAAAAGTCCAAGAATGTTTTGACCGAAAGCATTTTCTGAAATTTATTCGTCCGAAACTTTTTGCGCCTATGTGTCTATTTTTCCAACAGAAAACACACTTCTTTCGATTGAAAAAGGAATTTTTGCAGAAAAACGAACGAGGGACCTAGTTTTTGCCGAAAAACCTACTTTTTCGTCAAAAACTACGTTTTGCGATCGAAAAAGTGATATTTCATGTACACATTTGGATTGCCATAAAGTAGCTATGTGAGGAAAATGGATTAATTCGATTTTTTTCGATTTTTCCGACAAGGATGAAAAACTGACGAATTTTCCGACAACATTTTCACAGGGGGGGCCATGGCCCCCCCTGGCCCCCCCGGCCACGACGCCACTGAAATCCTGCAAGGGAAACAACGAATTAATCTGATACCTTGAAAGGAGAAAAATAAGTTAATGGCTGCAATAAAGAGCAACGCTGAATAACCAAAAACGCGTTTTGTCGCACACTTGTCACTTTGGTCGGTGCCAAACCAACCAGAACAAACCGAAGAGCTGTGTTTTGTACATAGCCATGCTTACTTATTGCTTTCTTTTCGTACAATTTCATACAATTTTTCTTTCAATGACACCTCTGGAGGGACCATTATGGAAACAAGGTCACACTGACCTTTAAATGCTATCCCTGCCATTTTAACCTGGGGGCGTTTTTTAAATTAGATCCTAATCTTAATATCCGTATATTGTACACATGTAATTAGATATCTCTTTTTTCTTCCAAACATTTTATAATAGATGTAATTTTAATTTTGATGGCAAATTTTACACACATACATTTTGTTCATATTCATTATCTTTATACTCAAATGAACTCAAGAAAGTGCCATGGGCCTAAAACGAAAAAATGAACTTGTGACGTACCCTAACCATCTCACCAAATATTCTGTAAAACCAAATGTTGTTCTTTTTCTCAATATCTTCTCAACCTCATAGTCATTGGGAGCACAAGCCATCTTTTTCTTAGCACAACCAGAAGACGTTGGCTTCCCTTTCTTGATTAATTCTCCACAAGATAAAAACACGTCGGCACATCTGCAAAAAATATTAAAATACATTAACGAACAAGATTTCCCAATGGAAAAGTTTGGTGGAAATATACTGCGGCGGAAAAAATTCTGCAACGGATGTTAAAACACTTGTTTGAATATGACAAACAAAGCATGAAGGTGGAGTCTTATTTGAGGCAAGGATTTACTGGTATGCATTATCTGACACCCAGGGGGCATTTGGTACCTGATGTGAAATATCATGCTTGTACAAAAAAATAGCGGAAAGGGTGCCTTTCTTCGAAGTAGGCACATTCAAACATATTTTCAAAAAAAGGTGTTCTTTCTTTCTTGCATTGGATAAAGTTAAACTCCTCTGCAATGATGTTAGAATGAAAATTTGTGTTAGTCAAAGAACTTAGCAGACCAGCACAAGATGGGGTAGAAAATTCAGGAGCAATTTCCTCCTCTTCAGATCACACCAGCAATATTAGCAATTTTAGTACCTGAATTGCCAGCGATTAGGGGGTACCTGAACTTGAGAAGTTCTATGAGAGGGTATGTTCTCAAGGAAATTTTCTGCGATTTGGCAATCCATGTATTGCATGTGAAAGTCATGACAATTAGAAAGTTTATCTTTAGTTTATCACCAAATAACCCAGTTGATCTCAGATAATCCCAGTTTATCTGTGATAAACCCACTTTATCACCAGATAAACCCAGCTTATCTGAAAAAGTCATTATTTATGCAAATAAACCCAGTATATCACAGATAAACCCATTTTACCACCAGATATGTCCAGGGTTGGCGCCAGGAATCTTCCGACAGAGGGGCTGGAGCTTCCAACAGGGGGGCTAAAATAGCAAGAAAATGCAGTTTTCATACGCTATTTTGCCAAATTTCCTCCGACAAGAGCCCAAAATGTCCTCTGACAGGGGGGCTAGATGCCTCTGATGAGGGGGCTGTAGCCCCCTCGCCCTCCCCTGGTGCCACCCCTGGACATGTCACCACAATTGGATAAGCCCAGTTTATCAGCAGATAAACCCAGTTTATCTCAGGCCAACATTTAAACCCTGAGAATTTCATCAAACCACATACTTTCAAAATGGCAGAATCAGACTTGCAGCCTGACGATGCTGATGATCTTTTGGCAAATGCCATATCAAGCGCTGATACTTTGTGGCATTAGCAATTGCAAAAAAAGAACTGCCGTTGACTATTATTACACCCTATAAAGATTTCTTGGTTGTTCTCCGAGACATCTCCTGGCTGTCGTCATACTTATCAAGGTAAGGTGATCAAGTCATTTGCACACCTCTCAAACCATTGCTTACATATTGCAGTACACTGTCAATACTGTTGCCACTGATGCCCTTTCAACGATTTAAAAAATGTTGACAGACACAAAACCCAGGGGGGTACTCTGGTTTATTCAGGATAGGGGTGCTCAGGTTACTTTTTTGGGTCTAAAATTTGGGCAAGGATTATTTTTTTGGTCACTCATTTGTACAGTTACTTTTTTGGGTTCCTGAAATTCTGGCTTACTTTTTGGGTCTCAAATATGAAAAAAAGGAAAAAGATTGGGAAAAAGATAGGAAAAAGTATTCTTTTGGGTCTATTTTCATGGTAGAAATTATTCTGCGTTGATGTGTTGTACCTCAGCTTGAGCACCCCTATCCTAAATATAACTGAGTGCCCCCCCCCCCTGGGACACAAACAGCAGCAAGCAGGAGCAAAACAGCCAAAGTAGAATCCATTTTGAAAATGATAATGTCCATCTGGTTTTAAGGTAAACTGGGTTTATCCGTTTCTCTCAGATAAACTGGGTTTATCAGCAGATAAAGTGGGTTTATCTGAGAAAAATGGGTTTATCTGCATCGGCATAGGGGTAGAGAAAATTTGAGGGGGCTGCCTGATAAAAAATCCATTGTTTAAGAAAATTTTGCCCGACTTAAGGCGGATTTCTGCCTTATTCCTGATTATGGCTGATTTTTGCAAAATTTTCCGACGTTGGGGGGGGGGGGGGGTGCAGCCCCCCTGTCTCCTACGCCTATGTTTATCTGAGATATGTGATTAAGTGGGTTTATCATCAGATAAACTGGGATTGAAATAAACTCGGTTTATATCTGGTGGTGATAAACCGGGTTTATCTGATTTAAACCTTTGTACGAACATGATACTTTTGGAAAGTATAGGAGAGTGGCCCCCGGGATTTGACAACAACAAAAACAGCAATGGTGTTGTGGATAGTGGGCCCAATGCCAAACCACAAAATCCTTTGCAGGCCCATCTTTTCGTGTTGTGAATAATAGAGAGAAGGTTTCCTCTAATCCTTTCTCACCAAGACCTTTATTGTGCTCTTTGCAATCCTTAAGTGAGGTCAACCTTTGCTAAACACAGTTGTGGTTAAATAACAATAAATTCAATCACTTACCGCCGTTAGAAAGTAAACCTTTTCTGTTTTCGTCTTGCCCTCTTTCACCTCATTCACACTCCCATTTCTCATTCCTATCCACGTGACTATAACTTTCGCGCGCTTTTGCTTCTCCTGCGCAGTGCGCAGATGAAAGAAAGTCCTTGGAGAAACAACAAGCGAAGACCACGCCTCCTAGGGAAATCAAATGCTACATTTCTTCCTAATAGACTATTGTTCTCGTTTCGATTTATTCAATAGCTGTTTGTTAAAATTATAGTCATCTGTTTAATCTGTTTATTCATATCGCCATGCCTGGGTACCAGACTCTCTCACATAAAATGGATACCAGACTTTCCATTTTATGTTAGAGAGTCTGGTATACTCAAAAATCTGTTGCAATAAAGTGCCGTCCCAAAGCAGTCACAAAATAAAAAATTCTCCATGTTTGCTGGCCTCGCGACTCTTCTTTTCAGGTCTCTTGTAACAAGAATGCAACTTGCAACATAGCATAAATTCAAGAAAATTTTCAGAAACTCGCTCATAGCTCCATAAATAGAAGACTATAAAAATGTACAAAAAATACTTTCATCTACTTGAGGATCTTAGCTAAATATTAGCTCATAAATCTCCAAAATTGGTCTCGTATAAGAAGATTTATCGTGGCCGGTCAAAAGTGTATAGTTTATTTTGGCAGTAAGGGGGTAATTTTCTATCCATATACTGTATTGTTCAGTTCAGTTCATTTCAGTTTCATATTTAAAATTATTGACATGGACCTCCCATTGAAAGTCAGTTTCCACTGGTTTGTACTTACTCTGAGACCAAAATTGGTCAAAATCTTGATCCTCCTAAGGGGCTTTCAGGCCCGTGGGAAGCGGGGGGGGGGCAGGTGGGGCTCAAGCCCCCAATAATTTTGAAAACAATGGTGCTACGTCACACGAATTAATTAGATGTATTGTTCTCTATTGTTTTAAGAACAATTGCCCCCCCCCCAATCCGAAGCTTCTTCCTACGGCCCTGGGGGCTTTAAACACATTAAACAGTCCATCGTTTACCAAAACTCTTGCCCGACTTAGTCAGCATGTTTTCTCAAGACATGCTGACTTTTATAATTCATTCCAACGGTGGGGGACCGCCCTTCAAACCCCCTAGCTCATCGCACCCTTGTTCCCTCTCGTCCCGACCCACCTCTTCTGACTCACTGAAGTGCGACATACTTGTCACGTGATGCCTATGATGAGAATTGAAGAGACTTTGCGCCATCGAAGCAGAGGGAAGCTGACAAAATGGTGGACAAATTGGGTAAGTTGACAAAATTATACTCCTGAAGAATTTCTACCAGATCAACAATGGATCACGTTCTCAAAATATTGTAGAAAAAGTAATAGAGGCTACTTACATGGACATACACCAGCCGTGATTTTATTTGGTAGGTTAGGCTAGGCTAGGCCCAAAAAATAGTCGATAGGTCAGGGATGACTGATGTCAGATGTTGCCTTGGATATGGTCTGACAAAAATTGATGCTGTGTTATTGTCAGATTTTTCTGCTGTAAGAGAATACCAAGACAGATATCTTAGCTTATTACTTCTAGTACTAATCTCTCTTGCTCTGGCTGACTCCTTTTTTTATTCAATTGGCAAATTGGGTGAGGTGCATGGGAGTTGTTTGCAATAAAATAAATAATCAATTAATTTGATCTTTTTCACGTTCATAAGCAGTGGTTGTCAGCAATGAAACAGTTGAAAAACTATTTAAAGTAGAAAAAGTCAAACTCCAAAAGACGATTGCGCGTCATCCTTTATTTACATCATGTTTTGCATTCTTTGATTTTGGCACGGTGGGGAAGCTCATTCTAAAGTAAATTCTGCCACATCTGCAGACCTGCCAAGTCCCCCGGTTTGACCGGGGGACTCCCGGTATGCCACTGATTCCCCCGCCCTCACGGTACACCACGAAAATCCCCCGGTAAGATGTAATTTTAAGTAAGTTCACCATTAAACGATGCTGCTTTCAACTGTGGCTCAACTAGACTGGAATTGAGGTTACGGCCCACAACAACAACAGTTTGAGTTTTTCGCGCCGGTTTTTTGTCAAACAAAAGCAAATCCTTTTCTTTTGGAACATTGCTGGAAATGCATTTTTAGCCAATCTTAGAACACTAATTTTCAAAATTTTCTGGGGGAGCATGCCCCCAGACCCCCCTAGCAGTGGCTACGCGGCTCGAAAAATTTTTGGCCCCAAAACCTCCAGGTTTTTGACTTAACCAGGTTGGCAGGTCTGCATCTGAATGTTTGGGGTACTAAGATTGCATACTAAATTGTATAAAAATACTGTGGCGGGTGACGTCTTTACACAGTTATGGCGCGGTTGCGGCTGGAAGCAGTCTAATTGACAAGGGAAGATCTTTCTTTCCAGTGTGCACTACACAGAATGCAAAGTGGCCTTTGCATCCCATGATAAATTGACCAATCAAATCAATCAAAAGTCATTCAGATGCCAAGGAAAATTTTCTAATGCCATGTTTAGTGCAATTGTTAAAGAACGCCGGTCAACCAGCATCCTTTGCGGCCGTGCTTTGCTGAGCACTGCTATGTACGATGTCATATGAAAATGGCTGCCGCAGTCGAAAGGCAAAATATGACGCGCGCAAAGGATGCTGGTTGACCGACGTTCTTTAAGGGGAGAGTGTGAACAAGGTCGTCAGGAAAACAGAATTTCACAATTTTTGATTTTCTGATTCAGGATTTTTTCCAAAAAAATCAATGTGACTTGGGCTTGGCATTTGCAGTTATAAGCAGATGTAGGAATTTCTCAGTTTCATTATTGGGATCCAGTGCGTTGTCATTTTTGTAATGGGAGTCCAAGGTAGAAACTCCCTTTCACATGCACCAGGTGAATTAAAAACATTCCCACAACTTTGTAACTATGAAAATTTTATGTGTGGCCACATTGAATGGATTGAATGTTTGCAATCTTTAAATGAACTTTGCAAAATGCACACCTATGTTGGGCCATAACGGCCCTATCAGCACTATCGACGCAAGCATTCATTCAATTTGACATTTCTATACCAGGTAAAATCCTTTGTAGTGAATCATTCAGATAGCATGATGGTGCAGTCCCAAAAGTATTAGAAAAAGAACTCACTGAAGTTGTCAAGCTTTCAAAAATCTTGTTCTCATTTTCCATAAACTTGTTTCTTTGGCTGCAAGTACTCGTCGCAGCTCATGAAATTTCTCAATTTTTTTATGATTTATTCACATAGTCAACAGCAAGGCCAACGTCAGGAGGATAAAGAATGTGGAAGATTGCTTTGGCAGCTCTGGAGAAGTATTTTGAAATTATTTTCTAAGGGCAGTGGAGGGCAGATTGGTTAACTCCTTCCTTAAGTCAACCAGAGACGTAGGGGACAGGGCCACTGGGGGCACGTGCCCCACCCAAGATTTTGCTATCTTACCAAAAAGTGCCCTTTTTATTTGGGAAGCACCCAAGAATGCCTTTGAAGTGTCGTGCCCCCAACTTTAGGATGCTTTCATGTGGTCCTGAATCAACTATTGAACTTTAAGGATGTATCAAGAATATGAAACTAAAAAACTCAAATTTTTTCAGTGCTTTTAACTCATTTTAAAACTTCCATCTACAAATTGCTTTGTCATCTGTAAATGTTAAAATCTTTTGAATTGCATCATTGTAATGGATAATGGCCTGGGAATCTGTTACATTTGGTTTTGATATTGAAGCCCTGTTGATGATAGCAATTTGCTCTGTCTCTATTGAGGGATGCTCAAGCTTTAATCACTTGGGAGAAGCATGGTTCTTCACCCAACATCCATGAAAGATTGACAACAATAACTTTTGTGATATTTATGCTACCTGTACAAAAATACAAGGCCATGTAATAGCCATGTACAAGCCTTGTAGTTATGGCCTTGTAACCTTGTTGTAGCCTGGAATAGCCTTGCTCGAAAACAAACCTTGTAAATTGCTTGAAAAATGCTAATTAGCCTTGTAGAAGCCTTTTGGAAACCTTGTGTTAGACTGGTTGCAACTTGGAACCTTACTGATAGCCCTGTAATTTTCTTCAAAGGTTAGTACGAGGCCATAACAAGGTCATAATCCCCTCTACAAGGCTAAAACTTGGCCTGTACAAGGCCAAGTTTAGCCTTGTATTTTTGTACAGGTAACTGTGTCATATCCTGCCACAACCACTGTGTGGTGTGAGTGAAGGCACACATTGTGGTGTTTTCATACTCAGTAAACATATATGATGATTCATATCATTTAGATACAAAATCACTTCAAAACAGAAAAACTAGACATATTGGGCCATGCCCTTTTTCAGCAGCCAGTTGATAGCTAGTGTTCAAGGTATTGTGAAAGAATAAATTCCTCCCCTCAGCATTGTTTCTATCAAGTTTTTCCAGACCTTTGAACACAAAAGCATTAATCTGCAATTTTCCTAAATTTGAGATACTTTGAGTGAAGGCTATTTTGTTTATAGTTCCTGAAAGTTTCGGGGCAAATAGAATATGCCCTACCCCTGGAACATGCAGTAATCCAGTAAGAAGTCAAAGCAGCCAAAGTAGAACACATTTATAGCTAATTTTATGAGCTTTTACAGTAGAATAAAGATGCAGAATGGTTGTGCAGTGGTGGACACTTTGCCAAATATTGGGGGGGGCGAAGCTATTGTTTCAGTTAAAAAGTATTGTTTATTTCTATTGTCTTTGAACAAAAGACCTTTGTTCCAGCCAACATTGGGGGGGGGCGATCGCACCCCCTGGCCCCCCCAAGTGTCCACCACTGTGGTTGTGGTTAACTCTTTCAATTCAATCAAGGCTCAAGTTCAGTACCTTGAAGAGCTTCAATGTCATTCAGCAAACAGTTAAAACATCCATGTTGCCTTAAATGGTGGTCTGCCCATCCACTATCATGGCCCAAACCACTATTTTATGACAAACACAAGAAAATCACATGTACACTCTGTGAGCTGCATATGTGGTTTTAGATGGTGAATTAGGCAACCAAATTTGGCTTGTGTCCGTTAGTCATGTTGATAATTCTCTGAGGGTTAATTCATGAACAAAAGGCAGATATATAAAAGGTGAAAACACGAAGCAAAGAGACTGTGTCATATGATGAAAATATTACAGTGAAAGTGAGCTGAAATCAAGGAGATAAAATTGAAAATTAGCATCACAGAAGTGATTATGATGCAGAGATCAAAGATATGTACATTCTTGCAAGTAAAATCAAGATGGTTTAGCCAAGATGATACAAAGCTTGAAAATGACACTGTAAATATGTTCATAATTCTTTTTGTCATGACATACAAAGGAAAAACTTTGTCAAGGTTAAAAGCTTGAATTTAAAGGAGCAGAAAACTCTAAAGATGTCCCATTTGAACTGAAGTTTGACATGCTCCATGATGAATGAATAGCAAGAGACAAAAAGCTCTGTCTGAATGTTTTGTTCGTTCTATTGATAGGCAAGCCTATTTACTGTCATGCATTCCTTTTAATTTTTAAGGTCAATATCTAGCAGCAAAAAGGAGACATTTTATCTTTCCGCAAGCTCATCATAGATGGTCAGAAATTTAGTAAACAGGCTACAGTTGCATGATTATATGGTATATTCAGTTCTAAAGTAGCCTGAGATAAGGCTCACCAAATAATAAATGAGGATTCTGTTTGCAGAATCAGTTGACTGACAAGCAAGCTACTTAGGAAGATCATTGTCAAATGCCTTCAGACTTTCATCGCTTTTGTGTTCTGCTTTCAACAGATTGATAATTATATTATTTGTTCATTTTATAGTCATTGACCACACCAGGAAGAGTTCTTGTTGGAGAAGGTGTTCTTACTAAGATATGTAGAAAAAAGCCAAAACCTAGAAAGGTGTGTACTTCTTCTATGCCAATGTTATCAGGATCTGCACAATCACTCAGAGTAGTGCAAAGTAGGACAGACCAGGCTCCTTTCGTCTGTGTAAACAAGAATTACTTTATTTATGCTGCCAAAGTAAATTTAAGTCTAGAGTGCCAAGTCATATTAATTTTTGAAAGCAAATGTTTTCAATTAAAGGGATGGAAAATAGACATGCCTTGCCAGGTTCCTTTGGTCTGTGGAACTAGAATTACTTTATTTATGCTGTCAAATTAAATTAGAGTCAAGAGGGCCAATTAGTCACATCAATTTTTGAAAGCAAATGTTGTCAATTGAAAGGATTGAAATAGACCTGCTTTGCCATGTATCATGTGAACCATGTCATAAAGAGCCGTCATCACTTGTAACAAACTAAAAGGACCTGCTGTTGGACAATGCGTCTCATGTGATCAGTTTAAATGAATGTTGTTAGCCGATCATATGCGCCATCGAGAACCATGCGTCAGCAGGTTCTTGACATTTGGGTACACGCAGTCTATTTAACATGAATCATTGGCCTTTAAACTTATAGTTTTTCTAACTAAGCCTAATTGTGGAAAACACTTTTCTGAAACCACGGGAACATTTTAGAATCATAAAGTGTCATGAAGAGAATTTCTAAAACCAAGTGATATTTATTTATTTATTTTTGCTCTTCTTGGCATTATATTTTTGCTGTTCCTCTGATGTGCCTCGGTAAACGCAAAATAAGATGCTCTTGGGAAATGGCAGGAAATTAATTTGTAATTTGTCATTATTTTTCAGTTCTTTCTCTTCAACGATGCATTAGTTTATGGTAATATTATAATCAATGAGAAGAAGGTAGGTTAAGATATTATGTTATAATCTACATTTTAATTTTGCTTGTTCATCACATTGCACCACGGTCAGGCTACCAACCAACCAGAAATGGTCAGTGCTTTATTTAATAGATTGCCCTGAAGACAGTAAAGTCCTTCTTAGGTTATTTATGCGGACAACAGTGTTGCTAATGGTTGCCAGATCTCCGTTATTCCTCTTTGAGCATTGTAAAATCTGTGCATATATTTGGTAGCTAATTATTTTGTATCATTGTAATTTATTTCAATTTCTTTTTACTTTGTTAGATAATAGGCGTGAATAGGTTTTATTATAGCTATTTGTATCTTTTTCTACTGTAAATAGATCAATGACAATAATAATTATCCAGGATTTAGCAATTTAAGCAAATCCTTGGAGGGTATTTTGGAGCCTCCCTTGGTCCGGTATCCTGGACTTTAACAACGTGGATTTTAATCCTTTGTCAAATTCAAAAAGGCCGAAGCTAAAAAAACACCCTTTGATAAACAGCAACATTTCTTTTTGTTTTTAAAGTGCAATGCATGCGTTTCAGCACACAATGAGGTTTTCATAAAAAGTATATAGCGATTCTATTTTCACGTAATACCCTGGAGGCTTTTTACTTACGTTTATTTGAGGTTTTACCTATAAATACTTGGCTGTTCAGAATGAAAAGCACTGAGGAAGATTTTTATAATCAAAACGTCTGGTTTTAACAGTTGTGTTTTTATCTAGTAATAATAATAATGATACTAATAATAATAATAGTATTATTATGATAATATGATATAGATAATATATTTTATTGATAATATGATAATATAATATTGATTGATAATGATAATATAGTATAATAATATAATAATAATAATAGTAATAATAGTATTATTATTATTAAAAGAAATTAAACTGTTTTCATAAAAATACGTTTCGATTAAAAATCTTCATCAGTCTACCAGTCTAATAATCTAGTATTATTATTATTATTAATATTAATATTATTAATATTATTATTTATATATTTATATAATATATATATGATATATATTTATATGCTTTGGAATTTTTAATGTCTTATAACAGATATCGTGATTTTTGTCTTTCTGTTTTCTGCAGTATAATAAGCAGCATATTCTCCCACTTGAAGAAGTGAAAATTCTTGGACTTGAAGATGAAGATGGTATGAAAGTTGTAAAATTCCTTTGTACTGCATAGACGTAGAGGATAACTGTTTATCTTGGCGATTATTTTGCATAATCCGTCCACAAAAACATCGTTTTTTCTGATTTGAGCGATTTCGCTTCCTGCTACTCCAGCTATGTTTCCAGAATCTTTCTCATTGATGCTCTGAAGCTTGCCTTGTGGCTTGCCCTATTCACTTTCTTTACACGTAGGAATTGTAAAAATGCACTTTAGCTGTATGTTGTCTTTATGAATATAAATGTAACGACGTGCTTTTTGTAACGTTTAATTCTGATGATGAAGCACGGAACTCGCTTCAAAACGTCAATGCGAATTGAAAGAGAAACAATCGCAAATTTTTGATGTTGGAAAATCTCAACAAGATTCTTCATGCATGAAGAAGAGACCTTGTACATTCTGAATATGTATTTAGTAGTTTCGTACGACTTCTAGAAGTATCATAAAACAGTAAAACGAAAGGAAAACAACATATTTGTACCCATACTTTCCTGCAGGGGGTGCGCATAGACAATGGAAAGACAATAGACAAATTCTCGCCTTGCAAGGTTCTTTTCATATATCTCGGTCAATTAAAGTTTTGGTTTTGTGCATAAAAAATATATTTTTTCAGAATGTACAGAGGTCTCTACTTCATGCGTGAGGAATCTCGTTTAGATCTTCAGACACACAAAATTTGCGATTGTGTCTCTTTAATTATGGCCTGGTCTAACATCAATATAATAATTATTTCAGGACTTCGAAACGGATGGCAGATTATTAGCCCTGGTAAATCATTCGCAGTTTATGCTGCAACCGGAACAGAAAAAGCGGAGTGGATGGCACATATCAACAAATGTATAGATGACCTTGTTGCAAAAACGGGTAAAAAGTCGACGAAAGAACATGCTGCGGTTTGGGTGCCGGATTCTGATGCTACATGCTGCATGCATTGTCGGAAAACAAAATTCACGGCGATCAATCGACGAGTAAGTCCTTCATTCTACCCTTAAAGGGGCTCCGTCGTCAAAATGTAAACAAAACGATGATTTTTGCAGTTTTTTGAAAGGTGATATCACACAGGATTTTCGCATTTTTTTCAAAATGAAAATTGCTGTTTGGGCATTAATCATTGTACTTCACTAAGGAACAAACCAAACATTCATATCTTCTACGATTGCTCGGATATAAGTGGATTTTTAACGGTCACTTTTTTGTAGCTTGGGTGAAGCCACCAAACAAACTGCAGAGAACAATGGATCAACACTGGATAATCCCCGACACGTGCGAGTTTACGGATTTGTTTACTGTTTGACGACGGAGCCCCTTCAAGGTGTATCTAATCATTTCTGGTCATGATGTTTTATGAATGATTAGCACTCACTGTAGAAGGCGGAGGAACTCTTTTTTATAATATTGATCGATCTAAAACCTAAGCTACAACTTTCTTTTTATATTCACAGCATCATTGTCGCAGATGTGGATTAGTGGTCTGCGGAAATTGTTCATCAAGGAAGTTCCTATTGCCGGATATTTCCATGAAACCTATTCGTGTTTGTGATACTTGTTATGAAAAATTATCATCTGGAGCTGCGAAGCCAACTGATAAGCTAACACCAGAGGAGAAAGCTGCAACCATGGCCATGCAAAAAGAACAAGGTACAGAGAATTACATCTTTTGGTCCTTTGTATTTAAATTTGTTAATAATCTTGCGCCTGATTATCTCTCACAATTGTTTATCAGGAATTCTGATCGCAATACTATCAGTCTAAAAAATGCCGATACTGACTTGCTAGTACCATTTGTGATTACTAGTGATGGGCAGAAAGAGTTGGCATTTCGTGGAGCGAAAATCTGGAATGAACTTTGCCACGAGGCCAAGCAATCGTTTAGTTATACAAATAAATTATGATTCCTTTTGTCATTGTTAATATTAGTAGATTTTTAATTTGTAAATTTTTTGGCACGACCCTCTGAAAATCAGTCATACTGACTGACCGTGCATAAATAATTTTGAAATGAAATGAAAAAATTAAAAAAAATTTTTATATTACGAATATTCGTGCTACAATGCATGAATTTTTCGGGACTGTTATAGCTAGGTATCCTGAAGACACATCTTTATCTTTTTGCAGGGAAATTAGCATCATTGTCAAGGAAGGAATCGGAGACAATGGCAGAAAGTGGATCGTCTGGAGATGAGAGAAGTGACGATGAGGAGGAGAGAAACAGTGTTGGCACAGTGGTATGTCCTTTCTTTATTCTCAGGATACCATTGGCTCACCATCTTACTTATCGGGCGAGTCAGAAGAAACGTGGGGCTCCACCAAAGCTTCGCTCACCCAGATTGTCGCAGATACTTTGGATTACTATTCTCTGTGCAAAATCGCCTTTAGCTACCGGGTGCGCCAAAATAAACTATGCACGTTTGGCAGGCCACAATAAATCGTACACTGGACCGATTTTGAGGATTTATGACTTAATCTTTAGCAGAAAGCCTGAATTAGATTCTTGGATTTTTTGCAAATTTTTCCGTTTTCAATTTTTAGAGCTAGAAGCGAGTTTCTTAAAGTGTTCGTTTTCGAAAACATTGAAAACGATCAAAAAACGTCGATCAAATTTTAAAAGATCCAACATGAATGAACAAAGAGAAAACGTTTTCAAAGGGATTTGAGGGTTCAGTACGCACTCTCATACAGCAGATTACAATTGGTGATTTTTAAATCGCAAATCACCACGAGCAAGTTCTCTCTTTGTCCATTCATGTCGATCCTTTAGAAAACTTGATCGATGTTTTTTTATCGTTTTCAGTGTTTTCTAAAACTAAAATTTTAGGAAACTCGCTTCTAGCTCTAAAAACTGAAAATGAAAAAATTTGCAAAAATCCCAGTATCTAATCCAGGCTTTCTGCTAAAGATTAAGTCATAAATCTTCTAAATCGGTCCAGTGTACGATTTATTGTGGCCTGCCAAACGTGCATAGTTTATTTTGGCGCACCCGGTATGTTCATTAGTCGATGATTTGACGCGCAGAGCCACACAGAGAGGATCGGTTTTACAGCCCCCTTAAGGGCCATTTTAGGAATCATATGATCATGTATTGTTTCTCGCACAAAACGTTGTTCTTTTTCTAATCTTCACCTGGTAAACGTGGAGTGAAGTTGGATGAATGGATATGTACACATTTTCTACATAAGTTAGGATTACTTCAGTTTCGACTTCATTACTAAGCAAGCCTTCATTTTACTTCCAGCCAACATTCTACGAGACAGTGAAAAGAACAGAGGAACCAATGGAAGAATAGTATTTGAACTTGCCGTGGATGATTTTTATGTTGAAGGATGTTATTAGCTCATAACAATATTTTTTACAATAGACGAGCACAGAAAAGATGACGTGGGGGCATTTGATCAAGATGCATTGTGTTTGATGGTTTAATTTCTATAGAATCACTGTTGATTCCATCAAAAAACGCAATGCATCCAGGTCAAATTCCCCCTGACAGCATCTTTTTCGTGCTCGTCTATTCTCTTCCCATTTGATAATTAATTTGCAGAATATTGCCTGGACAAATGCAAGTATTTTTTACCCTGAGCTAGATAATGTTTGCAAATGTTAATATTATCCGTTTAGCATGAGTCCTTGTTTTCGCTTCATTCCCCCAAACGATACCCCCCCCCCCCCCACAATACCCATATTCCGCTTCAACGAAGTTTTAGTTTTAGCGGAATGGCTATAACAGTAAATAACAATTCAATTCAGTTGAGCAAAACGAAACGAGGACGAATGTCATCAGTCTAGACCTTTCAGCTATTCTGAAAAGAATCAGAATCGAACGATATATTGCTACATTTGTTGAATTTTCGAATGTGCACAATAGTGATAGAAGCTCTAACGCCACTAGATCGAATTTTGCGTTTGAAAATGTATAAGAAATAACGCTCGATCCAGGCTCTTTTGGAGAATAGCTGAAAGGTCTATTGTATCAAAAGACCCATTGTCAACCATGATCCTTTGTGGGCCGAATGAAAAGAAAAACAAGGAGGTAACACGAAAGTCGACTTAAGCGCCGCAAAGGGTCTTGGTTAGCAATGGGCCCTAACCAAGGATCACACTCATCAGTTTTCAACATCAGCAAATGTTCATTTGTATGAGCTGCCTGTCGCACAAGTAATCTTTGAATAGTTTGTAGCTGTTTGATTTTTAATAAAGCTTTTGAGCAACTACAATGAGAATTTTGTTTCCCTTGTATTCTTCAATCTAAAGTGAAAATGAAATGTTTAGTCAAAGCGTCCGTGTTTTTTACACTGTCCAAGCATATGAATCATTTGTCGTTCATAGCCGAATGCTCGTGGCCCATGGCCGAAACCGCCAAAGCCTCATTTTCACACACCAATCAGACGACGAACGAGCGAAGAAGACAAAAGAAACCTGTGAAGATTTTCTAAATTTTACCTACCTTCATTAAACGCAACCAGGACAAAAAACTGATTGATATTTCCCGAATTTTTTTCAAGAAATCTACTCTCCGGATGCTTGTGTGTACAAGTTTGAATGCCGGTTAAAATATCTCCATCATCATAAGTCCAAGTCTGTAGTAGGACAAGGAGAAGGTAGGTACTGATGGAAATCAACTGAAACATGTTTATGGGAAAGAGAACAAGGGCAGATTTTGTAATACAATAGCACGAGTTACTTTTGTTGCCACCTCAATTCAAAGCGATTAGCGATCACAGACAAAGGAAATTCTCTCAACCAGTAATTCAAAACAAACAAAGCCGCACAAATTTCTCTGAAACCCAGGTAGCTAGCTCGCTCGCTGTGCATTCCAGAAATCATTTTTAAGGGCAAGCATGAGCATAGATCGAAAGAAGAAGGATGCATCTACACATCTGCCGCGGGCATTTTATTTGTTTGGTTCAAAAGCCGTTTAGGAGGCGATTCAATTCTCTTATTTTTTTGGGTGTTATCAAAACATTTACTGCTCAGCTTCTGGACCAAAGAAATAAAATGCCCGCGGCAGATGTGTAGATGCATCCTTCTTCTTTCGATCTATGCTCATGTTTGCCCTGAGAAATAATGTCTGGAATGCACAACGAGCGAGCTAGCTACCTGGGTTTCAAAGAAACTTTTGCGGCTTTGTTTGTTTTGAAATACTGGTTGAGAGAATTTCCTTTGTCTGCAATCGCTAATCGCTTTGAATTGAGGTGTCAACTAAAGCAATTCATGCTATTGTATTACAAAATCTGCCCTTGTTGGGAAAGAGTGAGAAAGAGATAGCGCAGAATTAGAAAATAAACTCAAAAGCTTATGGGAGATGAGGACATTTCTTAAAGTGGATAAATAAACATTCGAGGATAAACAATTTGCTAATTTAATCAGCTAGAATAAATACGATATAAAATAATGATTATAAATGCTGAATAAATAAAAAAATTAAGAAGACTAGAAATCTAACAATTTAATGTTCTTATTTAAGCAGAAATTCAAAATAACTACTTGAATTTCGAAAAGCTTTACCTTTAATCCCAATATAATTAAGCCTTTTAAATTCTATTCTACCATGAAGCAACTTCTTCGATCTGTTTCAGAAGTCTTGGCACTTCAATTTTGCATCGCACATTTCGCGTTTTTTTCTTATAAACTTCGTTCAGCCTATAGATAGTACAAAAAATTTCCTAATTCTTAACATGAAAATTTCCACATTCTATTACCTAGGAGTTTCTCTATTTGTTTCTCATTTTATGTGTGCATGAATGAAAGTTTTTACCACTGCGACGGTTATGTTTCTTGGGATATTAAACAACATTTGGCAAGGAAGGAGTTTATTGGGCTCAGAACATTAATTTGCAGTCAGTAATATTCTATAACAAGGATTCAAGGGCATCTTTGCCATCATATCTTTGAAGATGGCGTTTAGCAGTTTCTTTAGCACTTCTCCATCATGGTACTAGAGTTTCTTACATTTTCCGTCATCCAAGTAATAGTTTCCTGTAAACGAGTTTCTTGTTTTGAAAACTGGCTGTACATTTCAAAAGAACCAAACTTCGCCAAAAAGGTATCGGATAGTTGCTGCAGATGCAGGAAAGGTCTTTGCCTCAAGGAAACTGTGTATGTAAATGTCTTGCGAGAAATTTCGGATCAATTCATCGCGAGAGTTTTGCATGCACCAAGACTTTTGAAACACATTGAAATACAATAAATAAATGTTGCTACTTACTATTTGAGGGACTAAACTGTATGGTATGGGGGTTATATGGGATGTCCCAAAGAAGAAAGACAGATTTGGATTGGTGGAGTCTAAAGCATTGTTTATGATAGCTAGATTCTCTCTGAAGGGGATTATTTCCTGAAATTTGCAGGAGAAACTTCTCTGTTCTACAACCTTACAAAAGATACGAATTTATCTTTGTTTCTGAAGGAATTTTTCTAACTTTTTCAATAAATGTATTCCCCAGTGAGTTCAAAAAACTTTTTCCGCACTCTTCACGTTCCACGCAGGAAAGCAAGTACCCTAGGGTATAAAAAGGATGAACACAAACAACTCTCCATCTTGGCCTAATTTCATACACAGCCAGAGAACTTCACGCAGGAATGCAAGTACCCAAGGATACAAAAAGAATGAGCACAAACAACTCTCCATCTTGGCCTAATTTCAACAACCATGTAACTTTCCATTATCAACCTGTTCAGAAAAGAATTAACCACCAATATTATATAGTTTGTCAAGATCGTCGTTTAAAAAAGGGGGCTTTTGCAGCTTTTCATTATTCGATTATTCAATTATTCGTTTAGTGTTAATCAGAATGTGATTTTGGCTGTGTATAATAACTAACACCACTACTCCTGCTACACGATCGTTCTCGTGTCAATTTTCAGAAAATCAAAACGTAAATACTTTATTTTCAGTTCCATCAAAATTAGCCAAAATCCTTACTCATCCAGTAGTTAGCGTTTTAAAAAACAGCGAACTAAATAACCGTTTCTTCTCTATATTTGAACGGACGTGGTCCCAAGAACATGGCGCTCTAAATACTCATTAAGAAAGACTCCTTCTGGATCCAAACTCTTTCTTATTTCAAGGAACTTCTTTAGTTGTGGGTACATCACATTTGATTCTTCTGCACTGACTCTGTGTGCCTAAAGAGAGGAAAAATTTGTTAAAATTGGCAAAGAAAGCTTGTTGGTATGTTGGCTTGCATCTACGTAATGTTCGAAGGTAGAGGGGTATCGCCCTTTTGGAGTGCCCTCGAATCTTGACACATTGATCGCACTGCAAAAAAAGTCACTGAATAAAAGAGTCTTGGTCTAGTTTTTCACAAAAAGCGCGCGAAAACAGTTTGCAGATGCCACCTCTAACATTGTGATTTGTCCTCTCTGTGTTACATTATTTTTTCCTTCATGAAATGAAAATATAGTTGAACTAACCTGAAGGAGAATCGAACGTATGTTCTTTTACAATCTATTTTTCTCAGGTCTAGACCAGCCAAGAGTATACTCTTAACAGTCTTGCCTAACTTATTAGCCAAGAGTATTGTTTCTTTGTAATTTAGTGTTTGAGTCAAGTCAAAGCAAAGGTATAATTTTCATCAAAGCTTGTCCAGGCAAGGGTATATCTAGTTTTAAAAGGTTAGTCTACGCAAGGGTGTAGCACACCCCAAAGGGAATCTTAGCCAAAAGCGCCAGTAAATAAACTCTTTTCAAACAAAAGAAATTTCATGCCTTTGCCCAATGTGGTCTTCCTCCAACTGACTTTGCAATAGCTTCATATGCTGCCCAGTATTTCTCTTTGCCAGGCACATCTTTGTAGTAAGGCCTAGAACGAAAATATGACACGTTGCCTATGATCGATAACCGCTTCAAGATTAGCCTGTGCGCAGCCTCAACACACCTCCGGAAAAGTAAAGTATACTTTTCCGGAGGTGTGTTGAGGCTGCGCGTATGCTACTTCAAGATCACATGTCAATCAAAAACAACTGATGATTGTTACAAAATCTGCCCTTATTTATGACAGTATCTCGAGTCAATCTCAAATCAGAAGTCACGTGAGATTTGAGAAAACGCAAAATTACTCATGCAAAACACTTCAATTGTTTTCTTCGCGGACATTCTCAAACAGACTTCTTTAGCTCAGTCCCGGTCCATATACACGTATTTCTTAACGGGAACGTAAGCATATGGAAGTGGCTCAAGCCACTTGCGGTCAAATTCTAGCTATCAGATATCAGAATTTCTTGTTGAGGCAGATCAGTTACCTAAATATTGTGCGGCACGTGTCACGGCCTATTGTTTTGTAAGGTTATTTCGTCAAAGGCTTATATATGCTCCACTGTTTAGACATTACTGAAGTACCTTCCAAGTAATATGATACAGGGAACAAGCGAAAATAAAAGTAAGAATATGCTAAAGATTTCCTTGATTAAAATAGATAGTTGATTTAATAAGTTTTTCCCAGTACTAGAGATTCTTCATCTTTCGGCGATCTGAGAGTTGAGTTTCTTAACAAAGAAAATACGTGCATGGTATTATAAAATATGAAATGAGATTGAAGTAAAATGGTTCACCTGAACATAAGAATGTTCATAAAAGTAGCCTCTCTTTGGTAGCATGGACTTAAATAAATATCATCAGCTTTCGCGAAACGCACTTCGACTGCAAAGAAAAAGACAACGCATTAAAGAATGTCTCAAATTAGTCATATGAGATTTGCGATAATGCAAAATTACTAGTGTGAAACACTTCAATTGTTCTATTCGCGGACATGTTCACGTGAAATCCAATTTGAGATACGTTTTAGATTTGGCAACAGACCTTTTAGCTATTCTACAAAAGAGCCTGGAACGAGCAACATTTTCGTTATAGGTTCGATCGAGTGGCGTTAGAGCTCCTATCATTATTGTGCACATTCGAAAATTCTACAAAATGTAGCAAAATATCGTTCGATTCTGATTCTTTTTCAGAACAGCTAAAAGGTCTATCATTAAAGTCTAAACAATTCTCAGGGAAAGAACGATAGAATTTTTTTTGCGTAAACAGCTGAATCAGAATTCTAATCAGGTGCAAAAGAGCTCTGAATAAACTTTACCTGGAAGGTGTACATGTAGGTTTTGCTTCTTGACTTCATCCCTAAGAGTTCGAATAACATGTGCAGTCTTTTCCCTGCAGCGAAGAAACAGAATATTAAAGGGGCTGGGTTAATCCACAATAAAGTTACTACTAAAAATCCACTAATATCTTTGCAATCTTACAACGTATGGCTGTTTCGTTTGTTTCTCTTTGCAGTTCAAGAGTTCACCTTCAAATTAGCACTTTCATTTTGAGAAAAATAGTGGAAAATCTGTGTGATATGGCCTATAAAAAACTGCAAAATCGTCGATCGTCGTTTCGAAATAAGTTTGTTTACTTTACGTGACCCAGCCCCTTTAAGATAAGCGCAGTTAAAACATAACTTCTGAGAGAATGACTGCAGTAACTTGACTAATAAAGGTAAACAAGTAAATAAAGTAAAGAATAAGCACTTTGATGCGAATTGAAATGAGCACGACTTTTCGAGCATAGCCCGTTATCAAGCAAAGAAATATTGGTAGAACGGACACTGAGCAAAAAGAACTGCAGATATGATCTAATTTGAGATTTTGAGATTTTAAGATCTCTCAGATTTTTCAAAGACTTTTCAGATGTTTTGTGCGACTGTCAAAGCTTTTTTAAAGTTTGTGAAGACTTTTTTGAGATCTTGAGATTTTTTGAGATTTTGCAAAATTTTTCAACATGTTTGAGGATCTCGAAGAGATTTTCAAAGAAATGTCAAAATATTTGTTTGCACCATTTTTATCATATGTTGGGAAAGATTTATGGGATTCTTTGAGATATTTGATGATTTGTTGATCTTAAGAATATTCTTTCGGATTTCTTAGATTTTGCGAAGATTTTTGAGGGTTTCAAGATTATTCGAGATTTTTTGGATTTTACCGGGTGATACTTCATAATAGGAAGGTCCTTAGCTTGATAAAGCATGTTGTCGCATCTTCAGATTATTCTACGAATTTAAATCCTACTTAAAAACGAGGACAACAAATATAGAAACATTGATTGAATGTTACTGATCTGATCAATTACCTTGGGAAACACCATTCGGACACATACTGCGGGAAAAGGCAGTTGAAATGAAGCACCTACGAGAAAAACATTAGATTAAACGATGCACATGGGGGAAATTAATGAAAAATGCAATCACATCCAAAAAAGGAGTTTTTAGTCCACTGAGAAGCTAAGCTTGTCGAAGCAATGTCCCGGTCCTTCATCTCCATGTGTTGCAATCTTTAAAAGAAAGATCAAAACCTGGACGGGTGAACAGTGTAATTGTAAAATTTGTAAGTAGCCTGTCCATTATGTTATGTAGCTTGTAAATATTAATTCTTAGATACCTTTGTAAATTATATTGTAAATAGTTGGTATTAATTAGTTTTCTACAACTATTGTCACACCAACTTTAAATAATGATTATGATTTGATGATTTGATTTGACTTGACCACACCTCGTGATTCCTTTAGCCTGGAATTACAGAGTGTTGGCAACTCTCCTCACTCTACGCAGCAAAATCGACTTCGACAGAGCGGGGACTCGAGCCATAAACCTTGCCATTGGTAGTCACGCGTGCTACCACTGCACCATCCCCTAAAATGTATCAAAACAACCTTACGGACACCTTAAGTCAGTTGATGATTTCTATGATTCCTCCACCAAAGCGTCGATCACCAAGATTGGATTACTATTCTCAGTGCAAAATCGCCATTAGCTATGTTGTATTTAGCCTAAACACATTCAATGATTTGACACGCAGATCCACACAGAGAGGATACCCTCACATGAGCAGACTCAGACCGGTCTGAGTTTCACATCGGTTTGAAGCTCATTTCGGTTTGCGGTCGAAGCCCTTGGAGTGCTCACATGACGCAGGCGAAATGAAACTCAGATCGACCTGAAACTCATTTCGGTTTCTCAGGTAGGTCTGAGTTTTGAAGTCGACCTGAAATTTTCATGTGAGCAGAAACTTTTTTCATTTCAGGGCGAAATGAATTTTCAAAATAAGTGTGAGTGACATTCCTTGCGTTCCTTTGGCAATCAAAACAATCAAGATAAATTTTCAACAATGCAATCATAATTGTTCAGATTGACAGGGGAACGCACGCTTTGTTTGTATTCAAGAAATTTTTTGTGAAATGCGCATGTGCAGAGCAAGTGAGCTGAACTCAAACCGATCCGAGAATATTTTGGCAAATTAGCAGACACAGGCAAACTTCAAACCGACCTGAAACTCAGATCGGTCTGAGTTTTCTCATGTGAGGGTAGTCTAAGTTCATGATAACGATCAGCTTTAATTTCCTTACCTTAGATGGTATATTGCATTTCTCTTGAGGCTTGCTAAAGAACATGGAGTGATAAAACTTATTGATAGCAACGACCAGACTTGGAACAAATGATCTTTAGAAGAAAAAGACGAAAAGTTAATTTGATGGTGAAACTATCTGATGCTCATTTAATACAAAAAGCAGAGTCCAGAAAAAGTCCTCGCTCCACGGC
This sequence comes from Aurelia coerulea, assembly GCA_039566865.1. Lineage (NCBI taxonomy): Eukaryota > Metazoa > Cnidaria > Scyphozoa > Semaeostomeae > Ulmaridae > Aurelia > Aurelia coerulea. Next base: position 17,867,434 of record CM076960.1, on the reverse strand, counting down.
TCTGAGCTGGACGAAGGTTTTGCTTGATATGTCGTATTGGAGGTGGCGGAAGGTTTGTAATTTTCACAAGAAACCTAGGAAACCGTAAAGTTATTATGGCAACAATTCTGGCAACATCAACTTCTTAATAAATGTCAAGATTATAAACGACGCGAGGATTTCGAAACATCTTCTTGTTTTGACTAAGGCCAACAACAAAACTTTACGAAGCAAAATTCGTCTTGGCTAGTATACGCCATCAAAACAAAACATAAGATCCTTTTGGATGATTACAAAGTCTGTCATGAGCTAAGCAAGCATAAGAATATCTGAATATTGATTTCTTCATAACCCCAAATGATCGTGGATGCTGTTTTTAGCTACAGTCAGAGAGATGAGCGTTGCTGCTAAAGTCGCCTTCAATAGAAAGTCAAGCCCCTTGTATAAGAACGAGAATCGCCTCGCAAAAAAATCAAAAGTAATTACTCCTCGCGTTTGCTCAGTTCGTGCATGAAACTATTGGTGCATCTGTCTCAAATCAGATGTCATGTGAGATTTACGATAACGCAAAATTACTTATTCAGAACCCTCCAGAACCAACCTCGTCCCCAGGACTTTTTGTCATATTGGGACGGAGGTCTCCGAAAGCACCATTGTTTGCTGGGATTCTGTACCTTTCCTCTCAACTTCACCTGTGACGTTAGTATCTGTAGCTGTGTAGGAGCGTAGTCCTTCTAACTGCGGTGATACTGCGAATGCTAGCCTCTGTGCAGGCCGCCGGTTACATCATCCTCTAAAGTTGACTTATTTGCATAATGAGTACTATCACTATCAATAAGTGGCTAATGATTCGTTCGTTCTAGAAAACGATTGTTTTAACATAATTAAGCTGCTAATGAAGTCAAGAACGTGCCAATTCTGGGTAAAAATTGTTGTTGTGCCAGGGTAAACATCATGGTTTGAAACCTTGGAAGTCTTGGGAGTCAACAACATCCCCTAGAGAACGCACAAGAAACTTGCACGTTGAGTCCCCAGGAGGATTCACCAGAGACATGCAGTCACCAACCAGCTCCTGAGCCCCCTGAGACTCAAGAAACTCAAATAACACCAAGTTTTGAATCTCAATTGCAAGCCTACGTCAAAGCGAAAAGAGAAAAATATGAAGAACACCTTGTAAAAAGTAAGGCTGAAGCAATGCATTCTCTGAAAAAACCGCAAGAAAAAGAACAAGGAAAAAATCAAAATCGAAAGAAAGGAAACAAAGAAAACAAAGGAAACCTGGGGAAAGCAAATAGCCAATCAGTAAACCAGTCTGCCCACCTGGATGACAAACAACCGTACAGTCAACGTGTGCAACCTCTACAGCAACAGAACCAACAGCAGCAGCAACAACAGGTACAAAATAGTCAAAGCACCTCTGACAAGTCTCAGCAACCACAGCAAAAAGATAACTTGCCTCCTTCGCAGAAAGGGCAGTCACAGCAACAGGGTCTCTGGAGGCCTGGAACTATTCTCATTGTTGGGGACAGTATGCTAAATGGAGTGGAGGAACGCAAAATGCCATCTAATGTCAAGGTGAGGAATTTCCCTGGTTCAACTGTTAAAGACATGCATGATTATGTGAAGCCCCTGTTGAGAAAAAAGCCGTCTCATGTAATTTTGCATGTCGGTACAAATGATGCTGTTAATTCTGATTCAAATGCCATTGTCAACCAACTCATTAGCCTGAAAGAATACATTGAGAATGAGTTGCCTAATAGCACGGTCACCTTGTCACTGCCGATGATGAGAGTTGATAATGCTAAAGCAAATAAAATTCTGGTTGCAGTCAAGAATGCAGGGTATAAAGAAGATGTCCGTTGACATAATCAACAATGACAACATCAAGAGAGACCATCTTGGTCGTTTAGGCCTGCACCTAAACTTTTATGGGAACACAAAATTTTCAGCTAACCTATTAAGTAAAATAAAGTTAATTTAACAACAGTGACAGAAATAACAATGTATGCAATGAAAGTCTTGAGTTGAATTGTTGCAATGTGGTTGATAAGGATAGCACATCAACAGAAAGTCTAGGATTTCGTAAGGGGATGGTAGTTGCATCCCTCAATATCAATAGTTTGCTTAGACACCATGATGAGCTAAGTAACTTTCTTTTTGAGAAAGGTATCCATATACTTGCCCTCAACGAAACTAAGCTGGACAGCAAGATCTGTAAAGATCTCTTAAAAATTGAAAATTATAAAATTGAGAGATGTGACAGAAATCGAGAAGGGGGTGGAATTGCTCTCTATATCAAAGATAGCATAAAGTACCATGTACGCAAAGATTTGCCCGAGAAATCGCTTGAATTATTGTGCATTGAGGTCGAGCCTTTAAAAGCCAGACCATTTTTCGTTATTTCATGGTACCGACCCCCTAGTGACACTGTAGAAACTTTTGATAAACTTGATCGAATCTTGCAGTTTCTTGAGACCGAGGGTAAAGAGCTTATACTCCTTGGTGATACAAATTGTGACTTCCTTAAGTTTTCAAGCACGTCAGATGTGTCCTGTCTGAATAATCCAAGCAAGCACATGCAACAAATCTACAGTTCGTATGAGCTTAAACAACTCATAAACAAACCTACAAGGGAAACTTCTCAACAGTCTACCCTTATCGACCACATTGCAACAAGTCACATCAACAATATTACATCTTCCGGAGTTCTCGAAATCGGTCTTAGCGATCACTACTTGGTCTACTGTGTTAGAAAGTTCCGGGGAGCCCTCAAGACTAAACATAAAGTAGTAACAACTCGCCAGATGAAAAAATTCAACGAGAGTGCATTTTTGCAGGACCTTGCATTAATTGACTGGTCGTTGATTTTACAAAATGGTACTGATCTCAATGAGCAGGTAGGGAACTGGTGTGAAGTGCTTTCGATGATAATTGAAAAACATGCTCCTTTAAGAAAACGGAGGGTTGCCGAACGATACACTCCTTGGTACACTTCAGAGCTAAGTAAGCTCTCGCAAGTAAGAGACAGAATAAAGAAAGCTGCAGTTAAAAACCAATCTGATTTGTTATTTGCTGCATATAAACAATGCCTGTCCTAGCTAGCTCATTGAGTACCATTTATAATAATTCTTTGAGGCGGGGTGTATTTCCTGATTGTTGGAAAACAGCTAGGATTGCACCTATCTTCAAAGACGGCCCTGAAAATTTCAAATCTAACTACCGTCCAATTTCGGTCCTACCAACGGTTTCACGTTTATTTGAGAAAGTTTTGTATGGCCAACTTTACCAATACCTGGATGAAAATAAGTTGCTTTACTTGCACCAATCTGGGTTCCGATCATTACACTCTTGTGTCACATGTCTACTCAAGAGCACGAATGATTGGTACACAGACATCGACAGAGGCAATGTCAATGCGGTCGTTTTCATCGACCTTAAAAAGGCTTTCGACACAGTAGACCATAGTATCCTATTAGAAAAGTTGTCACTTTATGGCATAAGGGGTATTGAGCTTGAGTGGTTCAGATCCTATCTTAGTGGGAGACAACAGTGCTGTAAGGTGAATGGGCACATATCGAACATTGAAAGTATTCGATATGGAGTTCCCCAAGGGTCTTGCTTGGGACCACTCCTCTTTTTAATGTATATTAATGACCTACCACTTGCACTTGATAATGCCAAGGTTACTATGTATGCAGATGATACCAGCATCTCTTATTCCTCTAAATCAGTTGATGAAATCAATTCAGCAATCAATGATGATTTGTCCAATCTCAAATTATGGTTAGAAGGCAATAAGTTGTCTCTAAATGTTACGAAAACTCAAGCTATGCTTATCGGTAGCAGGGCAAAACTCCAGAACATTTCTAACAGTGATGTCATTAGCCCTAAGTTTGTTATTGACGACGAAGTTGTCCCGATGATAAACGAAGCTAAGTATCTTGGAATACAAATTGACAAAACATTAGGTTGGAAGGAACATATCAACATTATTGCTGCGAAGATTTCGCGAGGGATAGGGATGCTGAGATATGCAAAGAGGTACGTCCCACTCAGTACGGTAAAAACCATGTACAGAAGTATAGTCGAACCCTATCTACGATACTGTTGCACGGTATGGGGATGTTGCACTGAGGCAGACTTAAAAAGATTGCAAATTCTCCAAAATCGCGCTGCCCGTATTGTGACAAATAGTGCTTATGATGCACACTCCTTGCCCCTTATTAAAGGTCTGGGCTGGTTAACAGTTAAAGAGCTGATCAGGTTTGAAACGGCAACTACTGTTTTCAAATCTATTAACCAACTTTGCCCAGACTATATGGCCCAAATGTTTCAAAGACAGCGTGAACAGGCAATGAGGACGCTAAGAAACACCGAAACTGACTTGAAACTTCCTTTGTTTAGAACAAACAATGGACAAAAGTCATTTGCATATCGAGGGGCTACCGTTTGGAATAGTCTAGATCACCAAATCAAACTGTCTCCCTCGCTATCAAACTTCAAATTAAAACTAAAGGAAGGATTATAAAACAAACTTTACGTACTTCCTTCCATCAAGAACATAGTCAATCGGTTTTCCTTTCTGTTGCAATTTAATTTCCTTTTTTCGTTTGGATAGGAATAATTAAAATTAGGTTTTTTTAGGGAATTTATCTGACAATGTATTAAGTAGAATTTGGAGTTTATTGAGTAATTAATTTTTTCTTTTTCTTTTTGTTTTCTTTTCTGTTTTAACAGGGCACATTGTAAAGCAGTTTTTTTTTTCCGTATGAACTGAATGTTTTTACCCTGTATAAATAATTTAAATGAATGAATGAATGGTGATTTATCCATCTTATGGTGTCAAATCTGTCTAACATGAAATAAGCCGACGTCAAATGTTGCTATAGGATCGCGGGAAACTTCTGTCTTGTATGCGCTTTATGTGCGCTTTCTTTATTTCGGTGCCAATTAGCAGAGATAAAACGTTAATCAATCGCTTTAACGAGCGTGACGGAAGTGGGTTACTTACTTTCTTTCTTTCTTTCTTTCTTTCTGACTGACATCGAAGCCCCTTCTTAGATTACAAAGGACTTTGTAATCAAAAAAGGGCGCGAAAAAATCACAAGACCTACACAGCTCCGAGGTTTTGATATGACGTCATATGCAAGTAGTGGTTGTCGGGCGCGAAGACGAGGAAGGTTTAACTAACGAAAATGGCATTCGGGAAAGATTTGACCCTTTTCTGGACTCTGGTTGAAAAGCCCCTATTCTTTCATAGGTGACTTTGTAAGGAATCGTGAAAATGGTATAAAAATAAAGCAAAATAGTGATTGAAAATAGTGAGAACAGTGTGCAATTCCTTATAAAAGTTAAAAATACTTGAAATTACAAATAAAAATCACGAACATCAGGAGTGTAAAAATTTGTACGTAATAGTTCATATTTATATCTGATTTTCAAGGGGTCCTCTGTTTATCAATAATTCCCGTAAACTAACATTTGCATGCTGAATCTGAGTGTGGAGTTAACTCTCACATGAAGAAATAGTCTGAAAATTCCCGATAATTATGCTAAAGATGACGGCGAGGAACCTTTTACCAGGATGCATTGCGCTCAAATTACGAATCTTTTGCAGTTTTAGGGATTCTATCAAAGAACGCAATGCATCTTGGTAACGTTCCTCGACGCCATCCTTAGCGTAATCGCCTGTTGAAAATAACAAAAACTGTATTGTAGCTGAGGTTTTAGAATTTAGCTTACCATCCCAATAAGTTAATACTTCCAAAGAAAGAAGCTTCTAAACTTACGCAATATACAAGAGAAATTGTAAAACATGAAAACCAATAAACATATCCCAGAACCAACTTCCACCACTATCGCTCACTGGCTGAAATAAATATAAAAATGCTTGCTCAAGAACAGTAAAGCACAACCAAAAACAATGTAAAGTAAAACTGTTTTTAGCCATAGAACTATGATTACGTTCAAAAATAATGCAAACTACATATCATTCAAAAGAATTTAGACTTGATTCTGGAACCCCTTTTTCTTCTATGCAGATTAGGTTTCTAATGCTTCTAACAAGGGAATATTCTTTTAATGAACTTCGTTCTATAAATTCTAAAGTCGCATATTGTTCAACCTCTAGAGAATATGAAAGAAGTCTACCAGTTTCAAACTTTCAATCTTTTGACACGACCTGCACATGTTTTCAAAAGTTAAAACAAGATTATTGTTCGTGTTAACTTTATTTTACATCTAAGATAAAGTTGCATCTATAAATATTTTCAATTTCCTGCAAATCCGAAATTAATAATGATTGAGCGGAGAATGATGCTGATATTGATTTATTGATTGATTGATTGATTGATTGATTGATTGATTGATTGATTGGTTCATTAATTGTGGACGAGCTTCGAGGAAGAAACTATTTATATGCCATGGTAGAAGATTATAGAATTCACCTTCTCACTTCTCTTGATGTGATATTTCACACACCGATCTGTATGTGGATGATACAAGAACTTGAAATGGTCACTTTTCTTCAGGTCTTCTTCAAATGTGGCTAAAGTCTTTGGAGAAGAGGGAACACAAAACTATCAATATTTGAAATCCAAATATATATCATAAAGTAGTAAACCTAGCACTAATAGTTATGTGGCTTAATAGATGAATGCCAGAAAAATGGCACGAGGGACATATCTATACTGTACGCAACAGAACAACATTCCGCTATTCCCCTGTGTGCTGAAATTATCTAGTTTGGCTCTGCATCATTTCTAGGCCAACGGCTATGACATGCATTATCTGAAAGTTCGAAACAATCTGGAAACCTTGCAATAATTTCAAGAAAGAGAAGGAATTAGAAAGGATACGACCAATTGCAGGTTTTCTTGGGATATTGATGATTTTTACTGACATTAGTTTCTGTAGATGATATAAAACATAAATACCAAGTTTGATTTACCTAGAACTTAGACTACCCAATATTATGCAGTTATTAAACGATTACGAGGTCCATGCTGGAAAATATTTGGACCGCAGTTTGACGTACGGACCGAACGCAGTGAGGTCCGTACAATGAACTAAGGTCCAAATATTTTCCAGCATGGATCGAGTAATCGTTTAATAAAGGCTTTATTATATGGCAGAACGTTTTGAGAACGTTGTTTATAGTATCCTAAATATATACCTATATCTTATCTCACCAACTGTAAATTTTCATTCTTCATCCATGGAGATTTGTAGAGGAAATGCCGCACACAGGAAATTATTAGAATCCCACATAAAAATTGATCTGGCAAAGACTAGCCTCACTACACAAGGACCCGAGGACCCTCAACTTACGCTCATATCATTGAAGTGAATTGATGTTGTTGTTGTCACTCCAGTGTAGTTATAGCATCCATCAGTTTATCAATAGCAATAACTACGAACGTTCCTTGTCGTGAAGTCCTGTCCATTTATTTCTCTGCAAGCCTGTTTCACATTGGATGATAGGGTTATCATTAGAAATTCAGACCCGATAGCGGTGTCTCGAGCGATGGGGGCCTTGGGTGGGGAGCAGTGATGGGGACGGTTGTTGTCGTTGTTGTTTCCTCGGCCGGGGTTCCGATTGTTCACCATTATATTCTGGCCTGCCATCTAATGTGAAACTAGCTCATTTATTTATTTGTAAAACGTTTTTTATAATTAGCGTTTCTATCCGTATTAGTTGTAGCGTATGTATAGTAGTTTGTATTAGTTATATTTTAGTTTATATTAATTCCAGGGGGTAGACATTATGTTTTGCTCCTCCTGGTCCCCGTCCTTGTAGTGTGGTATAGTAGATTGTAGGGCAGCGTTTAGGTAATTTTTGCTGTAAATTTTTTATATTGAATGAAAAACGTAAAAAAACTACGAGCGTGCAATCAGTCTCCGCAAATACGGAGGCCAATAATAACAACAAACCTCATCTAAGGTAGCAGCCTCCGCATACTCATGTAAATGAAATGTTGCTTCACACTGAATAGTGATATTGATAATAACACCCAATGCACCAAGACTCAAAAGAGCAGCTTTGAAAATCTCTGGATTTGATTGCTCACTGCAGTAAATAATCTCCCCGTCTGCTTTCATCATCTCTAGGTCTAAAACCTAAAATAAGACAAAGGCGTTAGAGAGAAAAGAAAAAATCGTAGCTTCAAATGAACAGCTTCTAGACTATGGGATAGCCTGTCAGAAGAGTCAAAGCAGGCAACAGAGGTGGTAAAAGTGCGTGAAGCCGCGAAGCAGCTTCGCAGGAAGCTTGTTTTTCTGGAAGGAAGAAAGGGTAGGAAAGAGAGAAGGCGGAATAGAAGGAAGGAAAAGGAAAACGATGAAGGGAGGGAAGAAGAAATGAAAGGAAAAAGGAAAGAAAGAAAAAGGCGACGAGAAAGAACACAGGATGGAAAGAAGATAGGAGAACAGAGAAAAAAAAGGTTGAAAATATGAAAAGAACAAGAAGGAATAGAGGAAGGAAAGAAAGAATAAAAGATTTTATTTAATTAATAGCTTTTTAATTGTACCTTTGTACATTATATTGTCATAATGATTTTACCGGAGGACCCCTTGAAAACCAACTTGTTGCAGGGCAACCCTCTTTAAAAGAATTAAAAGATCTAAAACCTAAAATAAGACGAAGGCGTTAGAGAGAAAAGTTGCGCAGACAAAAAGGAAAAGATCCTTTAGCTACTCCGCAAAAGAGTCTGGTTCGAGCGACTTACTGTATATGTCGTTGAAATCTAGATAATTTTCGAATGTAAACACACAATCGTGTTGATCATTCAAACCCTTCCAATCAAAACATAGGCATTCTGATCTATCCAGGCTCTTTTGTAGAATTTTTTGTTTGATTGTCAGTATTTCGAAGGGGCTCTATGACGAATGAACAGCTTCCAAACGTGCTGTACCAAATTCTGAGAAAGTGGACTTTGCAGAGACAACAACAGGTTTTCCAATCAAGGAAAAAAATCTTGAAAAGGTAGGTTTCGGATTCACCATCACGGTTTGCTAGTGAAAACAAAAATCTCTCCGAAGTCTGCCAAACTTTCTGCCTTTTGAAGCAGAAAGTTCAGAGACCTTCAATTCCTGATAAACCAACCGTTTTAAGAATTTCGGAGTCAACCAAACACGAATTCCGAGTGAACCAATTTTACCGTTTCAGAACTGGTGATACAAGATATGATATGATATGAATGAATATTTATCCAATAAAATAAACCCTTCAGCATCAATAAACACCTTGTGGCTGTCACAGAAAGTTTTTCAACGACTTTTTGATCCCAAAAGTTAAAATATTTTTCCCATCCCTGCATCTAGAAACAATAAGAAAGAGTAATTGTCATCCAAGACCCTTTCTTTGCAGGTACACTGCAATTCAGACTGTCGGAAAATCAATTTGTACTTTTCTATCTGTTCAACTACGGCAGTGTGGATCCATAATTGCTGATTGGGCCAGATTTTTTTTTTTTTTTTTTTTATAATCATTTAAAATGTTACAATACATTCTACATCTACATCCTACCATACTTTCTAATTACTTTACAGACTATACAATACTACAGGGACGTGACCACAAGGAGCAAAAGATAATGACTACCAGGTGGACATTAACATAAAGACATGCAAAAAATAGTAACTAAATAAACAACTGCAAAAAGCTACAAATACGATAAATTACTGATAAATACTAGAATCCGTTTCACATTGGATGTCAGGCCAGCATAGTAGTATGATGCTGAGCAATAGGAACCCCGGACGAGAGAACAACAACGACAGCAGTTGCTACCGCTACTGATCCCCCTCCAGAGTCCCCAACGCTCAACACATTGCACATATGCTGTCAGCTCTGGGTTTCTGATTCGCAATATCAATGGTCCGAAATACTGTCACTTTTGTGTGGATGAATTTTCATTCACCCTTGATGTGCCTAACATAAAATGTGAAACAGACTTACAAAATATACGGAGAAAAGTGTACATAGTGGTTGTGTGGCGTAAAAACGATTGTTTGAAGTTATCCAAGCCGACCTGTTTTGTGGATGAAACTTAGAGTCTGTTCGAGTATATTTTTATTCACTTCGTCAGAAAGTTCTTTATTACCATACAATAAGTATTGAACCAGAACATTGTTTGGAAGGGCGTCGATTTGGACAAATGGTCGCAACAATTCTGAAACTCCAGCGAGAAGATCTTGCCGTTGAATATCGAATGAAGGGCAAAGCAACAAAAAGTGCTCCGTATCCTCAATGCCATCATTCGTTGGGCACATTGGATTCACTGTATCCCTTTTGATTGAATTGTGAAAATTCATCCGTTTCTGTAGTATTGTAAAAGATAACCTAAGCCTATTGGGTCATGAATACCGAAAACAGACTTTGTAAACCAGATTCGAAGAGTCCCAGTTATAGCAGCAACAACAACATGAAATATGATTGAACTGAATTGTAACTAATGCTCCTGCGCAACAATGCATTTTCATTTTCACTGCATTAATCGAACTGTAAAAATGGAATGGAGTGAAAATATTGGGACGAGCGGAGTGAATCTAGATTCGATTTTCAGACAGTCTTAAGTCACAGCGTCCCACGAAAAGGATCCTGGGTAAAAATGGTTCTTTAAATTCATGTTTCACATACCGTAGTGGCTAAGATACCATAATTTTCCCCAGACCCATGTGTCCCTGTCGCAATTATTCCTCCGATTGTTATGTCGTCGATTGCTGGCAGACTAGAAGTATAAAGAAACTTTTTAATCGTCCTGATGATCAATCATAAATGAGTGGACTCATTACATACTACACGTACACATTGCAGCTATTACTGTAAATAATTCGAAAAGGGAAAGGCCATGATACCAGCATCGATCGTTGAATCCGAAGATGCTAGTGGTGACGAATAAATTGATAAGTTTGTGGGCAGAAACACCACAATACAATAAGGAAACAGCAGCAAATGGTTGTGAATTTGAAGAATATACATATATTACCAATGTTTCGTCCTGCAATGCAGGACTTTTTCAACGTTGTTATAACAGCCCTGAAGACGTCCCGCATGGCAAGACGAAATATTGGTAATAAATACATGAAACAACATGTTTTGGCATTGGTGATAAAATTCCTGCTCAAACAAAATAACCTTGCAGGTGATGAAGAGAAACAGTAAATATGTTTACTGCAATGATGAAAAGAGATAATTATGGTACCCTAAGTAGCCATGATAATTTTTAAGCCTACCAGCAATAGGGAGGATAAACACAACTAAGAATTAGCATTGACATTAGCTAAATAGAAGGGTCTTCCAGAAAAATTGTTCGACATTTGATTAATGTTAAAAAAATAACGATAAAATGTACAGGCTCGTGGTTAGATTAGCCTGTTCCTAAGATTCTATATTAATTTTAGACGCCTTGCGAATCCACTAAGAATTCACGGAGTTTCAAGCTTTTGAAGTTCAAGTTTATGCGAAAGCTGAAACCAGACGCCCCTAACTGAGCAGGATTCCTCCAAGCATCCATAACCTTGATTCAATGTTATAGAAAGCTAGTTTATCGAAAGTGCTTCTAATACTCCATTTGATTTGCTTTGAATAAACGAGATTCTATTTTAACAAAATATGCAATTTAGGGGCGCCTTGTTTCAGCTTTCGCACAAACTTAATCTTCGTAAGCTCACAGCTCCATGGCTATTTGGCCAATTTGCTAGCTTCTCGTGTCTAAAGTTGATTTAAAATCCCAGTAATATGGTTATCTTAACATGGAGCCCATTCAGTATTTCGTTATTTTTCATACTTAATCAAACATTGAACAATTTTTGGGACACCCTGTAATACAAAATATTCTTTGGTTGTATACTATTTTGCGGCATGACAATAATAAGCTTGATGCTTCCAACTTACTTTTGCATTGCCATGCCATTCTTTTCAAGGATGTCATTCAGATGTCTTAACATCAGACCAGCTTCGACTTTGATAGTATGGTTTTTTGGATCAATCTGTGGAAAGGAATGTGATTTAAAAGACATGGCAACTTGCTTGCTTGGCTTGTTTTGTAAGATGTTGCTTGAAAAACTCACAAAACGAAGTTATTGTTACAACAAAGATGCAGGTGCTACATCATGGAACAACGTTCTCCTCAAGATCAAACAGTCTTCTTCTATAATGATTTTCTGTTGTGAGATGAAGCTATATCTTTTCTCTACTAAGTAGTATGTTATCTCGATAATACAACTTACCATCGATCGATCAAATAGAGTATTTGTTGCTCATTGAATAACAGGTTTTTAGGATATAGGCATGCTCTCTCCTTGATTAGTCTATCTACTAAGAGAGCTCCTCCTAAAAGAAATTCCTCCTCATACAAATTCTGCAATCAAGATGCAAGTTTTGTAACTTATGTCTTATATCTTACATTATGATCAATTAATGAAGGAGAATATACATTATGATCAATTAGATATATTTCTGTATCGATTTATATCAAATATCTTGTTGTCTTTGTTACCGTAATTTGATTTAAATGCTATTTTTCTGACGATTCTTGTATTTTGGGGAATTTTAAATGAAAAACTGAACTGAACTAAGAATACTGACATAGGGTGGTTCCTTCTCCTTGATATTCCTTGAATCATTACAGTGTTCTCAGGTTACCTGTGGTATGTCATAAGTACAAAACTGGGAGAACCTAAGGGTGTGCAGGGTGGATGGGTTACATCCAGGGCATTGCTGGAAAAATGGCACCATCTGTAGGGAATTTCCAGTAAAAAATTTAATTACCCATTTGTGCAGCATACATCCACTATTTTAGCCACAACCCCCCCCCCCTCCCACCCCCAGGGACCCCTAGGTCTTAAAGGTGGTGTGAAGCGAAAATTTTTATTGATGCAAATGAATAGCGCAGTTGAATGATAAAGAATGTTGTTTCAATTTTGTTGATACCTTGTTTCGTTTTCAAGTTATCCACTGATATTAAATTGCAGCTGATGATGTCATTTTGTTTGCAAATTACTAGGATAACATATGGAAATATAACTGTATCCGATCTTTGAAAGGTTACAGTGGTAAGAAATATTTCAGCTGAGCTGAATAGATTCAATATACATTGCCTCATGACTTAATATGATGTTTAGAAAGGCATGTTGATTGTACAAAGTTTTTTCTAATTAGATTTCTCTTTGGAAACATGGCCAACCTTGTATACTTTCTTTACATTTTGCAAACAAAATGACGTCATCAGCACATCGTACAAAACAGTGGATAACTCTAAAATGAAACAAAGTATCAAAAAAATTTAAACGACATTCTTTATCATTCAACTGCGCTATTCATTTGCATCAATAAAAAATTTCGCTTCACACCACCTTTAAATGTTAAAGAATAACAGTGGAGGTTTGACATGTAAAGACAGAAATGTTGTGAGATAATTCTCTGATGGACAACAAGGCAATGACTGGTTAGAGAGAGTAAAAAACTATTGTTACTTGCATGAAGAACTTTGTTAAGTTTAAAAAGCCTGATCATGAAATCATTTGTGCATGAAATGTCAGATGGAGAATGACCAAATCCAATGATTTTGACCCTTTTCTTCAGTGCAGATGCTTGCTTTAGAATCTGAAAATAAAAAATAATACAAGTTCTCAAGTCTTTCTCAGAATGTTATCAGTTTTGCTAACTCTATCAAATTCACAGCAGGACTTAATTCATTGCCTATAGTACACACAGGCATTGTGCACAATAACAAGATGGCTTTCCTGCCAAATCTTAAGGGGTCTACACATGTGGGTTTGAATCCTGCAGTGCTGTTGATAAACCACGAGCCAATCCAGCTGTCCATCCTTTTGAGGTTAGTACAGTAAATGAGTACTCAGAGGTAACTCTGAAGGCACAAGCCGTGGTGAAACAGGCCCACATACATTGTATAGCTGACGTATACCAAGCCTTTGTTAACAAAGACACATTGCCTGCTTATTGCTTGCTTGCTTGCCAGCTCAAAACTATGGCCTACAGGTACATGTACCCCAAAAACTAAGGTACCCCAAAAACCACAAAGTCAGTTGAAAGGCAATATCTATAGGAGAACAGCATGAGACACAAAACTCTTGCTGATTTATAATGCTCAGACAACTAGGCTACCTAAAAATATAAGTTTGCCATGAATATGTTGCATTAAAAAAATTATGGCAAGCAAAAGAAAAGATATTGAACTTAACATTTTACGGATTGTTTGCTTGAACGCATTGCAAGTTCGAAATTCTTACATTAAGTTTGCAAACTAATGTTTTTCAGTATCTTTCATATGTCCTCTTATCAGAAAAGTACAACTGTCATCATGCAATATGATGAACCTATAGAATGGGCATCCTTACTTTGGCGAATCTTTGTGTGGTGTTGGGGTACATTTCGCTAAAACATGACGGAGAAAACCAAATGCAACAAATAATATTTTCCAGACACAACAACGTAATCAAGTGATCAATAATATAAATTTGCACATATTTGCAGTTGTTTTTTCATCGTGTTGCGGTGTTTCTACCGACAATTTATTCACTCATGCGTCACCGCAAGCATTTTGGGATCCGACGATCAACGCTGGTATCGTGGTCTTTCCTTTTAAAAATTAACTTAATCAAGGATGCATGTGAAGTACTTGGTGGAACTATGCACTTTTGGCAGGCCACGATCAATAGTGCCGGACCAATTTTGAAGATGTATGACTTAATCTTTAGCAGAAAGCCTGAATTAGATTCTAGGATTATTTGCACATTTTTTGTTTTCAGAGTTTAGAGCTAGACGTGAGTTTCTTGAAATTTACATTTTCGAAAGCACTGAAAATAATAAAAAAAACCGTGAATCAAATTTTCCAAAGACTCAACATGAAAGAGAAAACGTTTTCGGGGTGATTTGGGGATTTAGAAATTGATCAGTGTAAACCTCTGCACGAGCATTATTTCAAAGCTTCGCTTGTTGTGAAATTCTGTTAGTAATAGTTGGAATAAAGTGCCACCCCAAAAGCTATCACAAAAGTCAACAAGACTTCAAGCTAGCTAGCCTCACAACGCTTCCCTGTTTGTCTTTTTAACACCTTTGACACTGGGAATGTAACCTGCACCAAAGCATAAATTCAATGAAACTTCAACAGGAAATACATATATTTGTATCATTAAAAGTATTTTTTACATTCCTTCCAACTTAGAACTACCTGTACGAAAATACAAGGCCATGTGATAGCCACGTACAAGCCTTGTAGTTATGGCCTTGTAACCTTGTTATAGCCTGGAATAACCTTGTTGTAACCTTGTAAATGGCTTGAAAAATGCTAATTAGCCTTGTAGAAGCCTTGTGGAAACCTTGTGTTAGACTGGTTGCAGCTTGGAATCTTACTGATAGCCTTGTAATTTTCTTCCAAGGTTAGTACAAGGTCATAACAAGGTCATAATCCCCTCTACAAGGCTAAAACTTGGCCTGTACAAGGCCAAGTTTAGCCTTGTATTTTTGTACAGGTAATACTCATCCATTGGATAAAAAATGATCAATTTCTAAATCCCCAAATCATCACAAAAACGTCCTCTCTTTTTCCATTCATGTTGAGTCTTTAGAAATCGAAAATTTGAAGAAACTTGCTTAATACCTCTATAAAAAGGAGACTAAAAAATGTACAAAAATTACTGGCATTAATTAAAGATCTTGGCTACAGACTAGCTCATAAGTCTTCAAAATCGGTCCTGTATATGATTTACCGCCGCCTGTCAAAAGTGCATAGTTTATTTTGGCGCATCCGGTAGAAACATCAACATTTGTAATGATAATGAAAAAAATTATAAGGGAAAATTCGCATTTTCAAGATTTTGATTTGGAAAATACATGCACTTCGTAATTGCTAAGGAATCAAAAACACAATGCCTATCGTTAAGGTAGGATTGCCAGCAGATTTCAAAATATATTTAGAATCATGAAAAATAACACTTTTAAAGACTGCTATGGACCAAAAGGTCTGATAAGTAAAAAACCAATGTGGTTTTTGGGGTACATGTCATGTGGGTTTTGTGGTGCAATAGATACTTCCACTGAAAATAAGTTTGCAGCTATAGTTTCTATCCATCACTGACTTATAATGATGGCTTGTTCCCAAATAACACCATCATAGGTGCATCAACTGCAATCGTCTGGACTTTTTTGTTTGTGCGGCTTTTGGGGTACATATTGTGAAAAACAAGCAACTTTGCCATATCAGCACTCGGTCAATCCTAAGTAAAAAATAGCGATAACCTATGGGAAGAGCTCATTTATGGCAGCCCAGTATTGACACAAAACCATTTTTGAAATGAAAACAGTGGAAGAAAATTATGTAAGCACTCCATCAAATTCCCTCCTATTTCTTGATTCTGTAATTTGTCCGGGATACGAATCGTCAAAGTTCAAAGCAACGGTTATCCCCCAAAAAGGAAACCTGTGATCATTCGCAGAAAGCATGTTTGGTTCGTGGAAAGAATGTAGGCGGATAATCCAGCCACAATCCAAACAAGAATTGGCAAAGAAACAAAGAGATTCTCGCGCATGTTAATAGGTTTCCCAGCTGTTGATCTGCTTTGCACTTTACCAGCATAACAAAAGATTCAGACAAAAGAGGCAGTCCTCGGTATCCTCAACAATAATTATGCAAAAATTTCCAATAAACAGAACAGGATTAAAAAACATGACACAAAAGGGAAAAACAAAATAATTTCACAAGGATTAAAATTGAGGGCTTGCTCTTATCATTTTACCTTACAATAATAAGTTACTAAAGATCACCTCTCTAAGTTCATCCACAGAGTCAGGTTCAAAGAAAAGTTCTGGCTGACAGGAGTATGTCTTTGCCCAATTGGTAAACAGATAACCAGTTTCCCCTTGCAAAGTCATCTTGTTTCAGAGGTGAGATTGATCTGAGGAAGAATTAAATAACATATAGAACTTATGCAACTGGTAAGAAAGCTGAAGTATCACAACTGCCGGTTCTTATGCAACTGAAATCAATTAACGATCGGTACCTGCTGTTAGCATTGTTTTACAGTAGGAGTTTCACTCTGGTCAAGATCCAGACCATGCATCTCCAACATCTGGCTTTTTGTAACACTTTGTCCAAAGTTTAAACGTCTTTCCATTTAAAAAGATCATGTTTCAAAAAGCCCATATTTCAAATTAACCCAATCAACAATGTTGCAAAGCAGATACACTAATTTTCATCATAAAGTTTGCTCTGCTTAGTTTTGGGCCCAGTTCTTCAATTAATAGTTTCTTCTAGAGTTTCTTTTGGGGTGTTTGAGTTAGACCAAAGACCTTTGTTGATATGGGTCTTTGTAAAAGTCTTTTTCTTGGGTCTTTGGCTATTTAGGTCCTTTAATTTGAATCTGCAGGCAGATTACTTTAGGTCTTCTTGAAGAATGTTTTTATATTAATTGTTCTGTGTAAATTTTGGGCATATTGGTATGGGTCTATGTGAATTTTTTGTAGGTCACCTGTTTTCTTATTCTGCATAAAATTGAATTTTACAATCTCTAATGGAGAATCAGCAAATTTTTTGGTAACTGCGCCCTGGGGGCAGGGCACTTGGAGCATCCGATCCCATTCCCAGTATGTGATGTGAAAGCTCCTTGATGTTGTGTGTACTTTACTACATTCATTGCACTTTACTTCGTAAAAACATATTCTTTCAATTTCAAATCCAAAGAATTGTCTTCCCATACCTATATGGCTAAAAATGAGGTGCTCATACAATAGCAATGTTATCTTTAGCAACGCCAACGGGCAGTTACGCGGACATCATATTTTAGGCCCATACATGATGACCTAGTAGGCCATATCTTGCAAGACACGGTCATCATGAATT
Source organism: Aurelia coerulea (assembly GCA_039566865.1). Taxonomy (NCBI): domain Eukaryota; kingdom Metazoa; phylum Cnidaria; class Scyphozoa; order Semaeostomeae; family Ulmaridae; genus Aurelia; species Aurelia coerulea. Next base: position 17,849,594 of record CM076960.1, on the reverse strand, counting down.
TTCAAGGCTTCTATGGAAACAATGACTATCTAAAAGTGCTTGACTTTGTGACTAAAAGAAATCTACGTAGCCTGGAAAATATATTTACCAAGATCTCTTGAATATTGATGTCTTCCTTGCTCGTCTTTCTGTTGCATAATAACCAACCGGCTGTCTTTCTTTATGACTTATAAGCTTGTGGTCTCTTTGCACACATGGCCTTTCAAAATTCTTATTACATCCTGTCTGGCCTCGTGCTGAATGAGAGGCAATATGACGCGACTAAACTTGAGTGGCCTGGAGACTACATCTGACACTGGGCACCGTTGGCCATTTTATTGTCACAATAAAAGGTACTTGGAGAAAAACGGACCAAAAAACAGACACATTTTTCAACACACTGAGGCCTTTCAAACTTACATTATCATCAGAGTGTCCGTTTTTCTCCAAGTACGTTTCATTTAGTATATTCTGCAGTAACACAGTAACAAGTTTATTGTCACCCATAGAGCCCTAATCAAAAAGTTATTTTAATCATCAACTGCGTTTAAACGGTCTCGGAGAATACAGATTTTGTCGACAGCTTGTGAGTTTCGCCCCCACGTTTGAAATCTTCGTTGCTTACGTCAGCCCTCCCACCACAATTTCTCTTTCTGTCTTGTGGTAACGGTGGTAACAAATAAAATCTAAGGAGACACACTTGGGGACAGGGGAGGACATAATCCAACAATCTGACATTTTTTTAGCTCAAAAACGACCTTGCAAAGGATGCGCCCTTCAGTTGTAACGTTTCTAGCCGAAATTCCCGGAAAACCTTGGCTTATCACTCCTAAAAATTCTCGTACAGTACACCTTTGACAAAATCCTTCCATTTTCAAGAAAAATCTGCAAAAAAACCCTGGAATCCTATTGCTGTAAAAAGTCTTTTCCCTTTTTTTCGGAGGAGTGATAGGTACGCCCCTCAGGATGACCATCACAGAATGTGGGCAGGAATGAGATATAAAAGAAACAATTTGCGTTGTAAGATGAGTGTAAACTCTACTTGAAAATAGCACCAACACGAAAACAGAGCAACGAAACAGTGCAAAGTCCAAGTTAAAACCTGCTTTTTCTAAACCAGGTTAAATTCCAACCAATCAATGCATTCGATTTGTTGGATTGACCAATTAGAAGGCCCCATTTGATAACTTGCTTTAATTCAAGCTGGTTTCACTTCGAAAAAATGTGAATAGGGATTAATTTAGCCTAAAGGAGCAAACATGTTTCAGAGAAGCTGCCTGATTTGAATTGCATCAAGTTGTCTTACTGGTTCCTTCAAGCTTTCATTGAAGACTTAAAATGATTGAATTTCAAATCCAATTTTATCAAATTTCTTGGGCCTGTTCTGTATGCAAAACGCATTACTTTGGGCCAAACTCACCCATCTTAATTTCAGCAATGTTCCATTCTATGAATGGTTGAGAAGAGAAGCATTCACAGGCCTGGCCATAAGATTTTAGCAGGGGAGCAATAAATGGCTCTCCTGACGATGTTCAGGCAAGCTATTTCCCAATGTCTATATAGAATGAAAAAAGATATTTCAAGGAGAATAACTTACTACTGTTCTGAAAATTTCAGTAGAGCTCGGTTCCCTCGCAGTATTTGCAGTGGCGGACTGGCCCCCCTCAAAATCTTGTAAAAAGGGCCGCCTTTTTACTGGAAAAGGGCCCCTTTGGCAAAATAAGGGACTTCTTTAGTAGTTCTACATTTTGAATAATGGACACCTCACTTCACATTTGAATCCTTCCGTGTTAGTGTACTTGTTCAAAGAAATGAATATAGTCAGAGAGTGACGATACGGAATGCGAAGAAAGGAGCAACGTTGCAGAAAAAGTAAAGGTCCCATTCACTCCTATAAAAAATGGTTCTCGAGATCAGTGGCGTGGCCACGGGGGAGGGGGCAATTCCCACTTTTGTCGAAAGGTGGTCGCCTCGAGATTCCTCTAAAACCGAAGAGAAAATAGCTGGGTATAGGTTGGGAAAGAATTTTCCGAGAAATGTCAAATCTTGGCACTGGCAAGCATCATATTGGGAGATGCATTCTAAGCCAAAGTAAAGGACCTTTCTTCAAAAATTTTCAAAGAAAGTGACTTTAGCTTTGCTATTGGTAAGAAATCAAGGAATTGCGACGAATTTTGCTCATATGACCGCACCCGCACCATTTAGACCACACCCACTTAGGGCCCCCCTTAACTTATCCATGGCCGGTGCAAAAATCGGAGCCAGTCCGCCACTGAGTATTTGAGAGGAGCCTGGATAGGAGCAAGAGCTAATGGCTCTCCTCAAACAGCCAGGCCTGCATTCAAATTTGAACTCTTTTTTGGCTCTTACATTTGGCACCTCATTCAAGTTGTTACTTTCTGAAATATTCTGTACTTTATCCATTCTTTTTTGCTTTCTAGTGTGCCAATGATATCTTTTAGCTAACAGTTTTGCTGCTCTGCTTTTCGTACAAATGCACCTAGCTATATTTATATACATATATCAATTCTGATATTTCATCTAATCAAATTCCCATCTAACCTAAGGGTACACCTGACAAGCCAACATATCATACAGTCTTCTAACAACACATCACCATATTTGAAAATATCTACCTACTCAAAACAACCACACAAACTATCCAAGTAACTCACACAAGCTTCTTTTTAAAACTTTTCAAGATTTTGTGCATAGACCTTATTCACAATTAAATCAATTTGAGGTGAATGATTCAAATCCCAGAACAGCAAGAAATCTACACCATAGTACCTATTTTGATGCAAGTACCGGGTGTCCCAAAATGATGTATTATCATTTGATTGCTTTATGTATGTCCATAACCGATGAACCGATTTTCAAAAACTGGTAAAACCACAACCAACATCTTAAAATACAATTTAGCCTTTATGCAATCAAATAAAACAAAGTGTTTGAAAATTGGTTCATTGGTTATGGACATGCAACCAATCAAACAATAATGCATCATTTTGGGGCGCACAGTACAAGTATATTTCATGCGTTTCTCTGAGCAATGCACACTTTTGGGGTTTAGCTCAAAATCATATCAAGGCATTTCAAATGAGGCATTTCAAATGCAATGCAATATTGAATGAGGCATTTCAAAAGAACTGACATCATTGTAAATAGGGCGTATATCAGGAGCTTGTCTGGGGAAATTGCACCTGCTCAAAAAGGAGGATTGAGGGTTTCTGGCATGCTGTTAACTTATACGTTCATCAAATCAATGTTTGGAATGTTGCAGCCCTTCTTCCTTGACATGAAAGGGGCACTGTCATTTTGATCACCTGTGGGGATTTGGAGGGGCACAGTCTATGAATAAAACAAACTAGTTTCTTTCAAGCTCATCAGGAATTACATAAACGCGTCAAGAAATTGACACTAGATTCATTTTTATGACCTTTAGGAATAAGAGGAATAGCCAGCTTGTATCATGCTATTTACACACACAACACCTTTTCCTTCTGCACCAGAATATTTTTGCTACTTTTTCATATCTTTCCAAAAGGTATGCCTATGCAACAGCTAAGGTGTGACTTTAAAATAACTAAAGTCTGTCTCAAATTAGGAGTCACATAAAAATGCCCATAGACAAAAACAATTAAGAGTTTAGCATGAGCAATTTAGTTTTATCTCAACTCTCATGTGACATGTAATTCAAGGCAGACTTTTGATTTGTTAACTTTGCTATCATTCTTGGTCCACAGCTTCACTTGCTACCCTGGTAATGCATTAGTGTACCGAAACCTTTACCATCGCTAAACTGCATCTAGTTTGAGTCAATACGCGGCAAAACACACTTTTCTGCAAGAGAAAATCAAGTCTATGATTACTCTTCTGAACGATGGCACACAAGCTGCCTGGCATCCCCTAGTATCAGCTGTATCAAACAGCCTAAGCAGCTGAGAGCTAACACATTGATATGGTAACATTGATACCTAGGTTACCGTTATCTGCAAACAGTTGCGCAATACTTGTATCAAACACCAGACAATCACTGTTCAGGATTGCGGACTGAATTCCATCATGAATAGATCTTGGAGTTGCTTCCCATGCTAGTCGGCGTCGATGTCCATTGAGCTCTAGTCTGTAAGCAAAGTTCTCAGCTTGCTTTCTTGATCCTATTAGCTGAACAACAGCAAAGAATTGTTGGTGACCCTCATATTTTTCTTGTTTCTCCAAAACCAACATGAAGTTATGTCCAAAACAGGATTGCATCATGACCCAGTCAACTGCTCCAGGCAGATTAATATCAGTAGCAAGAAAAACAATATCTTCCCCTTGTAAAGTTGTTATTGATTTGTGTGCATGCATGAGGTGAGGCATCACAGCGTCCAAAGATCCCTGCCATTTACAAGACGCCCCAGGGCAAGGGCAAGTGTACGGCCTAAATTCACATGATTCTTCGTGATCTGTCTTTTGAGTGTGTTGTAGTGTAACTGAACATCCAGATGAGTTGTATTTACATGGGAAAAGAACAGAGTTCGCTACCTTTTCCATCGCTAAGTTTCGTATGCTCCCCAGCGGCCCGCGACATGTTGGGCAAATTGTTAATTTAGGCCTACAATTTGAACAAACTAAATGTCCGCTACTGCATTGAAAAATCGGCGGAAGGACATAGTCAAAACAAACAGGACATTCGAAAAGACTTGCTAAATCGTTACTACTGGATGAAGATGGAGAAAGGCTTGCGCTAGCTGTAGGCGAAGAGAGACTCCGGGCTTGCATGATAGTGGCGTTGCCACTCTTCTGAGATGAGTTGATGATGACCGATGGTGGACGGCTCATGTTTGCAATCTTCTAAACCGATTTTACTTATCTTCGAAGCAGTGAAAGGCTAATTTCATGTTACCACGACCATAAATGAGCTTTTACCTGTTGAACTGCAGCATTTTGAATGTTTATAGCGCATCAGAATTAATGTAAAGTTCCTATGAAGTACACCCATTTCCTTTGAAGAGCAGCCTTGATGAATAACAACAGAGTACACTGGCAGGCATTGAAAGTGAGGCCTTTTCTTGGGTGCTTTCCGTGTCATCCTTCAGAAGTAGCAAGAATCAGATCGAAGAAGAAGTGAACGGATAAGCAGAAAGTCAGAATCGGAAATGGTTATTTAGAGAATGGAAAGAGAAAGCTGTGGTTTCCAGAGGTTGGTTCTCAGATATTCTTCAAGGCCCCCGACGAGATCAGAAGAGTGGGGGGGGGGCCAAACTTGATACAAAAAATTACCACAGCACAACATAATGAGCTGCCTTTCAGAACGGTATGATTTGCAAAAAAGTGGGGGGGGCCATGGCCCCCCGGCCCCCCCCCCGTCGTCGGAGGCCCTGTTCTTGTCTTACAAGGAGTGGTTAACATTTCATTCTCCTGGACCCAATAACAGCCTTCTCATCTGACATTCACTGTGACCAGTGTCAGACGAAAATGTCTCACGAAGTCTTCCGTATTCAAATGTCAACCATCCCTTCACCAAGAAACAACTTTTTAAGAACTGTCAATATTTTACCACAATTTTCAAATATTTTCAATTTCCTTACGATTAGAGCAAGCTATGAAGGAAGAACTGAAAGGAGAAATTCAAATTTCTTGTCTCAAAAGCCACAAAAACATTTCCTGCGAAGAAGCCACAGAAACTAGAAGAGGAATGACGGAGAATGAGAATAGCCACAAGTATGTACAATTGTTTAGCAAAAATGGGGGCCTCTCACCAATCCATCAAAGGAACTCCCAAGGAGCATGCCCCGAGCATGCTAATTACCTTGCAAAAAACCCAAGTTAACTCATTTACCTCTTGATAAAAGATGCTTCAGTGTAGAATCGCTTTTCGTATATATATATATATATTTTTTTATCAATATAAAATATTACAAGATATGCTACATTCTACTATACTTTAACTACTATGCAACACTACAAGGACGATACCATGAGGAGCAAAAGACAATGTCTACCCCATGGCCAACACATAAAAACATACAACTAAGTAGCTACATAAACACCTACAAAATGATATACATACGATAAGATACTGATATATATTGGAGTCTGTTTCACATTGGTTGTCAGGTCAGTGACGGAGGCGCCTGATGCTGAACAATAGAATCCCCGGCTGAGAGAACAACCAACAACAGTAACGATTGCTGTTGTTACTGACCCCCTCCAGAGTCCCTACTGCCCAAGACATAGCACCTGTATGTTGTCTGGGTTTATTGATCACAATAACGTAGATATTTAGATGTTTGAATTTGTGTAGATAAATTGTCGAAGCTCACATCCAATGTGAAACAGAATTTTGGACCGGGACTAACGAATAAAAGGAGAGAAAGAGACTTTGCGAACGGGAAGGGGGGGGGGGGTATAGCAGCTGCTTAAACCACTTCAATTGAACCGGCCTGTTTTGTGAATGAAATCTAGGGTTAACTTGAGTACGTTTCTATTAACATCAATAGAAAGGTCTTTTTCACCATACAATAAAATTTTCGTATATGTGATGTGCAAAGCTCTTTCGTGTATTTTGGGGTATTTTCCATGGCAGGCAAAAAGTTTAAAAAATGGCCTACAACCCGTTCCGTGAGTGAGTCAATAGTCAAACCTTTCTGAAAATCTTTCACAGAAACCATGACATTTGAAAACCTTTGTTGTTCTTCCTTTGTGGAAAATAGGCTGACCATTATGCATGCGCACTCATCGCTTTAGACGGAAACCGCTGACCACCGGATACGCATAATGTGTTTGGTTACAGAAAAACATTGGAGACTTTTTTGGGGATGAGTCATAGAATGGTACAATCGCTTTCTTGATGCCCAGAGGACAAACAGCAATATATGAAAATTTGCAAGTTGTAAATTAATAGATTTTACGCACAAAAAAACAGTTTGATTTGTTTTCATTTGCATCCAAATGCGGTAATCGTTGAAGAGGTCGAAGAGGGGTCCAGATCTACCTTCTTCCTTTTTGGAACTTTACTATTTATCTATTCTTCTTTCTCTTTTCAAAATACTACAATTTTTTCCTTTCTGGCATTTTTTCTTCCACGTCTCTCGCTTTAGCCCCATTTAGTTTTCAGAAATTTATTTCTAAGAACTCGACATATGAAACTTTTAGAGGCAAAAAGGCCTTTAAGAAACTGGTAACAAAGCCTGGACCTAAATTTCTGAAAAGAAAATAAGCAATACATCTTCTACCTCTTTCGGCTAGTACTTGCCCTGTTTTCTTGGTGACAGTCGTAGATGCAACACTTGCAACCAAATACGTATTCGGGGAATGCGGTGGATGAACATACCAATTTTCAATTTCAATTTTCATGATAATAACTTGCTACACTTTTACAGGAGCGTCGTTATACTTTAACATAAAATAAAATAAAATAAAAGAAGCTAATTATAACAGCAACAGCAACAACAGCAACGAAAGAACTAATCCAAATATGTAGTAACAGAAATACAGCAATAAATTAAATATAAATATAAAATGAATAAATCTAATTTCGACTGTGCATGGTGCTAACTCTCTTCAGTCGTTGGCGTAGGAATGGGAAAGGGGTAGTACTCAAGTGCAATTGGCATTGTCGTCTGAACGTAATTCAATAGACTTGTTTATGAAACATGCTACCCATTTAATTATCTGAAGATTCTCACATGGTCCACATGACATCATATAAATAAATTTTTGTTCGGGTGTGAGAAGCTTGAAGTTTATGACAGAATTGTCAATTTTCTCATACAGTTTATTTCATAAACTGTGGTATTTTGGGCAGGTAGTCATGAAATGTTGTTTATCTTCAACGCTGGTTTTATTACAAAGGCACGTTCTGTCCTCGACTGGCAAATTATCTCTCCGGCCGACCTCGATGTGCAGACTATGATCGCTGCATCGGAATTTTGCAAAGCACCTTCTGAGCGATTTGTCGGTTAATTTAGTATAAGCTTCACGCTGAAAATGTCCTTTAAAAGTTGCATAGGTTCTCAGTTTGTTACCTCCTTTATTTGACGGGCCAAATTTTGACTTAGCTTTTGACTTAGCTTAATTTTGACTTAGACAAATTTTGACATACCCGCAGGGAAGCAAGGGATGTAGAATTCCATTCAATTCAATCCAAATAAATCCATAGAAATTGAATCCTTCCAGTCGAGATTCCAGATTGGGTTTTCGTGATCAAGAGAGTTTGAAACCATGAGTTTGAAAGCTTTCGACATTGTTCCAGTTGTTGATAAAGTCAGCCTTGCAAACGAAAAGAGCAAAGTTTTGGTGAGTATCACAAGCAAATATAATAACGCAAATAAACGGTTGGAGAAAGCCGGAGGGGGAGGTCTAGGGAGGTGTGAATTTTAGGCCATTTAGCCTCTAGCCCGTTTACGATGGTAGCTACAAAAAAATAGACCAAAATAAAAGGATGATTTCTGCGTGTTTTCTGCGTGATTTCTGCGTGATTCTAGCAGACAGCACAGGTCTTGTGCATATTAACATGACAAGAATTATTCAAATTATGGTAAGAAGCCATATATGATTTGAAAGACTGCAAAACATAGGGCAACGCCAAAATGGTCTCTCCCTGTACGAAAATACAAGGCCATGTAATAGCCATGTACAAGCCTTGTAGTTATGGCCTTGTAACCTTGTTATAGCCTGGAATAGCCTTGCTGTAACCTTGTAAATGGCTTGAAAAATGCTAATTAGCCTTGTAGAAGCCTTGTGGAAACCTTGTGTTAGACTGGTTGCAGCTTGGAATCTTACTGATAGCCTTGTAATTTTCTTCCAAGGTTAGTACAAGGTCATAACAAGGTCATAATCCCCTCTACAAGGCTAAAACTTGGCCTGTACAAGGCCAGGTTCAGCCTTGTATTTTTGTACAGGTCCTTTCTAGGACCTAAATTTAAAATCTGGAACAGTTTCTACATTCTGACCACAGATGATGGGGAATGGTGAATATTATTGTATAGAATGAAATAATTCAATAAATTATAGGTACCTTTAGTGTTTCATTTTTCTTGTTGTCTTTCTTGCAATCCATCTGTGGGTGTGCATGCCACTGTTAGGCTCATCTCGAAATGAACCCCCACCTCAAATAACTGGGACCTAAGTTAGCATACCTCGCATGTGTCATCTTTAGTTGCACAGTAAAAAAAGGAGTGCAAGCCTTTATGTTAGCAGAGGGTCTTTAAGAAATAAAAGATATTCTAGGAGTCTTAGGCAGGAAACCATGTACTGTAAGACTTGATATATGTCTCATACCTCTTTTTAATGACGGTCGTTGCAGTATTTTCTTTACTTTCCTATAGATAACATGCTTGGAAAGCTCACTGAAGAATTTGTACCTTGGAACTGCAGACTGGTGAGTGCCATAAAATGTAATAAAATCTATTAGTAAAGAACATTTTATTAGAAGAATCAATTTATGAAGCAAATGTTTTTTATTTCATGGAATTTCATTTTATTTTCAGCTTTGTAGTGCATTACATCGTGGAGAAGGAGAATGTGCAAAATGGAAAGATATCATATCAGACTAGCTTGCAGAGACACAAACAACTTGGTTTGGTAAGAAACAAATGATACCTTTATCTTCTAATTCATATACGCATTATGTTTGTCTACCTTTATATATAGCAGGCCTCATTACAACTATTCTTTGCTGTCAGCAAATGGTTGGGAAAAATGTGCCTGTAATCAAAACCCTAGGAGTACAGTGAAGGTTCCAGCAATGCACGTGTAACAATATTTTTTCCTTGCAAGTGATGCTCACACACACTAATGAGGCCTGCAGTAAAAGCCTTATATACACTGTAGGTACATTAATTCCTATCCACAAATTCTTGGGAAATTTGTAAGAATTCATGCATAGAAATACTTGTGGTTTTTAGTTTCTCTCGAAAATTCCTGTCTTTATTTGTAGAGTTTCAAAGATGCCTTGAGAAGTCTTTGATGTAGATGTAAACAAAGAATATGTAATGCTTATTTACATTTCTTTAACATTACATTTAGTTTTGAAGTTTCTTTGCCTTTATTTTCAGAAAAGGTCAATCACTCAAATGCTAACATGTCCTGCAGCATCAAAGTTGCTGGTCCTCTGTGATGGTAAGTTACTGAGAAGGAGTGTTCCAGTTTTATGATTATCATGCAATCTTTTTGCAATCATACAATTTTCATTTTGTTTCAGTTAAATCAAATGACGAGAATCTGTCTTTTGTAAATACCCAAATGAAAAGTTTTCTACCATGTTTTCTGAAAGTTTGGATCTTCTTTTTTCACAGGAAACATTTTCATGCTGTCTATGATTGGTCTAGAGGTGAGCTAAAATGCATCCATTTCATTATTTTCAATTGATCAAATGCTCCCTTCAGTAACCATTCAAATTTACTTTGGATTGTCAGAGATATATACAGCAAACTTTTTAAGGCAATCTATCCCCTTCAATAAATGAAAATGAAAAAATAGACAAAGATCTATCCATTTTATATTGCAGAAGTTTGTGCTAATTCGCTTTATCCAAAGAAATCAGGGTCATAGTAACTTGGTGATGCATGTCGAATTTAGCTCCAGTGAAACTAAGCAATAAATAAGCTCAGAACAATAGTTCAATGTTTGCTTCAAGCAAAAACAAAACACTATTAAACAGTGTTCTATATTGTTGAAAATCCTTTCATTGTTGAATTTTTAGTGATATCTGTTTTATATTGTTTAATTTTATTTCTGCGTTTATCACTTCAATTCTTCTCTAAAGTTCATTCATCAGTTTTTCCTATGTAGAGGTGCACTATTCTAACACTTTTCTTGCTGTTTTTATTTCTAGATGAAAGTTGGTGGGACAAGAGAGATTATGAGAGGGGTAAGATTTTTGTAACATCATACAGGACAGGCGTTGTGTACAGAAATCAAATACTTTCCAAGGCATTGTGGGCTGGGACAGCATAGGCCTCAAATCTTTCAAATCTTTGAAAAGGTGGGTGTAAAATCCTATTGCATTTTTGATGGTAAGGTTTGGATATCTTGATTTTCTTAAAAATGGCGGCATTTTAATTATTTTTGAAAGAATTCATGGAAAATTTGAAAAAATTTAAATCATCGTAAATCCAAAATCAATTGAGCAAAAATGATACAATCTTCAAAAAACCATTCGTCTTATGAAGGTCTACAATGTGGTGGCAAGCAGAATTTTATCACAGATTTTCATCTAGTTTTAATATGAATCTTGTGTTGGAATATTCTTATATTTCAAGAAGAAACACAAGAAGGCTTAGCAAATCACCAGTGTACAATACAGACCTTGCAAAAATTGATATGACAAGAATTCTCAACTTAGAATTTGCAAGATTTCTTGATATTCTGATAAAAATCTCCTTTTGTAAGGTAGCCAATGTTTACAGTGCATGTATTTCAGCTGAAATGATCAATAGCAATAATTCTAATAATCATGATTTTTATATGGTCTAGGCAACATATATGGCAAGAAACAACAGACCGGTCAATTTTAATCCCTTCTCTGTTGAAGTAAGTATGTTTTTATAAATATACGCAATATGAAATATCTTTTTATCTTTACTGATAGTCTTTTGTAGTTGTTAGTTGCTATTTTTTATATTCATATAAAATGTTACAATACATGTTACATCTGGGTATTCTCATTTCAATGGTCAACACTTTGTGCCAAAAAGGGTCATTTTCAGAAGTTTTCATTTATGGCTGATTTCCTGCTCACCTGCTTGGTGGATATCTAAAAAACTTACTTTTAAAGTTCTAGGGCTTAATGGTACAAGATTTTTAAGTTACGTAAGGTTGAAATTTGATATTGAGTGCAAAATTTGCTACAATTTCCATGTTTCATGGTGCAGCATACAACATGTTAACTAAATTTGTTACTTAATATGAACAGCTTTATCTACTTTTAATCACTGTGGATAGGCATAGAAACCATACAATATGCCTCCTTATGCTTGTTTCCCACTATTTTTCAATTGTTTTCCGGACAATAGATAACAGATACAAACTACAACAGTCAATTATATTCAATTGGTAGTCAAATATTGTTGTATCCTCTGTGAATTTTTTGTTTAGATTAGCTACTTTACCATTGAATTCAACTTAAACAATGTTCTGAACTTGAAGAAAAGGATATTCTTTATAAAAGATTAAGTTTTCCGCATTTGATGTTTTCCGTCATTCCGTGACCGTTAGGACCAAGTTGACAAATCTGTCTTAAGTTACAAGATATATTCAAATGTCTGGGCAGGAATGAAAAAGATCCATGTAATAGAGACAGAGGACATTGAAATAGTCTCCTTTTTTCTGGAGAAATGCTCAAAATCAGTGACATTGTCAAGGCAGATATTACTTATTTTAGGATTTTAACTTTTGATAGCCCTTAAAACCTGAGATACTGAATGGGCTGCATATATAAATGATGATTATGATTTATTTGTCTATGGCCTCCTTTTCATCTTGGAGTTACCATAGAAACAAAAAATGGCCTACTGCCATTTCTGTTTTAAAGAGACTGCAGAATGGGGAAAACAAGCAAAGAGAAAATGGAAAAGTGGCGGGAAAAAAATTGAGAAAATGAGAGGGAGAAAGATCGTCTTCGGAAAAGAAAAAAGAAAGATGGAATGACAGAGGAAGAGCTCTCAGAGCTTAAGTTGAGAAACAGATTAAATAAACAGAGGTCAAGAGCCAATATGTCACGCCAAAAGAAACAGGCTATCAAGGTAAAAGACCGCGTCAGAAAAAGCAAGAAGGCTGACAGCAACCCAACAACTATTGAGAAGAACGACTACTCAACACCGAGGGTAAGAGAATTCAGAAAAAGGCAAAAAGAAAAAATCATGGTAGTACAACTCCCATTTGGTAAAAAGAAGAGCTTGACAAATTCACAGAGAAAAGGCTTGAAAAAAACCAAAGAATTTGTTCAAAATGTTGCTTCGCCAGGAAGACGAGCAAGAATTGTGTCATCAATTGTTGAAAGTGCAAAGTCCTCCCCAAGAACTAAGAAAATCCTAGACAGCAGCACAGAGCAGCAGCAAGAGCACAGGAATGCTAAAAGAGTTATTGAGAAGCTAAAGATGCGCAAGGATAACAGTGCTAACGTTGCGAAAAGGCTGATAGTTGGCACAGTTGCTAGTGGAACACCACTCTCTTCCCTCAGATCCTCAAGTGCAAATCTTGGTGTTTCTTTTCGCACTTTAAAGCGGGCATTATTCGACCTGGAATCAATAGATAATTTGCAGTTCATAACTCATATGAGTAGAAAACGAGATTCATTCGTCTTGACAGACAGTACTCGAAAGTTGGTCCTTGATTTTTACGAAGAAGTTGGCAGGGAATGTCCGTATAGAAAATCAGCAGTCACTGTTAATGGCGAGAAGAGGCATGTTCTATTCCTTGAAAAAACATTGACTGAATATTTCAATTTGTTCAAATCTTTGAACCCTGATGTTAGGATTGGTCAAACTAGCTTTGAGAAGTTGAGGCCCAAAAATGTGAAGCTGAAATCGCAAGCGAAAAGACAGGTGTGTTGTTGCACTCATCATGTCAATGCAGATTATCTTCGAACAAAGCTGAATGATCTTCTAAGAATCAATGAGCAGGCAGTCATCAAAGACAATGAAACTCTGGTTTCCAACACTCTTTGCAATTCTGATTCAATTGCATGCATTGAGCGAGACTGCAAGGAGTGTGGTGTGGACAACTTGGACTCATTGAAAGAAAACATTCATTATATTGTTCCCTTGAATGCAGAAGGAACAAAGATGATTGCTTAAACCACACAATCACATTCCTTCAATTCAAGAGCACAAGCTACACAACAAATAAAGGTGAGACAAAGAAAAAGGTGGCACTTGTTTCTGAGAGGATTACCATCTCCCAATTTTTCACTTCATTGAAGAAGGCAATGCAAGGTTTTGCTCGACATCGTTTCAACCATTTCCACACAAAGGAGATGTACAAAATGGCAGCAGAGGGATTGCAGGAAGGACAGCTGATTAAAGTCCAAGATTTCAGTGAAAATTACACTTGCCTTGTCCCTGATGAGGTTCAGTCATTACACTGGACACAAACACAAGCTACATTGTTTCCAGTTGTAACTTTCAGAAAGGGAGATTCTGGGAAGCTGCTTGAAGATCACCTTGTTTTCATATCAGATGATTTAGAACATGACTGTGCTTTTGTAGAGTTGGTCAATGCTAAGATCCACAGCTATTATCAACAGGCTGGGGTTGAGATTGTGAGGGATATTAATTCAATGATGGATGTGCTGCTCAGTTTGAAAGCATCAAGTCATTTGGGTTGTTCTCAAAGCGATCCATGCATACTGACAGGGTTTACTTTGAATCATCGCACGGAAAAGGACCCTCTGATGGAGTTGGTGGTGTAATCAAATCATTAGTTGCTACAGCAGTTTGCAGTCAAAAAGTGATCATTAGAGATGCAAAAGAATTCTTTGATTTTCTCTCTGACAGATGTTGCATTGAAAATGAAATTGGTGCAAGTGATAGCAAGCATAAAATTAAGACAAGAAAGTTCTTCTTCCTTGACAAACAAGATGTTAAACAGCACAGAGATTCTTTGAATGAGCTACCATACAAGACCTTGAAAGGCACAAGAAAGATTCACCAAATCACAATTCACAGCTCATTAAAGAGTCACGAGCTTGCAATACGAAATTATGCTTGCCTCTGTGAAAGTTGTGCTCAGATAAACTTGGACAGCTCTGCATGTGACAATTCTCAAATGTTGCAGGAATATGGCCAAAGAAAAGTTGTCAATCTATTAAGGAAAGCTGCTGATGAAGATAGTGATGATGAGATGTGTGATGAAGTGCAAGATGAAAAAGAAGAATGGCAAATGAGTGATGCAGTTAATATGATAAAGAAAGATGACATAGTAGTGATTAGATCAGTTGACACCTTTAATCCATACTACTTGGTGAAGGCTATAGATGAAGCTTTTGAGCTTGAAGAAATGTTTACAGATGATTATGGACACACTCTTCCACCTGATCATAGCATAGTCAAGGGACATTATCTAGAAGTTCAAAAGAGAACAAAAGATGGTTGCTTCATGTTTGAAGATGAGACGAAAGTTGTCGGAATTTCTGCTTTTTGCATTGCTGGAATCTCACCACCCTTGACAAGATCTACCGGCACCAGAAAGAGAAGGCCGATAACCTTATATGAAGTTTCTCCTGAAATCAACGATATTCTTTTGGGCCTAGTAACTGGTTACAACATTTAGCACTTGTGTTGTGAAATAAAACTCTTGATTTAGTTTAATTAAGTCTATTTGAGTTCATTTGATGCTTTCATTTTTGCGGTCACGGAATGACGGAAAAGTTCTATGTTGATAATTTCTACAAGTTTCACAGCAAACCATCCAAAATTGGGTTTTATGGTATATTTCATTTGTATTTTACAAGGAAAATATGTTACTTAAGTTGTTTACTTCAGTTTGACTTTTGAAAAACTTTCAATCACTTTGGTCACGGAATGACAGAATTTTAAAGCCAGTAAAGTTTCATACACAAACACTGTGAAAGTCTGAGGTATTGACAGAAAACAAGTTTTTGAAAGCATTTTAATGACCATAGAGTCAAGTTTTGGCAAAATTATGTTTCAAGTAATAGTTTTATAATTTTTTGAGATGTTTTTGCATTTTTTCAAAAAATTCTCAATTAATGTTTCATTTACCATTCAAATGTCTTTCGTACATTTTTTGTATTGATGAAAGGTTAGTAAGCTGGTTAAATTTTCTCCAAAGTCCTAATGTATTATCATATCTAAACATACAACATTCAGACATAACAGTGTTGCTTATTGCAGTCATTAAAGCCTTTAAATTCATTGAACTGCTTCAAAATGGACTGTTTCGTCTTCTCGTGAAATTAAGAAAAAATACTAACTTGAACTTCTTGGTTAAGCTATATTATGAAAAACATCATATTTCTGGCTGATAGAAATGAAAGGCAGCTTTGTTGGTCAGTTTCTTTTTGCTGAATTATTCATTTCTCTGAATGTAGTATGTTGTTGACCAATAAAATGAGAATACCCATCTACATTCTACTATACTTTCTAATTACTATATGACTATACAACACTACAGGGACGACACCACAGGTAGCAAAAGACAGTGGCTATCCCTGTGGCCATTAACATAAAGACATGCAAATAGATAAAACTCAAATAAACGACTACAAGATGCTACACATACGGTTGAATACTGATAAATACTGATAAGTACAAAAGAACTGGGGAACAAGTGTACATAGTGACTGTGTGGCGTAAAACGAAAGTTTGAAGTTATCCAAACCGACCTGTTTTGTGGATGAAATTTATAGTCTGTTCGAGTATATTTTTATTTACGTCATTAGAAAGTTCTTTATTACCATACAATAAGTATTGAACCAGATCATTGTCTGGAAGGAGGGTGTCGATTTCGACAAATGGTCGTAGCAATTCCGAAACTCCAGCCAGAAGATCTCATCGTTGGACGTCAAACGAAGGCCAAAGCAACATTGATAGTCTGTCAGTATGAGAAGCATATTCTTCTGAATTTCTCAGTATTTTATGAGCAAGACCTAAATCTTTCATTCCAGTAAGAAAAGGAGGCAGATAGCAAGAGATTAAACCTGATTTTTTTTGCCTTTATTAATGCTGAGTTGAAAAATATATCTCATACAGTGAGTAATATAACTGCCATTAACCCATGGCACTATGCATTTTCATACAGAAAATATGTAGGCAGTTTTAGTAAGCATAGCTTGGGGCATTGCCAAAATAATAATTGTCTTACGATGTTGATTTATATTTTAAAAGTTTCATAATTGTATAAAGTGTAGCATAAGATAAGAGTTTATTATATATTTAGCCACGTAAACATTTCTTTATGTGCTAGTTCCAACAAACCTTTACCTCAAAACCCAACCTTCAACTTTCCACATCTATCTTCTTATATTCAAGGCTACATGTTTTATTTGTAATCAAAATCTTCATGTACATTTAACTATTCAGGTCTGCGTTGGCACAAAGAAGAAATCGATCCAGATCTGGTCAGTAGATCAAGAAAAGATCACAGTTCTAAAAGAAATTGGTGTCAGCGAAGTACCTTATCTATTGGTGTGTATTCTCAGTATTTACACTCTCTAAACTTATTGCAGCTACGTAAACTTTAGACGTTCTCGGGATGGAAAACCCATGTGAGTTCTGAAATAAAGCTTCAGAGGGGGAAGTGACATGGGGCAAGTTCTCCGGCAATTCAGAAGATTAAAGATAAGATTTACAGAAACAAACACTTTCTAGAATTATTAAAAAGATAAAAGTTTTAGTTGAATCTTTTTCAATGTTTTAAGAAATTTTAATAGAACGTCGCTGAATATTAAAGTTTGTCTCAAATGAGATGGCAATTGTGATTTGCGATAACGTAAATTATTCGTTTATATCTCTTTGCTCGTTTTTATTCGTGGAATTTTTCAACTGACATCTGATAAGAGGCGGACTTAAATCGTTCTAGGACTGTTCTCTTTTATAAGAAAATCTGCATTTTAGAATTTTTTGTATGCATCAGCACCTGTAGCAATGCATGCAATAGATGCTTGGGTATCTAACATGATATTCATAATTATTTCAATGCTAATGTTTTAATGGTTGTGTAAATAGGACTTTTTCCCCCATTTATTTTATTTTTTATATGTTTGCTAAATAGTAGGCCTGAATTAGCAGTAATTTTGCTGTCTCGTATTTTAAGCTTACTTTAAAGAAAGAAATAATAATAATAACAATAATAGACCTTTTAGCTATTCTACAAAAGTGTCTGGATCGAGCGATATTTATATCCATTTTGATACAAAAGGTTCGACTGAGTGGCGTTAGAGCTTGTATTAGTTTTGCACATTCGAAAATTCTAGCAAATGCATCAAAGTATCGCTCGATTGAGATTCTTTTGCAAATAGCTAAAAGGTCTATTGATAACAAAATCTTGTTTATTGCTCTTCCTTGTTTTGTCTTGTCCTTTGGCTGTGTGTGACCAGCTAGTTTTTATGTGTTTTCGTTTCTCTTTGCAGGCAATTGATGGAAGAACGATATGCACTGTCCTTGGAAATCAATATTTTCTCGTTAATTACTCAACTGGAAGGGTAAGACACTTAACTTTTTTCAAAAGCCTTCCCCGTTAATGTTTGGTTGATTGGTTAGAACTAAAACAGTTGGATCAAACCTTCATCTCTTCGTCTGGTTTGTATCGAATTTGAAAGAATTCTTATTTGATCCCTAGTGTTGTATCTTAAACTATTTATAGAATTTAAATCAGGTTCACTTGCCATTATTTTCTTGTCCACTCCATTGCGCTTTTGCTATGTCCTTGACCGGAGCTTTCGCCTCACCTCTGAGGCTTCTTCAGTGACCAAAGTCTATGAGACCTTTTAGCTATTCTACAAAAGAACCTGGATCGAGCGTTATTTTGATACATTTTGATACGCGACGTTCGATCGAGTGGCTTTAGAGCCTCTATCACTATTGTACACATTCGAAAATTCTACAAAATGTAGCAAAATGTTGTTCGATTCGGATTCTTTTCAGAATAGCTAAAAGGTCTATTGCACCAGGTAAAATTTTGGATTCAATTTGTGATCTATACTTACTGAATATAGTTGTCCATTTTCTATGCTTTTTTTATTTCCTTATAGGTTCAAGAACTGTTCATGTTCGAAGCGCATAACACGAAACCACTGGTCAAAGTCGTCGGGCAGGTAAAATATGCCAACTTTAGTTCCATACAGGCCTTTGGTGCGTTACCACTGTTTCTTGCCAAAGAATTCTTCGGAGAAGAATTCTTGTTCAAAAATTCTTGCAGTCTTCTATTCCTCTGAAGTATTCTTAGTTGCATTGGGAGAAGGCCCGTACCGTACATGACCCAGTGAAGGCTGCAAGAATCTTCATTTTCAGATTGTTTGGTCTTTGGTTTTTTTATCTCCAGAGCTTTCATTAGTACTACCTCCAGAATATGCATTTAGAGTATATTTAAACCGTTCCAGGCAGTGTCTAATATCTTTAATACTTTTTCGATACTTTGGGTTCCCACGATGACGTTTCCATTTTACTTAAAAGACTATATTTCAACTCATAGCAGGTGAACCAGAAAAAAGATCCCACTTTTGAAAATTCGTAGCATCAAAAGTACTGGACGGATTGGAATGAATCAATATTTGCTTGACAGCAAAAAGATCGAAGTATTTTTGTGATTTTTCTCGCCTTCTTACGAGCACTGGACAAATTGGTAAGTTCAAGTTTACTTGATGGTTGCAAAATAACTGAAAAGACTGAAAAAGGCCAAAGATACTTGATCAAATCACAAAGGACTCCTCGCTGAGAACAACAGAGAAAATGCAATTTTGCATGGGCGAGAGCTGTCGTATGCACATTTATTGCCATGGGCTTGAAAATCTTTAGTATCTGTTTGAGAATGTCTTATTACTCTCGATAGAAGTGAAACGCTCGTGAGTATTGTTGTGTGAGGAGAGTCATAACGAATTGATCAAGTGTTTTAGGCCCTTTTCAGTAATTTTGCAACCATGAAATTTTCGTAGAGTTGAATTTACGTATATTTGCAGTGCTCCTAAGAAGATGAGGAAAATCACAAAAATACTTTGATCTTTTGGCTTTTAACTAGAATTTGAATCATTCATATCCATGATAACCTTGTGGTGCTACGAATGTTTGAAAGTGGGAACTTTTTTCTAGCTCACCCGGTATATCATCATTTTTAGGATGAATTTTTCCTCAGTGGACCTACAAAACTACAAGACCTACACAATACAGTGTATTTTCCGTATGCTTTAATTCTTTATCATCATTTTCAGGAGGAATTCCTCCTCAGTGGACCAACAAATACAATGGGTATGATCGTCACTGCGGAGGGTTTATCACAACATCAACCAATGAACTGGGCTGATGGTCTTCATGCTATTGCCCATGCGTATCCTTATGTACTCGTTCTTGGTAATAGTACAGTTACGGTTCACAGGTAAGAAACTGCAGTAATCCCAAAATAGACCTATTCTACCGGGTGCGCCAAAATAAACTATGCACGTTTGGCATGCCACAATAAATCGTACACTGGACCGATTTTGAAGATTTATGACTTAGTCGTTAGCAGAAAGACTCATTAGATACTGGGAATTTTTACAAATTTTTCTTATTCAGTTTTTAGAGCAAGAAGCGAGTTTCCTAAGATCTCAGTTTTCGAAAACACTGAAAACGATCAAAAACATCGATCAAGTTTTCTAAAGAATTAACATCAATGGACAAAGAGAGAACTTGTTCGTGGTGATTTGCGAATTAGAAATCGAAGAATTGTAATCTGCTGTACGAGAGTTCGTCCTAATCTCCCAAATCCCCCTCAAAACGTTTTCTCTTTGTTCATCCGTGTTGAATCTTTTAAAATTTGATCGACGTTTTTTGATCGTTTTCAATGTTTTCGAAAACAGACATTTCAAGAAAATCGTTTCTAGCTCTAAAATCTGAAAACAGAAAAATTTGCAAAAAGTCATAAATCTTCAAAATCGGTCCAGTGTACGATTTATTGTGGCCTGCCAAACGTGCATAGTTTATTTTGGCGCACCTGGTACAAAGGAATTTGTCATGACCGGATGAGTCAATAAAAACAATCCCCATTTGCAAAAATACTGCTCCGTGAATATAAAAAGAATAGCACTGACAACTTTCTTTTTTCATTGCCAATATGTTTAACTAGATTCAGTAATTTTCCCGGCTTCAATCGGTCATTCTTTCCCATGGATATGGGAGATTTTCTGCAGAAAGCCCCTTCCAAAAACCTGCAAAAACGAGTGAAACCGACGAGCAAAAGTTCCTTTGTTTTCATTTCTGGCAATAAAAGCACTTACATGTGTTCATGTAGTTTGTCTTCTTGGGATAATAGAATACCCCAGAATGAGTTATTCATACTAGGGGGAAGACCCTTACATCCCCCCAAGAGAATTGCACGTGCTAAAGTGTTTTTAAGTCATTGCTGTAAGGTGAAAGTATGAGGAGAGTTGCTCGTGATTTTAGCTCATTTTTAAAGTTTCTCGAAGGGGCTTTCTCGAGAAAATCCTTTGTAAAATGTGAACGGAGTGACCGATTTCAGCCAGGAAAAATTCTAAAGATAATTGAACATGTTGGCTGTTCAATCAGACATTGCAAAATATTATTGCTTATACAGGGTGTCCCAAAAAAATTGTGCCCCGTTTGTCTGAAGATTGCGACAAAACGGTAAAAGATTGTCGCCAAACTTTTGCATGATGGTGATCTTCAGATGTTCAATTAAAGTTTGCCACCATCCCCGTAAAAATCCGTTGAAAAATGATGGAGCTATGACCTTCAGAAGACCAAATTTGCCTGGTGACTGAAACCAGCGGTCGGCCATTTTGTCTTACTATTTTGGAGTGATAGGTATCTTCACGTGAGGTAAGAAATAATTTCTGTGAGGTCAGAACTAGTGGAACTCTCCGAGGATTATCGGAATTTTCACGAGAGCTATGACATTGGAGGCTGCTGTTTCATTTTCAATCCATGAAGCTATTTATCGCTGCAAAATAGTAAGACAAAATGGCCGACCGCTGGTTTCAGGCACCAGGCAAATTTGGTCTTCTGAAGGTCATAGCTCCATCATTTTTCAACGGATTTTTACGGGGATGGTGGCAAACTTTAATTGAACATCTGAAGATCACCATCATGCAAAAATTTTGGCGACAATCTTTTGCCGTTTTGTCACAATCTTCTGACAAACGGGGCACAATTTTTTTGGGACACCCTGTATAGTTAGGGAGCAGTAGCCATTCAAAAGGGGGATCGTTTTTATTGACTCGACCGGTACATTTTGTAGAATTTTCCAACGTGCAAGACAGAGAAGGAAGCTGTAACGAAGAAGTCTATATTAGATGCGCAAATTACCTTTTAGCGACGAGGTTGACATATCTCGAGTTGTCAATCGAAAGATCATAGGTTTAACTTGGAAAGGGGGTGTTTGACTTTCTTCCTTACAAGGCGACTTGGGCAAGTCCAGGGGGTGCTGTACATTGGGAATACCAGCAAACGTTTTGCTGTTAGTCTTAAGGAATCAGCTTAAAGGGGCTCCGTCGCCAAACCGTAAACAAATCTGTAAACATCGCACGTATCCATTGTTCTCCATTGTTTCTGTATTTTGTTTGATGGCCTCACCCAAGCCACCAAAAGGTGCATGTTAAAAATCCCCTTTTATCCAAGCAATCGTAAAAGATATGAATTTTTGGTTTTTCCTCTGTGAATACGCAGATTTCTCTTCAAAATGATGCTTTCATTTTCGAAAAACAGGTAAATGTCTGTGTGATATTGCCCATCAAAAAACTTCAAAATCACCTTTTCGACCGAAATTTAGATACAGAGCCCCCTTAGTGTCTTTTGAAAGCTAGTTTGCTTTTATTCAGGCCAATAAACGTATGATAAACAAGGCTGCTTTTTCCAAATTCTAAAGTTTTATATTTTGCTTGTAAGAATGCAGGAAGCAGCTTCGATTTTGGGATAATGGTTTACTAATTTTTTTCTAGTATGCTCGATCAAAGACAAAAACAGGCAATCGCTTTCCAGGTATGTGGTGCATCATATTTCCAAAAATTTCGAATGTTTTTTATTTTGTGTATCGTCCTGGTGAACAGACAAATCAGCTTAGATAATGTCGTCTGACTGACACTGCTTTAGGTTAAATCGACACGTCTCTATTTTTAAATGGTAGCAATGGTAGCAATTGCAAAAATAAATTTTGATTACTATAACACAAATGAATTTGCTGTAATGGTTTTTCGAACAGGCGGACATTTTTGTGAATCACCTGGTAGATAAACCGCATTATTATTCAAATTTATCCATTTAGACGGCGTAAGTTATGTGTATCGTCTGTGACAGTTACATGAGGAACACCTGCCTTTTATCCCCAGTGGGCGACTCCTTGAGGTGTGGCGCAGTGGTGTAATCCTCTGACGTTGCAGCCAGAACAGTCGGGCGGACAGGGTTCAATCCCAGGCAGAGCCACACCACTTGAGCGTCATGACAATGGGTCGCAGAGTCCATTATGTCTTCTTTACTTATGCGATCCTAGCGCCTGGCCCTAAAAACTGCAACTTCACCAACTTCACACTGGCTATGATGTGCACCTGTGGTCGTTATTGCCACCTCTGCATGGTGCCCTGGGAATATGAAATCGTTTCATTGCTTTGCATTTTCTTTTCAAGTCAATATCCTATCTTTTATGCAACTTGTATTTTTTCATTTGTTAGGGTGGTGTTGTGTTGGCTGATTTTGACAATAACATATACGTGGCATCTCAAAGAGCTGTTTATACATTGGCTCCATTGTCTCTAGACAAACAGGTTATTATCTGAATTAGCTTTATTCTTGTAGCCTGTGCTAGGCTATATTCTTGCTGCTGAAATTCTTCAGCTTTGGATCTATATTTAAGGATTTTCAGGCAGATAATACTACCAATTTCTTGGAATAAACGCCCATCCTCGGTATATTCTTTAGTAACATAGATACATTTACTATACATTTATTGTGTTTTAAGAAGATTAAAGATTAATAGAGAAGGATGAGACAGAAGATTAAAAGGGTAGATATAAAGATGGGTAGATATAAAGATCAATATGAAAGAAGAAATTTCTTGGATTAACTTGATTCTTTGTCATTTCAGATCAAAATGCTGTTGATAGAGAAGAGAGTTGAAGAAGCTATAGATTTGAGCAATGTTGCAAATCGATTGAAGCCAACTGAATTTAATGAAAAGGTTCGTCTGATCTGCTAGTTTCAAAGAATTTTAGAGTTTTAAGACAATAGCATCAGTTGCTTTTGATTGACACCTCAATTCGAAGAACAAGGGCAGATTTTGTAATACAATAGTATCAGTTGCTTTTGATTGACACCTCAATTTAAAGCGATTAGCGATTGCAGACAAAGGAAAGTCTCTAAGCCAATAATTCAATACAAACGAAGTTGCCTTTAAACCAATACGACAAACTCTCGCCTTGTGCGCGCAGTTTTTAAGAGAAGTTATGTGCTTATAGCTCAAGAAGAAGGGGAAATCTAAAGATCTACCTCGCGGATTTTGTTTATTATATTCAGAAGCCGAGGCAGAAGGCATCGTAATTCTCGCGCATTTAGGGCTTAAATAAAACAATCACCACAAAACTCCTGAATCTGATAAACAAAATCCGCCATTTAGGACTTGAGATTTGCCCTTCTTCTTTTGTTATAAGCTCACAACTTCTCTTAAAAACCATCTTTCGCATACACAAGGCGAGAGTTTGCCCTACTGGTTTTGGGGCATTTTTTCCGCCTTCTTTTGTTCTATATTACTGGTTGAGAGAATTTCCTTTGCAATCGCTTTGAGTTGAGGTATCACTCAAAAGCAACTGATGTTATTGTAGTACAAAATCTGCCTTTGTTGTACTGACACATAAATATAGTTTATGATGATAATGATAATGATGATATCAAGCAACAACAACAATTATCCACAACGCTCAATTTAAACGGCTATCTCTAATTTTCTAAATTGGAGTAGAATGTGACTTAAAAAGTCTCGAATAGTTGTTTCTAGTTATAACTTTTCAGTCTTGGATAAGTAATTCAAAACTGTTTCCACTATCCTTATGCTCCTGGAAGTAGTTTCCTAAAATCTTGATCTTTCCCTCTCGATGACCCCGTCTCGTTTCTTGCGTTGGGAGTCATTAACAGGACGCCTCGAAGACATTTGACTGACACTCCTGCTACGGTAAAACACGTCTGATCTTGGATTTTATTGTTTAGTTTTTAGTCAGTGTGCAAGCCCAAGCTGGATTTGTTTATTTCTCACAAGGTCATTTCAGCCAAGCTGCAGAACTCTTTCGTGAAAGCAGAGTTGATGTTAGAGAGGCAAGTGTACTAAACTTTTCTCTTTCGAACTGAGCTGCTTACTTTAAATTTGCTGTGCAAAGAGCTTCTGGCTTCAAATTCAAATCAGTAGCTAGCCTTAAAATAGCCCGGTGGTTGTACTATTGACAGCATGGGAAGGGAGATATGAAACTTTGAAGCTGGATAATTTCTGAACTTACGAGATTCGCTCTCCTGTGATTGGACAAGATCACTGATTTATGAAACCGAATTTCGTTCTGTCAGTTACAAAATGAACTTCTTTTGTTGATGAAAACTGTCTTTCCTTTTCCTTAATTTATTCCCATTACGTTACAGGGCAGCGGTTATTTGACAGACGATTTTAAACTATTTTGCATCTCTTTATGACTGAATTTTTTGGAAGAATGCATTTGCGCAGGCAGGCACAGGAATTTATAGAGCTACCGTAATTCCAGAGGTTGCCCAAGCTTTTCACTTTATTGCATTTATTGAGCTAAATAAGTTTGCATGTTAATTTTGATATGGTTTGAGATAAAACTGTGTCGAATTTGTGTATTTGACTCGTAAAATTGTATGTTGAATCTGCAAAATTTGGTTTAAAAGAACTAAAAAGCTATCATATATATCGTTGTCATTTGACTTTTTTGTGAATAAGTCCCCTCTCTAATAAGCCCCCTCTCTTTTAAGCCCCCCCCTCTGGAGTGTCCGAACTTGAATAAGCCCCCCCCCCCGGAGGCTTGATAGAGCTTTTACAGTATGCAGATGCTTTATAGGTTAACTAAGATTCCTCAATTCTGTATTTAAAAGGTTGCCTGTTATCGAATGATATTTTTCTAGCGTAGGGCTCAAATCTTTCAAATCTTTAAAAAGATCGGTGTAAAATTCTATTATATTTTTCTTTGAATTTTATTGCTTGAAACGAACTTATGGTACTTTGCTGTAAATCTGCCGTGGAAATTTTATGATATCTTTATTTTTTTGAAAATGGCGGCAATTTGACAATTTTTGAAAAAATTCATGGAAAAGTTTGAAAAAATTTAAATCATTGTAAATCCTAAACTAATAGAGGAAACATTACATAACCTTCAAGAAAACCATAGTTTATGGAGGTCTACAACATGCTGGCAAGCAGAAATCTGTAGCTTTTCTGGTTTAGGATTTAGAAATTTGATGACGTCATTGCCTCAAATTTAATAAATGCCGCCACATTGAAACTAATCAAGAGATCAATAAATGGCCACGGCAGATTTACAGCAAAAAACCCTAAGTTCCTTCCAAGCTATTTATTTCAAAGAAAACGGCAATAAAATTTTACACCGAACTTTTTAAAGATTTGAGCCCTATGTTTGTTTTTCTTCCAGATCATAATCTTATATCCATCCTTGATGCCAAGTAATGTGATTTTCCAACCATCAAGACCAACACTGCATAATATAAAAGATCTAAACCAAGTAGGTAAGTGTCAAGGAAATCAACTTCAAGACATGAATACTTCTTGTTACAGTAAATTATTATACGGCGTTCGAAAATACGGCTCCTCTGACCGGCAACGCAGCCATTCGATTGGTTCTTGATCGGTCCGTAAAAGCCGTATTTTTCGTTCGAAGCCGTATTGGACCGGGCGTTGCCTTAAAAATCAACAACAAGGGAGGGGCTTCTTGTGGAGGCTTCGGCCGTAAGAAGTGTCAGCCAAAGTTTAGCTTATTCATCGAAGATTTCTTTTCTGTAAACTTTGAAGACGAACTTGCAATTATACACGGAGAAAATGCCAATGTAGTTAACGTTGCAACGAGCAACTACAGTGATGCACAGGATCAAAGACACAACAGAAAAGTACGATACTATAAACAACGTTCTCAAAAGGTTCTGCCATATAATAAAGCCTTTATTAAACGATTACTCGATCTATGCTGGAAAATATTTGGACCTTATTTCATTGTACGGACCTCACTGCGTTCGGTCCGTACGTCAAACTGCGGTCCAAATATTTTCCAGCATGGACCTCGTAATTGTTTAATAACCGCATAGTATTACTGAAGAAATAACAGGAACTAATATCTTCAAATATTTCAGTTATATTTGATACGGCGTATTACAAATTTTATGGAAAATTTTAGTATAACTTTTGGCAGTACTCGCAGATATTTTAGCAACTTCAATATAATGTAGGTAAAGCAGAGCTCCAAAATACTAACAAAAATTGTGTAGGAATCGTCTTTAGGACTTTTGTCAACCTCCTTGTGTAGGTTGTCATAAAAGTGTTTCAAGTAGGAGAACTGCGTCGTCTTTTGCAGTACAGTAGATAATCAATTTTTGGTGATTTTTTAGATAGGAGTACTATTCGCATAAAACTAGAGTCCTTTGTCGTGTTTCTACTGTATTGGAGAACAGTTTTTAACTTTGTTAACCAAACTTTCATGATGACCGGTTCTACAGTTCTTATCCACTTTTTTCTTGTTTTCCAGTTAAAGGGAACAAGACAACTCTTGCCGATGCAAAGAAAACTCTTCTTGATCTCTTTGTATGAAAATTACTTTTTATTTTCTTTCGAATTGTGCTGCTATTTAACAAGGACAGATTTGGTAAGACAATAGCACGAGTTGGTTTTGATTGAAACCGCAATTCAAAGCGATTAGCGATCGCAGGCAAGGAAATTCTCTCAACCAGTAATTCAAAACAAGCAAAGCCGCAAAAGTTTATCTGAAATCCAGGTAGCTAGCTCGTTCGTTGTGCATTCCATCAATTGTTTTTAAGAGCAAACATGAGCATATATCGAAAGAAGATGGATATTTCTTCATATCTGCCTCGGGCATTATTTGTTTGGTTCAGAAGCCGATTGGGAGGCGATTCAATTCTCTTAATTTTTTGAGTGGAATGAAAACACTTACTCTCCGACTTCTGAACCAAAGAAATAAAATGCCCGAAGTAAATGTATAGATATATCCTTCTTCATTCGATATATGCTCATATTTGCTCTTTAAAATAATTTCTGGAATGCACAACGAGCGCGCTGGCTACTCGGGTTTGAGAGAAACTTTTGCGGCTTTGTTCGTTTTGAATTACTGGTTGAGGGAATTTCCTTTGTCTGCAGTCGCTAATCGCTTTGAATTGCGGTGTCAATCAACACCAACTCGTGCTATTGTCTTACCAAATATGTCCTTGTTTGACCAAATATGATTCTATTTGTCGTCGTGCTTACCCTCTGATTTTGCTATCTTTCATTTCAGCATCTCATCGCCAACGCTTATCAAGCTTCTTTGTTTCATTTTAGGAATATTGCAGAGGAATTCCATTGGTATACAGTGGACAAATGATGGTAGGATTGATTAAAGTTCTCTTGATTTTAACTTCGTCATATCATACCAGCAGTTTGTTTTCGCTTCCAGTATCAGCTCTAAGATGGTCTTCAAGGCTAATACCCTATTCATACTTGCAACTTGTCCATTGTTGCATCGTGATTGGTCAGTCTACCTAATCGAACTTCTTTGATTGGTTGAAATTTAACCGTATTTAGTTCTCTTGATTTTGACCTCGCCATATCATCCCAGCAGTTTGTTTGTGATGGAACTTTTGATATCCATTGAAACTTTCAAATATTCAGAGTTAGGCAAATAGAACAAATCCTCCACCAAAGCTTCGATCACCAAGATTGTCGCAGATACTTTGAATTACTATTCTCTGTGCAAAATTTTCATTGACTGTGTTTGTTTAGCCAAGACACGTTCGATGATTGGGCGCGCAGATCCACGCAGAGAGGACGGGTTGTGCAGCCCCCTTAAACGTTCAAATAGTTCATTAACCAGCGAAATTTTCAAAGATTTTGAAAATGGTGAATTTTTGCCTCTCCTAACTTGTAGTTCTTCTTTATATTTCAGGAAATCGACACAGCTATATTGAAACTTTATGCAGACTGCAACCATGATTCGTTGTTGGATTTTGTCTCAAAAGAAAACAATTGTTATTATGATGATTGCGTTTCGTGTTTGAAACAAAATAAGGTAAAGATATTATTATTATTATTGTTATTATGATGATTGCGTTTCGTGTTTGAAACAGAATAAGGTAAAGATGTTATTTTCATTATAGCAGAGTTTCATGTGAAGGTGTTGCGGCGCAGTGGTGTAATCCTCTGATTTTGCTGCCAGAACAGTCAGGTGGACAGGGCTTGATACCCGGTAGGGCCCTACTACTTGAGCATGACAAGGGGTCGCGGACTCGATTAGGTCTTCTCTACTTCTGCGATCCCAGCGCTTGGCGCTAAAAAACGCAACTTCACCTTTACCTTCACCTTTACCTTTACTCTGATTTAGCAAAATTAAATATTAAGAAAAATATGAAAAATTTGAAATTTTAAGAAAAATATGAATGTTTTTCATGTCTACTTTTTCTTTTTTAGAGATTCCACGCACTAGCTTTGTTTCATTGCAATTTAAAAGAGCATGAGAAAGCTTTGGAGACGTGGAAAAGGTAGGTGTTTTCATTACTATCATGACAGTATTTTACCTGCACACGAACAACATTAATGATATTGACACGAGAATGAAGCTGGGAAACTGGAAGGACTCGACGCATCGCTAAATTTTGTAAATGTAATTTCATACAGGTTCTACCTAAAAAGTTGTGCCCCATTTGCCTGACGATGGCAACAAAACGGCAAAAGATTCTCGCCAAACTTTTGCACGATGTTGCTCTTGAGACATTCAGTTAAAGTTTGCTACCATCCCCGTAAAAGTCCGTTGAAAAATGACGGAGCTGACCTCAAAGAGACCAAATGTGCCTGATGACTGAAACCAGCGATCGGCCATTTTGTCTTACTATTTTCCAGCGATAAATAGCTTCATGGATGAAATGAAACAGCAGCCTCAAATGTCATAGCTCTCGTAAAAATTCCGATAATCATCAGAGAGTTCAACTATTTCTTATCTCACTGAAACTATTTCTTACCTCACATGAAGCTATTTATCGCTGCAAAATAGTAAGACAAAATGGCCGACTGCTGGTTTCAGTTATCAGGCAAATTTGGTCTCCTGAAGGTCACAGCTCCATCGTTTTTGAACGGATTTTTACGGGGATGGTAGCAAACTTTATTTGAACATCTAAAGAGCAACATCATTTAAAACTTTGGCGAGAATCTTTTGCCGTTTGTCGCAATCTTCAGGCAAACAGGGCACAATTTTTTGGGACACCCTGCATTAGAAAAGCAAGAGCCTGAGATTTTGAATCAGTACTGAAATTTTCTTGAAAGTTTTAAATCTTGAATGCTCAGATTTTCTATCCAGTTCCATCTATTGGGGTTCCATTACAATCTTCACATTCACTTCCCGTGTGGTCTTGGTGGTCTTCAACATATCAACAAGAATTTTTTTTAAGCCTTTTGGATGTTCAGACAGTACTCAAGTACAAATGAAAATAAAATAAAAATATGCTAAGGATTTCCAAAACTAAAGTAGATGGTTGCTGAAACGATTTTTCCTCAGTACTCACTGGAGTTTCTGAATTTTCAAGTGATCTGAAACTTTAGTTTCTTATGTTAAGTTTCTTTCAAAAAAATAATTGTACGCCACCACGTGTGCTGGAAGAAGGCACAAGGTTTTGGATATGAGTTGCCCCTTGGAAATTTTATTTACAAAATACGATATTTTAATGCTTGTTGTCAATCTTGAAATTTTTGTTTATTACAGGTTAGCTGATGGACAAGATCTTGACCTCGCTTTCCCTGGATTAGATTTTCTCGTAGAGTTCCTCTCAAAGTAAGTATTTATAAAATAACTTGAAAAAGAAAGGCCACGATACCAGCTTCGATCATCGGACCCGAAGATGCTTGCAGTGACGAATGAGTAAATACATTTGCAGGCAGAAACACAGCAACATGACGAAAAGACAACA
Source organism: Aurelia coerulea (assembly GCA_039566865.1). Classification (NCBI taxonomy): domain Eukaryota; kingdom Metazoa; phylum Cnidaria; class Scyphozoa; order Semaeostomeae; family Ulmaridae; genus Aurelia; species Aurelia coerulea. The sequence continues at coordinate 17,818,791 of CM076960.1, read as the reverse complement.
GCAAATGTGTGAATATTTATATTTTAATATAAATTTATAAATTTTCACATATTTGCTGTTGTTTTTTCGTTGTGTTTGCATATTTTTTCGCATGTTGTTTTTTGATCGTTGTGTTTGCAGTGTTTGCATGTACTACAGCACGTCATGCAGTTGGCCGAGTCGACTGACTCATTGATCTTCCCGAAAACAGAAAAAAGTGCCATGGCCAAAATTTTCAGAAACCTTGATCCTTTGTTTTGCATCTTTATTTTGTCTGTTATATGCGTAGTACTTTTTGTTTGCATAAGTACCAGTTATGACGGATTAAAATAACAACTATTCAGTCAACTTCTGTGATAGGCATGCAGTCGTGGCCGAGTGGTTAAGGCGACTGACTAGAAATCAGTTGGGATCTTCCCGCACAGGTTCGAATCCTGTCGACTGCGAATTTTTTCCTTTTCTCAGAATTACTTTATTTCTTTCTCAAAAATAATTTTTTATAAGTCATGAATTACAAGCTTCATCACTTCATATTTTTCAAATCGTCAGGCTATTCAAATTGGAGTCAAATTCTTTTCTCTCGATTTTTTGCTGTTTTTTAATTTTTAATGAATAGAGGTCTTATCTATTTAATTTATTTTTCGTGGATTATAAAAAACCTAGACTACTGTATCAAGAAAAATTTTCTTTGGTTAGGTTATTTCTAAGGATCTTGTTAATCTAGAAATCTTTCCAATTTTTCAAATTTTTTTCAATGGTAACGTTTAAAACATTTTTCACTCACTTTCATGCTAATCAAATTTTTTCTCCGCACTGTCTGTAGTTTTTATTTCTTTTTCATAAAAATCTCTTGTTTTTAGGCTGGAAGATCATGGATTGGTTTGGACATATGCACCATGGATTCTTGAAAAAGATCAACAAAAAGGAGTCACGGTAGGCTTGATTTTAACGTAGAATACAATTTACCTAGAGAATCCAAGTTTGCAAATTATATGAACATTTTTAATAGACTGAGAGTGAGAGGAGTGAAAATTGTCCCGTTTTTCAGTCGTTATACGTTTATCAATCACTTTGTATTTTCGTATTTTCTTTGGAGAATCACAAGCTTCAAAATTCAGAAATTAAGAAACTCCGGCACTGAAATAGTCATTTAAGAAGCTACTGTAGTCATTTTGGTCAAGGAAATCCTTAGCATATTTAGAAAGGTTATTTTCACCATACAGTAGTCAATAAAATTGTTTCACTTGTTTCCTGTGCCTTATTACTCGGAACGTGCTAGAGTATTACTTTGAAGCCTTGCTAAACATTGGAAAGGCTTCAAAAACATCGCTCATGACGACACACGTAGCAAACCTGAAGATTGTTGTTGATGAAAGAATCTCGTAAGAAACTCTGAGTACTCCAAATGAGATAACTTTTTAAGAAACTTTCAATACTGGCTCGAACTGTTAGTATCTTATAAAAATAATACGTGTATAAATTCAATTCGTAGAAATTCATGGAGATATATCTGCACATTTCATAACTATTTTATAACTTTCTGTGTCAGGAAACATTTACCTTTATACACCAGGTAATTTTAAGAAATTTTTATATTTATTTGAATTTTTTGGCAGATATTCACGGAAAGACCTGATGACGAAGCAGAAAGTGAAAGACTACGGCCGGATGTCATCGTTGAATATTTGCTACAATTCCCAGAAGCCATGAGGATCTATTTAGAATACACTGTTTTTGAAAGGAAAATACAGGTTTGTTGCAAAATTATTTTGAATCTCAAAACTGTATCTAATGAAGGATTAGTTTGCTTCGCTCGATATTTTCATGAGATTGATCACAAAAAGTTGTGGGGTAAGATCAAAATATAAATTTTTTGAATTTATCTTTAAAGTTGATGTCAAAAATTGCAGCTTTTGTCTTTGCTTTAAGCCCACTTGAACGAATTTCCAAGGGTTTGGTGGAGGCGTACCTTTTTCAGAATATTGTTGCTCCCAGTTTTGGTTTTAGTTATGAAAACATATTGTTTACTGTGTACCCCTATCATTTACGTACAAGCAATTTTTTCAACTCTGATTAATGCAAAGGACGTCAATACCAATACAAAGGATGTCAAAAATTAAACATCGGCAGTACTGAAAAGCATTTCATACCAAATTTAGTTGAGTTAGAAAATTAAACATTATTCATATATACACGAAGATTTTGGTTTTAAATAAAACAAATAGCCTTGAATGTTATGATGAAATATTATCGTTTATCATAATATCAAGACTATAAATTTGCTTTATTTTATTTATAACCAAAATCTTCGTGTACATTCAAAGAATCATAGCCACACGCACAAGAACTGATTTATCTTTTATTCATATATTCATATATATCTTATTTAGCAGTCAAATGCACACCTTATCTCGTAACGGTCTCAACGCCATGGAAAGAAATTTTATGAGTGGTTTTTCATCCGAAAGTTACTCCCTGGTAGGAAATTTGTCATACTTTATGAGTTTGTCATAACCATGGAAAGAACTTCAATTAAAGCAACTGTTTCATTACTCCAAAAATCGAGGCAACTTTTTGCCCATATTCCAAGATACACAGACAAAGCATCGAAACTAAGATTACACGTGTACCCATAGAAATGACTTGTACCACAAAATCAGGGCTTGGTTTATGTGGTCGAAAGATCAAGAGGCCTTTCTCGAGATATTTATATCAAAAGGTCAGTTTTATTTTGGTATCTCTTTCACAAATCATCGATTACAGATTTTCATTATCTGTATCAAAGGCGAAGGTTAACCTTTGGTCAAAGGTGTGCCTTTAGAGATCATTTCTTTCAGTTTGGTTTCGTTTCGTTTGTGGATTGCAGATGATACTACGCACGTTCTGATCCAAAGGTAACATAGGGGTAACCTGTTTTAACCATCATAGGAGAAGACGTAAATCAAGAGTTCCCATTGAACAATATAGACAAGTTTTAACGAGAATCCAAAAGTATACCGGGGAGTCCAATTTTTTTAAACATTTGCATGCCTGTAGTTTGCTACCTACCGGGTGTCCCAAAAAATGTATACAGATTTGGTTAACTCCAGCCATGTGAATTTGCCTTTTATCAATGGCTAAGCACTCTCAAAATGTTCCTCGATAGTTAACTTGAACATAGATACCTCGTTTGTTGGTATTGTTTCTTTGAGAGCGGAAATATCGATGTTGAAAGCTCAAATTTTGCGTGCACTTGCAAACCAGAACTTTGGCCTTTTGGCCTAAGCCAATTCCTGAAGCACATCGAAAATTAAAAACTGAAATTGATGAAAAATTAAGAAAATTCCCAATGGGTGACTGGGGAGTGACTTCTGGAAGACAGGAATAACACAAGATCTAATATTTCTCAAATTTGATTAAGGCTATCGTTGATTTATATGCTGTGCCTTAAGAAATTGCTTAGGCCAAAAGGTTGAAGCTCTGGTTTGCAGGAAGAGGCAAATTTGAGCTTTCAAGATTAACATGTCTGCTCTCAAAATACCAATATCAACAAATGAGGTATCTATGTTCAAGTTAACTATTGAGGAACATTTTTGGAGTGATTAGACATTGATTGAAGCTAAATTCACAGCGCTGGAGTCAACTAAATCCGTACACATCTTTTTGCGACACCCGCTACCATACTCATCAGATCTCTTATCTCTTAAAAATTCAGATTGGAGCGAACATTTTAGAGGTTTTTTTAGTTTTCGCAACCCTGCCCCTGAATTTTGAAGTGCAAGGTTTAAACCAGAAAAATCTTCTCTTTCCAGGACATGCAGGTCAAAACAAGGACAGATTTTGTAAGACAATAGCATGAATTGCTTTTGATTGACACCGCAATTCAAAGCGATTAGCGATCACAGACAAAGGAAATTCTCTCAACCAGTAATTCAAAACAAACAAATCCGCAAAAGTTTCTCTGAAACCCAGGTAGCTAGCTCGGTCGTTGTGCATTCCAGAAATTATTTTTAAGGGCAAACATGAGCATAGATCGAAAGAAGAAGGATATATCTACACATCTGCCGCGGGCATTTCATTTCTTTGGTCCAGAAGCTGAGCATTAAATGTTTTGATAACACCCAAAAAAATAAGAGAATTGAATCGCCTCCTAAACGGCTTTTGAACCAAGAATATAAATGCCCGCGGTAGATGTGTAGATATATCCTTCTTCTTTCGATATATGCTCATGTTTGGTCTTGAAAACAATTTTTGGAATGCACAACGAGCGAACTAGCTACCTGGGTTTCAGAGAAACTTTTGCGGCTTTGTTTGTTTTGAATTACTGGTTGAGAGAATTTCCTTTGTCTGTGATCGCTAATCGCTTTGAATTGAGGTGTCAACAAAAGCAACTCGTGCAATTGTATTACAAAATCTGCCCTTGTTGCAGGTCAATCAAAGTAAAGAGACGGTCTTTACTGTATTTTTCACGTATTTACAAAACTTATGCTTACAATGTCAGCCATCAAAATGTCTTTTTAACTTTATACTCAGGATAACTTGAATCAATAATTTAGATCACTCAAATAACAATACTATTAATTGTTTGAATACAGACAGAAATTACATTATACCCAGCCTGCGTGCAGTCTTTACCTTTCTACTGCGAAGGAGATCCTCATAAGTTCTCCTTCACAGTGGAAAGTAAAATCTGCACGCAGGCTACGTTATACCGAGTGATGAGTAAGAAATGCTTAGACGTTTGAAAGCCTTTACGAGGAAACGTATGTGTCCCCCCGTGCAGTAGGTTAAAGCTCATGCGCAGTAGCATTTTGGGTTAGAAATGTGACGGGCGCATGAGCATTAACCTGCTTAGATACTTTCATTGTCATGTGAACTTATCAGACCATTCACGCAACACAGTGTTGTGTGAATGTTGCGTGAATGGTCTAATAAGTTCACACAACACACGACATAAAAATTCTTTTGAAGGTTGCAGGCTCAGGACATTGGGTTGCCTCGCGCAACGCGTTACCAAATGGCTACATTTCATTCACTACAGTAACGAACTTGCAACTTTATTGTCTACGACACTTATGTACATAAAGCTAACGTTAAACGGTTGTTCACTTCATATTCTCCAATTTGAGTCTCTCTGTCTTCACGGTTATCTTTGGTGCTTGTCCCACATAAGACGTTTGTGCAATTTATTTTGTATGCCTGGCACTAAGCTAACATTCTCCTTGTTGGCACTTCCTCTGTGTACTGTGTACCAGATAGCCACCGTGAAGTTCTTTATTCAACATTTTCTAATTTGATCCTCTTTTCTGAACGCAGATTTTTGGTACTTGTTCCACAGAGGATATTTGTGCCTGTTCTATTGTCGTTCTGGTACTAACATTCTCCTTTTTGGCATTTCTTTGAACCAGACAGCTGCTGCAAAATTCCTTATTCACTGTGTTCGAATTTAATCCTCTTTTTCTGCACACAGATCTTTGGTGCTTGTCCCACGGAGGACGTTTGTGCGATTTCCATTGTCTCGTCTGGTACCAACATCTTCCTCTTTGGCACCTCCATGTACCAGATCGTCAAAGCAAATCTTTGGGAGTATGTAGGTAGCACTTCATGAACGAGCTTATCAGATCTGAAAATCACCAAGGTGCCAAGTTCTGGAGGAATATCTACATGGCTGGAGTCTTTGTGAATGCGCAGACATCCTCCCTCTTTTTCTGTGAATGATTCATTGAAGTAGAAAATTAAAGTTAGTTTGAGGTTGCCTTCTATTGAGCTGTCGATGTGTCGTTTGTAGGCCGTGCCACCCCCGTTATAACAGGATACCATTATCTTTGATTTGCTCACACGGGTCATCTCGATGCCTTTCATGTTGTACATCGACAGTGCTAGTTTATTCAACTGCCTTGCTACTCGAGAAATGCAAGTGGCTTCATCATTACCCACATCAACCCACATGACACTATCACCCCGGATTTCTTCGAGGCTCGTGGTTGTATTTAGTGCCTTCTTACACAGTTTGCCGGGGGTGAATTTACCAGGGATCTTGTACAAAGCCTCTATTTCCTCGCGAGCCTTACGAGCATTTTCAGTCGAGAACAGGTTTCTGACAACACAGAACCCATCTTCAACAAATCTTCGGTGGACAGCTAACAAGAAGAATTTTTCAAGCACGATTTTTCTGTCCACAACTTGATAGTCCTTCGCTTTGTTTGTTCTTTCTTCGGGAACCTTTGCATAACTGTCAGGCAATGCATTGTTGTCCTGTTGAATGCTTTCACATCGTGTTGGCAAGAGATTGTTGTTCTGTTCAATCTCTTTGCAACTATGAGGCAATGTTTTGTTGCTCTGTTGAACGCTTTCACAACGTGTTGGCAAGAGGTTGTTGTTCTGCTCAATGTTTGTACAACTTTGAGGCAATGTTTTGTTGTTCTGTTCAACACTTGCACAACGTTTTGGCAAGAAATTTGTCTTTTGTTCAACATTTCTGCAACATTGAGGCGACAGAAAATCTTTCTGGTAATCTTGTTGGCATTTGATACAGGAATAGACATCCCCGCAATTTTCACATCTTGACAAAACGATGTCTCTTGTGATGTTTTCCTGCAGCATCGATAAACAAGTGTAAGGTCTTTCCAATATTGGTGGTTTTCTTGTAAGATATCTTGCAAGATGGATGGCGTGTGGCTTTTTGACCCGAATTGTCTGTTGCTCTTCTTCGAAACTTGACCTCTGCCACTGCACCGGTATTACACTTGTTGCAATCTGTACATTCATAACCTTTGCCACAAAAAAGTTTCGATAAACTCTGTTGCTCCTTGCAAACAGTTAGTAACTTTGCTTTGAAAAGTCGCAAAATTCTCTGCCCAGCAAGTATTAGATAGCTACAGCTAACTCAGAAGTCTAAGGGCTCTGCTGTAAAGTGCCCAACTTACAAGCTTATATGTCTCTCCCTTCTTCAACTTGCTGCAGTACCACAAGATTCTGTGAAACAACTTCTGTGAGACTTAGACACAACTGAGCAGTCTAAGGGCTTTGCACAAAACTTGTGTGGTTTCTTCGGCTATCTTTCTCTCTTAAGACCGAACGGGAGGTAGTTTACTCAAGTTTGTTATGCTTGTAAACGTTACAGAATCTCCTTTTACAACTTCAGTGAGTCATGAGTCAATAGATACAAATGAACAATATTGGACTGCAATGACTTTCAATTTCGATCAAAACCAAGGACAGAGTGTTTAACTTTTCAGTTTAGAGGCCCATGTATTCAACCTTCTCTCCCAACTTTCCAATTTTCACTTGTAATTTCTATCTTTCATTCTACCCATTTATATTTTTCCTGCCCAGTAGCATCAAAACAATACCACGTGACCAATTCGAAACGTGCGTCTGCAAGGGTAGGGCATCCTCAACCGTGAGTCATGTGTTAGGGAACGTGGCCAATCTCACGTCTGTAAGTGGAGTGTTTGGCATAAGTCATTGTTATGCGAGCGCTGCGAAGGACCGAATGGTTGAAGCAGGTGTCGAATGCGCCTCCGCAGAGCTTCATGGCCACTTCAAAGTATGTTCAGGCTCAAATAGCAAATGCAAATGAAATAGAGCAAATTTGAATCGTTTTGAATCATATCACATAAGCACTGTTTGCCATTCTCTGTTTCTTCAAAGCATCTTGTCCTAAGCTAGTACCAAAGAGAGCATGCGCACAATGCAAAGAGAGCATCTGCAAAATGGTCTCTAGTTTCAGATTTCAGTTTCAGTTTTCAGTTTCAGTTTTCATTTTTTTATCAATCAATCCTAAATACAATTCTCAATAAATTGACTCTACAACTAAATACATTACAACATTACAAACTAAAAGTTAACAACACTGACTAAAAATAATAAAACATAAGTTACTATACATGATCGTATTTAAGATTGACCGATTAAGGAGGAGCTCTCTAAGTAGGTTAACTAATCGAGAGGGAGCCCCCCCATTTAAACGAAAAACAAATACTATAAATTTTTTTAAAATGACCAGTAACCAGATACTTCAACACGAGGGAAGTAATTTCAATAACATTTCAGTTTCACACCAATGTGCAATATGAATCAATGAAATAAGACTTTAATTATGACCGAAAAGCTGCTACCGATGTGGCAACGCGAATGAAAATTGGAAGGGTATTCCAGAGTTTAGAACCAAAATATTTAATGGATTGAAGACCATACGAGGTAGTATTTTTAAGGGCACTAAAGAGGTCACCTCTAGCCTGCGGGCAGCCTGCGGGCAGTCTGCGGGCAGTCTGCGGGCAGACCCAATATTCCGAAGAAGAAAGGAGTTCTCTATTGTCATTCTCTATTTCTTCATCTTCACAAATGACAATTCCAGATTTATGAAATTGACCCTAGGGCCAGGGCCAGCAGTTAAAGACCCGTTGTCGACCATGATCCTTTGTGCGCAGAATAAAAAACAAGACGCAGAATTTAGGCCAAAAACGACTTAAATTTTGCTTTGTCTAAAGGGTTCCAAAAATGACTTAGTAAGATCTCAAAACAAGCAGGTAAATATCATAATTCGCACTCAAATTGAAAATGATCTCCAAACAGTTGCTATAACTGTACAGTGTCAAAACATTTTTGAGTGCGATTGGAAAATTAAAACTGCGAATTTCAAAAATTTCTTAGCTTTTTAAATTCAGGTAGGGTTGTCTCTTAACTTCTTTAAAAAAATATGCGTAGGTGTTTATCACGTTCAAACCATTCTTATCAAGAATGCCAAAATGAAAGATGTAATCTTGAACCTTGGATCTTGATGTTGAATCAATGTCTCCCTTTCCCTATTTTTGACAAGAACAAGTCTGCCACTGCCATCCTAGTACTCGTTTCCTTGTTTTATGAAACCTGTCTCCACAGGCAATAGTTTCTTCTACAAAACGAACTTGTTTTCTTATAGTGCTCTGTTTATCAGTTTTGTTTATCAGTTTTCATCAACATTTCAGACAATTTCCAGTGATTCTCGTGCAGCATTTTACTTGAAAAAGTTCAAAAGCAGTCTCGAAAGGACGTGAGCGTCGGCACAAAATCTCCCTTGGAAGGATTGCCAAGATTAAAATTTCATATTTATTTTTTCCCGGATTGAGGCATTTTTGTTGACATTTTCAATGAAAAGCAGGTTATCGTTAATGAATGATGGGTACGTGCAATGCTGAAGCATTTATTATTCGCATTAATTAGCGTAATGCCAACGCTAATTAGAACCTTCAATTTCGGGTGTGCAAGTCAGTAGTTCACGTCCGGTTCACGTCTGCTTGTTGTTAAAATCTGTTGTCCATTTCGTTTCTAAATACGTGACATTTCGCCTGTGTCTTGAATGTCTTTCCACACACACTTTTTTGGCAATGCTTCATATGATGTTCTGAAAGCATAAATCATTAGCTTACGCAGGCCCGAGCTTACGGAAAGATAAAATCTGGGGGGGCTGCCCAATAAACAGTTCATCGTTTACCAACATTTTTGCCCGGCAAAGGCCGCCCCCTAGTCCCCCTGGCTTTAGATCGTACGCTTCTGGAAAGCATACAGTTCATGCTCAATTTCACAAGACGGGACCCTCGGGCACCCTCACAAGAACATTTATGAATTAATCTTGCTTAAAAAGGCACAAATATATTTCCTATTCATGCACCACTTGAACAATGATTTATATATCTACCTAGCATCTGAAGGAAAGATATCGATGAGTTTCTTGAAACCTGTTATCCCGTACACTCATTTTTCTTATAAGAAACTAAGGTCCGCTGCTGGTAGGCAGTTTCTTAAATTTTTGGGTCATTTTGCTACCAAATGTTTCTTACGTGTTTCTTATATTTTTATTGCCGGAAGTTTAGAGTTGATTTTGTCTTGTCTAAAGGGCTCCCAAATTACTTAGTAAGTCTCTCAAAACGAGTAAATAACATGATTCGCACTCAAAATGATGTCAAAACAGTTGCTATAACTGTACATTGTCAAAATATTTTTTGAATGTGATAGGAAAATTGAAACTGAAATTACAGAAGTTTCTTAGCTTCTTTCAATTAAGGTAGGGTTGTTTCTTAGCTTTCGAAAAATTGAGCCTACCGTTTCTTATAAGCAGTTTCTTATTATAAAAAATGGAGTGTAATTTTGAAGAGAGCCTACGACAACATTCTTTTCATTTAACTTTTTTCACTGTAGTCTTCCTTCATTTCTCTTTGGTGTTCTTTCATTTCATCCCGAACACAGTTTGAAACCTGCGTCATCTTTTCTTCTGCCAATCTCATGAGATTCTTTGAATCAACTTGCTGTTGTTTACATTACATCATACTATTTACTTTTGCTACTACAACATAACTCCAACCAAATATCGTATCCTGGATGCTCTGTACCGCACGTATTCTGAATCGTTCGCCCACCTGCTATTCTGATCAATAAAATAAAGATTTCCGTTCCCCGTCGCGTCCGAATTTTTCGGCATGTTAGATCAAACTTCGTTATTAAGTTAGATTGCAGCTGCAGGCATTTGTTGCTACTTGTTCCTGAGCCGGAAAGTATTTTTTCTTTTAATTATGAGTTTCGAAATCGTCTTTCTTTCTAATCTGCCCCGAAGCTACCGAGTGACTAAAAAAGAATCCCAGTTTGAAAGGCCCCTGCTCCTTGGATATCATAGCAATGATTTTGAAAAGAATACCATTCAAGGGGGCCTATTATAGGTTTGCGGCTTCACGGCTTCAACCCTTTTCTTACGTGCGACCTACGGATTTGGCAATGGTTTTTGATTACAAAGTCCACTTTGTAATCTAAGAAGGGGCTTCGACGTCAGTCAGTGAGAAAGAAAGAAAGAAAGAAAGAAAGTAAGTAAGTAAGTAACCCACTTCCGTCACGCTCGTTAAAGCGATTGATTAACGTTTTATCTCAGCTAATTGGCACTGAAATAAAGAAAGCGCACATAAAGCGCATACTAGACAGAAGTTTCCCGCGATCCTATAGCAACATTTGACGTCGGCTTATTTCATGTTAGACAGATTTGACACCTTAAGATGGATAAATCACCAAGATGTTTACCCTGACGCAACAACAAATTTACCCAGAATTGGCACGTTCTTGACTTCATTAGCAGCTCAATTATGTCAAAACAATCGTTTTCTAGAACGAACGAATCATTAGCCTTATTGATAGTACTCATTATGCAAATAAGTCAACTTTAGAGGATGATGTAACCGGCGGCCTGCACAGAGGCTAGCATTCGCAGTATCACCGAAGGAAGAAGGATCCCCCTCCTACACAGCTACAGAAAGTTGCAGAATCCCAGCAAACAATGGCGCCATTGACAGGGGGAAGGCACGAGATCACACTGAACCAAACCATCTTCATGCATATCATTCTGCACAGAGGTTATCTTCGTGACTGCTTGTCTCAAATTAGATGCCCGCGAATAGCAACAATTGAAACGTTCTGTTGGGTTCTGCATAAGTAATTTTGCGTTATCGTAAATCTCACATGACATCTCATTTGACACAAATGCACCAATAGTTTTGTGCACGAAACTTTTGATTTTTGCGTATCATTCTCGTTTGACATAAAGACCAAAATGTTGCCTTTGATGCGGTTCTTTTTCTTATACAAGGCGCTTGATTTTCCATTGAAGGCGACTTTAGCAGCAACACTCATCTCTCTGACTGTAGCTAAAAACAGCATCTACGGGAATTTGGGGTTATTGGGGTTACGCTCTCAACATTGCACTGAACATCGCTCTACATTTGTAGAGGACAAATGTTGAGAGCATTTTAACACCCTGTTCAGTGATGTTGTGTGGTGTTCAGCGATGTTGAGTGGAGTTTGAAAGAAGTCAAAAATGTTCAGTGGGTCGACTCGACATTTCTATTGTTCTAGGTGTTGTTGAGCGATGTTGAGAGCATTTTAACACTCCGTCCAACAATGTTCAGTCGGCGCAAGCGCACTAACCATTACTTTTTGCGCCAAAGAAAGAAAGAAACAAATAAACTTCCAGAACATATCGAGAGGGTGATCGAATAGTGACGAGGGAGGAGTTTAATTTCATTTAAAAATTCCTACCGCCATTTTGAACACAAACTAACACAAACTACTGTATATGGCGCCAAAACGATTGTACCCAAATAGAGGTTTGCCTCGTCTTGGCTCTCCGAAAGTGAGAAGTTACGTCGCTCAACAAATGTTCAGTCAAATTGTTGAGAGCGTTTTAACACCCCCACTAAACACCACTCAACATCGCTGAACATCGCTCTACAAATGTAGAGCGATGTTCAGTGCAATGTTGAAAGCGTTTTAACGGGGCTTTAGCTTGTTTAGCTCAGGACAGACTTTGTAATCATCCAAAAGGATCTTATGTTTCTACGGATTGCGGCTTGAGCATGAGACGCGTCTTGCGTCTTTCGGTGTGAATTGGCAACGGTTTACGGCATTAAGGATGCGGGTGCGGCTTTTAGCCGAAATAACGGCCAACGGCCTGGTTCTTCATCTTAACAAAAGAATCGATGTTAGCAATAGCTGTAGTTATTTGATTGAAAGATACGTTCTAAGCCAAAGTAAAGAGTGTACCCTAAAAATTTTCCTCAGGTGCTAATTTATAAAAAAAAACTACAAAATTTGTCTGACTTCCCATTTTAGCACTGGGAAAACATGGGGTCGGGAGAAGCGTTTCAGGCCAACTAAAGGGCGTGACCTAATGAAGTTTTCTAGGGCTTTACCCCCTGAAACCCATTTTTGCCTCGCCTTCGGCGCAAGATGTTGCACCCCAAATGGTGAAAACGCTCTTGCGGGCCTTATCATTATTGTTATTATTATCAACAATTTCTTTTACATTGGCAACATCAAAGAAAAATAAACAGCTAATAAGCGGATTAACGCCAACCAATAAGTTAAAGCTTAATTTACAATTTTCTACGCTAAAACCTACAAAAACCCTAAATCTTTGATGAAAACTTTTCACGATCTGTAGATGCAAGTATTTCAATTCCATAATTTAATGTTTCGCTTGAATTCAGAAAGTGTGTTGGAATCTTTAATTTCCTCGGCAATGAGGACCACAAAAGGTGACCTCTGTACCGCATATTCTCTATTCCGTATGTTGTTGTCTTTATATTTGGCAACTGCAAATGATTTTCACTTATTAAAGTGCAGTGAACATTTCTGTCAGTAAAAATGTTTTTCATAAATGTTGGATTTAGATCGTTTTTTGTTTTCGATATTTCAATCATTAGCAATTGCAGATTGTGCTGATGAATGGCAACGTATTTTTTTGTCAATTTTTCTAGCTCTGATATACTATCTTTGCAGACCAATCGCGTTGCTCTTTCGTGAATGCGATCTGATCTGATCAGATTAGTTGCCCTATCAAACATCCATACAAGTGGACAATACTTGAATTGTGCCGTGAAGAAAGAATTCATTAATATTTCTGATTTGATAGTTTGGAATGGAAGAAGGGGATAGGATAGTGCTACCTATTATCAATGAAGTAACGAGATTCCTTGTGGAGCTAAACTGTTAGTTGCACTTTTGCTTTTAGGACTTTGATATATTCATAAACGAGAAATTCATTTCAATTGATTCAGGTTATAAATTTGCTCTGCATTCTAACAATATTGCATGAACTCGTGCATAAAAATATGCATTCAATAGATTTTAATAGGGGTTATATCGATACAGCAGCTGGTTCAATGAAAATGAACCAAACGAAGTGTAATATACACTATGCATGTACTTGTAGCAAATGGGAAGTTGGCTATGTTTTGTGCCAAAAGGCACGTTTTACTATCACGGCTGCGGCTTTGCGCTTTATCTTATTGCGGATTACGGCTTTTAGCAGATTTTTGCACGGTTTTGCGGCTCTTTCACCCCCTATAATAGGCCCCCATTCAATAGTGGACATATTCGAATAAATTTGAAAATTTACCTGACTGAAATCTGGCCCCTCCGGAGACGAGATAAGCTTTGTCAGAGGAAGCTTATGTGTCCCCCCGTGCAGTAGGTTAATGCCCATGCGCCCTTCAGAGCTCCAACCCAAAACGTTACTGCGCATGAGCTTTGCCCTACTGCACAGAGGGACATATACGTTTCCTCGGACAAACCGTATCTCGTCCCCCCCCCCTCCCAACATACTGCAGTCCGGGTCCTTGGCTTCTGCTAAGGCTAAGTTGAATTTTCAGACAGTCTGAAGTTTCAGCGTGCCCGCAAAGGACCATGGGTGACAATGGCTCTTTAAAACCACAAAGTCTCTTTGCATTAAATTTAGACATTTTGTTTTGCAGAAAGAAAAGTTTCATACCCATCTGGCAATTATTTATCTTGATGATGTCTTGAGACTTATGAAAGAAAGAATACCAATGCATGAGAGACTGCAAGCTGCCAGGTATGCTAGACAGTTAATATCTTATTTTCTGTCTATCCATGTAGTCAGTGCATCAATTGAAATGCAAAGAGTACCCAGGCGAAAACAAGAGCAGATTTTGTAATACAATAGCAAAAGTTGCGTTTAATTGACACCTCAATTCAAAGCGATTAGCGACTGCAGACAAAGGAAATTCTCTCAACCAATAATTCAAAACAAACAAAGCCGCAAAAGTTTCCCCAAAACTGGTAGGGCAAACTCTCGCCTTGTGCAAGCGAAAGATGGTTTTTAAGGGAAGTTATGTGCTTATAGCGAAAGAAGAAGGGTAAATCTAAAGTTCTGTCGCTTAGATTATATTTATTTGATTCAGGAGCGGAGCAGAAGGCATTGTAATTCTCGCGTCTTTAGGGCTTAAAATGAAACGATTACAAAACAGTTCCTAAATCAAATAAACTTAATCTAAGCGACAGAACTTTAGATTTACCCTTCTTCTTTCGCTATAAGCACATAACTTCCCTTAAAAACCATCTTTCGCTTGCATAAGGCGAGAGTTTGCCCTACCAGTTTTCGGGAAACTTTTGCGGCTTTGTTTGTTTTGAATTACTGGTTGAGAGAATTTCCTTTGTCTGCAGCCGCTAATCGCTTTGAATTGAGGTGTCAATCAAACGCAACTGTTGCTATTGTATTACAACATCTGCTCTTGTTTCCCAGGCGATGAGTTGTAGAAAAGTCCCTCCCTCTCTCTACTAAGCCCCCTCTCTACTAAGCCCTCTCCCTGCTCTCCCCTCTGAGCCAAAATCTTTGATAAGCCCTCCTCTCTACTAAGCCCTTTTTTTTTTTTTTTTTTTTTTTTTTTTATCCAATATAAAATTTTACAAAGACGAGATTACCTAAAACAACACTTACAAACTACTTTACTACACTACAAGGACGATGCCATGAGGAGCAGAAGACCATGACTACCCCATGGCTATAACATAGAAAACAGGTAACTAAAAACTAAATCTAAATATACAAACAAGTACTAATACATAGGGCTACGCATATACAATTTCTACTATCAATACTAGAGTCGGGTTCACATTGGATGTAGGGCAACTTCTGTGTTTTGGATGTATCAGTTTAGTGTCACCTTGGACAGACGCTAAAATTTTACTGAACTCAGGAATTAAGTGTGAGTTAAAACTGTCGTCTGCACTATCATAACACTGAATTACCCAACATCCAATGTGAAACAGGCGTAAAACAAGTGAACAAAAAATGAAAAAAAAAAAGAGAAAAGGACTTAGTGACTGAGTGGCGTGAAACAAACTTTTCAGATCCATTTTAATCAAACCGACCTGTTTTGCGGATGAAATCTAGTGTCAGTTCGAGTATATATTTGTTGATTTCGTTAGACAGATCTTTATCCCCATACAATAGAATCTGAACAAGAACGTCGTTAGAGAGGCTGTTTATTTCTACAAATGGTCGTAATAATACCGAAACTCCAGCGAGAAGATCTCGTCGTTGAACATCAAATGAAGGGCAAAGCAACAAAAAGTGCTCCGTGTCCTCAATACCGTCATTCGTTGGACACATAGGGTTAACAGTGTCCCTAAAATTGTGCTTGAATTTGTGAAAATTTAGTCTGCTGAGACCAACCCTTATTTGGGAAAGATATGAAAGGCCTATTGGGTCATGAATACCAAAGACAGGTTTTGCAGGGGGGCGAATTATTGATAGAAGCTTTGTCTTAAAGACAGCAACAGATGGTGCTAGCCTGATTTCAGGATCAAGTTTATTCCATTCAGAGGTGCAGTTAGGATAGAAGCTGGACTGAAATTTTTCTGTTCTTGCCCTTATTCGTCCAATAGCATCCTGATTGCGAAGAGAGTAGCTCGACTGATGAAGTGGTGGGATTGGCTCCTTTGTGTACAAGGGGGTGAGATTATTTACAATCTTATAGAACAAAGTGAGTCGTCTACTCCACCTACGGGAACTTAGTGACTCCCAGCCAAGCTCTGCATACAGTTTTTCGCGCGATGTTCCCCTCCATGTTCCTGTCACTGCAAGAGCAGCTGAATACTGAACAGACTCTATTTTTTCCATTAGATTTGGTAAAACGATGTTATGACTGAATTCACAAACTTTAGCTGGAATATGATAGATAACATCCCCGTAGTCCAGGTGGGGTCGCACGTAAAGCTTATATAATTCGTTCAGAGTATGCCTTGGCAGATACTTGGAGAGATATTTTAGCAGACCAATGCCCCTCCTCGTTTTAGAGATAGCAGATTTAATATGAGCTGAGAAAGATAGCTTCGAGTCCAGAATAATACCCAGATGTTTATGCTCAGTTACTTTTTTCACTGGTACGTTGTTAAAGAGAATAACGGGGTGATCCATTTCATGTCTTTTCTTTGAAAGAAGTAATTCGACAGCTTGTTTTTGCGGATCGGGATTAAATGACATCCTCCAATCACGGGCCCATTGGCTTATCAACTCCAGGTCATGGTTCATGTCCTCGGCAGCTGCATTTGGTTCATGAACAACCGTAAACAAAGATGTATCATCGGCAAAGAGCTTAACATTACATTTCAAGTCAGCGGTGAGATCGTTGATATACACAAGAAAAAACAATGGTCCTAATATAGATCCCTGGGGCACTCCCGCCAAAATATCTCCCCAATTAGAACACTGACCGTTCAAAACAGTTCGCTGCTTTCGATCCTTAAGAAAGCTTTGGATGAGAGAAAGAAGTTGTCCCGCAACGCCACATCGCTTTAATTTATAAATAAGGCCATCATGCCATACCCTGTCAAATGCTTTAGATATATCAAGATACACGGAGTGAACATCAAGCGGAGGATTGCAATCGAATGCTTGGAAGATTGTATGCGTAATGGAAATTAATTGGTTGACCGTTGAATCACCTGGACGAAAACCTGACTGATTGGGGTTAAGTAAGTCACATGAAACAAGATGTGAGTATAAGGAATCATATATTAGTTTTTCAAGCACCTTCCCAAAAATCGGTAGAAGAGAAATAGGACGGTAGTTACTCTTTACATTTTTTTCGTTTTTCTTATGAACCGGGACTACATTTGCACACTTCCATGTCTCGGGAAATACACCACGTCTCAGACAGTTTGTAAATATAATTTTAAGAGGAGTAACCAATGAAACATCGCTTAGTTTTATCATTCTTATAGAAATTTCATCCCAGCCATGTGCTTTGTTAGGATTAAGCGATCTTATGATTTTCAGTATCTTTTCATCAGAGATGACGAAATCGCTTATCAAAATAGGATTTCTTAGGGTTTCAAGTGGAATTTCACTACCTGTATCTATTGTCGTACATTGGAGTATGAAGTAGTCATTAAACAACTGAGCTTTTTCAGCAAAGTCAGTTATAAATAACCCATTCTCCAACAGGGGTGGTATGATAGGAATCTTCGCCTTATTAAGAACGGTATTGATCAAAGACCAGTAGGTTTTGCTAGAGGTTCCAGCATTCGCTAAGGTTTGCCCTGTCTTGCGTAGGTAATTTTGTTTGGCATTCTCAATCATTTTTGCACCTTCCGATATCATACTTTTTATTCCCTCAAGCTTGTCATCTGGCTGGCCGTTCTTCACGAAAGTTTTATAAGCATGATTCTTTTTCCTCAGAAAATTTTTGACAGCTGGTGTTATCCAGGGTGCTTGGCGAGGTTTAACCGTTTTGACTTGGTTGGGAATGAAGTTAGAATATATGTTCAAAAGGACTTCGTTTAGAAATTTCACCTGTTCATTTGGGTGTGTAATTTTATCAAGATGCTCGTGCCAGCTAAACATTTCGATACTTTTCATAATGGCAATAAAATCTGCTTTATCATAGTGCCAAATCCTGCGGGTATAAGGAGGTAATGATATGTTTGAAACAGAAAGTTTCCCATAGATAATTTGATGATGACACTGTTCATGTAATGACGTATGAACACCAGACTCGATAAAGAGGTTTGGTTGATCAGTAAAAATGAGATCAATGCAAGATTTAGAATCACCCATTATATGAGTTGGCTCAGAAATTAGCTGATGAAGACCAATGTCAGCCGTTATTGGCTCAAACAGTTTTCCTTCGTTATTTTCGATATCATTTTCCCACCACTGAGTTGATCTACAGTTGAAATCGCCAGTAATGATCACGCAAAATGGATTTTCAGCATGCATTTTGGATAGCATCAGCTCAAAATCTATTGTGAAATTATCAAATTCATTCTGGTCCTGACTTGGACTTCTATAGATTACGGCGAAAAAGTACTTTTTCCTGTTTATTTGGATCTCATACACAATACACTCGGGGAGGGTCACTAGGTCAGAACGCCTTTTTGAGGGAAGAGAATCTTTGATGTATAAACCAACACCACCTCTTTTCACATTTTGCGGATGGTTGTCTTTCATAAAGGTATAGCCATTTAGTGTCAGTTTATTTTCGTCAATGGTGCTATCAAGGTGAGTTTCTACAATCCCAATCAAGTCATAGTTATATACCGAGTTGTATGCCTCGATAAGTGAGACTCTTAAAAAGTCATAGGCAGTAAGACTATTTAAGTTCCAAGTGCAAAAATTCAGTGTCTCGGGGCCAGGATTTGTCTCAACATCTCCACTAAGCAGAATTGTCCTGAAAACCAGCCATTGCATATGAAGCGTGTTGCATGTTGTGCACCCAATACAAAAATAGGTATACAGGAAAAGATAGCGCTTGACTAGACTAGCTACACTAGTCCCTCGATTTCGCTGTTGTTGTTGTTGCTGATGGCCAGCTCAATGAGGGACTAGTTGCCAGAGAGTGTCTCAAATCGGAATTTTCAGAACGAAAAACCTGATTGTAATCTGATTGGAGCATTTCGGCTAAAACAATAGAAATTTTTTTTGTAGCCAATCAACTTTTCCCCTCTTTACTTATTTTTACTGGAAAACCTCCCTTTGAAGTAGAGGCCTGTTTGGTCTGAGTTTTTCAAGAATGGCGACCGGCGCTGTCGTCGCAGCTTGATCGACCTGAAGAGCAGAAGCAAATGAAGCTGAAGGAATTTAGCTAGCCATTTGGCATGATGAAGTGGGCACTGGGAAGAGATATTTGTTTGTGCTCTAACAGGAAATGGCAAAATGTAATGCTGTTGTGATACTTGAGAGGCATTTTCAAGACAGCAGTGAGTGTCAGTCTGTCAGTACACTGCAGTGTAGTGTAGGCCTACTCTAAGTTCAGGTTAGTGATTTTTTCGTTTACATTTGGCTCGTGTATTTCAATTTCAGGGCCTCCGATGACTTGGGGACCGGGGGGCCACGCCCCCCCCCCCACATGTTTGCAAATCATGCCGTTT
This sequence comes from Aurelia coerulea, assembly GCA_039566865.1. Taxonomy (NCBI): domain Eukaryota; kingdom Metazoa; phylum Cnidaria; class Scyphozoa; order Semaeostomeae; family Ulmaridae; genus Aurelia; species Aurelia coerulea. The sequence goes on along the minus strand of CM076960.1, from coordinate 17,799,138 downwards.
TGAAAGGCAGCTCATCATCATGTTATTGTGTTGTGGTAATTTTTTGTATCAAGTTTGGCCTGCCCCCCCCCCCCCCCCACTTTTCTGATCTCGTCGGGGGCCTTGAATTTCTAATATTATCTAACTGCAAGCATGTTACTTGGCAATGTTGGGCTGTTGTACTTTATCACCTTAACAGTTGTTTTGGTTTGAATGCATTTGATCTGCCAAATAAAACAATCTTAGATATTTTAGAAGTTTAGAATCTTTATAAGTTCCATATGTGATCCAACCCCCCCCCCCCCACCCCGTGTTTGGATCACTTACGAAAAGGAAAGGGTGATAGAATTTTTTGCTTGTGATTTAACAAGTACTTGTTACTTTATCACATTGATGTTGATGTTCTTAATTCATAGGGGTTTGTTTAAAGCAAGATATCTGCTTCATTATTATCAGACCTCGCATCAGTATGCATTTAGGTGGCACTTTTCTTGGAGAGAGTTTGTCTATCTGATGCAGCAAATCACTTGGAGCAAATATAAAGAACAGTTCCCTTGAAAATTCCTTGTACTTCAGTCCTTCAGATACCACTTAACTGATTGCTAATGATAATGTATAATGATGATGAAATGTCTAATTTTGTCAAGTCTTTGGTTCCTTCCTTTATCTTTGGTCACTCTGAACTTTGGTCACTTTATCTTTGGTCACTTTGATAGGGGGGGCTCTCCCCTCGATTAGTTTACCAATTGAGAGAGCTCCTCCTTTAAATAATTCTCTCTGTGGTGAATTTATATATATATGAAACTGAAACTCCTCTGAAATTTCAAATTTATGTTCACTGTCCATGCTCAATTTTGTCAGAGTCATAAACTGTCTAAAATTCTTTCAAATTCACATGAATGAAACTTGGTATCAATGTGTTGTTTTCTTGAGTCATATTTTGATGATTACTGATCACAGCAGCAACAACAACCAAAATACTAATTCCGTGGTCCGCGTTTTACGCATGTAGCGCTTGTGAAAACGAGGCTATCAAGTTATTCCGATTTCAAACACTGTTTGGCAACAAGTCTCTGTATTAGCGACAAATCAGTTCTAAGGAGCATACAGAGATTGTGTAGCCAGTCTAGCGCTTGACAGCCATGTGCTTATATCGAACAAGGCGTATGACACCCAGCGGAATTCGTTTGAAAAGCTCAAAAGTCGTGTAAATTACTATCTTCGCAAAATGATGCACACTGGCGAACAAAGGCAGGAAACATAATTGCGTTGCCAAAGAATGCACTGCAAGAAATTGTATTATTAGTGCCAAGGGTAGAACAACAATTGATACAGCAAGAAAACAAATGCAAAACCAATAAAGTTTCAGGATTTGAAAAAGAATTGAAAATGACGTAACAGAGTTACTCAGGGAAAATTTTCTTTGAAACGATGCACGGAAACACCCTATTGTTGCTCGCCATTGATTGATTTCAACCGGCATCGTCGTGAAGATATCTTCCCGCTGGACCTAAGGGACGATCAGCCACAATGCAACCACAATTAACCCATTCTAAGGAACATAATAATACGTGAAAAATAAATAACAACTTTAAGTTACACAAACAAACTACTCTACAAAAAAGACATGAACAAAAAACACATGATTGCGATACCAATTGGGATAAATAGAGAGATTTTTCAAACATTTCCCACTCTCTAGAGGGATTGGCAACAAAAGGGGTTGTAAAATATAACTCATTCGAGGACATTAGAAAGTATAATCAGTTGTGATTGCAAAAGTTTTTAATTAAGGTTTTTAGGCGAAAACGTAGCTTGTTGTTTGTCAGATTACGGGATTCATGAAATAAAATTAACTTTGTTGCGTCGAAAAACATGTTATCTTCTCTTTACACAAGCAATACGCCCAGGTCAATGCGCCACCGGAGGAGCTGCGCCCACCGGCAACACCAAAAACCACAGCGCATCACAAGCCCCAGGGCCGGGGAAAATTTTGGTTTTTAAACACAGTTTTTTAAACACATTGACATACATGTAATTAGGTATTAGCAACAAGAACACAACAAATCTAAAGTCCTTTAAAAATAACAACAAACGTAAGTCCTAAGCAAGAAAAAAAGTACCAGGAAACCAAACCAATGAATCAAATCAGTCCTCTTCTGCAGCCAGATTTTCATCGGGATCAACTCCAACTGTTGTCTCGTCACTGCTTACGCTTTCATTGTCTTCATTGGGGTCTTCATTTCCACCAATCTTTCCAATAATATCCATCAAATCATTTTCATCTTTTGGATAATAATATTTACCTTTAATGAATGCAACCAGCCTGCAATTTACATCAGCAAATACGAAACCAAGTTGTCTGTCTTCTAGAATTTTAGATAGCTGATACTAAGCCCTCTCCCTGCCCTCCCCTCTGAGCCAAAATCTTTGATAAGCCCTCCTCTCTACTAAGCCCTCTCCCTGCCCTCCCCTCTGAGCCAAAATCTTTGATAAGCCCTCCTCTCTATTGAGCCCTACTTATATCAAATTCCAGAGGCTGCCGAAGATTTTCCATTTATTTAGCTAAACAAGTTTACATGTTAATTTTGAAATGGTTTGGGATAAAGCTGTGTCGAATTTATGTATTTGACTCGTAGAATTGTATGTTGAATCTGCCAAATATGAGGTAAAAGAACTGAAAAGCTATCATATACAGGGTGTCCCAAAATGATGTATTATTGTTTGATTGCTTACATGTCCATAACCAACAAACCGAGTTTCAAACACTTTGTTTTATTTGATTGCCTAAAGGCTAAATTGTATTTTGAGATGTTGGTTGTGGTTTTACCAGTTTTTGAAAATCGGGTCATCGGTTATGGACATATAAGCAATCAAACGATAATACATCATTTTGGGACACCCGGTATATCCTGGTCATTTGATTTCGTGAGTAAGCCCCTTCTCTTATAAGCCCCCCTCTGGAGTGTCCGAAATTAAATAAGCCCCCCAGGGGCCTTAATAGAGCTTTTAAGGTAGTTTCCTGAAAGCATATGTTATGAACACAAACAAGATATCGTCATGTAGCTGAAGGGCTTTTGTTTATCTTTTGAGATGTTACTTGGTCAGTTTAAGTTATGACTTCCCTCCGATTTAAAAAATATGGCAATTCAGTCATTTTTTGGCCTTCCCTTCCTTTTCTTGTCCAGGTTTTGGAAGATTTAAAAAGGTCGAATTTCATATTTGCATGGGAGCACGAAATTTGGATGAGGAACATTGGTCAATCATTTTGCAAACAATAATTTGCCCCAGACGATTTGAGATCCATCTCCACGTAAAGTTTTCACAAAATCTTGACTGGAAAATGTTGTCGATTATTTCACTCTGTACTAGGAATCTAGGATTCAAAATTTTCTTTGAACCTGGTTTTTCGGATATGACAATCATAGCTTGAAGTGACCATGCAGCATCCCAATAGATGGCCATGCCTTTCAACTAAACTGTGATACAAAGCATTTATCAACTTTTGATTTCTTTGATCATCCGGTGGTTGGTCACAATTTGTCGTATCACTCTCAAATGATTTCGGACAAATTTTCTTTCAGGCTGTCAGATTGAAACAATTAATTCATTTCAGGCAAAGACTGCAAGATTTATTGGAGATGTCTTCAATGTATCGTGTATCAGTTCTTTTGAGTAAAATTGGTGATCTTGAACTTCATAATGAGATTGCTATCTTGTATGGAAAGGTAAGCAAAATTGGTTGTTTTCTCTGGAACAATTTATATTGAAAATTTTATGAATCAATTTCATTTTATCTGAGAGCGCATTTCCTCCTGATGGCAAACGTGAATGATGCTTGCTTTTGTTAACTTGAAACTTAGAAGTCATACGACAAACAAGGGCAGATTTTGTAAATTTGTGAATCGACGCCTCAATTCACAGTGATTAGCGACTGCAGACAAAGAAAATTCCCTCAACCAGTAATTCAAAATAAACGAAGCCGCAAAAGTTTCTCTGAAAACCAGGTTGCTAGCGCGCTCGTTGTGCATTCCAGAAATTGTTTTCAAGAGCAGACATGAGCATATATCGAAAGAAGAAGAATATATCTACACATCTACCTCGGGCATTTTATTTATTTGGTTCAGAAGCTGAGCAGTAAGTATTTTAATAACACCCAAAAAAGAAGAGAATTAAATCGCCTCCCAATCGGCTTTTGGACCAGATAAATAAAATGCCCGAGGTAGATATGTAGATATCCTTCTTCTTTTGATCTATGCTCATATTTGTTCTTAAAAACAACTTCTGGAATGCACAACGAGCGAGCTAGCTACCTGGGTTTCAGAGAAACTTTTGCTGCTTCGTTTGTTTTGAATTATTGGTTGAGGAATTCCCTTTGTCTGCGATCGCAAATCACTTTGAATTCACGTGTCAACAAAAGCAACTCATACTATTGTCTTACAACATCTGCCCTCGTTAATAGCACAGAGACTGGTCAAAAACATTTCAAAATTCAAACTCTTATATCTGAAAAACATTTTTACTGAGAGAAATATTCACTACAGTTTGAGAAGTGAGAATCATTTGCAGTTGCCGAATATAAAGACAACAACATACGGAATAGAAAATATTCAGTACAGAGGTCACCTTTTGTGGTCCTCGTTGCCAAAGGAAATTAAAGATTCCAACACATTATTTGAATTCAAGCGAAAAATAAAATTATGGCATGGAAATACTTGCATCTGCAGATTGTGCAAAGTTTTCATTAAAGATTTAGGGTTTTTGTAGGTTTTAAAGTAAAAAAATTGTAAATTAAGTTTTAACTTATTTGTTGGCGTTAATTAGCTTATTAGCTATATATATTTTTTTTTATCTTGCCAACGTAAAAGAAATTGTTAATAATAATAATAATAATGAGAACATCTTCGATTGATTCCAATTTGATATTCAATCTGAAGCACAACATTTACTTCTTATAAAGAAACTAAGACTTTGATCCAATGTTTCTTAAATCTATATTTTCGTATGACGGAAACTTTCTTAAGGGACGTTTCCTAATCATTGATCTTTACATAATTGTTCTGAGCTTCTTGTGCCTTCCTGACCATTTCACAAAATTTTTATGAATCTTCTGCTCAAGCAATAAAAAGCAATGCAGTACAAAAAACACTTGAATATCCTTTGGATTTCCAAGTCTAAATAAAGATACTATCTTGCATTGTATTTTTCCTTTACTCAAATTTGTTAATTTTTCCTGGTCTGTGGTAAGGTTTCTTGTAAAGAGTTTGTTAGTTCAAGTGTAAGTTTTCCTGTTAAAAGTGCCCATTTTGTTTTCTTTCTCAGCTTGATCAACACGAGAAAGCTCTCCAGATTTTGGTCAATAAATTGAAAGACCATGCGGCAGCAGAAAGATACTGTGTCGTTTCATCACAGGTTAGTGTTGTTTTTGTGACCCCATGCTCGACACCATTTTTTATTCTCTTCCCAACTGTTAGGATATACCGGGTAGCCAGAAAAAAGTCACCACTTTAGAGAATTCGTACCACCACAAGGATTTGAAGGATTCAAATTATCAAAGTATTTTTGTGATTTTTCTCGTCTTCTTACGAGCACTGCAAATATTGGTAAGTTCAACTTTACAGAAATTGCATGTTTTCAAAATGACTGCAAAAGGGACCAAAAAAACTTGATCAAATTTCTAGGACTCTCCTTACACAGAACAATACACACAGGCGTTTCCCTCCCCTCAAGAGTAATAAAACAAAGATTCTCAAACAGATGCTAAAGATTTTCAGTCCCATGGCAATAAATGGGCAAACGATATCTCTCACCCATGAGAAATTGCTTTTTATCTGCTGTTCTGAGCGAGGAGTCCTTTATGATTTGATCATGTATTTTAGGCCTTTTTCAGTCATTTTGAAAACATGAAATTTTTGTAAAATTGAACTTACCTATATTTGCAGTGCTCGTAAGAAGACGAGAAAAATCACAAGATACTTTGATCATTTGTCTGTCAAGCAAATATTGATTCATTCCAATCCATCTTTTACTCTTGATGCTATGACTTTTCAAAAGTGGGAGCGTTTTTCTGGTTCACCCGGTGTATCAGATTAAAAAGATACTGATGCTAAAGAATACTGATAGACCTAGTCGGCTAAGGTTTCTTTTACCCATTTCAAGTCGTTTGACCATACTCTTGGGAAGTTTTAGTATTACAAGGCCTTTCAGTAGTATTACAACCATTTGTTCAAATCAACACCCTCTCGAACAACGTTCTGGTACAACTTTTATTGTATGGTGATAAAGACCTTTCTAGTGACGTAAATAAACATGTTCTCGAACTGACTCTAAATTTCATTCACCAAACTGGTCGGTTTGACTAAGGAAATTCTAAACCTTTGTTTTACACTTAATAATCACCAAGTCCCCTTACCTCTATTTCTTTTGCTTGTAAGTTTGTTTCACATTGGATGTTAGGCTCATTGGGCACAAATCCATCCAAATCTGATATCGAATCTCCAATTTCACCCATTTTGTAAAAAAGACCTGCTTGCCCAAAGTTAGCCCGACATGCAAAGTGAAACGAACCTTAGTAATTATCAGTAAAAATCGTTTATGTGTATTTTTCGTAGCCGTATATTTAATTCTAGTTTAGTTACATGTTCTCTATGTTAATGGCTGCGGAGTTGTCACGGTCTCTTGCACTCCGTGGTATCGTCCTCGTAGTTTAGTAAAGTAGCTTGTACGTAGTGTCTTAAGTAGTTCGTTCTTGTAAAATTTTATATTGAATATAAAAAAAAAAAAAAAAAAAAAAAAAGTTTTAGTATTATGCTATATTTTGCACTCGGGGCATAACTTTGCATGGCACAAAATATGTAAGAGAAATCAAAAGATGTTTTATCAAGAGATTGATCACATGACTTGAAATGCGTGTAAACAAACCTTAGCTGATTTTGTCTTTTGATTCTTGTTCTAACGTGAATGCAATTTTGGTTGGAACTTGTCAAATAATTTCAAGGCAAAATCTTTCAGTTACAGATATATATTGTAATGAATTCTAAATCTAAAAATACATCTTCTATCCAAGAAACAGAAATTGGGAAGGTTTCTGACGAATCTTTGACAATGCTACTTTCGTAACATTTCTTAATTTTAAACGCTTAATTAAAGATTCTTTTAAACTCACAGGAGTTTCATGTGAAATAAGAGTATACGGTACATTGCACTTTTTCATACGGTTGTCTAATTCATCATTTTCCAGTGGCACCTATCCACTGGAGTTTTTTATTTTGTCAGTTGAAATCGGTAAATTTATCCATTCCTTTGCGTTTTCAATAGTTAAATTTTGTACAAATGTTTTCACTCAGATTTTTGTTCTTATTACAGGGAAAAGGCGATGAACTCCGAACGAAATTGTTCCATATGTTGCTGGCAGTTTATCTACAATGTAATGAAAGGTATATCTAATGCTGTAAAAGGCTTACGGTACTTTACCAGATTAACCCTATTTTGGTTGGGCCCTCCCTAGTAGACTTTTTGTTATAACTCTGCCAGGAGAACAATTACAGCCCTGAAACTTTCTGACTTTTTACTTATTATGCAACAACTCAAGAAGTTTTATAAAAATATTTTGACAAATGAGGGGGAGGGAGACAATTTTCCGGACCTGACTCTGTCAAAATCGCCAATTCTCAAATATTAATTTTCGCAAAAAAAGTAGCGAAATTGCAATATTTGACCATGCAAAAGAAAATGCCGACGCAAACAATAATGGCGGCTAATTTTAGATTAATTTTTATATTTTCATAAAGTACATGCCTGGGGCTATTAGTACACCAAATTTGGTTGCTCTATCTATTTTCAATCAAGAGTTAGGTAGGGGGGCTTTTTTGCCCCCCCCCCCAACCATATGATAATTAATAGGTAAGGACTTTAGATACGTTCCGATGTTAAGCTGCAGAACGGAGAGCAGCAAAGACACTAAGTGCACGTGATATTAGGTGCACGTGATTCAAAGTGTGCACGTGATGAGTGTACAGATGAGCATTCCTACTACAACCAATATAGGACGTGTCAGATAGCCCAACCACTATAGGGTTAACAGATCATCATCATCATCATTGATTTCTTGAAAGTAAGTTTATAAACAAAATGAAATAAAGGAATAAAGTCTATTTACAACCGTTAGAAAATAATAGCATTAAATTTAAAATATACAGTTAAGCCCGAAATTATTCATGCCTATGCCAAATTTGGAGTATTTTCAATCGTTATATTTGCTGACCAATTCACAAGATATTTCATTCCTTCAAATGTCTCTTGTAGCACTTGTTTCATCCTTTTATCACGTTCTTACGAAACTTCAGCCACAGTAAAATTGATCCTCAAATAGAACGATGCAAAATACTCAGAATTTGGCATAGGCATGAATAATTTCAGGCTTAACTGTAGCTGCATATCATGTTAGATACCAACCTACGGTATATATGTTTTGCATGGCCTGCAGTTGCAGTTCTCACCCTTCCAATATCTAATCAGGTTTTTAAAGATAGAAAGTGTGCTTACTTGTCTCACTGCATTTGGCAAGTCGACCAGATTCTGTTTCCAACGAGAGATACAAATCTCAATTCGAAGGATCATTGTATGCACTTTTGGAAGCTGTGAATCGTCACCAACATCGATCATTTTATTTTAATACTTTTAGCAGGACAATCTGTAAAATAATTTCCATTTGCTATTACAGCGAAGGTGAATGCAGCAACGTAGAGCCAGCAATGAAACTACTTAACACTCATCAGCGTGATTTTGACCCCCTTGAGGTATGTATGTCTAATGTTGTGTTCCTTTATACTGCATCCTTCCTTTTCTACAGTTGTCTATTTGCTAGGAAGACTTTTTTCTGGCCAAAGTGATGTTAATTATTACTATTATGACCTAAGCCCAGCAGACTTACGCTGTGCCCATCAGGGCACAATTCAATTATTGCCCACTTGTATGGATGTTTAATGATAGGTCAACTAATTCAAAATTAAATCGCATTCACGAAAGAGCACTGCGATTGGTATGCAGAGATAGTATATCAGAGCTAGAAAAGTTGAAGAAAAAATATGTTACCATTCATCAGCACAATCTGCAATTGCTAATGCTTGAAATATTCAAAACAAAAAACAATCTAAATCCAACATTTATGAAAAACATTTTTACTGAGAGAAATATTCACTACAGTTTGAGAAGTGAGAATCATTTGCAGTTGCCGAATATAAAGACAACAACATACGGAATAGAAAATATTCAGTACAGAGGTCACCTTTTGTGGTCCTCGTTGCCAAAGGAAATTAAAGATTCCAACACATTATTTGAATTCAAGCGAAAAATAAAATTATGGCATGGAAATACTTGCATCTGCAGATTGTGCAAAGTTTTCATTAAAGATTTAGGGTTTTTGTAGGTTTTAAAGTAAAAAATTGTAAATTAAGTTTTAACTTATTTGTTGGCGTTAATTAGCTTATTAGCTATATATATATTTTTTTATCTTGCCAACGTAAAAGAAATTGTTAATAATAATAATAATAATGCCTACTGACAAATTTCATTATGTATCAGTAGAGAGTAATTCACATCGGCCCGTTTGTTCGTCGATGGTGGTATTATTGTGCTGACAATTGCGGAATTTTGCAAAATAACAACGGAATTATGGCCCAAAACCTGACGTTCTAGAATTGTTTCAGAGGTTGTGGGTCTTGTTTCGTCGGACCCAAAAGGGCACTTCACATGTTGAGATGCCTTACTGTCTTTCCAAAACACCCTTAATATTTTCCTGCCTCGCATGTCGTACAGTGAATACCCATGTATAATGTCTCGTTCAATTCCTACCCTGACCATCCCCCCCCCCCCCGGGACACCCCGGGGCATTTGCACGAAAAATATTCCCGGCCCCCGGGCATTTGACCGTAGATTTTTCCCCGGCCCCCGGGCATTTGAATAGCATTTGACTAGAACAGGAGCTTTTGCAATATACAGTAACTGGGAATATGGCATTTTCTCATTGCCCGGCCCCCGGGCATTTGACCACCGATTTTTCCCCGGCCCCCGGGCATTTGAGCAAGGAATTTTTGTTGACCCCCGGGCTGCCCGGGGGGGGATGGTCAGGGTAGGATTTGAACGAGACATAAGAACCTAATGGATCAAGACCCTACAAGTTGAACTTGTCAAATTGAACCCCCAGTTTATAAGAACTAATCCATTTTCTTCATTGTACGAGAACCTAAGCTAACTGGCAAAATCATAAGGTCTTGTACGCCGGAGGTTGATGTGTTTGTTCCACCAGACCGACCACTCATCACGATTTTGTATCCGTTGTTCCCTACTACATTGTATCCTTTAAACAAATATTTTATTCAAAGACATCACTCTTACTAACATCATTCAGAAATATACTACAACGTTTCGATATACATCTTCGTGTATTTCTGAATCATCTTTAAAATGTTTATATGCTTAGATGAATTGGCTCTTGAATTATCGCTCTTCCTAAAATTTTTATTTGCCTTCTAGGTCATGAAGATGATCCCGGATGATTGGTCAGTTGGTGCATTGTCTAGCTTCCTGGCAGGAGCAATGCGAAAGAGCTTACATTCATCAAGGCACAAGAAAATTGAAGCTAGCTTATCAAGATCTGTGTATTTAAAGGTAAGGAAACGATTTTAAAACATCTTCTTGTGGTATAAAGGTCAACAATTTCTCAGAGGATCAAAACTATGATAAAGATATGAACTTGAAACGATATTTGTTTCAAAATAAGCCAATAAGAAATAGCCTGTTAATAAGAAACGCCATAGGCTTGAAAGCAAACCACAGGGAAACCAGGAAATGATTGTTGCTAAAAATGAAAATTATTTGTCTTTGTCCCCAGTGCGAATAAAATTGCCTTCCTTTGTCTCCCGTGCGCTTAGTCATCTTTTTACCTCAATCCCCTGTACTCCGCTGCACAACGAGAGCACAGGGCGCTAAGATACAAAAATTACCAAGCGCATAGGGGACAATGAAATATGATTTTATTTTCACAAGGGGGCAAAGACAAACAATTTAAATTTTCAGCAAAGATTATTTCCTGGTTTCCCTATGAGCAAGCCATGCGAATCATATCGCAAATCCTTTTCTGTCTGACTCAAACCCTCTTTTCTGATGTCCTACAATATTCAGCTGCTGCTCTCTCAGCTGCAACATATTTTGATAGCCGTTGTGAGTTTATCCAACTGTCCAAACATCCAAGGATCTTTCAGAAAAACAGTAGAATAGATTGAGTTGAATTAAGAATAGCGTGATAACAATATTTGTTGCCATATTCAGATTCATACAGCTTCACAAATGTTGTTTCAACTGATCAATAAACCTTTTACCAAAATAACCGTACAAATTTCTTATAAAATTACCAAACCTTCTTCACAGGCGTGCATAATGTTCAAACCTGCCTGGGAGCGGTAATAATCCAGGTATCAAACAGTAAGTTTTTGCACATGGAGCAACGAAACGATTAATCATATATTCAACAGTAGAACATGAACAATTTGGACCATTTGTTTGCTATTATTCATCATTTTCCTACTGCAATTACATTTCATCAAAAACTATTTCAGAAAAACTGCCTGCAAAATATTGCTTTGGAAAAAGCTGCCTGGGAACTTTGTTCCCACGTTCCCATGTTTATGCACGCCTGCTTCTTCAGTTATGATATTAGGAGGCAAAGCCTTTCCTTATACTTCAAATCAAAATATCCAGATTTCTCGAACTCCTCGCGCTGTTTATATGATCCTAAAATTTATAGATCAGTTGCTATTGCCAAAATAACCTTAAGTTTCTTATAAAAATTACCAAACCTTCTTCGGTTATGATATTAGCAAGCAAGACCTTTCCTCCGGCTCACAGTCGTGGAGCCGTGACTTTTTTCAGGATTCTGCCTGGTTATAATACTTTGGAAAACTTTTGTACTTTTCTCCTCTGAGAAAGAATTTTTTATGGTAAATTGTATCTTTAGAATTGAATCGTCATTTTATCCTTTCTTTAATTCTACATTCCTTCAGAATCGTTATATTTACATCGGCTGCCAAAATGGAGCAATTAACATTACAGAAGAAAGGTAAGGAACTTATTTTCTGCGTAACTGATTGTCAGAAGCAGCTGATGGCAAACGATCCCTATTTCGTAAGAGAATGACTATCGTGGAGACCCCATATTTAAGAGATTTTTTATGTCAATTAAAACCTCAACTAAATACACAATACATTACTGGCCTGATCCACAGCGGAAAAGACATGCAGTCATCTGGTTGCCACTGCAGATGGGACAAGTAGCAATTTGAGAGATAACCTGCCTTCCTGTGAAAAAAATCAAATTTTAATATTCCACCTCATAAATGGCGCAACAGAAAACAATCCCCAGCCTGTTTTCAGTGATTGTAAATAGCAAATGGTTGCATAGAAGCTGCACGTTTGATGATGCAATCTTGCTTTTTTCAAGGTGCTGTGGCGCAGTGGTGTAATCCTCTGACTTTGCAACCAGAACAGTCAGGCGGACAGGGCTAGATACCCGGTAGAGCCCCACCACTTGAGCGTCATGACAAGGGGTCACGGACTTGATTAATGCTTGGCTACCCCTGTGATCCGGGCGCTTAGAAGCGCAACTTCACCTTCACCTTCATTTCTGTTCAATTTGTGGCCGTCCTTTACCGTATAATATTTACTCTTCGATTCATGCCACAAAAACGATACTCGTGTTTGGTTCATAGCAATATGGTCTCTCCAAGGCATTCAAGACCTTCTTCACAGCATAGGTTTCAAATCTTTAAAAAGGCTGGTGTAAATTGAGTGACCTATTTCTTTGAACAGAATGACTTCAAAGAAACTTTAGCTAATTCTCTATAATTCTACCGTTGGAATTTTCTGAAATCTTCGATATTTTCAGAATTAGAGTGTTTTTCTTCTTTTTCAAAAATCCAAGAAAAATTTTCAAAAAAACTTAAAACCATCGTAATTTCTAAACTGTTTGACGTAACATGAAATAATTTCGAAGAAAACCATAGTTTATGAATGCCTACAATATGGTATCAAGCACAAGTCTGTCACTCATCTGGTTTATGATTTAGAAATTTGATGATGTCACATCCTCAAATGAGTTGAAATGTAAGATACACCGTAATTTCCAAAAATGTTCAAAAGTTTTGAAAAGTCCAACGGTAGAATTATAGATAAGTATCTAAAATTTCATTCAAGCCATTCAATCAGAAAGAAATAGGTCATTGAATTTTACACCCACCTGTTTTCGCCGAGTTAAAGATTTGGAACCTATATGCTTTTCTTCACTATCTTTCTATCATTTACTAATCCTCCATTTCATTACAGGTCATGCGACGTTTGTCACAGGCAGTTCAACGAACCAACAATTGCTCGCTATCCCAATGGAATTCTGGCACATGTACATTGTGCAGACAATAAAAACATTTGCCCAGTAACTGGTATGAAATTCTTAAAAAGGGTTGTCATTACTAGGTAATACGTCACAACCTAAGAGACCTTTCAGGCTATTTTAAGAAAAAGTCTGCATCGAATATCGAGTGATATTTTTATATACCGGTATGAGTCAAAAAAAGAATCACGTTTGAAGGGTCACGGCTTCCCTGGATATCAAGACAATGATATCGGAATATATATAGTTTAATGGTAGAAATGTTCAAATCTGCTATAAAATTTACCTGACTGAAATCGGTCACTCCATTCTGAAATTATGAGGGATTTTCTCGAGAAAGGCTTATCAAAAAACCTTCAAAACGAGCCCAAAATCATGAAAAAATTTCCCTTACATTTCTGCCTTACAATGGCCTTACAGCAATGAGTTTTGGACGCTTCAGGCTCAGAATCATCCAACTTTTAAGAATATCATAAGAATATTGCTCAGCCTCAGCTTGCATATTTGTGTCTCAGTGTTCAGCAGTTGCCTGTTTTTTCTTTCGCTCGACCATTCCCTCGTCATAACATGAAATTTCTTTTGACAACATGTTCCCCTCAAACCATATCAGATTTGAAAAAATAAGAATACTTTTATGATATATTCAGGCTCAAAACGAATATTTCTTAAGAATATGGAGGCTGGACAAAATTTATATTCTTATAATAACAGTGTATTGACAAGTTTCCGATATTTTGCAATTTTGATGATCTCCCGGTTAATAAAAATACGGATATCTAGGGACCCAATTTGGTTTCTGCACGAAACATATTGTAGAGGCGAGCAAGGATTGTAGTACAAATTGACTGTAAATATTGGTAATCAATGATAAATTTATCAGAATGTTAGAATTTTTCTTTTTACGCTGTAGATAATTTTGATTTAAATCGATTAAAACGGAAACCTTAGAATTATTTCCAGTGCTTCCTTATATCAGTCACACAAGTGTTTGCCTTTGTAGTTTCTTTGAGCATTTAGAAAATCAGTCTGAAAAACAGTGAGCAACTTTTGATCATTTTCTGGTCTATGGTTGAACTAGGGCTCTCTGCAAAAAGCTGAGCCTCAGTTTCTGAAATATTTGTTTCACAAAAGTGGAACGTTGATGTCTTTTTCTTCTTGCAAGAATGTGCAAGAATTTTTTCTCTCGTCAGAACACCTCATGGCGAATTTGTAATAGAAAAAACCAAAAGATTTCAAAAAGACATCATTTCATTTACTTTCCATAATTCAAAATATTTTTACAAAATGCTGAAAAATGTTCTATAGTTCTTTTTACTAGCTTTCCTAATCTCTGATAACACTTCTTTATTGTTATTGTATCTACACCCTTACATGCATGTAATTTTCAAAAATTGCATTGAAGTATCAAACGTAATGCTAGTCAAGAATATCCAGGAAAATGTTCTGCATAGTTTTGCGATTTCGAAGTTTTGAAATCCTCAAGAAACACTCAAGCTTATTTTCCATTAAAGGGAGTACAAAGACCAGCAGCTTTTGCCATCGCTCGTCTTTGTTTTGTGAATTTCGTACATTCAGGTATTTTGAAAGCTGTGCAGAGCAAGTCGCTGGTCGCTGACTTCGTGAAAAGCATGCTGGTCTTTGTACTCCCGTTAATTAGTTGCATGTAAATGTTAATGTGTCTCTACGTCCTTGCATCCATTATACAGTTCGTCGCACAGTACATTCCAATGAATATACAAATTGGGCAGAGCGGCCATCCAAACACACACAATCGCTCGACATAAATAATTGTAGCATCTAGGCCCGTCAAGAAAATCATATTCGATAAAATAAGCAAGATTACAGTCACTGCCGCGAATGCCCCGCAAATCCTGCGATACATCTGCGGGCTAATCTTTGCTTTGAAGTTCTGCATACATTCAGTTTTCATAATGTCATAAGCAGCAGCTTCCATGGTGATACCAAGCCAGTTCGTCAAAGCCCAAGCGATATATTTCTCCGTTCCTCCATGCCAGAATCCGACAAACGCGAAACTGCAGAACGATGCGAGAATCTGTCTATGGATTCCACAACGTGATCCTCCTATTGGTATATAAATATAACGGCGTAAAAACACGTAAAGACCTTTGTCGAAATATCGCCACATGTCGACGTAACTATAAAGGTTTGATATGCAAGCAGGCTGTCCTGGCGGCTCCATGCCGTCGATTTTGGCGAAAATGCCGGCGAAACGATAAAATACGACATATTTGACGTAAAAGAATTGTAACTGCGACCAGATTATTCCAAGTGTTTCCCAACAGTTTAGTTCTTCGAGGATATACATATGCTTTGAGATGCTTGTAGAGTAGAGAAAATGGAATGAGATTTCGATCAAGGCGAAATATGCCAGACACGAAACTATTTCTATCAGTAAAGCTGCAAGTGCTGGCCGTTTGACAGTACTGTTAATCTGTGTGTAGAATTTATCGAAGGTCAACAAAGGCCCGTTCATGAATAGCGGAAAATAGAAGATAAACGCTAAGAAGTCGATAATGTTTGGGGTTTGAGCTGCGATTCTTTTCCGGCTTGATTCTGAATTCGGTATCGGCATTCTTGCGAGTTCTAGCGCGAAACTGAGATGCCGTAAATTGCACATCATCATACAGAAAACGACAAGACTTCGGCTCGTTTCGTCTTCGCCGAGCGGTGTTATTATGTAAGCTTGAAATGGATCGAAATTGACGGCATAAGTTGCGGCTAAAATCGAAACCCAAATCAAAATTGTCGATCTCGTCTTTGCGATGATATACAACACCAAAGCATGAGCTAGTAGTATCAACAGTCCTTTTACGCTCAGTACTGTCGATAAAGCTATGAATGATACCGTAATTAGCGATATTTTTCGACCCATTGTCGATACATTCGCCGTTACGCTCGATAGTATCGAGCTTATGACGCAAACAACAGCGTAAAAACTGAAGAACTGCCGCCAAAATGTCCATTCGCCATCGCTTACATCTTTCAGCCTCCCATCGAAAAGCGAAACATCGGCGTCGAAAAATCCTTCATGTAGTTGTTCTTGGTATCTGTTCGATATTTGGTATGTATGCCAAAATGGTAATGCTGTACAAGGCAGCCATATCCCCCAGTGTATAAGTGTCTCAACTGTTGATGCTGGAGCGTGGTTGATTTTTGATGCCATCTTGAAATTTTAGCTCTCCGCTTTCTTTCAGGCCAACTTTATTCGCGGAACTTTGTGTACTTTGCTATCAATTTTAGTTCGTCTTGTGCTCACATGTAAGAGTTTCCACTGTATCTGTTCTTTCAGAATATTTTTGTTGTCTTTTAAACATCTAACTCTGCTTCGAACAGCTTTCAGATTTGTATCGGCAGGCCAAAATTCTCTGAATTTCAGGCCTGTCGCTAAGTTTGCACAGGTCCCCAAACAAATTAAAGACCAACGCGCCACCTTGATTTTATATCAAGTTGTTTTCTGCCATCTTTGATCTTCAGCGAATGTTCTTTTGTTTTCACATACATTGATTAAACACGTGTGCAGGTCTCTTCTATTCCTACGGTGATAAAAAGGGGGTATTTATCTATTGTTTTATCAGCTGGTAAAACATTGCTTGTAACTGATTTGAAAAGAACACCTTGGTTTGCCGTTGGCTAGCGACTTACTAGCTTGTGTATGAGACCAGCAAGGTAGCATTGTACAAATGCAGTATCAAATACACGTTTTTTTACAAGAAACTGGTTTATAAGAAACGAGTACTACGATGACCAAAACTTTAAGAAACTCTAGTACTACGCTCAAGAACAGTTAAGAAACTCTTAAACTTTATTTCTGTATGTCTCTCTTATTCTGTCTCTCTAACAAAGGTGCATTCGTCTTTTCTTGACTTTTAACTGCAAAATTGGCAAATGTTTGCCTCGATGTGCATGGCTTCTTCTTGATGACAATGTCAATGCAAAATGGATGCCCTTGCTCGAGAAGAAGGCTCAACTTCGAACAATACCGCAATTTTAGGCCCAAAAAATAAGAAACTAATTAAGAAACTTTTACTACTAAAACACCGAAATTTTCATGCGAAATTAAGAAACTTTTAGTACTAAGTGCTGATCCAAGTTTCTTATGATAAAAAACGTGTACAAACATCTTGATCAACTTGTATCTTAGGCTATCAACTTGTATTTACAATGATCAAATTGTATTTTTGGCCTCAATCATACTTCATAATTTTCCTAAGATATTTCTTGTTTTGAAATATAATGTTTCGTCGGCGTGTTGATCAAAACAATGGCGCACCAGTTTTCTGATCCACACCTTTTAGGCCCAATTCAAAGCATCCGAATTAATCGATTACCACCCTTGGCCGCAACACCGTGTGACACCTGTTAGCACTGGTAGGAACAAGGTTTGGACAGAATGAATACACTGCTGTAAGAATTGACATTGTTATGCAGGAATGGCAGATAAGAGCAGGTTTTTTATTTGAATTACATCGTGGCATTTCTTAATTTTGTGTCGCAGAAAATGAATTCTGTTGACACGTTTTTCTTTATAAATAAGCTCAAATGCTGATCTACATATACCCCAAGGTATTTCGTGTTCAAATTGTCTCCCTTCCAATTACAAGAGGTGGCTTCACTACTGTACTTTGCTGAATATTTTTCAATTTTTGCACGCTACCTTTGGGTTTTAGCAACAAGCGTTCATGCTAACTTGTGAGTGTTTTAATTTCAAAAGTATATGATAAAAATGAGAGGCCTAAGCAGGACGCTTGTGGAACACCACATGTAACTTTTTCAAACTTGGAGAGCTTTCCCCCATTTACCTTACAGCATTGCGTCCTGTTCGACAGGCAGGAATGAAACCAGGGTATTAGTTCTTTATTTCTGGTGCCATACAGTTAAAAATCTTTTCCAATGAAATATCATGATTGACGGTGTCAAAAGCTTTTTCTAATCGATAAATGTTCCCGACGTATATTGTTCATTGCTGCCTTTGAGTCAATTCCTTTGAAGTCAGATTTCTTACAAATATTTTTTTTTTTCACAAAAAGAACCGAGTCGGATGTATGTGCAAGTGTGTGTGTTTTGTCCGTAAACGATACACTTGAAAATCGGTGAAATACTTGACTTTCCGCCGGCACGGCTGCCAAAGTTTCAGAAACGGAGGAACTGCCCAAGAAAATTCATAATCATTGATTGATAGATATTTTATGTTGCCTTGCTTCCTCGAATGTAGTGATCATTTCAACAAGGGCAGATTTTGTAATACAATAGCATGAGTTGTTTTGTTGACACCTCAATTCAAAGCGATTAGCGATTGCAGACAAAGGAAATTCTCTCAACCAGCAATTCAAAACAACTAAAGCCGCAAAAGTTTCTTTGAAAACCAGGTAGCTAGCTCGCTCGTTGTGCATTCCAGAAACTGTTTTTAAGGGCAAACATGAGCATAGATCGAAAGAAGAAGGATGCATCTACACATCTGCCGTGGGCATTTTATTTGTTTGGTTCAAAAGCCGTTTAGGAGGCGATTCAATTCTCTTATTTTTTTGGGTGTTATCAAAACATTTACTGCTCAGCTTCTGGACCAAAGCAATAAAATGCCCACGGCAGATGTGTAGATACATCCTTCTTCTTTCGATCTATGCTCATGTTTGCCCTTAAAGATAATTTCTGGAATGCACAGCGAGCGAGCTAGCTACCTGGGTTTCAGAGAAAATTTTGCGGCTTTGTTTGTTTTGAATTACTGGTTGAGAGAATTTCCTTTGTCTGTGATCGCTAATCGCTTTGAATTGAGGTGTCAACGAAAGCAACTCGTGCTATTGTATTGCAAAATCTGCCCTTGTTGATCATTTCTCTGCTTTTCAGAATAGTCTAAAGTTTACCTCCTTCTGAGGTTCAGAAGTCATTGGATTCGTTTGTTAGGACGCATCCCGGGGGGCACTACACATATTTTGGCCATGGGGGACGCATACATTTTCTTTTGAAGCACATCGCACCTGCAACGTCCATTATGTCGGTCTATTGTCGGTTTAATTCCCAGAGTCCCCTTCTAAATAAGAAAGAACAGATCTTAGACCTGTTCTTTCTTATTGAGAAGGGTCTAACCACTATGATAGAATAATGGTCGATTTATCCACAAACTGTGAAATGTAAACCAATAATCCACGAATACTTTACAATCTCTTACCTCTCAAATCTGATTCGTTTTTCTTGATCTTTCTTTCAACTTCTGGAAAGCATCTTCTACGATCTTGATGGCCAATTCGAACGTCTTCTTTGAGTCAAAAATCTTCCGAGGTATCGAATAAGGCCCCAGTATATTACCACGAGCTGTCCACCCCCTGTTTCAGCTGGGAATTCTTCAACGGATACAGCTTGCAAAATTTAATACTATTTGAGCAGGTTCCGATAAATTCTACATTGGTTGTTATTTAACAAAGGGGTTTTTACAGCTGACATGTTTCCTATTATTTGTAAAATAAACACTGTCTTTTATCGTCCAAGTTTATTCATTTTGGTTTCCGCAATTCACAAAAAACGTTTTCGCTTTTGAACAGTATTTGACTAGCTCCAATGCACACGATAAAGTAGAATTGATTGTGACGGGTGTAAGAGAATGATGAATTCGTAGTTTTCCTGTTTACCGGATAGGCCTCCTGTTCACACGAAAACGGCCCCTTTTTGCCGGCAGATTTGAAACGGGCACATATTGCAAACGGCTTCGTGCGCGCATCGTGTGAACACCCGAAAGCGATGAAAACGGAACATTTTGCGACACTTTTAAAACAGGCCGAGGCTGATTGATGCTTAGGGTGCAGTGCATTTCATTTCGTTACATTTAATTTCTTTCACTACAAGTAGGTATTTTTCTTTGGCATCAAATTGTTGGGGATATTACAACGAGTTTGCTGCCTTATAATTTCCTACTGTTTTCAAATTGCGCCAGTGTCATATGAAGAACGCCAGCTAAAGTTTTGCTACCGTCATGATTTTCACCGTTTCAAATTGTGTCAATTGTGCCGGTTTCGTGTAAACGTGGACAGAGATAAAAATTGTTTGCACCTTTCTCCTCGAAAAATATTTGCAAGGCTTCTCCCCTTAATCCGAAAGAGGGCACCTAAATAATACGGGTCGGTGGGCTGGTGGGGGGAGAAGGGGTCCGGCCAAAATCTGTGTAAAACATTCTGATTTATCTATTGAAAAATTTACAGACTACAAAGCAGAGGGGGTCTAATGGTCTGAAAATTTCGGTTAACATGTACAGTTTCATAAATTTCATAAATTTCAAAACAGGTTTTAGATAGAGAGTATCTTTGAATCTACAGGACCAATACACGACCCCTTGTGGTTGAGTAGCACATCGCATTTCTAACTCCCCCAAAAAAGACCTTCCTCTACTTTGTTGAGCATGATCCAAAAAAATCTTCTTGTTGCGTGTAGTGCAATTGTACAATGATAAACAAGTAAATAAAGTAAAATATAAGCACTTTGATGCGAATTGAAATAAGCACGACGTTTCGAGCATAGCCCGTTGTTGAGCATGGTTGAGCAACCTGCCCCCTCTTCTTGATTGACGTAATTTTGCGCATTCCACCGACACTAGTGCCCAGACCTCAGATGTAAGCAACCAGAAGACGGGCCTGATTCAAACCAAGAAACGACTACGGTGAAGAAAAGGCGATATAATTAGCAAAAGAAGAGAATAGAAGAGTATTTGACGAGATTAATCAATATGGCAGCATCTGGGGAGGTAGAAGATACCAAAGGAACAGATAATCATGCTGAGGTATAAATAAAACAGCGTTGTTTTGCATTTCCAAGAAGGCAATGGATGACCATGCATTTTGCCAATTTGGTCACTGATACGTGTCATTGCTCTTGCGTCGGAATGGTGCCCCTAGAAGTTGTGCCCCCAAAGCTCGGAAACCCGTAAATTATTCTGCTACGACTTACTCAAAAGCAGAAAAATTATTCCTAGCTTCATGTACGGCAAATTTAAATTTCTTCTTCTCCCGGAACTGAAGAAAGCTGTTCAACCCTCGTGCACATTGTCCACCACGAGAAGCATGACATCGAAAAAACTTAGGCCATTTTCCATGGGAAGATTTTATACAGGCGTGCACATTTGCCTTGCTAGGCCATAATCGTAGTTAGCCAATTAGTTTGGCAACAGGTAAATTTAACTCTGAATCTTTACTAGCAATATCTTGATAAGTTTAAGACTCGTAATTGCATACATAAAGGAGATTTAGACCGGTCAAGCAGAGATTGCACAGGTGTAAAAGATGTGTAATCTTCCATGAAATCTGTTGTGAAATACAACATGAAATACGACAACTGGTGAAATTGGCCATGAAATCGGCCATGATAAATACTCCATGAAATCCTCCAGATGAGTGGAAGATTATGCACCCGTTGAAATTGGCCACTTAGGTGAAATTCGCCATAAAATGCACCATGAAATGGGCTGTATAATCTGCCATGTAATACACCATAAAATCGTCCGTGTAATGCTCCATAAAATACGCCATGAAATCGTCCATGCAATGCTCCATGAAATGCAACATTAGGTCAGGCAGTATAGTCCCCATATTGGGTTGCTGTGAAATGCAACGTGAAATACGACAGCTGTTGTAATTGGCCAAAGAATCTGCCACACGAAGTACGCTACTTTAGACAAGAAAGAGACAACTGCAATTATGAGACTTTGACTATGTTTCAGCATATCATCATTCAAACAAATTCAGTATACAAACTTAATACAGATTATTCAAAACAAATTAAGATATCTGCCAAATAATCTAATGTTTTGCTCGACTCTGAGGGACTCTCAACAGGTGTATCACTCTTCTGTAAAGGCACACAAGATGTTTAAAACAATATACTTTAAATGGATTGAAAACAAACAGGTTTTCGCTAAAGGTGTGCGAAATTTTTACAGAGGTATAGGCCCCTCAACAATAGCGCTAAATGATATTGCAGAGGGGCATATTACTCCATAAAACTCTCATACACCTTTGGCAAAAAATCCTTCTATTTTCTAGAAAAATCAGCAACAAATCCTATCGTTTAAAAAAATCTTGTACACCATTTCAGAAGAGTGATGCAAGGCTCGCCCCTCTATTTCACTGATAATTTTAAACATAGAGATTGTGAAAATGTTCTCTTTCAGAAATTGTTTGTCTCTGTCTTGCCTTATCATCACAACCAGCTGTCAGTAAGAGCTCACTCTTCATCAGATATAGGATGATGCTGTTTGATATCCACTGTCTCTTTTCAGTTGTGTCATGACTATGATTATGTGAACCTGAAAGAAAAATAAATATACTATAAATGTGGTGCATATCCAAGGTACATGCAAGGCACTATCAAAAGTGAAACAGAAGAAAAGTGGGCGCTAATGCAGTTCCACACACTGTCCCTATACGGTCTTGTGCCTATACGTATATACTGATCCTAACTGAACCCTGTTTTATATATCACTTGAAAGATAATATCAACACACCTACCTACCTCATCATTACTCTATCAGGAATCTGCCCGGCAGTTTAGGCCATCATCTTTCCAAATCTTGTTCCGC
The DNA here is from genome assembly GCA_039566865.1 of Aurelia coerulea. Taxonomy (NCBI): domain Eukaryota; kingdom Metazoa; phylum Cnidaria; class Scyphozoa; order Semaeostomeae; family Ulmaridae; genus Aurelia; species Aurelia coerulea. The sequence continues at coordinate 17,776,142 of CM076960.1, read as the reverse complement.
GTCTTGTTCTCCCACTTTTGATGTGTCATAGTGGTTCTTCTGAGCTCAAAAACTTATAGACTGTTGTTCCAATCTATCTTACACTATGAATAATGTCATGATCAATTTTTTGAGAATGAGAAGTATCCCAAGAACTCAAGTTGCTTACTTAGGCCATCAAAGTTGTGACTCAAAAACAGACTTCAATTTCAAGCAAGTCCAACGCCATTCAACTGCCAATTTGTCAACTGTCATTTCCTTTATGTTATCCAATCAAAATACAGCATTTGAATTTTTATTGTGCAAGATTTTATTCCCTATTGTTGATCTGGCCAATCAGACATCAAAATAAACCATTTGAATTTTATTGTGCAAGATATTAGCCAGAACAAACAGACACCGAATACTCGTGTGGCTAATCAAAATTACAGTTTCTCCAAAGGGATTCAGAGGGATTCAAATAAATAATGCTATTTCACACCTCTCACTATGATGAATCAATTAATATGCACAGGCACGCGCCCAAACGTTCGTTTGGAAGCTTTGGAAGCGATCGATCGCGCGCCGGATAATAAAATTTTTCCCTCGAAGAGAGCGATGTCAGATTCGGGAATTCACCCTGGAAAACTGTGTGGGCAAATTAATTTTCGGTTTCAAACATACCTTGTACCTCCCTGATACTGATTTTAATGGATGGATGCAGTTGAGTTACTTTATTTGCTCATTCCACCGAAGGTTAAGTTCACCGTACTTTTAGGCCGGTTTAGGCCATCTTCTTCTGAGAAAAAAAATTGGCTTAAATGCCAGACTTCTCGAGCAGGTTGAAGTCTAAATACATCTTGATGTCACAAAACATTTGAAAACCACTTCCTTTAATTCAATTTGCTCAACTTAAAATGTGAAATGAATATTTGTTTAGAGTTTAAGCCAAATTTGGGGGAGGGGATTACCCCATAAATTCTCGAGAAATATGACATATACCTTTGTTGCCCTTTGCTATATTTCTTTCGCGTGAGCGTTCGGTCGCGGGCCTTAATTTCTGAACGTGGATGCCCCGATTGACTACAATTCTACTTTGAGTTCAACATGTATTTGTAGAAATCTAAAAGAACCAGAATAAGAAACTTTTAGCCTAGAAATCCTTTGTTGGAAACATTTTTTAAGCCAGAATTCTTTTAGTACAGGAATGTTCAATGTTCCTCGTGAGACAGAAAATATTGAGACATTTGGTGGCTGTTTACTGTCCAAGTAAGTTATTTAGTTCCTGGACAAAAATGCATCCTGTCTCAGATCTCCAAACAATATAAGAAATATTGTCTCTCTGTTAAGTCTCTTCTTGCAAAAATTTCTGCTCTTTTAAGGGCCTTGACAACATTTTAGAAAATAGTGTCCAAATATAAAAAGATGTTTTCTTTATAATTCATATCTTCCACACTAATTTGTCATGAAAAAATGCTAAAAAGATACTCTTGCAGCCTCTCGCCTCTTATAGCCAGCTGTTGAATGTCACGAAGAATGAAATCGGCCAGTGTTGAATTTCATAGAGGATGTCACATTGTGGCGAATTTCAAGGCCAATTTCACCTCACTTAAAACATGCGATAAACCGAACATCAAAAATGTGGACGATGCCAAACACCATGAAATCGTCCACTTGATGTATTTCACAGTTACTTCAATGTTGGACGATGTCAACGGTCATGCAATCGTCCACACATGGCGTATTTTACACAGAATTAAAAGATGGACGATTTCATCCCTAATGACATCGGCCATCTGTGGAGTATTTCATAGTTGGAAAGCTTGCTTTGTAAGCAAAATCTGTCAATTAAAATGTTCAGTTTATTGTTGCTTGTCCCCAGGGGGGGGGGGGGGCTCAGGTATATTTAGGATAGGGGTGCTCAGGCTGGGGTACAACGTATCAACCCAAGAAAATAATTTCTGGCAGAAAAATAGACCCAAAAAAATAATTTAATAATTTGATCAATGTTTTAGGTCCTTTTTCAGTCATTTTGTAACCATGAAATTTTTATAGTTGAATTTACCTGTACTTCTAGTGCTGGTAAGACAGCCAGAAAAATCACAAAAGTACTTTGATCTCTTAGCTTTTAACTAGGATTTGATTCATTCAAATCTGCGAAGTACTCTTGGTGCTATGAATTTTCAAAAGTGGGAACTTTTTTCTGGCTCACCCGTTATATATTTCTGCTTGCCACCATATTGTAGACCTTCATTAACTATGCTTTTCTTGAAGGTTATACCATTTTCCCTTCATTGGTTTAGAATTTGTAATGAATTTGATTTTTTTCAAAATTTTCCATGAACTTTTTCAAAAATAATTAAATTGCTGCCATTTAGAAAAGATCAAGATACAAAAAAATGTCCATGATAGATTTGCAGCAAAGTACTATAAGTTTCTTTCAAGCCATTCAATTCAGAGCAAAATTTCATAGAATTTTACACCCACCTTTTGAAAGATTCAAGCCTTCTTCTTTGAATGTCATATTTTTCTTTTCCTACAGCAGCAAGAATCCACTAAATTAAAGATGACACAAGAACTTACAACAAAACATCCATTGCAAAATAGCTGGACCCTTTGGTTCTTCAAAAATGACAAAACAAAGTCATGGGCTGCTAATCTAAGGAAAGTCATCACATTTGACTCTGTATCTTTTCAAACTAAAGTGTGCCATAATATAGATTCAATTTATTTTCTACTTTTGAATCTACTTTCTACTTTACAAGCTCAAATAACGGTTCAATTAACGGTCAATAGAAAACAGACGTCATTTAAAGGTGACTTGAAGCGAAAATTTTTATTAATGCAAATGGGCAGCATAGTCAAATGCTGAAGAACCCTGTTTATATTTCTTTGATATCTCATTTCATTTTCAAGTTATCCACTGATACTAAGTTGCAGCTGATGACGTCATTTTGTTTGCAAATTACTAGGATAACATAATATGGAAATATAACTGTATCTGATCCTTGAAAGGTTACAGTTGTAAGAAATATTTCAGCTGGGCTGAATAGATGTTATATAAATTGCCTCATGACTTAATATGATGTTTAGAAAGACATGCTGATTGTGCAAAGTTTTTTAATTGGATTTATCTTTGGAAACATGGCCAACCTTGTATACTTTCTTTACATTTTGCAAACAAAATGACGTCATTAGCCAATCGTACACAATAGTGGATAACTCTAAAATGAAACAAGGTATCAAAACACTTTAGAGGACATTCTTTGTCATTCAACTGCACTATTCATTTGCATCAATAAAAATTTTCGCTTCACACCACCTTTAAAGAGCACAATTTTATTTTGAAAGAGGACTTTCATAGCAGGTGCAGTCCTTTTCGGGAACAAAACAACATGCGTGCGGCAAAACACACAGGTAAATTCAGTTGCGCGTGCGATTCGCACACATAGTTATTCAAGACGGTATTTAAGAAGTGACACAAAAATAGGGCTTCAAGTCTCCCTTTACTGATAAAGATAATCACACTACCGATATAAATGAATATCATTGTTCATATGTTTATGTATCAATGAAGTTTTTGTTTTTACAGGACTATACTCAGCAGTTTCTTCCTCGGTAAACTCAGACTCGTCTAGTGTCCGATTCTTCCGAACTATCAATGTCAACGGGACAAATCTGTTGTCTGCTCGGTTCATTTTCTTCATGAACATCGGTATCGGTAACAAGAATCACCTTCACTCTATAAGCACCAAGTGTCGCTATTATTTCATATTGTGGGAATTGCCACTTGGGACCGCTTGGGACTTTGTCAAAAGCATTATAGGATTTGTCAGTAATCATGGTTTATTGAAGCACCATGCTTGGACATTGGAAGTTTCAAACAACAGAGTACCACTTTACTTAAGCAAAATAACACTTTGCGCGTGCGATGAAAAGCACTCGTGATTCAATTTGCGTGTGTGCCAACGTGTGCGTGTGCGATCGCACGCGTCAAACGAAAAGGCCTGCAGGTGGTTTGAGATCACAATTTCAATGAAACCATTTCATTGTTTCATCACCTTATTCCAGGGCTCCCAGGAGCACTATCAAGTCATATTTTCACAGAGGCAAATTTAGAATTCATTTAAAACATCACACAAATTTGAAAAAACCATAAAGAAGAAACATCAAGGAATCAAATTTTAGAAGTCCTGCAATTTGCCATAGAAATCAGGATTTTTGTGCCTTGTACCCAAAACTCATTTCATGATGTCACATAGAATGTCAACTTCATGTGACATAGAATGTCAACTTCATGTGTTTTCGCATGAAAGAAGCCACCAGTGCTGCATGCACAAATCTTGGGGGCGGCTTCTAGTAGTTTATATCTATATAATTTGGATACTGTTTTCCTTAAATCAGATTTAACTATATTCAGGTTGAAGATTTTTGGGGGTAAGTTGCTAAACATTTTGTGTGTGATCTGCATAGAAACTGTGCTTTCCCAAACCTTTTCACTGCTAACTCTAATCAACCTGCAGCAGACTTGACATGTTCATCTTTGTATCTACTGTAACTAATTTTCAGATTATCGTATTAACCAAAATGTTAAAAGGTATAAATTCTGCAAAGAGCTTTTGAGTTAATTGAGTGAATGTTATAGAAATATTTTATAACCCTTGCTAATTGATTTCTCTTTTTCATTTTCAAGAGTGTACAATCACATTCTATTAGCAAGCAAGTTACAATCTGGTTGTGATTATTCAGTTTTCAAGGTTAGTATCAATTGTGGCACAACTTAGGTGAGTTGAGTTAAAGCTTGCAATGTCTGTCAAGATTCATCAGCCTCTCTTCTATGTTTCAATTCTTTTTGATTCTTAAGAATTTTCAAGAATTCTTCGCATCCTTGAGAATTCTTAGGCAGGGAAGCCATCATAGCATCACAATCATTACTTTAATATGTTTCAAGTAGGCTGAAAGGACGTCTAGCTATATTACAGCGAAGGAGGCCAACCATCAACTGTTCATGCTGCATTCAGGCACGAGACCCCTTGTCTAACATCCCTTCTGAAGGATAGGGAAAGATGAGTTGTTTGGTCGTGCATCTAGAAGGTTGCCCATCCAAGTTTGACTTCATTTGACTAAGTTTAACTAGATTTACTTGACAAGAACTGCCCACTCATGATGTTAATTTGGACAAAGCCTGTACTGTAGATCTGGCAAAATTTTAGTTAAATGTGATGCTCATATCGTTTGCAAAGTGGTATAATTTTATGAAATTTTATATAGATTTGAAGTGTTAACAACTGAAGATTTCAAGTCACAGTGGGTTAGGCAAATGAAATTTCTATGTTGAAAACTTGTTTTCAAAATCAGTGAAGCACCTCACTTTTTCAATTTTTTTTAGGATGGAATAAAACCAATGTGGGAAGACGATCAAAACAGACTTGGTGGTAGATGGCTGATAAACTTGAATAAAAATGCAAGGAATCAAGATTTAGACAGAATATGGCTAGAACTCGTAAGTTCCATGTTTTTCCTTTCCTGTTTGGTGTTACTTTTTGTTAAAGTATTTTGGGTGAAGCTTTTTTAGTTGAAATTTATTGTTTACCACCCAACAGGTCTGGCCATAAGATTTTTAGAGGAGGAGCAGTAAATAAAGTTGTAGGCAGAAACATCGCAACACAACAAACGACAACAGCAAATGTGTGTGAGTTGTATGTGTTGCAATATTTCCTCCTGACATGCAGGACTTCTTCAGGGCTGTTATGTAAGGTGTTGAGGTGAGCTATACCTACCTAAATGAATTGGATAGAAGACAAAGCAAAAAATATATTTCAAGGAGAGCAATTTTACTTTATTGAAAAGTTCAGGAGAACCAGTTTTGAAGAGAGCCCAGAGGGGAATGAGTGCTATTGCTATCCTCAAATGGCCAGGCATGACCCAGTGTTTTGAGACAAAATTTACCCACAGAATAGTGGGTAACTGCAGGGCCTCAACCGCCTTGCAGTTGGAAAATTACGTTTTGATTGAATGAGAGATGTAAAAGAGAATATTGAAAAAGTTATAGATACAGAAGCTTACAAAGTGATGTCCCCTCAATCAGATTAATAGGTTCTTCTAAATGCAAATACCAAGGATTTAGCCTTGTTTTGTGTGGAGATTCATCAAAGGGCTGAGATTCATAATATTTGATGGAGAAAATCTTAGATTTATAATTGCTTTTCTAGCTTCTGTGCCTGATTGGTGAAGCATTTGGAGATGATAATGATGGCGTAAATGGAGCAGTTGTACAGATAAGAAATAAAGGAGATAAAATTGGATTATGGACTGGTAAAGCAGATGATCAAGACTCAATTATGAGGATAGGGTTGGTCTAATTTTTCTTTTGTCGCATTGTTAATAGAAGGAAGCAAGCAAGTTTATTTTTGCCAGGGAATTGTTAAATTTACAAGGGTTAGGCAAGAACATTTCATGTACAGAGAACTTCAAAAATATCATTTCATATAATTATATCATGCTGTTTAGAATATTAAGAATTGTGTTATTTGTACAAGTGTAGTGTACAGTCAAGCCGAAAATTATGCATACTCATGTCAAGTCCGGAGTATTTTTAATTGTTGTATTTGTGGACTAATTTTACTGCGGTGGAAGCTACAGCACAGGGCTCAAATCTTTAAAAAGGTTGGTGTAAAATTCCATTACATTTTACTTTGAATTGGATGGCTTGAACGGTGCTCAAGTTACTTTGATGTGAGTACGGTTCAAGGAATACGGTATCTTGGGTAATTGGTCCTCAAATTGAATGATTCAAAATACTCTAAATTTTTTCATGTATGCAAGCATAGAAAAGTGGCTCAAGCCACTTGCAGTCAAACTCTAGCCTATCAGACATCAGGATTTCCTTTTGACGTAGATCAGTTACCCAAATATGGTGCGGCACATATTAGGGCCTTATTGTCTTTGCAAGGTTATTTTTATCAAAGGCTTATATATGCTTAGATTCCCTTTAACTGCACATATGCAATTGAATTGAAAGAAAAGAAATTTGTTCTTTCTGTTGATTAAGATTTATTTTTTTATCTTACAGCAAAGGAATGAAAGAGAGATTAAACATGCCTGGAAAATACGTAATAGGATATCAGGTAGGATTTTTTTTTTTTGCATTCCAATAAAAGCTTACAATACATATTACCAATACACACTACTTACAAAATACTCTACCCTACTACTTAAACAATGCCATTTGGAGCGAAAACACGTCTACCGCATGGCAACATAAAACAGAAAATACGAACATCACACTAAACATGACTACTGGAAACAAAACTAGCACATAAAGACAATTTTTTTTTTTTTTTACATTCCAATAAAAGCTTACAATACATATTACCAATACACACTACTTATAAAATACTCTACCCTACTACTTAAACAATGCCATTTGGAGCGAAAACACGTCTACCGCATGGCAACATAAAACAGAAAATACGAACATCACACTAAACATGACTACTGGAAACAAAAATAGCACATAAAGACAATTTCTTTTCTTTTTTTTTTTTACATTCCAATAAAAGCTTACAATACATATTACCAATACACACTACTTACAAAATACTCTACCCTACTACTTAAACAATGCCATTTGGAGCGAAAACACGTCTACCGCATGGCAACATAAAACAGAAAATACGAACATCACACTAAACATGACTACTGGAAACAAAACTAGCACATAAAGACAATTTCTTTTTTTTTTTTTTTTACATTCCAATAAAAGCTTACAATACATATTACCAATACACACTACTTACAAAATACTCTACCCTACTACTTAAACAATGCCATTTGGAGCGAAAACACGTCTACCGCATGGCAACATAAATCAGAAAATACGAACATCACACTAAACATGACTACTGGAAACAAAAATAGCACATAAAGACAATTTCTTTTTTTTTTTTTTTACATTCCAATAAAAGCTTACAATACATATTACCAATACACACTACTTACAAAATACTCTACCCTACTACTTAAACAATGCCATTTGGAGCGAAAACACGTCTACCGCATGGCAACATAAAACAGAAAATACGAACATCACACTAAACATGACTACTGGAAACAAAAATAGCACATAAAGACAATTTCTTTTTTTTTTTTTACATTCCAATAAAAGCTTACAATACATATTACCAATACACACTACTTACAAAATACTCTACCCTACTACTTAAACAATGCCATTTGGAGCGAAAACACGTCTACCGCATGGCAACATAAAACAGAAAATACGAACATCACACTAAACATGACTACTGGAAACAAAAATAGCACATAAAGCTACACGTGACTACTACTACAGCTACTACTACTTAGAAAAAAAGAAGGAACATTACATTAAAATGGGGACGTGGTGGTTGTGTGACTTACGGCTGAGTTTTAAATTCCTAATCAAACCGACCAGTTTGATGGATAAAGCGGAGAGTTAGCAAAAGTATATCTTTATTGATAACATCAGTAAAATCTTTATCACCATACAATAAAATCTGCATTAGAAAATCGTTTGGAAGATTGGTATGTCCAAGTGGTCGTAATAAAGCAGAAACTCCAGCGAGAAGATCTCTACGTGGTACTTCAAATGAAGGGCAGAGCAACAAGAAGTGTTCCGTATCCTCAATGCCATCGTTTGTGGGACACATTGGGTTAATAGTATCTTTGAAATTGTGTTTGAATTTGTGAAAATTCAATTTACTGCGACCAACTCTTAGTTGGGTAAGATTCGATAGTCCTTTTGGGTCGTGTATTCGAAAGACAGTTTTAGGGAGGGGACGAATCTTGGATAGCAGCTTTGTCTTAAAAGCAGCAATAGATGGTGCAAGTCTAATTTCTGGATCAAGCTTATTCCATTCAGATAAGCAATGAGGATAGAAGCTAGATTGAAATTTTTCTGTCCTTGCCCTTATTCGCCCGATGGCATCCTGCTTGCGAAGAGAGTAACGCGACTGCCGCAGTGGTGGTATTGGATCCATAGTATATTCAGAAAAATATGTCTTCCATTTATTTAATGCCTCGAAAGGAGCTTAAAGGCATTGAGTCCGCATAAATCGCGCTCTCATGACCAATATCAACTTCTTTTCAATCATAAATCAAAAGTTGTGATTTAATTGCTATTGAAAATAAACCAAAGAAATTCCTGAGGATAATGCGAGGATTAAGAAGCCTTTGCTTTCCACTGCTAATGACTTTGGCACTATTATGCAATAACAAAGGGCCATCAGCAGTTTGTCAGCAAAATTCAGGATAGTGTTAACGCTCAGCTATTTATATGGACTCAATGCCTTTAAGGTACTTTGATAAAACGACAAAACGAAGATCATATCATATTCTGTATGCCACCAATTTAACCCTTTTTCATTTTTCTTTAATTTGAGTTTTAAAGTTTGATGTGCTTCAGGAATTTGCTTGGCCAAAGGGCCAAAGCTCTGGTTTTGACATGGAGGCCGGTTTTGAGCTTTCAAGATAAATATCTCCCCACTGCAAACACCATTATTAACAAATGAGGTATCTCAATTCAAGTTAACTATCAAGGAGCATTTTGAAATTAATTAGCCATTGATTGAAGCCAAATTCTCATCGCTGGACCCAACCAAATCTGTATACAGGGTGTCCCAAAAAAATTGTGCCCCGTTTGTCTGAAGATTGCGACAAAACGGCAAAAGATTCTCGCCAAACTTTTGCATGATGGTGCTCTTCAGATGTTCAATTAAAGTTTGCCACCATCCCCGCAAAAATCTGTTGAAAAATGATGAAGCTACGACCTTCAGAAGACCAAATTTGCCTGACGACTGAAACCAGCAGTCGGCCATTTTTCTACTATTTTGCATTGATAAGTATCTTCACCTGAGGTAAGAAATAATTTCTTTGAGGTTAGAAATAGTAGAACTCTCCGAGGATTATCGGAACTTTCACGAGAGCTATGACATTGGAGGCTGCTGTTTCATTTTCATTTCATAAAGCTATTTATCGCTGTAAAATAGTAAGACAAAATGGCCGACCGCTGGTTTCAGTGATCAGGCAAATTTGGTCTTCTGAAGGTCATAGCTTCGTCATTTTTAACGGATTTTTGCGGGGATGGTGGCAAACTTTAATTGAACATCTGAAGAGCACCATCATGCAAAAGTTTGGCGAGAATCTTTTGGCATTTTGTCGCAATCTTCAGACAAACGGGGCTAAATTTTTTTGGGACACCCTGTACTTTTCTCTGCCTGGGACACCCGACCCGGTAGTTTGATAAAATGTCGGCCTTCAACGTTCTTTATCTTTATTTCAGTCACACGTAGATACAGCTGGCAAAACAGGCTCAACGGCCAAGAACAGGTACACTTTATAGTAGAACTTATTGATAGCTGGCTAAAAGTGCTAGAAATTCTTAATGAATGGGTAACACAAGAAAACAAAGACTCTTCTTCTGGTGTTCCATAAGAACAACAATTTTCAAGATGATCATTAAAATGCCATGACAGTTGACATATATTGCCATCTTGAGTGGAATTTAGGATTACTGGAAACAAAACAGTTCTTAAAGACCATGACTTCTTTGGTTAAAATAACTTATCTATCCATGCAAAGTTAGAATCTGTCTTTGAATGTTTGTCCCGTTTTGCAATAAAAATAATATGTTTCCAAGCTCATATGTGATTTAAACGTACTAGTATTAAGATTACGTAACCGTATAAATTTGTTAGGATTAGAATTGCCAACAAATAGATCTGATATTTGAAATGAAATAGATTCAAAGCGTTCACTATCGGCATTCACTATCGGTAGCCTGATAAGAAATGTCCGAAATACAGAGTGTATATTATGTGTAATCTCCAAAGATGAGAAATCGTTTAACAAACGCCAATCAATGCTCGCGAACCTAAATTTAATGCTTGAATGTAATGCTCAATTTTGGGGTTATTGAAGAAATCTTCCTCGCTACCTCTCACCTAAATTTTGCTGTAGTATTATTCTTTAAAGATCCATGGCTAACCGTGATCCTTTAGTTTGTTCGCTTTTCATTTGGCCCTCATGGACTTATGGTTAGAAATGATTGTTTAATTGTGAACATGCATATAGTCTGTCTCGAATTAGATGTCCCCTGCAAATGCCCGGGAATAACAACAATACAAGTGTTTTGCAAAGGAATTTGGCGTTATCGCAAATCTAATTTCATATCATTTAAAAGTCGTTTCTGGTTCCATTCGTTCGCATTTATTTGGCATTCTTAGGCTTATGGATAGCAATGGATGTTTAACTGTGAACATATACAATGTGTTTCAGAAAAAATGCAACTCATCTTTATTTGAGATTTTTCAGGAAACGATGATATTTGAATCAATTTGAGGATTTGAAAGTGCAATCTATCTTCTTTCCAGTGGCATCCAGGTTGGGCGTATCAATAGACGATTGCACTAAAGATGGCGGTGAGGAATTTTCTACCAAAATGCATTGCATTCTAATAAAGATTCTTTAACGATTCTATAGGAATTCGATTAAAGAACGCAGTGCATCTTGGAAAAATTCCTCACCGCCATCTTTAACGCAATCGTCTATTGAATTATTCACCACTAAATTTGCATTTACTATATATGGCTTATTTCAGATGCCGAAAAGGCATTGATTTTGCTCTTACAGCATGCTGCGTTTGAAATCAGCCATATGTACTAAAATATCAATTAAATGATAAAAGATTCCATCGATGTATTCAAACTTCATATCATTAGATACAAGAAAGATAGTACTTTCAGATGTTATATATTCAATCTACTCAAATCATGTTTTCAACAGTTTCATTTATAATAGACATTTTAGCTATTCTACAAAAGGGCCTGGATCGAGCGTTGTTTTTATACATTGTCATACGCGACGTTCGATCGAGTGGCGTTAGAGCTTCTATCACTATTGTGCACATTCGAAAATTCTATAAAATGTAGCAAAATTTCGTTCGATTCTGATTCCTTTCAGAATAGCTAAAAGGTTTATTGGGTTGCGTTTTTTTCTGAAATACCCTGTATAGTTCACTGGTACTTTTCAGGCAAGTGCATGGTGGCAAAATCAGTCTGTAAGCTTGAAATGTCTTGTATGCATTAAATTTGTTGCTGTTTTTTTCATTGAAGTGGGTCTCGTAGAGTCTCCTGCTATTGTTTGTTATTCCACCAAGGAAGACAAAACAGTCTCCGTTTACATCTAATTGGGAGCGAATCGGGGCCTGCTTTGCTAAATTCAAATAATTCACATGTTTATTACCAACTTTTCGAATCTTATTCTGCGATTTTCTTTGAAGACTGTCGAGTGTAATCAATCTTCTATCAATTTCAAAAGTTGTGTTTCAAGTCAATAACTACTTGTCCTGATTTTGAGGCCATATTTTATTCAAGAGATACGAAACGCACTAAAACCGAAAATGTTCTAGGTGCTATAGCTCCGTTGGAAGCAGTCAGCGGCTGCTTTTCAATCGTTCCTTGGTGGCAACAAAGTTTTGCAACAGGCTCTGGAAAGTTTTGGGTTCTAATTTCAGTATCATATTAACGATTTTCGTTAAGCAGGTGTTTATGTGCCTTTGGCTATGAAGTATCCATATGGTGTTACCGATACACGGAACGAATTTTGGAACATCGAAATTGAATTTTGAGAAGCTCCATTATCGTTAGAAGATATGGAACGATCCTATCAAAATTTACTTGTATTTTGGTTGGTTTTCGTGTTTCTTCTGTCTACTTAGAAAGGTATAACTCCCGTCCCAGAGTCATCGTTGGTTCCTATACGATTGCACAATATGTAGCGTCAGTTGTTTCATTTTCTGATTTCTTTTAAGGGATCCTTTATTTTCATATTTTTGGCTGATTTTTGGCTACTGTTTTAAGCTTCTTTGACATGCCATTGCCTTTGTGATGTCCTACTTGTCAGAACTGTAAGGCAAAAATCGCAAGGAAATATCGCCTATTTGTGTTTTTTAAAGTGAGCTTACATATGGATACTTCGCCGCTTCGAAATAGTTAGTTGTTGTGTGTTGTAGTTTGATGGAAGTAGACAAAAGAAATTAGTGCCATTATGTGTTTAATGTGTGATGAAAATGTTTGTCTCTGCTTATGTTCCCTGGCCAAAAATGTTTGTCATTTTCTCTTCTTTGCTCTTATTTTTTCGTATTTTTAGAAGAACACATTCTTGCTCGAAAAGTAAGGCTGTAGAAATTTCGCTAAAAGCGACTGACTTTGATTTTGAAAGTGCTCATTTTACACAGAAAATCAAGGCTACAGGCTTTGTCAGAATGGGCCTATTTTTGCAAAAAAAGCAAAAGGTATAGCCTTTCTTTTTGGCCAAAAATCAGGCATTTCAGAATGGGCCTATTTTTGCCAAAAAGCAAAAGGTATAGCCTTACTTTTAGGCCAAAAATCAGGTTTTTCAGAATGGGCCTATTTTTGCCAAAAAGCAAAGGGTATAGCCTTACTTTTAGGCCAAAAATCAGGTTTTTCAGGATGGGCCTATTTTTGCGAAAAAGAAAAGGGTATAGCCTTACTTTTAGGCCAAAAATCAGGTTTTTCAGAATGGGCCTATTTTTGCCAAAAAGCAAAGGGTATAGCCTTACTTTTAGGCCAAAAATCAGGTTTTTCAGAATGGGCCTATTTTTGCGAAAAAGCAAAGGGTATAGCCTTACTTTTAGGCCAAAAATCAGGTTTTTCAGAATGGGCCTATTTTTGCCAAAAAGCAAAGGGTATAGCCTTACTTTTAGGCCAAAAATCAGGTTTTTCAGAATGGGCCTATTTTTGCGAAAAAGCAAAGGGTATAGCCTTACTTTTAGGCCAAAAATCAGGTTTTTCAGAATGGGCCTATTTTTGCCAAAAAGCAAAGGGTATAGCCTTACTTTTAGGCCAAAAATCAGGTTTTTCAGAATGGGCCTATTTTTGCGAAAAAGCAAAGGGTATAGCCTTACTTTTAGGCCAAAAATCAGGTTTTTCAGAATGGGCCTATTTTTGCCAAAAAGCAAAGGGTATAGCCTTACTTTTAGGCCAAAAATCAGGTTTTTCAGAATGGGCCTATTTTTGCCAAAAAGCAAAGGGTATAGCCTTACTTTTAGGCCAAAAATCAGGTTTTTCAGAATGGGCCTATTTTTGCCAAAAAGCAAAGGGTATAGCCTTACTTTTAGGCCAAAAATCAGGTTTTTCAGAATGGGCCTATTTTTGCCAAAAAGCAAAGGGTATAGCCTTACTTTTAGGCCAAAAATCAGGTTTTTCAGAATGGGCCTATTTTTGCCAAAAAGCAAAGGGTATAGCCTTACTTTTAGGCCAAAAATCAGGTTTTTCAGAATGGGCCTATTTTTACCAAAAAGCAAAGGGTATAGCCTTACTTTTAGGCCAAAAATCAGGTTTTTCAGAATGGGCCTATTTTTGCCAAAAAGCAAAGGGTATAGCCTTACTTTTAGGCCAAAAATCAGGTTTTCAGAATGGGCCTATTTTTGCGAAAAAGCAAAGGGTATAGCCTTACTTTTAGGCCAAAAATCAGGTTTTTCAGAATGGGCCTATTTTTGCCAAAAAGCAAAGGGTATAGCCTTACTTTTAGGCCAAAAATCAGGTTTTTCAGAATGGGCCTATTTTTGCCAAAAAGCAAAGGGTATAGCCTTACTTTTAGGCCAAAAATCAGGTTTTTCAGAATGGGCCTATTTTTGCCAAAAAGCAAAGGGTATAGCCTTACTTTTAGGCCAAAAATCAGGTTTTTCAGAATGGGCCTATTTTTGCCAAAAAGCAAAGGGTATAGCCTTACTTTTAGGCCAAAAATCAGGTTTTTCAGAATGGGCCTATTTTTGCCAAAAAGCAAAGGGTATAGCCTTACTTTTAGGCCAAAAATCAGGTTTTTCAGAATGGGCCTATTTTTGCCAAAAAGCAAAGGGTATAGCCTTACTTTTAGGCCAAAAATCAGGTTTTTCAGAATGGGCCTATTTTTGCCAAAAAGCAAAGGGTATAGCCTTACTTTTAGGCCAAAAATCAGGTTTTTCAGAATGGGCCTATTTTTGCCAAAAAGCAAAGGGTATAGCCTTACTTTTAGGCAAAAAAATCAGGTTTTTCAGAATGGGCCTATTTTTGCCAAAAAGCAAAGGGTATAGCCTTACTTTTAGGCCAAAAATCTGGTTTTTCAGAATGGGCCTATTTTTGCCAAAAAGCAAAGGGTATAGCCTTACTTTTAGGCCAAAAATCAGGTTTTTCAGAATGGGCCTATTTTTGCCAAAAAGCAAAGGGTATAGCCTTACTTTTAGGCCAAAAATCAGGTTTTTCAGAATGGGCCTATTTTTGCCAAAAAGCAAAGGGTATAGCCTTACTTTTAGGCCAAAAATCAGGTTTTTCAGAATGGGCCTATTTTTGCCAAAAAGCAAAGGGTATAGCCTTACTTTTAGGCCAAAAATCAGGTTTTTCAGAATGGGCCTATTTTTGCCAAAAAGCAAAGGGTATAGCCTTACTTTTAGGCCAAAAATCAGGTTTTTCAGAATGGGCCTATTTTTGCCAAAAAGCAAAGGGTATAGCCTTACTTTTAGGCCAAAAATCAGGTTTTTCAGAATGGGCCTATTTTTGCGAAAAAGCAAAGGGTATAGCCTTACTTTTAGGCCAAAAATCAGGTTTTTCAGAATGGGCCTATTTTTGCCAAAAAGCAAAGGGTATAGCCTTACTTTTAGGCCAAAAATCAGGTTTTACAGAATGGGCCTATTTTTGCCAAAAAGCAAAGGGTATAGCCTTACTTTTAGGCCAAAAATCAGGTTTTTCAGAATGGGCCTATTTTTGCCAAAAAGCAAAGGGTATAGCCTTACTTTTAGGCCAAAAATCAGGTTTTTCAGAATGGGCCTATTTTTGCCAAAAAGCAAAGGGTATAGCCTTACTTTTAGGCCAAAAATCAGGTTTTTCAGAATGGGCCTATTTTTGCAAAAAGCAAAGGGTATAGCCTTACTTTTAGGCCAAAAATCAGGTTTTTCAGAATGGGCCTATTTTTGCCAAAAAGCAAAGGGTATAGCCTTACTTTTAGGCCAAAAATCAGGTTTTTCAGAATGGGCCTATTTTTGCCAAAAAGCAAAGGGTATAGCCTTACTTTTAGGCCAAAAATCAGGTTTTTCAGAATGGGCCTATTTTTGCCAAAAAGCAAAAAGCAAAGGGTATAGCCTTACTTTTAGGCCAAAAATCAGGTTTTTCAGAATGGGCCTATTTTTGCCAAAAAGCAAAGGGTATAGCCTTACTTTTAGGCCAAAAATCAGGTTTTTCAGAATGGGCCTATTTTTGCCAAAAAGCAAAGGGTATAGCCTTACTTTTAGGCCAAAAATCAGGTTTTTCAGAATGGGCCTATTTTTGCCAAAAAGCAAAGGGTATAGCCTTACTTTTAGGCCAAAAATCAGGTTTTTCAGAATGGGCCTATTTTTGCCAAAAAGCAAAGGGTATAGCCTTACTTTTAGGCCAAAAATCAGGTTTTTCAGAATGGGCCTATTTTTGCCAAAAAGCAAAGGGTATAGCCTTACTTTTAGGCCAAAAATCAGGTTTTTTCAGAATGGGCCTATTTTTGCGAAAAAGCAAAGGGTATAGCCTTACTTTTAGGCCAAAAATCAGGTTTTCCAGGATGGGCCTATTTTTGCCAAAAAGTAAAGGGTATAGCCTTACTTTTAGGCCAAAAATCAGGTTTTTCAGAATGGGCCTATTTTTGCCAAAAAGCAAAGGGTATAGCCTTACTTTTAGGCCAAAAATCAGGTTTTTCAGAATGGGCCTATTTTTGCCAAAAAGCAAAGGGTATAGCCTTACTTTTAGGCCAAAAATCAGGTTTTTCAGAATGGGCCTATTTTTGCCAAAAAGCAAAGGGTATAGCCTTACTTTTAGGCCAAAAATCAGGTTTTTCAGAATGGGCCTATTTTTGCCAAAAAGCAAAGGGTATAGCCTTACTTTTAGGCCAAAAATCAGGTTTTTCAGAATGGGCCTATTTTTGCCAAAAAGCAAAGGGTATAGCCTTACTACTAGGCCAAAAATCAGGTTTTTCAGAATGGGCCTATTTTTGCCAAAAAGCAAAGGGTATAGCCTTACTTTTAGGCCAAAAATCAGGTTTTTCAGAATGGGCCTATTTTTGCCAAAAAGCAAAGGGTATAGCCTTACTTTTAGGCCAAAAATCAGGTTTTTCAGAATGGGCCTATTTTTGCCAAAAAGCAAAGGGTATAGCCTTACTTTTAGGCCAAAAATCAGGTTTTTCAGAATGGGCCTATTTTTGCCAAAAAGCAAAGGGTATAGCCTTACTTTTAGGCCAAAAATCAGGTTTTTCAGAATGGGCCTATTTTTGCCAAAAAGCAAAGGGTATAGCCTTACTTTTAGGCCAAAAATCAGGTTTTTCAGAATGGGCCTATTTTTGCGAAAAAGCAAAGGGTATAGCCTTACTTTTAGGCCAAAAATCAGGTTTTTCAGAATGGGCCTATTTTTGCCAAAAAGCAAAGGGTATAGCCTTACTTTTAGGCCAAAAATCAGGTTTTTCAGAATGGGCCTATTTTTGCCAAAAAGCAAAGGGTATAGCCTTACTTTTAGGCCAAAAATCAGGTTTTTCAGAATGGGCCTATTTTTGCGAAAAAGCAAAGGGTATAGCCTTACTTTTAGGCCAAAAATCAGGTTTTTCAGGAAAAATCAGGTTTTTTAGAATGGGCCTATTTTTTGCCAAAAAGCAAAGGGTGGGCCTATTTTTGCCAAAAAGCAAAGGGTATAGCCTTACTTTTAGGCCAAAAATCAGGTTTTTCAGAATGGGCCTATTTTTGCCAAAAAGCAAAGGGTATAGCCTTACTTTTAGGCCAAAAATCAGGTTTTTCAGAATGGGCCTATTTTTGCCAAAAAGCAAAGGGTATAGCCTTACTTTTAGGCCAAAAATCAGGTTTTTCAGAATGGGCCTATTTTTGCCAAAAAGCAAAGGGTATAGCCTTACTTTTAGGCCAAAAATCAGGTTTTTCAGAATGGGCCTATTTTTGCCAAAAAGCAAAGGGTATAGCCTTACTTTTAGGCCAAAAATCAGGTTTTTCAGAATGGGCCTATTTTTGCCAAAAAGCAAAGGGTATAGCCTTACTTCTAGGCCAAAAATCAGGTTTTTCAGGATGGGCCTATTTTTGCCAAAAAGCAAAGGGTATAGCCTTACTTTTAGGCCAAAAATCAGGTTTTTCAGAATGGGCCTATTTTTGCCAAAAAGCAAAGGGTATAGCCTTACTTTTAGGCCAAAAATCAGGTTTTTCAGAATGGGCCTATTTTTGCCAAAAAGCAAAGGGTATAGCCTTACTTTTAGGCCAAAAATCAGGTTTTTCAGAATGGGCCTATTTTTGCCAAAAAGCAAAGGGTATAGCCTTACTTTTAGGCCAAAAATCAGGTTTTTCAGAATGGGCCTATTTTTGCCAAAAAGCAAAGGGTATAGCCTTACTTTTAGGCCAAAAATCAGGTTTTTCAGAATGGGCCTATTTTTGCCAAAAAGCAAAGGGTATAGCCTTACTTTTAGGCCAAAAATCAGGTTTTTCAGAATGGGCCTATTTTTGCGAAAAAGCAAAGGGTATAGCCTTACTTTTAGGCCAAAAATCAGGTTTTTCAGAATGGGCCTATTTTTGCCAAAAAGCAAAGGGTATAGCCTTACTTTTAGGCCAAAAATCAGGTTTTTCAGAATGGGCCTATTTTTGCCAAAAAGCAAAGGGTATAGCCTTACTTTTAGGCCAAAAATCAGGTTTTTCAGAATGGGCCTATTTTTGCCAAAAAGCAAAGGGTATAGCCTTACTTTTAGGCCAAAAATCAGGTTTTTCAGAATGGGCCTATTTTTGCCAAAAAGCAAAGGGTATAGCCTTACTTTTAGGCCAAAAATCAGGTTTTTCAGAATGGGCCTATTTTTGCCAAAAAGCAAAGGGTATAGCCTTACTTTTAGGCCAAAAATCAGGTTTTTCAGAATGGGCCTATTTTTGCCAAAAAGCAAAGGGTATAGCCTTACTTTTAGGCCAAAAATCAGGTTTTTCAGAATGGGCCTATTTTTGCCAAAAAGCAAAGGGTATAGCCTTACTTTTAGGCCAAAAATCAGGTTTTTCAGAATGGGCCTATTTTTGCCAAAAAGCAAAGGGTATAGCCTTACTTTTAGGCCAAAAATCAGGTTTTTCAGAATGTGCCTATTTTTGCAAAAAAGCAAAGGGTATAGCCTTACTTTTAGGCCAAAAATCAGGTTTTTCAGAATGGACCTATTTTTGCCAAAAAGCAAAGGGTATAGCCTTACTTTTAGGCCAAAAATCAGGCTTTTCAGGATGGGCCTATTTTTGCCAAAAAGCAAAGGGTATAGCCTTACTTTTAGGCCAAAAATCAGGTTTTTCAGAATGGGCCTATTTTTGCCAAAAAGCAAAGGGTATAGCCTTACTTTTAGGCCAAAAATCAGGTTTTTCAGAATGTGCCTATTTTTGCCAAAAAGCAAAGGGTATAGCCTTACTTTTAGGCCAAAAATCAGGTCTTTCAGAATGTGCCTATTTTTGCGAAAAAGCAAAGGGTATAGCCTTACTTTTAGGCCAAAAATCAGGTTTTTCAGAATGGGCCTATTTTTGCCAAAAAGCAAAGGGTATAGCCTTACTTTTAGGCCAAAAATCAGGTTTTTCAGAATGGGCCTATTTTTGCCAAAAAGCAAAGGGTATAGCCTTACTTTTAGGCCAAAAATCAGGTTTTTCAGAATGGGCCTATTTTTGCCAAAAAGCAAAGGGTATAGCCTTACTTTTAGGCCAAAAATCAGGTTTTTCAGAATGGGCCTATTTTTGCCAAAAAGCAAAGGGTATAGCCTTACTTTTAGGCCAAAAATCAGGTTTTTCAGAATGGGCCTATTTTTGCCAAAAAGCAAAGGGTATAGCCTTACTTTTAGGCCAAAAATCAGGTTTTTCAGAATGGGCCTATTTTTGCCAAAAAGCAAAGGGTATAGCCTTACTTTTAGGCCAAAAATCAGGTTTTTCAGAATGGGCCTATTTTTGCAAAAAAGAAAAGGGTATAGCCTTACTTTTAGGCCAAAATTCAGGTTTTTCAGAATGGGCCTATTTTTGCCAAAAAGCAAAGAGTATAGCCTTACTTTTAGGCCAAAAATCAGGTTTTTCAGAATGGGTCTATTTTTGCCAAAAAGCAAAGGGTATAGCCTTACTTTTAGGCCAAAAATCAGGTTTTTCAGAATAGGCCTATTTTTGCGAAAAAGCAAAGGGTATAGCCTTACTTTTAGGCCAAAAATCAGGTTTTTCAGAATGGACCTATTTTTGCCAAAAAGCAAAGGGTATAGCCTTACTTTTAGGCCAAAAATCAGGTTTTTCAGAATGGGTCTATTTTTGCCAAAAAGCAAAGGGTATAGCCTTACTTTTAGGCCAAAAATCAGGTTTTTCAGAATAGGCCTATTTTTGCAAAAAAAGCAAAGGGTATAGCCTTACTTTTAGGCCAAAAATCAGGTTTTTCAGAATGTGCCTATTTTTGCCAAAAAGCAAAGGGTATAGCCTTACTTTTAGGCCAAAATTCAGGTTTTTCAGAATGGGCCTATTTTTGCCAAAAAGCAAAGGGTATAGCCTTACTTTTAGGCCAAAAATCAGGTTTTTCAGAATGGGCCTATTTTTGCCAAAAAGCAAAGGGTATAGCCTTACTTTTAGGCCAAAAATCAGGTTTTTCAGAATAGGCCTATTTTTGCAAAAAAGCAAAGGGTATAGCCTTACTTTTAGGCCAAAAATCAGGTTTTTCAGAATGGGCCTATTTTTGCCAAAAAGCAAAGGGTATAGCCTTACTTTTAGGCCAAAAATCAGGTTTTTCAGAATGGGCCTATTTTTGCCAAAAAGCAAAGGGTATAGCCTTACTTTTAGGCCAAAAATCAGGTTTTTCAGAATAGGCCTATTTTTGCAAAAAAGCAAAGGGTATAGCCTTACCTTTTGGCCCAAAATCAGGCCCTTTAGAATAGGCCTATTTTTGCAAATAGGATTACATTTTGGATGCAAAATAAGCAATTCTCGAATATCAAATTTTCTTTCAAAAAGTAAGGCTATAGGCTTACCTTTTTCATGAAAAATAGGCACTTTTGGAATAACTCATTGTCGGCTTACCTTTTTCATGAAAAATAAGCATTTTTGGAATCTCTTATTTTACCGAAAAATGAGGCTGATTTCCCTAGGATTCTATGAAAAGGACAGAAGAATAGAGGACATCTGATTATGAATGAGAAATTTCTGATAAATAAACTCTACATGGAACTTACAATTGGTCGTCGTTTGAAGAATATACAATGTAGACTTATGACGATGAGTCTCTTGTTTCCCTGTGCTCTTTGACTTCTTGATGGCGCTTCAGTCAACAGAGACTCATAATATTACTTGGAAAAAGTTGACCCTATTAGGCCTAATATGCTGGGATTCCTAGCATACCAATCAGATTGCGAGATTTGGCGAAGAACAATCAGTTTCGAACCTTCAATTCGATTGACGCAGTTAACTAAATTTGAAGGAAGTTGCTGCAGCAGGTACTTGAAGATTTCTCTGGTATGTCTTTTGGTCTTAAAAACACGGGAATTGCAGCATTAAAAGACTTATTTTGCACTCACCAGGTAAAGTGAACTTTCTTCTCCAGATGAAAACCAAGTTTTGTTGATTAAGTGTCTGCTTACCGTGGTTTATAATCACATTTCCTTTCCGAGGAGTGACCGTTGAACAGAGCCGAAGCAGTCGTTCGATCCAGATTCGATCAATCGAATGCAGAAGATAGGGTCAGGTTTTTAACTGTTTCATTATGAGTCCCTGTGAGCAAGGTACCGCAGGGATACAAGGGACTCATTGTCATAAGTCTATATACAATGTTTATTCAAGTCTGTTTTATCTTTGATAAGGCTTGGGCTCTTCGATTTGTATTTTGGAACAAAGCTTTTACCAAACATTTCACGTCAGCAGCATCAAAACATTGTGCCAATGGTCCCTGTAGACAAAACAATTCCATCACAAGGAGTACGTAATGTTAATGTATATGGCTGAATCATTCAATAAAGGGTTCACGAAACCCCGATGTTTTAAAACTGTTTTGGCTCCAGCTTCTTGGAAAAACCAGCAATCTTACTATGCAGAGGCTGTGACGGTAAGATAGGCAAGCTAGGGTAAAACTGAAAGTTGGAAAACGGTAGATTTTGAACTGTTTAATCAACAATCGCTGCGTTCCAGCAGCTCTACAGCAAAAATCTGTGAATCATGAGTTTTACCAAATTTACTCGGACATTTTGCCTTACTCATTTTACCCCTGTGATGTACAGCAAGAAACTAAAAAACAGAAACAAATTTTCAAGAAACTTCAGGCTTATTTTTTGTTGAGAAATAGCTGAAGCTGAAGCCAGGCCTACTTTGAAACTTTGTACTTTCAGATAAGAAAATTCCATAAGCTTTCATGGGAACTAAACAGAGTTTTTTGAAAAAATGGTCTCCATTTTGTGAGTTCTTGCTACAAAAGCCAATATCTCACCAATCTATCAGCCAATATCTCGCAAAGAAATGAATGTTATTTTCTAAATCGTCGAACTCAATCAGAAATAACTTTATTTCCTTACAACACTACTGTACTGGGTGAGTCTATAAAAAGGGCCGGCGTTTGAAAAAATGCTGCTCCCTCAACATCAAAGCAATAATATTGAAAACAGTCTTGCTTAATTCCTGATATGTCCAATTAGGTTCAGTAATTTACCCGGCTTTAATCGGCCATTCCTTCCCGTCGATATGAGAGATTTTCTACAGAAAGCCCCTTTCGAAAACCTGCAAAAATGAGAGAAACGACAAACCAAATTTTCCCTTTGCTTTCCTTCCTAGCAATAATGACACTCACACGCATTTTGTCCTCTTGGGTGAATGGAATCCCCCCCTGAATAAGTTATTCATACCAGGGGGAAGACTTGTTCATTCCCAAAAGAGGATAGCACCTGCTAAAGCGTTCTCAAGTCATCGCTGTAAGGTAAACAAATGAGGAAAACTTGCTCATGATTTTAGCATGTTTTTCAAGGTTTCTCAAAGAGGCTTTTTTTTAGAAAATCCCTTGTAAAATCTGAACGGAGTGACCAATTTCAGCCAGGAAAAATTCTAAGAATAATTGAATATGTTAGCTATTCAACTAGATATTGCAAAATATCATTGCTTTATATTCAGGGAGCAGTAGGCTCTAAAACGCCAGGCCTTTTTTTGACTCACCCGGTATAACTAACGCTAAGATGCAACCCACAGTTGATATCTCATGGTACTGCATGGTCAGTTTAGTGACGTGTGACAACCCTCGGTCTTTGCATATATACCTTGTAATCCCCCTGGCTTTATTCGATGTAGTACTGGCGCTTAATTATCTCAGGAGAACCTACCCACCTGTATATCTCATGGGAAAAGTAAATTCATTTAACTGACCTTTCCATCAGCCCATCTATCAACAATTCCTTGTAAAGATGAGTCCATCATTGTTATAACTTCGTTGAATTTTTGCCATGATGGGACGCTGACGATGAAGCCCTGCAAGGTAACAAAATTTTTTAAGTACAGTAAAAGACCCTATTTAGCTCCCTCTCCATCAAGCTCCCTTTCTGCATTTCTGGATTTCTGCAAACTCAATAATCACAGAAAAGCCTCATGTTTCAAGCACATTCAGACTGAAAATTGAAATATTTCGCCTTTTATCAATGACATTGCGACGATGCTCATTGCAGGGCTTTCAGAAATCTTTGCAGAAACTTTGCCTGGTAAATAAAGACCTTATTCAGTTCAGACTAATATTGAAGGTGGGTTTTTGTAGGTCTTAATAAAACTGATTCCTTTGTGGTGTACAAACGAAGAATAAAATAAGACTACTAGTGGGAGTAACAAGAACAGATAATGTTATACTAGGAACCGCTACTTTTGGTTGACACTTTCGTACAAAGCGATTAGCAATTGCAGACAGAGGAAATTCAATGCCTGGTTAGTCAACTTATAAGCAAAAACAAAGCAAGCCGCAAAAGTTGCTCTGAAAACAAGGTAGCTAGCATGCTTGTTGTGCATTCCAGAAATTGTTTTTAAGAGCAAACATGAGCATACATCGAAAGCAGAAGGATATATCTACACATCTACCTCCGGAATTATATTTCTTTGGTTCAGAAGCTGAGCAGTGAGTGTTTTAATTACACCCAAAAAATTGGAGAATTGAATCGCCTGTCAATCCACTTGAATTGAATGAATTGAATTGAATGAAACGAATAAAACACCCGAGGCAAAAGTTTAGATATATCCTTCTTCTTTGCGTTTATGCTCATATTTGCTTCTTAAAAACCATTGCTGGAATGCACAACGAGCGAGCTAGCGACCTGGGTTTCAGAGCAACTTTTGCGGCTTTGTTTGTTTTGAATTACTGGTTGAGGAGCTTTCCCTTTGTCAACAATCATTAATCGCTTTGAATTCAGGTGTCAACAAAAGAAACTTATGCTATTGTCTTACAAAATCTGTCCTTGTTTTTGTGGTGTACAAACAAAGAATAAAATAAGACTATGAGTAGGAGTATGGTAAGAGTAGGGTGAAATAAAAATTACCATATCTTCTGAAGTATTTTCATCTTTTGATTTCAAATTGAAGATTTCACCAGATCTGTCAACGAGTATCTTTAGAAGTCTGTGAAACTGGGTGCCTTGTTCAGCAGAAATATCCTACCAAGAAAATATAATATTATGCAGACGTTAAACAAAAAATTCTGCAAAGTGCAAGCTCAAAGTAATAACGCTTGCTAAAACCAAGACTTAATGATGGAGTTTCTGAAATCAATTTCAGAAACACGATGAACAGTTCAAGTGCATTTAGGGAGCGGCCATTTTAATCCTGGGTACCAGGGCGGAGGATACTTTAACAGAATTAGACAACATTTCATACCCCATCTTGAACATAGAAAAAAGTTTTATACCCCATCACCTTTCAGCGAAATGGTTTGGTACCCCATCCAGAAGTCTTCGAGGGCGTGACGTGTAAAATATATATGCACACATGCCAATTTGTCCCAGGCGATTTTCATACAGGTCCAGTGATTCATCATTTTCAGTTGCCCTTCAATTTTACTTTTAAATGTTAACTGATGACTTTATATAAACATTTTTCAAGCAAAATAGTTTTGATCTCATACAAATTTCCCTTGCTATTTTCATCCCCCACAAAGTAATGGGAAAAATGTTCATACCCCTGTCTAAAATTTTCCGCTCTGGTAAACAGGATCAAAAATGACTGCTCCTTTACTGATTACTGCTCCCTTACTAGAAATTCAAGTCTTACATCATTTCAAAACAAAAGTTACGACTACAAAATGTACTGAACATATTTAAAACAGAATAAACTTTCCAAAAAGACGTTTCATACCTCCAGCTGAACAATCTGTGAAACGATGTCATCAAGAACAGTGTGAAATAGAAGCCCGAGGCATTTTTCATAAATGTGCTGCGGTAGAACATCTTTCCATACTCTGCTCAGGCGCACCAGTTGGTTTATTATCTACAAAAAGACAAGATTGATTATTGCAGCTATTAACTTATTTTCTTCCTCTCAGGATTTCAGATTAATTCGGTGTTTCTCTTGCAGGATTTAACAGTTTTCTCCCTAATTACAGGTTTATTTTGACTGGTACTCTTTTACAGTTTTCTTTTAACAGCGGGGATGGCTCAGTGGTAGCACGCTTGACTACCAATCTGAAGGTTGGTGGTTCGAGTCCCCGCCCTGCCGAGCCTGCTACGTAGAGTGAGGAGAGTCGCCAACTCTCTGTAATTCCAGGCTAAAGGAATCACGAGGTGTGGTCACATCGAGAGGAAGTACCAGGATACTGCTTCGATAAGCTTAGCTTCTCAGCGTCCTCAAACTGCCTTCGGATACTAGGTAGAGGTACAGAAAGAAGCAATGTTTTTATCCACACATTACAGTGTCTAGTGTAGCGCTTGTGACTGCAATTTCGTAGAACGAGAATAGACGTTTTACCTATTCTACAAAAGAGCCTGGATCAAGCGTTATTTCTTGATACATTTTTATATGTGAGGTTCAATCGAGTGGCGTTAGAGCTTTGATCACTATTGTGCACATTCGTAAATTCCACAAAATGTAGCAAAATGTTGTTCAATTATGATTCTTTTCAAAATATCAAAAAGGTCTATCTCTACATAAAGGTAAATAAAGGTCTATCTCACATTTACGCTAAATATTGACGCTGACGTCTACTCAAGCACCACAGAGGGCTACACTCAAAGTTTACAAAACAATAACGTCACGTGCAGATATCCATCCCCCGGGGGTTACTTGACTAGGAAGTGACAGGGGTGGTGGAAAACCTCTCCACACCCTGCACCCTGTCGCATAAAAGATGGGCCAAAAGTAGACCCTGTCGCATAAAAATTTGCCTCTCAATAACAGAGAAGAATGCGATTTTTACTTGTGATACCCTGTCGCATACAAATTTTTGCGTCTCAAATACAGTATTATTATTATTATCATTTTATTTAAAGTTGGCAACTTACATAGCTAAATATAAAAAGAAATGCTAATTCAAGCCAACAAATTAATTACAATGATACCAGTAAATACAATGATACAAAATATATACAAGTAAATAGTCAATAAAATTACAAAATTCATAAAATCTACATATAAAATCTACAAGCAAGATGTATGAAACTATAAAAAGCCGAGCCCTGGTATGTATCGTTTGCAAAGTCTGCAGTCACAATCTACATTTTTCCAAAATTTTATTTTATTCTTGAATTGTTGCACAGAATTTGCATCTTTGATTTCCTGTGGAACGGACTGCCAAATACGCTGCCCTCTATATTGGACCGTTTCAGTACCATGATTAACAGTATTTACCTTTGGAACCATGAATGTATTTATATTTCTCAAATTATAGGCAGAACTTCTTTGAAGAAAGATCTCATTCATAAATGGGGGGTTTAGATTATTTATTGTTTTGAACATTTCAGTCATTAGCAACTGCATATTTTTCTCATGTACTGTTACAGATCTATCTTTTTCCAGCAAAGTTGCGAAACTAGAACTATAGTCTTTATATGCTATCCTCAGGGCTCTCTCGTGCAGCCTATTGATTTTATTATTCATCTTTCTGCTATGAAACATCCAAACCAACGGACAGTATTGGAATTGGCTAGTCACAAATGCTCTCATTAAAAGTCTCAATTTATCAGTACCTAGATATGCCGACATCCGTGACAAAGCAAAGAGTTTGTTACCAGCCTTTTGACAAATATTACTTATGTGCTTTTCAAAGCTAAGATTTGCGTCAATTAAAACTCCTAACAGCTTCTCCTCCTTTGAATTAGTAACGGCACAGCTGCCTATATTTATGTTGACCTCTTGATTTGTTCTTTCACCAAATATCATAAAATGGCATTTGTCTTCGTTTAGCTTCATGTAATTGTTTCCAAACCACTCGATTATGATTTTGGAATCATTTTCTAGCTTAGAGATTACATTTTCGAGACGCATATCGCATGTATAGATGGTTGTATCATCCGCATAGTTACATATATCTGTTTCTTGTATTGATAACAGAAGATCATTGATATAGATATTGAAAAATAGAGGACCAAGGACGGATCCTTGAGGAACACCAAACCTTAGATGCTTATAGGTGCTGAAAGATCCATTGATTTTTACTCGTTGTTGCCGATTTTCCAAATAGCTGTAAGCAAGCCATAAAGCTTCACGGCTAAAACCGTAGGCATGTAACTTAGCAATAAGTAAGTCATGTCGAATACAGTCAAAGGCCTTTGAAAGGTCCATAAAGATAGCTCCTATTTTTCCACCGTTGTCCAGGCACGTTTTCCATTTTTCAGTTGCCCGCATCAATGCATGTTGGGCATTGTAGCCCTTGCGAAAACCACAAAGCAGCCATGATAAATACGGAGACATGTGTGCAAAAATCTGAGTAGCCATGAGCCTTTCAAACACTTTTGACACTGTCGGGAGAACACTAATAGGTCTGTAATTACCCTTGAAAGTTTTGACTTCTTTTTTAAAAAGAGAAGATACATCAGCTAACTTCAATTCATCGGGAAATGAAGATTGTTCTACTGAGTTATTAAATATGATTTGCAAAGGTGTAGAGACTAGATCGGACTCATTTTTCAACAGCTTTGGAGGGATACTCTTGAAAGTGGTTGACTTCGAGGGGTTTAGCTCATCAATTTCGTTTTTCATATTGTCAACTGACACCTTTTTAAATGAGAAAGAACCAGTGTCCCCATTCAAGGAACGAATTTTTTGAATACTTGGGTGCCTTGAGAACCTAAATAATATTTGTTCGATAGGATCACTAATACCTTCAGGATCAAGAATAATATTTTCATTTTCGATGATTCCAAGAGATTCGGTGATTGTAACAAAAAAGTTATTAAAAGTCTCAGCTACTTCAGACTCGTTCGACACAATTTTCCCTTCTTCAATCAATGTTATTCTTGATTTTGAAGAGCTTTTATCCGAAATAAAAGGTTTGACAGTCTTCCAAAATTTTTTGTTGTCTGTAATTTCTGAAATGTCAAGTTGATTATAGAAACATCTTTTTGCCTGACGGGATAATTTAACGCACAGATTACGCTGTCTACGGAAAGCATCCCAGTTATCAGCTGTTCTATTCTTATTATATTTATTCTTTAGTCTTGTGCGTAGCATAAACGCCTTGTGAAGAGTTCGGTTCATAAAGGGACTGTCATTGGCACGAATGTACCTCTTTTTCATTGGTGCATGCTTATCTAGAACACGTTGAAACGTATCCTGAAAGGATGTGTAGGTCAAATGTTGTACTTCAAGATCAGCGAGTTCAGTCTGAAGATCCTGTCGAAATATATCTTCTCGAAAGTGTTTATAGTCTCTGTAATTTACAACGTTTGGTTTT
Source organism: Aurelia coerulea (assembly GCA_039566865.1). Classification (NCBI taxonomy): domain Eukaryota; kingdom Metazoa; phylum Cnidaria; class Scyphozoa; order Semaeostomeae; family Ulmaridae; genus Aurelia; species Aurelia coerulea. The sequence continues at coordinate 17,747,274 of CM076960.1, read as the reverse complement.
TGCTTGTCAAAAGAAGCTTTCAAAACGGTAACAATCATTTTGTGAAAATCAGATAGCCCAGTTTCGATCGCCGTTGTGTGTTGAAAGTTCCTTCCTCTATTTGTCAATATCAAGTCAATACATCTAGGGTTACCGGACTTAAAACACGTAGGCTCTTTTACTAAGTTCTTGAGGGCGAAAAGATCCATGAAGTCACCTATCTCCTGTTCTGTTTCAATGGCATTGAAATCACCAAGAACAACAAAATTTTCATATTTGTCACTATAATGATCTATTGCTGTGCTAAGTTGGCCGAAAAAGTAAGGCTGTGATTGGGTTGGTGGGCGGTATATGCTAAAAAGAGCCCATTTCTTTTTCCGTAAGTTAATTTCGAAACCAATACATTCAATGTCATCCTCAAACTTGAAAGACTTGAGCTGTTTGGAAGGGATATCCTCCTTAACAAAAACTAGTAGACCACCTCCATTGCTATTCCTATCTAATCGAAATGGTTCTGAGTAGTCCTGGATAAAAAATTGCCCTTTAGGGAATGAGTTATCAATTTTGGTCTCAGCTACTATTAGAATATCGATGTTATCGCTAACAAAGTCTTTGAGTCCTTCGAACTTATTTCTTACTGAGTTTATATTAAGGTATCCAATAACCAGACGTCCTACGTTTTTTAGCCGGAGGTTTTTCAATTCAGAATTTCCATCCATATCCTCCTTGTCTTCCAAGTTTGAGGAACGCTCTTGAATACCATCATCAATAGCACGAGGGGGGTCGTCAGACAAGAAATAAGGGGAGGGTATATGTTCTACTATTTCTATAGTGGGTGGCGACTCGTTAAAAGGGGAGGGCATAGTGTCCGCATATAGGTCGTAACAGTTTTTGTCTAGTCAATATCCCATTTCCCTTATAAAGTTATTGGCTAGAATAACGGTACCTGCATAATTTAAATGTAGCCCACTTCGATTAAGATGTAATTTTGGATCAATGTTAGAATTGTCAATGTATTTAAGCTTCATTCGATCACATTCCCTTTCCAGTGCTCTGTTCACTTCAAGTGCTTTGCCATTCAATTCGTCTGCTCTCTGAACAATTCCCGATACAATGACTTCGGTTTCTCTACTTTCCATTTGTTTTGCAAGTTCGATGATGTTTTCTGCAATGATCCATGGGGATTCTTTTGATCTAAGATCGTTAGTACCACAATGCAATATAATTCGATTTGGCGCTTTCTTGATGGTAGGGCAAACATAACTGTTCATCGCGTCGGTATTGGCCCCTGCGAAGGATCTAACAAATACATTTTCACAGTGGTTGATTGCTTCTTTCATCTTATGGCCTTGAATGCCCTTTACAATCGAATCCCCTAATATCTCCGTTGTTGTTGGTCTTTTCTGGGCTGCAGTACTGCGCGCACGATTGTTTTCTTCGTGTTTTCTTTCGTTTTCATTCAGTTGCTTGGTTTCAAGAGTGCCAAAACTATTCATCAGGGCGGGATATTCTTTTGTGGAGAGAAACAAAGAGTTATCTACAGTATTTCTGCGTTCAGGTTGTTTGTTTTGCAATGCTTCACTGTACGTCTCCTTCAGTGTAGAACACAATTTTTGCTTGTGATACCCTGTCGTATAACTTTTTTACCTATTATAATACCCTGTCGCATAATTTTCATTAGAAAAGGACACCCTGTCGCATAATTTTTACCGCAAAAAGACACCCTGTTGAGCGGCACATCCCGTCAGGTCAAGTATGGGAGTACACCCACCGGGATCCATCCGTTTTAAAAGGGACATGTTATGATAAGCAGAAAGGATTAATGCTTTACCTGCTCAAAGGCTTTCTGAGTTGTAAATACACAATCTTCTGTGTCCAAATCGGCGAAGCCATTACACTCACGAATGATTTCCAAAAGTTGTAATTTTTGTTTTTGCTGTCGAAAAATGAGGGAGACATTTTCATTAAAGGGGCTCCGTCGCCAAACAGTAAACAAATCCGTAAACTCGCACGTGTCGGGGATTATCTATTGTTCATCCATTGTTCTCTGCAGTTTGTTTGGTGGCTTCACCCAAGCCACCAAAAAATGACCGTTAAAAATCCACTTGTATCCGAGCAATCGTAGAAGATATGAATGTTTGGTTTGTTCCTTAGTGAAGTACAAGGATTAATGCCCAAACAGCAACTTTCATTTAGAAAAAAATGCGAAAATCCTGTGTGATATCACCTTTCAAAAAAACTGCAAAAATCATCGTTTTGTTTACATTTTGACGGCGGAGCCCCTTTAAGCAGTGGGTGGGAAACGTTTAAAGGACAATGCGGCAGAGAGAAATACGTTGAAATCTAAATCTAGTAGATCGAAGACCTTTTTCTTATGCAATCCTTCTTTAAATAACTCTTCACTCTTCAAATAAGAACCTTTATACCTTGAAATTATGTCTTGGCGCGTGGCATACAATTTCTTTAGCCTGCCTGTTGCCTTCCTTGTGTTTAGGTTAAACACATCTGAAACTCGTCGCTCAGAATCCAGCTGTATCTTTATAATCGTTGTTGGCATAAAAAATCTGATTGCACTGGCGAATTCTACGGGGTTCAAACATGTAGAAAACATTTTCATTTGCAATGTATCTTCTGCTACTTGCCTGCATGAGGGGGAGAAAGTTTAGAATTTTTGGAAGTTTAGCCTGTACAGCCTCTTTAAACTAAGAACCTAGCTCAGCCTGGCTGTCAAAAAGTAGGTTCTTAAATGCGGGGATTTACTGTGACCTATCATTTCGGATTCACAGGAAAATTTTCATTAAAACTGAAATTATTTTGAAGTTATACGAACCAAATTGGCGAGGAAGCATTTCTCTCCACATTTTCTGATAACAGGAACGAGATCAACAAAAGTAGCAGCTCCTTGACTCAGTGCTTCAGGGAGGGTTGGTTTGAATTGGTGGCCTAATGTGATGCAGTTGTGTGCTAAGTACATAGAATTGTTGTAGTGGAGGGCTGCCATTTGCGGTAACTCTAAGCTTTCTCGGTGGTATATCGGTACAACGTCACAGAACAGCTCGAACATGTTTCGCACGCTGTAGAATAACTGGATTGCCCTGCAAGCAGAATGAATAGCAATGTGAATTAATAAATTGTTACAGATTTATTGACCAAAAACAATTTATCTGCATTTTTAGACACCTTTTCTCCTCATTCTGCTAAAATCATTTCAGATCACATGACTATCAAAAGTGATTTAGAAAAAACAGATCAGCTTCTCAGCTTTGCTAGTATTAAATATTTTCTCACTCCTTGAAAGATTCTAATTCTGAGGTCATTGGATAGCAATGTCAGCACTCTCTTCGACGATTGTGCTGCAAGTATTTGCTTCATTGTGACTCCATTTTAGAGGGAAACTATATAAGACCTTTCGGTTGGTTTCCCGTCAAAATATTATGCTGTTGAAATCAATGCTGATATCTACATTTCAATAAACCAACTTTTCTCATTCACAGTATCAGAATAGAGTCACACGAAAACGTATGTTTGGACCAACATAACTGCATGGTCATATTTCTATGTGCTTGGTTCAATAGACCTTTTAGCTATTCTGAAAAGAATCAGAATCGAACGATATTTTGCTACATTTTGTAGAATTTTCAAATGTGCACAATAGTGATAAAAGCTCTAACGGCACTCGATCGAATGTCGCGTATAAAAATGATAAAAATAACGCTCGATCCAGGCTCTTTTGAAGAATAGCTAAAAGGTCTATTATGGGAGCATTCATTTTGCTTCGTCTTTTATTAATTATTAATTGAACAACAACCAAATCTGTAGAATGTTGTTTCGCAAGAGAAAACGTTCCTCTCAAACATTTTTGTATCTAAAAAGTGAAAGAAAGTCACTGCAAAGAAAAGCTAACAAAAACGCAAATAGAGCTTTTCGCTATTGTACAAAAGCGTTTTCATTTTCATTTTCTTTTTCAATTTTTTAGGCATGGTAGCCCCTCAGTTAGAGAAAAACTGATTTACAGGGGGCCATGCAATAAAAATACTAAAAACTAAACTAAGATTACAATTTCTGATTAAAATAATATCAATAAAAGTAAAATGAAAGAGTTCATTGCATAAAGCATCTCAACTTATGCTTTGTGGGATTTCATCAACCCTTCCCGGAATTTCTTTAGAGTAGGTGCTCCTTTTAATTCATCATTCAACCCATTCCAGAGACTGGCCCCTCTGAATGAAAAACATCTCTGACCAGCTGATGTTCTTAACATTGGAGTCCTAAGGTTTATATTAGAATTCCTCAGTACGCGAGAGGTTGTTACGTTCACTCTATTGAACATGTCGCTCATATAGGACGGCGCATCACCGTTTAGGGACTTGAAAACCATTTTTAGTGTTTCAAGATCAATCAATTCCCTAACCGTGGGCCATCCTAGGGCACGAAAGAGTGGCAAGGCTGACTGGTCATATCGGCTGCCGGTAACTATTCTGGCAGCACGATTTTGTAGCTTTTGGAGTTTATTAAGAGAGGTCTCACCAACATTCCCCCAAACAGGGCAGCAATATCTAAAGTAAGGTTCCACGAGGCTTTTGTACATCTGTTTAACAGTGGATGCAGGCACGTACCTTTTAGAGTATCTTAATATGCCAATACCTCTAGAAATCTTACTTGTCAATGAGGCCAATTGGGAAGACCATTTTAATTGCTGATCTACTTGAACTCCTAGGTATTTAGTATATTCAGCCATTTTAATATCGTCCTCCCCGATTTTAAACTGTGGTTTAGCTGAGCCAGGTGAAGTAAGTTTTTTCAGTTTACCTGGGAGTCCGATAATCATGCCTTCAGTATGGATTATTTTCCTACTTTTTCATACGAGAGGTTCTACTGAATGGTGTTAGAGCCTCTATCACTATTGTCCAGATTCGAAAGTTCTTCAAAACATATAAAAATAACGTTCGATTCAGGTTCTTTTTTAGAATACCTAAGCAGTGTATAGACCTTTTAGCTATTCCAAGAAAGAATCTGAATCGAACGATGTTTTGATGTATTTTGAAGAATTTTCGAATGTGCAATATTCGAAACATTAGCAGTCATACTCAAAATTTAAAATTGGAATCTTTATTTATCTATCAATCAAACTCCAAAATTTTTTTTTAACCAAGGGGGTGCTCTCTCCTCGATTAGTTTACCTATTGAGAGAGCTCCTCCTTTAAGAAAGTCCCTGCATGCAAATCCATTATTAAGTTGCTATTTTGTTAGTTTGTATTTCTTTATTGTAAATTGTTGTGACAGTGTACAAAAAGTTCCCACTTTCAAAAATTCGTAGCACCACAAGTACTTCATGGATTTGAATGATTCAAATTCTAGTTGAAAGCCAAAAGATCGAAGTATTTTTGTGATTTTTCTCGTCTTCTTACGAGCACTGCAAATATAGGTAAATTCAACTTTACAAAAATTTCATGGTTGCAAAATGACTGAAAAAGGGCCTAAAACACTTGATCAAATCGTTAGGACTCTCCTCACACAGAACAATACGCACGGGCGTTTCACCTCTCTCAAGAGTAATAAGACATAGATTCTCAAACAGATACAAAAGATTTTCAATCCCATGGCAATAAATGTGCAGACGATATCTCTCTCCCATGAGAAATTGCATTTTCTCTGTTGTTCTGAGCGAGGAGTTCTTTATGATTTGATCAAGTATTTTAGGCCTTTTTCAGTCATTTTGCAACCACCAAGTTTTTCTAAATTTTAATTTACCAACTTTTCCAGTGCTTGTTACAAGGCGAGAAAAATCACAAAAATACTTCAATCTTTTGGCTGTCAAGCAAATATTGATTCATTCCAAACCATCCAGTACTCTTGATACTATGAATTTTCAAAAGTGGGAGCTTTTTTCTGGTTCACCCGGTATTGTAATTTATTATGGCATGTGTATGTAGTGGAATTTTAAGATGAACTGAACTGAACTTCACAATAGTGGTAGAAGCTCTAACGCCACTCGATCGAACCTCGCATGTAAAAATGTATAAAATAACGCTCGATCCATGCTCTTTTGTAGAGGAGCTAAAAGGTCTATTGGAAATACCAAAATGATGCTACGACATATGCGGATACTTACACTTGAGGTGTGGCAAGTGATGCCTCGATTAAAGTATCGTAGGCAAGTTTCATTAATTTTTGAGTTGATTCACTGATGCGGCATTCTGGAAATTGAAATATCTTTGTTCCCAAGCTGCTCCCGGGAATGTCTTTCAAACCTGCCAGCTGTCGGAAAACATAGAAATTACCACAAAAAATGTCTTCAGGTATAGAACGTGAAAAAGATCCAAGCACTAAATAAAAATATTTGATAGCATAAGACAACAAAAAGTGCATATTTTGTAAAATCAGTCGTTTTCTTGGATTCTGTTTTGCTCATTCATAACGCACCTCTGATAGCCTCTATAACACTGAGATAGACTTGTGGCTGCCAATGAAAAAACAGCAAATGCTCAAAAAAAATTTTCTATACCGGGTGCACCAAAATAAACTATGCACGTTTGGCAGGCCACAATAAATCGTACACTGGACCGATTTTGAAGATTTATGACTTAATCGTTAGCAGAAAGCCTGAATTAGATACTGGAATTTTTTTTTAATTTTTTTTCTTCAGTTTTTAGAGCTAGAAGCGAGTTCCCTAAAATTTTAGATTTCGAAAACATTGAAAATGATCAAAAACATCGATCAAATTTTCTAAAGGATCAACTTTTTCGTGGTGATTTGCGATTTAGCAATCGACCAATTGTAACCTGCTGTACGAGAGTTCGTGCTAAACCCCCAAATCCTCCTGAAAACATTTTCTCTTTTTTCATTCATGTTGAATCTTTTAAAATTTGATCGACGTTTTATAATCGTTTTCAATGTTTTCGAAAACGAACATTTTAAGAAACTTGCTTCTAGCTCTAATAACTGAAAACGGAAAAATTTGCAAAAAGTCTTAGAATCTAATTCAGGCTTTCTGCTAAAGATTAAATCATAAATCATAAATCATTAGATCGATCCAGTGTACGATTTATAGTGGCCTGCCAAACGTGCATAGTTTATTTTGGCGCACCCGGTAGAATATCGGCCAAAAAGATTCCATATTTCTGAATATCTAATCAAAACATTTGGCACTTCAAATTCCCGGCATAAAGTCAGCAAAATATTTTATCATATCAGCTGTTGTAACGAAATTTAACCGATCAATTCGCAGCATAGGTTCCAAATCCTTAAAAGGTTGATGTAAAATTTAATCACCTATTTATTTAAACTGCGTGACTTCAAAGAGACTTTAGCTATTTCACTACAATTCTACCGTTGGACTTTTCTGAAATCTTCAATATTTTCAGGTTTGGAGTGTTTTTCTTCTTTGTCAAGAATTCAAGAAACTTATGGTTTACGAATGTCTACAACCATTCTCCTGGTTTATGATTTAGAAATTTGATCACGTCACATCCTCAAATGAGTTGGAATATGAAATACGCTGTAATGTCGCAAAAATTCAAAATTTCTGAAAAGTCCAACGGTAGAATTATAGGTAAGTAGCTTAAGTTTATTTCAAGCCATTCAGCTAGAAGAAATAGGTCATAGAATTTTACATCCACCTTTTTACGCCGATTTAAAGATTTGGAACATATGCTTCAATTCGCAAGGTCCCTTACTGGTAATAGAAAAAGTAAAAAAAGACCACTTACAAGCAGTCGAGTTTCTTTGGAAAATTTCTTCTCCTTTTCATCTACTTGTGTTATTAATCGAGCTCTGTCTTCATCAGCTTCGACCTTCACCATGCTATGTATTTCTGACGTCATCAAGTCACGTGCTCTCACCAGTAAATCTTGGCACTAAAATATGAAAAATCTGTTAAGGGGCACCTCAGAAAGCTTGTGTGGCGTCAAAATAAATTCCATTTATCAACAAGCGTAAAAGTAAGTAGCACAACTTCTTAACGATGTCCGATTAAATGAATTTAATGTATTTTGTTTCATCCATTCGGCCTGTACTGCGACTGGTCGTACCTGGCAATTTGTGTACGGCGAGTGGCCGAGCGGCTTATACAGTTTCCGTTAGGTAACTGAAGTTAAGCGTGGTCAAGTGAGGTCAAAATCCGGATGGGTGACCCTCCAGATGCCAGATCAAGCAATTCACTTCGCCGTCCTTTGGAAGGGACGTTAAACTAGGGGTCCCCTGCCTGTATTCGGCACGCATAGTGGGCCTGGCCTAAATTAGCTGTAATATACCAAGAAATCTTCCCAGCGGACTTGAAAAAACGAAAGTCTGATCAGTGCCAGACGGAAATACTAAACAAAGACAACAAATATTGACGGTTCTAATGAGTAGCTTAGGTATGCTGAATCCTAGCCTGCGTGCTCCTCCCCTCCGCCCCGCAGTGACAGTAGAGGCTGCACGCAGGCTAGCTGAATCCTTGCTCTGAAATATTGCTCTGAAAGATTGAGAGATACCTTACCTTTTTATTAGCAAAATGAACATTGATGTCTTTCACGTATGTGCTAAGAGTTGTACAACTTTCATCAAGGAATCCAAGTGCAACTAGCTCTCGTTCAAACGCGTTTGTGAGTTTAATGACCAGTTCATATTCTTTTAGCTGAAGACAAATAGATTACATCAAAAACTCCATCGAAAATAATCATGGAAAGTACTTGAAAAAAAGAACTTGTTTGTGAATAGTTTGATAGAGCTTCGCAGAATAGCACAGTCGTAAACTAAGATCGGAATCTGGAAAGCTGCAATAAAGCCTCCAAAGTCAATATTCATTCTGATGGAATATTTTCCCATTCGAGAAAAATTCCAAAAAGGCTCGATCCACTTTGTTTAAAATTTGTTTGTATTTTGCCATCATTTGCATCGTGGATTGGAAAAAAGGATTTGATGAGAACACGATTTACGTTACCTGGCTATTGTTGGTTGGGACAGCTCCAGACAAACATTCCTTTATGATTAAATCTGATAGCTCAGTCCATATTAGAGATTCTGTAATGGAATTGAAAAATATAGTTGCTAATATCATTGTCTTGATAGCAAAGAAGAAGTGGACTTTCAAGCGGGGGATTTTTTTGTATTCACACGATAGCAAACCTTGCGAATAACATTAAAGAAATGACTTACGTAGCTTTTTGCATGCAATGCTCCTTGGTTCATCGTTAACTGTTTTATCTGCACTGTTATTTTTCTTTTCCTCGTCTGCTGCATTTTGGAATACATTTGTTGTGATGAAACGAATAACTATTGCCAGTTTTCGATACAGAGCAGCTACAATTAAAAATCAAGAATCGAGTAGGGCTATGACTAAAATTTGTTTGGAGATTGTTTGGAGAGCCTGATCTCAGGTTAGGCTATAACTCTATCTTCTACCTAGATATCTACAGTGTGACCTAAAAAAAACTTCACGAGCTAAATGATAACCAGTTTTATGGACTCAAAAGTTATTGACAAATGCTTATGTTTTGCATTGCCGTTTAGTTCGAAGGCATTTTCTTCGTGTATGATTGCAAGTTCGTCTTCAACGTTTACAACAAAGAAGTCTTCGAGGAATAAGCTAAACTTTGGCTGATAATTCTTGCGGCCTAAGCCTATACAAGAAGCTCCTCCCTTGTTGTTGAGTTTTAAGGCAACGCCCCTTCGAATACGGCTTTGAAAATACGGCTTTTGCGGACCGACCAAGAACCAATCAAATGGCTCCGTTGCCGGTCCGAGTAGCCGTATTTTCGAACGCCATGTAATAAAATAAAAGAATACCTGGCTCGGGCCTTCTTCCTTTGATTTTTGTATCTTCTTTTGTAATCCGAATCTGCAGAACCTTTGAATATGAAAGATGTACAGTAAACAAACAGTCAAATCATAAAAGAAATATTGGCCACTAGAAATGAGCATAGGTTCTAAATCTTTAAAAAGGCTGGTGTAAAATTGAGTGACTTATTTCTTTGCACTAAATGACTTCAAAGAAACTTTTGCTATTTCTCTATAATTCTACCGTTGGACTTTTCTGAAATCTTTAATATTTTCAGAGTTGGAGTGTTTTTCTTCTTTTTCAGGAATTCAAGAAAAATTTTCAAAAAAACTTAAAAACCATCGTAATTTCTAAACCGTTTGACGCAGCATGAAGTAATTTCGAAGAACACCATAGTTTATGAATGCCTACAATATGGTATCAAGCAAAAGTATGTCAATCATCTAGTTTATGATTTAGAAATTTGATGACGTCACGTCCTCAAATGAGCTGAAATGTAAAATACGCTGTAATTTTGGAAAATATTCAAAAATTCTGGGAAGTTCAACGGTAGAATTATAGATAAGTATATAAAGTTTCTTTCAAGCCATTCAATCAGAAGAAATAGGTCATTGAATTTTACACCCACCTTTTTACGCCAAGTTAAAGATTTGGAACCTATGCTCTAGAAATGTCATTTTATCCAAATTCGTTCATGTTATAGGTTGGATAATAAATACAGTTCGATAATCAAATGACCGCTTGATTTTAATTTGCTAACAAGCAAACTATAAGATTCACGAATGGCCAAAACATCATTCAAATAGGCGGTTGAAAGAGGTGATGAGATTTCTCCAAATTGCCGGATGGATCATCTGGCAAGTTTTAATTGTATTTTAGCTTCAAATCGAAATCCATGTCAATTTTAAAAATCACATACTATGGATGAGGCGGACACAAACAAACAGACAAATTTTAAATGCACAGATATTGCTGAAATAACATAATCTAGCATTTGTTTCCATTGCAAATTACGCACAAATGTAACTGCGATTTCTTCAAGCAAAAGTAAACAAGCTTTGTTTCCCATGTTTTACAGACTGTCAAAACTATTAGGGGCTATCGTATCAAAGTTATACAGAACTCTAACTACCATCATCAAGAACTGGACGAAAATAGGTAAGCTATCGTACTAAAGTACAAGTACGTATTAAAATGACAAGAATTCTTCTTACATTATGATAAGAATTCTCTTGAGCCATGTGAAAGATTGTAAACTTTTCTAAACAAGAATTCTTAGGCAGGAAATCCTGAGAATAAGCGCAAGGCCTGTACTACCTGTACTGTTTGCAGTAAAAAGTACCTTTTTTGAAAAACCTTATACCAGGTGTCCCAAAATGACGTATTATCGTTTGATTGCTTATATGTCCATAACCAATAAACCAATTTTCAAAAACTTTATTTTATCCGATTGCCGAAAGGCTAAATTGTATTCGAGGATGTTGGTTGTGGTTTACGCCGATGTCTTCATGTTGAAAAGAAGATTGATAAACGTGCTCAAATTCAAGCCTTATATGGCATGAAAAAGAAACGGCCTACTTTCCCAGTCAATATCTTAGATGTGATGCAAAAGGTTGAACTTACATGTCGTTCGGAGAATATATGTACTTCAGAGAATGTGAATTCAGTTAATACTGAGTTCAGAGAATAAGAATAGGAGTTCAGCCTTTTGTATCACATCTAAAATGTTGACTGGAAAAATAGGCCGTTTCTTTCTCATGCCATCTAAGGATTGAACTTGAGCAGGTTTATCGATCCTCTTTTCGACATGAAAACGCCGTGGTAAAACCGGAACCAATATCTTAAAATACAATTTAGCCTTTAGGCAATCAAATAAAACAAAGTTTTTGAAAATCGGTTCATTGATTATGGACATGTAAGCAATCAAACAATAATACATCATTTTGGGACACCCGGTACAAGCAAGAGGAACGAACCTTATCATAGTCCACAAGAGGTTTCAGGCTGAAACGTAAAGTGAAAAACTACATGAACATGAACAGGAAAATGAGACGATTTGGTCAAGCAAAACACAAATAAAACTCTGATACGACCTTGAAAATAATTCACAATTTGCAGTGTTTCCTTGGGGCTTTTATAATATTTTACAAGTGTCCTTCATCTGGATTCCTGCATTGCATGCAGTAGGGGCAGCAATCCTCGCTTCTTGAACAAAGCTATTTATTTCTTCCTTTTGTACTGTAAATAAATTAATTTATTAGCAGAAAGTCTATGAAAATGAAGCAATGGGCTTCCCAGGCCGTCTGGTTGAAGGGCCCAACAATGAGTTTGTTACCAAAGCCCATCAGACGACCCCTACTGGCTACTCATATCTATGACTTTACTCTTTTCTCCAGGGAGAAACGCACAAATAACTTTTAGGATGAGCAGTGGTACTCCCCGGTCCCATGCCTCAAGTCGTAGCCAGTGTTCCGCTGCGTGAGTTGGACTTAGATCTAATTTTGGGCAACTGTAGGTTTCTTATATGGATGGGTACTGAATTTGTTTGCTCTAGGAGAAAACCAAAATCATGTTCGTAATCTTTCTGTGCAATGCGCAAAGCCCTTTCGTGAACGTGATTTATTCTTTGATTCAAGGATGAGCAATGGTACTACCCCAGGGGGTCAGCCAAGGGCTCGAACTCACAGCCTTTCTCACAATGGTGAGAGCGCTAACCATTAGGCCAATAAACCACCTTGTGAAGTACGAACCGAGGCCATTAAAATCATAGAAAACAAAGTTGTTGTGCGTGTTGTACGTCGGCAGTGTCAATAAAACATAAATTCATTCAAAAATACGACTTTGCCTGAAGACTCGCACATATTTTTAAATGAATTTATGCAGTTAAAATTACTCTAGTTACTTGTGACAAATAAGATGAAATAGTTTCTGCATACCTTGGGAACATGACAAAAGGCTTCAGCAAGAAATTCAGCATTTTCTTAGCTACAACACACAAAATAAAAATGATGACATTAAAATGAAACCAAATGTAAACACCATTGAGAAATAGCAAGAAATAGAGTATCTCTCTGGTTTATCTGGATTTTAAAATAACCTACCAATTGAACTTTACAAGGTGAATCAAAGCAAAATACTCCCGTTTGAAAGGGTACTCTTCCGTATTAATCAATGTGATAACATTGGAAAATACCGGGTGAACCAGAAAAAAGTTCCCATTTTTGAAAATTCATAGCATCAAGAGCACTGGAAGGATGGGAATGAAACAAAATCTGCTTGACAGCCAAAAGATTGAAGTATTTGTGTGATTGTTTCTCGCCTCGTTACAAGCATTGGAAAAATTGGTAAATTCAAATTTAGAAAAGTTTGTGGTTGCAAAATGACTGAAAAGGGCTTTTAGAAATTTAAAGTCTATGCTGGACTTACCGAAAGTCTTGAGTCTTGCATCAAAAATGCCAATGTAATCCATTGCATCATATAGTGATTTGAGCGAGGTAACTCCATACGACTTTGATTTATCTAAAACAACAGAGCAAATTCATTTAGGCTACGAGAAACCGTTTGCAACTTAACAATCAACCATTGAAGGAAAAAATGTATCAACTGTTTGGAGTTTTTGAGTTTATTAACTGATACCATCTGATTTTGACTGACATAAATTAAATAAATGTTTTTCCAACTGTTATGTCACTGAAGTTTATCGTAATTGTCCTGGGCTTAAAGCAGTTGCTGCAACGATAAAACAGCACTGTTCCAGCTGGGCAAGAAAAACCCAGAGTAAAACTACTATGTCAGTTTGTGAGGATCAACTTTGAGGTACAAACTTAAAACAAGAAGAGAAATGAAAAGGATGGGAGGAAGGGAAACAAGAAGAGAAGAGCTACACAAATGCAACTGAGAGTGGATATCAACAAGGACTGAATAGGTACCATAATAAAGATAGTTGGTTAGGCGATTCATGATAAGCAAACAGAATGTTTTAAATGTTTAAAATAGCATGCAAACAGCGTGATATGATTTCTGCAATCGACTTATAAACCTTTTGTTCTTTACAACAATTCACTACTTGGCAGGAGAAAATTAGTGATGCCCCTGGAACTTTGAGAGGACCAATCTTAAACCTCCTGAGTAAAAATCTAAAATGCTTGGAACAATATTTACCATGGGATGAAAAACGTCTTGGTTCATTTCATTTCATTATTCTTTAAAGTTGGTTATTTACAATAGTTATCAGCATAATATATACATCAACTAATTTAAACCAACTACAACTAAAAATAATTACATAATATAAAGTATAATACAATATCCTATTTACAACATAGTTTACAGCTGCAGGTTGCCCCCTTCCATGTTTTTCTTTTTCTTTTGAAAGCTGCCACATTTTCACATGTTTTAATATCGTCACTTAGTGCATTCCAAAGGATGCTGCCTCTGAAGGTTACAGAGTGTAGTCCAAAAGTGTGTATTTTTATTTGAGGCAATTTTACCAAATTTTTGATCCTAAGGTTGAATTCCACTTGCTTAGTACTGAAAAAATCCCAAAGGTATGATGGATTCAACGAATTCAGAGTTTTGAATACTTCTAACATCAGTTTTTGGAGATTTTTGACGTGGATTGTTGTATCTGCCTCTCTCCTTAGACACATATCAAACGATGCATCATAATCCTTAGGGATCGTCTCCAAATATTCGTATCAAATTCGTATAGGGAATTCGTAGCATTATACGATATTGATACGATATTTTAGAAGCCCTATACGAATTAATTCGTATGGCCACCTTTTGGAATTCGTATAAATTCGTATACAATTCGTATGTGATTCGTATACAATTCGTATATGAATCGTATAGAATTCGTATGCAATTCGTATAGCAAATTCGTATACAATTCGTATAACAAATCCCCATGCAATTCGTATAGCAAATTCGTATACAATTCGTATAACAAATCCCCATACAATTCGCATAGCACATTCGTATACAATTCGTATAAAAAATCCCCATACAATTCGCATAGCACATTCGTATACAATTCGTATAACAAATCCCCATACAATTCGGAATGATACGTTTCAAAATTTTTGCGATACAGTGCTGATGTCGTAAGTATTGCTTTGGTTCGTTAATTGAATCCCGGTACAGTGAAACCCCGATGCAAAGTTCCTGATTTATCGTACTAGGGTTTATCAATATTGATTGATAAATCATGCGGCGAGTCAATTCTTCCAAGAATCAATATCGTGATGAACATGAGAGCTCTGCGAGAATGGACAATTTATCGGAAGGGACTTGAGCAATGTCTAAGCCGGTCTAAGCATTGAAATGGCTTCACAAACCTTGTTTTGAAATGTTTCATGGGGGCCCATGTAGTAAACATGAAGACTGTCATGGAACAGCTCTGAGAACTGAAAATCTGATAATTCTAAGAAACTTTCTCTTCTGCGCCAAATTCATAGTTTCTTATAAAAAAGGCGTGTATTGCAGATACTGCATCACCTCACTTCTAAACGTTAGATAGACCGACATACTTTGGTTTTGAAGTGATATAAAACTTTCGGTGCCACCGTGAGAGACTTGGTTCGCTTTAATGTGCATGGCTTATTCGTGGTGACAATATCATTACAAACTGCAAGCCCTTTGTCGATTTTGGGTACGGGGACGTGCCATCGATTTTCGCGATTTTGGTATAAGGAATGGTATCGATTTTCACGATTTTGGTATAACGAACGGTATCGATATACTTTTTCGGAAAATTGGTATAAGGTTGGGTATATCTTTTCGGAAAATTGGTATAAGGTTGGGTATGTTTTTGAAATTTCGATGGCACGTCCCCGACCAAAACCTGGTCAAGTACCCCCCCTCCCCGGGTAAGAAGGCCCAACTTCGAACCATAACGCAATTTTAGACCCAGAAAATAAGGAACTAATCAAGAAACTTTTACTACTAAAACACCGAAATTTTCTTTCGAAATAAGAAACTTTTAGTGCTAAGTGCTGATCCAGGTTTCTTATAAAAACGTGTAAGAGTTTTGCTGAGGGGCCGATCTTACCGGTCTTATTAAAACAACCGTTACTTTCAACTACACATATTTTGGCAAGTACAACGAGACTCTGCAGACTCTATGGTAGCCGTATGGTAGCTTTCTGAAAACCGGGCGACAGACCCCATTCCATGCAAACGTATATGGAAAGAAAAGGACAGCGTTTGAATTTATGGATTGCAATTTTTCACTTGTTCGTTTTTACGAAAGTCGAAAGGAAAAAGGAAGGGCATGGTTCATTCCAGTTCATTCATTCGCACCCTTCTTGCGCCAGACGCTTTCAAGATATATATGCAATTGATAATTCGTACACGAAGTTTGCATCAAATCGTATACGCAATTTGTATATGCAATTGATATAAAATCGTAGGCACGATTCCTTTACGCAATTCGTATCGAAAATCGTATACACCATTCATATACGCAATTCGTATCAAATTCATATACGCAATTCATATCACATTCGTATACGCAATTCGTATCACAGTTGTATACGCAATTCGTATCAAATTCGTATAAGCAATTCGTATGATCAATTCGTATCAAAATCGTATCAAATTCGTATCAAATTCGTATCAAATTCGTTTCATAATTCGTATAGAAATCAAACAATTCGTATACAATTCGTATCACTTCTGTGGCTATACGAATTTAATCGTATAACACCTTTTCCCGTATACGATTGAATTCGTATCAATTCGTATAAAAGCTATACGATAATTTGGAGACGATCCCTTATGGAGCACCCTTAGTGCACGTTTATGTGTTCTATTTATCTCTTTGTTTGCAGCTTTAGAAGAGAACATCCAAATCAAAGGGCAATAATTGAAATTTGCCAACACCGTTGTATTGCATGTAACATGTTTTAAAAGGTTACGCGGGAAAGCTGTGGAGGATTTGTGATTAGCCAATAGGAGTAGCAGGATTCCTGTATTGCCAAGTAACTTCAATCAGGTGATAGTGTAAAATAAAGATCGCTAATTACCGCTCGCTTTTGCAGGGTTGCGCACTGTTAGAAATGTTTTCAAGTGGCCTTCGATGCTGTCCCATGAAACTGAAGTAACAGTATTCCATTCAATCAGCTCCGACCAGTTTGCTTCTAAGCTTGACATCAAGAATGCTTTCTTTATTCTGTATTCCTCCTGAAAAAATTGCAAAAGCTGAACAACTTGATTGATTGATTGATTAATTGATTGGTTGATAGATAGATTGGTTGATTGATGGATGGATGAATAGACCTTTTAGCTATTCTACAAGAGCCTGGATCGAGCGTTATTTCTATTCATTTTTATACGCAAGGTTCAATCGAGTGGCGTTAGAGCTTCTATCACTATTGTGCACATTCGAAAATTCTACAAAATGTAGCGAAATATCGTTCGATTCTGATTCTTTTGAGAATAGCTAAAAGGTCTATTGACGGACGGACCAACGGACGGATGGATAGCGCGTTCCACAGTAGACCTAAATTAGCAGTAATTTTGCTATCTCGTGTATTGTAAGCCTACTTTAAAGAAAGAAATAATAATAATAATAAAATGTTCCAGATAGTTATGGTCTACAAGCGAAATGACTTTCAAGGAGGTTCAAAGTTACTTTGTGATTTATATAGCTTTCACTTCAAATTCTCAGCGTTCCTAACAATCAAGTCGAGAAAAAACAAACATATTTCATATTTAGTTTAAAAAATCAAAGATAATTTGACATGATCTCACCCTGACAGCTTTAAATATCTTGATGTCACAGGTTCCTGATGAAAGATCATTTAAATGAGTTCGCTGGAAAAGACAAAATTTAAGAATACAGTAAAAACCCGCCTATAAGAACCTAGTGAATTAAGAACCTACAGGCTGAAATTTTGCAATTAAACTCCAATTATATAAGAACCCATTCAGCCTGGAATTTGAAATAGGTTCTTATTGTTAGAGAGCATGGGGTCTTATTCACTACAGAAGTTTGTGGAAGAATAAAAATTGCTTATATTACCCGATGAGAAGTTTTTGAAAGATTTTCTCTGGATTATATAAACATTTCTGATTCTTTCTTTTGGGGAATATATCTCATAAACTCAACTGATGTGAACTGACAGTAAATAATGGGCCTGAAGTTTGAATCTGAAGAAAAGAAATTCCTGAAAGCCATGAATAAAATAAGAACCAATTTAAGAACCTGAACAGCCTCATTTCCCACTAAATACCCAAAACATAAGAACCTAGTTACAGTAGGCTCACTTGCAAAATTGTAGGTTCTTATACGCGGGTTTTTACTGTATCACACTCAAAAAATGTTGTTTTAAAATAATTCCAAAGGAGCATACACTGCAAAATTTCAACCATGGTCAGAGCGCTAGCCAGAAAATAGACAACCAGAATATAGGCAAGAGCCAGAGTATGCAAAATTTGATTACGTCTCCTTTGTGAAAAACCAAATTCAATGAATGATGCCACCACGTTGTAGAAGACACTCAGAGCTTTAATTTGAGCCCAACTTTATAAATTTATCTTCAACACAAGTTGATTTACAAACGAAATTAAATTCAGCGATTTAACATATGGGCCTAAAATTTGGATATCAATGAAGATATCTGTTGATCCACAAAGAGACATTTGATCATTTTCTGCAATGAGAAATAGTTGCTACATGGATCTGCAGATTCTTTTGGGTGTGCCAAACAAGTTAGCAGTTGAAAATTCATTGTACTGGAGTACAGGATGGATTGGAATGGAATGAATTCTGCCTGATAACCAAAACGAAGTATTCTTACGATTTTTTCGTGTTTTCACAAGTACTGGAAGCAAAATATCGGAGTACCTTTCCGACTTGTTTGAAAAGAATTTGACTCAAAATGTCAGAAAACTGAGAAATACCAAAAGTGATCTTTCGCTACCCTTACGGAAAACTAACACTGGTCAAAGGGCTATATCTTTTTGTGGACCTAAACGTTAGGAGCACCTTGGACTTGATGTTAAACAGGCACCCTCCCTTGCCATCTCCAAGAAAAGAATCAAGAACAAACTATGATAAAAATTTCAATTTGTCAAAGTAGCTTTTATCGTTATAAGTTGTAGATGTTTTTGCCACGGCCCCCTGAAAAACAGTTCTCATGGACTGACCATGCCTAAATGAATAAAAATGAATAAATGAAGTGAAAGGAAAATCCAATTTTATGAAAATATCTTGGTTGCCAAATGCCTGAAAACTGAGCATTTCAGGAAAACCGCTTTTTGCAGCGTTTTAGGGTGGGTGGTTTTGAGAAAATATAGCAGGTGATTTAGGCCATGTCCGTGCCTGGAAGCGTATGGACATGAGTCGTTGTTACAGTGTCCATCAGTCTGTCAAAAGCAATAACTACCAACATGTAATCAGTCTACATGCATACCATATCTCTAACAGCTTTTGCAGCCAAAAGGTAATCTTTGAAATGAAGACCATTCGCACAAGTCTGTATGCAATCATGTATCTAAAGAAATAAAATAAATTTTTTTAACAGTTGAAAATATAATCAGGCTACCAGAGCCTCTTCTAAAGAGTTAATGTCACCTGGGATCCTTGCCGGCATGTTAAAACTGCAGACCGTCTGAAAAGCAACTTTTGCCAAAATGGGAACTATAGATTGTTATTCTTCATCTTTGTCTTCATCACCTGGAGCCAACAGCCATTGCATTCATCATGTAGAATTGTGTTAAATCAGATGGACGCATGCATTCAAAAATAATGCACACATGCATTAGCACTTATATACCGATACCGTCAAAGGACCATTTGTTATTTGTTCCTTTAAATAGCAAGTTGGATCATGTGATTGGAAGGAAAACATTGTGGAAAAAAATTGTGATTGCATGAGAAACCTCAGCCAGTTTACCTGGGCTGGAAATCCCAGCCTGCCTAGCTCAAGGAGGGCTGAAATTCGACCCCTGGCTGAAAATTTCAGTTTTAGGAAGAGATGACTGGAGAAGGAAGCTGAGCTTTCAACCTGGGCTGAAAACCTATGTTTTATATGGAAAACACCTACAATTTTTCCTTTCTCGTGTTTTTATTTGTTGTTTCAGCACCTCTGAGGGGACTATTATGGAATTAAGGCCATCTTGACCTTTTAATGCTATCCCTGCCACTGTAATTAGGGGTTTTTTCCTTTACGTTTTTAACCTTACATATTATATTGTATCTATTTTTATATCATAAACTTGTAAATATTTTTAAATAACGTGGCAAATGATACACATATACATACAGTACATAAACCCTCATATAATCAGCACCTAAATGTACAAATAAAGAGTATAATAACCTTGCAAAGTTTTTTGAGTGCTTTGATAATTTCTTGATTCTTGTCATATTCTTTTGTCAATTCTTCAAGCTCAGATCCAGCACTTGCCATTGTGACCAGGGTATCATTCTATGTAAATAAGAATTACACAGACAAAAATAAATTTTTTACAAAAAAGATTAACCTGCAGCGCATGCCAACAAGCATAGCTTCCAAATCTTTAACTCGGCGTAAAAAGGTGGGTGTAAAATTCTGTGATCTATTTCTTCTGACTGAGTGGCTTGAAACAAACTTCAGTTACTTATCTTTAATCCTACCGTTGGACTTGGCAGAACTTTTCAATATTTTTTGAAATTTTAGTATATGTTACATTTCAACTCATTTGAGGGTGTGACATCATCAAATTTCTAAATCATAAACCAGAAAAGTGACAGACTTTTGCTTGATACCATATTGTAGACATCCATAAACTATATGGTTTTCTTTGAAATTATTTCATGTTACTTCACACAGTTTAGAAATTACTACGATAGTTTTAAGTGTTTTTCAAAATTTTTCTTGAATTCTTGAAAAATGAGCAAAACACTCTAATTCTGAAAATATTGAAGATTTCAGAAAAGTCCAACGGTAGAATTATAGAGAAGTAGCTGAAGTTTCTTTGAAATCATTCAGTTCAAAGAAATAAGTAACTGAATTTTACACCAGCATTTTTAAAGATTTGGAACCTATGCTATGCCAACAAACCAAAAAGATTTCAAGCTGCGCAGAGCTTTTTATTCACTTAGTCAATGAAACATTTTACAGTACTCCCCAGTGCCAAATAGAAGGGCAGTCTTGATTGGGGAAGTGGGAAAATGTAAAATTGAATAGGTGGGAGGGGGTCATTAGATTCAAGTGGGTGGGAGAATCTTTTGAAAGCACTGGAGAGCATATCAATGAATTATCAATTGAACAAGCAAGCACAATGGTGAAACTACCTGAATGTCATCTCCGAGTTTATTGATTTCCCTCACTAACTTGCCAAGTTTCTTGTTCAATTCTTCCTCAAGATTGAACTCATGATAAAACTCTGTGTATTGCTTGTAGATAGCTCCATATATTTGACTCTAAGTTAAAAATAGGGAGGAAATTAGATTACTGACAGAAACAGCAAAAACAGGCTTCAAATTATATTGGAAAAAGACCTGTTTCAAGGTGTTGTGTGATGTGGTGGTGGAATCCATTCAACTGCATGACCATTCAAAATCAGAAAAGCTAGCCCAGGGTACTGTTGGGATTCAGGCCCATCAGAAGTGGTGGGCTAGTGGAGGGGACTTCATCTCCCCAGATAATTTGCTAAAGTTTGTATTTTTTTACTGAAAAAAAGGCCGTGAAATTATGGAAATGAAGATTCATAGAAATGAAGATTCAAGGAAGTTATCAGAGATCTCAAGAAGCTAGCATGTCTTTATTTCATACAACAAAAAAACAACCCCCTTCTAAGTGATTTTGAAATCTTAACTTATTCAAAATTTCCCAGGAAATCCCTCCATTAGTTTTGATCTGTTGCTTCTTTCTATGGCTTTAAATTCTTTAAATGGTGAATTCTTAACAACAGGGGCAATTTCCTGTGACCTAAACGGCATCGTCACAATAGAAGTTTCCCAGGGGCAAGCACAAAGTGATCAAAATGATAATAATGCAGAATGGAAGAGCAATGGTCATGAAAGCTTCACCTGAGGTTGCCTTTGTTTTCTAAGTGTATGAGGGGTGTTACTGGGTGTTAAAAGCTGAAACTGTCTTATTTTTCCTGCTGCCTGATAAATACCTTTTATGCATGCGCCAATTTTGAATGAGACCTTTTGTTCACTACTTTGAAAACAAAGGAATCAAAGACCTTGTATCGAGCACGCTACTGGCTTGTTAGTCTGCACGAGCGAGATCTTGTCGAAAACTGCCATACTCTGCAGACTGGCAGTACTCTACCATTTTCATCCAAACTTACCCACATTTTACCACAGCCAGACTGGAAAGTTTGCATAGCGTACGGCGGTTTTCAACATGAGCCACGCAGTTAGCAATAAACAAAAGATTGTTGAACCTTTTGTTTGCAACTTCACAAACTGCAAAATTTCCATATCAAAATCTTTCTTAGGCCATCTCAACTTGCACATGCAAAATACAAACTTTCCAGTCTGGTAGGCCTAACCCCAGTGTAGACCCTCAATTGACTCGAAGGTCTAAAATATATCATTTATCAAGGATTGATATATGAATTTTAATTATTATATTGGTTAGGTCTGGCTGGATGGGTTAGTTTTTTGAATATTATCTTTGAGTTAGCAGGTTTTTCCAGTATCGTGACAATTTCTGGGCCCTTTTAATACTCCCTATTGTGGTAAGCATTGCTAAGAAAAGCAAGCCTAGCCTATAAGGCCTATCTTAGGCCAAGCCCACACCCGGTTTTGTGTGGTGGTCAATTTTTTCACCTTCAGACCATCAGTCTTCTGAGCCAAATCTTTCATTGCCTGATTGATTGCATCAGCTGCACTTAGCCCCTTCTTACTCAGCACATCTGCAACGATACTTGGTGAACTTTTAGGCTTGATTGCTTGCTCAGTCATTGCTTTAGATGCGATTGGTTTTGCAGGTTCATCCAACGGCTCTTCTGTGGTCGACGCCATCTTTGGAGATTATTCAGCAGGAAGATGGCGCGAAAATATTTCAACGAAAGCGAGGTTTGTAAAAATTTGAAATTTTTTCCTCTTGGAGGTGATACACGCATTTTGATAAGAAACTGCTAATAATAAGAACCTTTTACTAAGAACGTTTTTCCGTTTTCATCATTTTGGACTGTTCACACGATGCGGTTTTCAAAATATGCCGGTTAGAGTTCCGTTTTCAAGAAATGCCGTTTTCAAAATCTACCCGCAAAAATAAACGTGCCGTTTTTCCGTGAACTCGAAGCCTGTCCGTCACATTTTTCAACGTTTTCAAAATGTGCCGGCATCGTGTGAACGCAGTCTTATTAGGTTCTAAATAGCGGGTTAGAATGGGGCAATTTGGGTCCCTTGATTCCTTGCTCCTAAGATTGAAGGAAAGCTTCCTTGGTTAAAAACTTGCAGATTTTTCACTGGATAAGATTGTACTTGTTCATAATAGAAACTAATTTTCTTTAGTAAAAGTGAAATTGAAGAATTTTCCATTGGCTCATTTTGCCTCAGCCCCATCCATATCACCCCCATCTATTTTACCCCTTTACCCTACCATGTCAATCGCAGCACGGTCGCAGCATCACCGCTTGCAAAATTTGCATGCAAAAATCCAAAAGGCGAATGACTATTGACCCACGTTCCTTTGGGCATTTTGCGCACAAAAATGAGACTTTGAAAAAAATTTAAGGTAATCAAGATTCATAAATACTACAGAAAATGTAATCTTCGTAATTTGCGGTTGATAAATTTAAGTTAAGGTAGGTACTACAACTTTGCATGTATTCTTTTACAAGGAATTAAAAAATTAACCCAATGCTGAAGTTCCTTTAAAAATTCTTAGTTTTAAGTGCTAGAAACTTCTGGTCTCTCCGTCTCTTGGTCTCATTGTTTGCATGATATGGGGGATCTCCTTTTCTCCAACAATATGGATTAATAAAGTATAATAAACATGCAACAGAATTCTTTGGTTTTCCTCGACTAAATCAATAGTATTTTAAATAATCTTCCAAAGTTTCTGAATTTTTCTTTGATGCGGCAGAAGTTTAGATAAAAATTTATCTGGCCTTTTCAGGCACATATTAAACAATCCTTTACATAAGGTGTTGAGATAGAGATGACTTCCCCAATTTTTAGACCTCACTACGAAAATACGATTAAAACACTCAATACCTCCCTCCCTTCATCTCAATGTTGGCAATCGAACATGGAATTTTCATTCCCATACGAGCTCGTTACCAGCATTTTCTTACTTTGTGGGTCTAACTAATGAAGGTTTTACCAAACAAAGTTATTCACATTAAAGTTTGCCTTTGACTGATAGATTAACATTTCAGTTTTGAATATCAGCCGAAGCAAACATGTCATCATCTATAAGTATTGTTGGGTCTTTGACAAAGCAAGTCAAAAAGAAAATGTTATCAAAGGTTTGATAATCAACTTTTGGTGATTCTTAGACAGGAGTACTTTTTTGGGGGACACCCGGTAGATCGTAGCAACGTAAGTTTAGCTTTTACATCTGCCCTTCATTTATCTATAATTACATTTAATTAAACAAATCAGATGATAAATTGTTCCTGTAGAAAATAATAACGTTCCAAAATTTATCGTTCAAAAATATTCAATTTGATATTAAAGTATACATATGGATAATATTCACGCTGTCCAATTAATAACCCTGGAATGTCAACCTGAAAAGAGAATGAAAATGATATAGAAAATACATTTACTGTAAGGTTACTGAACCCCTTCAGGATAGCATAGGAATCATTCGTCGTACATAGCCGATTGCTCGTGGCCCATGGTCGAAACCGCCAAAGCCTCATTTTGACGGACCAATCAGACGGCTAAAAAGCGAGGGAGACAAAAGAAACATGTGAAGATTTTCCTGAATTTTACCTATCTTCGTAAAACGCAACCAGGACAAAAAACTGCTTGAGATTTCCCGAATTTTTCTAAAGCAATCTACTCTCCAGATGTTTGGGAGTACAAGTTTGGATGCCGGTTAAAATATCTTCAGGATTGGCGGAGTTATTGCCTTTCCAATAGACAAATCGGCGAAAGCTTGTCGAGACCTGTTTACGCCACTTCAAGCCAGGTGATAAAGCCTCTTGATAAAACCTCTTTTGAATTTTATAAGTTATTTCGCAACGAGCAAACTTTTGCCATGAATGTAAACAGTAGTACAATACAGAAACTTCCCCAGAGTATTGCCACATGACTTGAAAAAGCCTTTGTAGACTTTTTCAATTCGCATAGAAACCGTAGGGGCATTGAATCTTCAATAAAAGAAAATTTAGCGAAAGACAATAGCAAGAACAATTGAAAACACAGATTATGGCGTTTTCGGGTCGTTCTTACAACAATCACTATTGTTATTACTATTGTCTCCCGGCCAGAATCTCTATTGTTCAAGGTTCAGTGCCAAGTCGATTTGTTTTTGGCCATAACTCCACCAATCCTGGAGATATTTTAACCGGCATCCAAACTTTTACTCCCAAACATCTGGAGAGTAGATTGCTTTAAAAAAATTCGGGAAATCTCAAGCAGTTTTTTGTCCTGGTTGCGTTTTATGAAGGTTGATAAAATTTAGGAAAATCTTCACGGGTTTCTTTTGTCTCCCTCGCTTTTTAGTCGTCTGATTGGTCAGTGAAAATGAGGCTTTGGCGGTTTCGACCATGGGCCACGAGCAATCGGCTATGTACGACGAATGATTCCTATGCTCTTCAGGATGATAAAATTTTATCCGATTTGCTACTTTGGCCTTTTGAGCAACTGCTATAAGAACCAATATATAAATGTATAGGAACTGCCAATTAAGAACCTCAAAGCTAATTTTTGGCCAGTTAAGCACCTTTTATATAAGAACCACTATATAAATGTACAGGAACCAGTTCAACCTTTCATAGGCCCGTTTATGCCATTTATTGTATGATCCTACTCAAGGAAAATAAACAAAGTTATTTTTTGAATGTCTACGAAAATTCAACCCTTTCACAGATAACAAAAAATCAAAAATACTATTCCAAAAACCAAAGAGTTAGGGAATTTCACGTGGAAATCTATATCCATGATAACAGACCCATATCGAGGCTCTACGACGGCTTGGGGCCTACCTATATTAAGTGCACTATAAAAATGAGGCATTCGGTCCTCTGCTTAATCAAGCCCCCGCCTTTTGAGGTTCCCTATAGCCCCCGTTCATTTCGAGTCTCCAAGGTGAGCAGCGAATAACAAAAGCAATGGATGTAGCATTCGTTGTTACCCGATTCCACCCAAACAGACAAATAGGTATCAATCAAACTCTTCTATCAATGTAGCAGTAACGGTTTTGAAATGGAATGAATAGAACTTTTAGCTATTCTACAGAAGAGTACGGATCGAGCGTTATTTTTATACATTTCCATACGCGACGTTCGATCGAGTGGCGTTAGAGCTTCTATCGCTATTGTGCACATTCGAATATTCTACAAAATGTAGCAAAACATCGTTCGATTCTGATTCTTTTCAGAATAGCTAAAAGGTCTATTCCTGACACCAAAAGAAATTATCTGAAAGACTTACATCGCCTTGTGTTCCTTTGGATGCTTCTGTATCAAGATGAGCGTACAAGTCTTGCAATGCATCTCTCAGCTTTCTTGTTTTCCCTTTGTTTGGCTAAAGAGGAATATACGAAGATTTTCTCACATACGCTCAAACGAAGCATAGGAATCAAATGTTAATTGGACGATGATTTAGGGATTCACAAATTTGGCCTATCAGATTGCGTAAAAAACAATAACGAAGGCATATTTAGGCCCATTTAGCATTCATTCAAAATCTCTGTAGTATTGTCTCTGTTGTATTGTAGCGTAGCTTGTGGGTATTGTAATTAGTAATATGGTTGTAAATTCTTAATGGAATAGAAATAAGATTCAAATTCTTTAAATTGGTATAAACAGGTGGGTATAACATTCTATGAACTATTTCTTTGAATTGAATAGCTTGACAGAAACTTTAGCTACTTTGCTATAATTCTACCATCGGACTATTCAGAAATTGTGAATATTTTCGAAATTACAGCATATTTTAAATGTCAACTCATTTGAGGATGTAACATCATCAATTTTCTAAATCGTAAACCAGAAGAGTGAACAACTTGTGCTTGATACTATATTGTTGAAATTCATAAACGAAGTCTTTCTTAAAAGTTATTCAATGACTTCTCCAAACGTTTAGAAATTAGTTCAAATAACAGTGAAGCGTGTGGCGATGTATGATAAATAGCAAAAATAACTGATTACTCATCAAAAATAATACATCTATCGCCATAGAAAAACGAAATTATGCTGGTTTTAAGCTTTTTCAAAATCTCTCTCCTCGCGTTTATTCCGCACCCCCTGCTTCAAGAATCTAACAGCATTGAAGTAACGAATTCTAAGGTCTGAAGATTTACCTGCAGTAGCATAGCTTGAAAATTCACTGGTAGGCCATATCTTAGTACCGATTCAACGAATACTCTTAATGCCTGCAAGCAAAGACAACGAATAATGAATTAGATATTTGATGGAGAGAGGAGCAAGGGAAAATTTGTAAACAAATGATTCTGGTTTCCGATAAGACAAAGCGATTCGCCTTTCTGAAGAATAGATTTCACATCTCTGAGTGCACTCAATCACACCAAAATAAACAAAGAGAGCAAAACATCATGGTCAGCAGCATCGAAGGTGTGAAATCTATTCTTGAGGCTGTTAAATCGCTTTGTCTTAAACAGAGCTGTATCCTTTGTTTTATGAAACTCAGCCTTGGAGGTATAATAGAGGTAATAGAGGTATTCATATGCGCATACTAACCGGTTTTGTGTTGTACAGGAAAATATAAAGCCCGAGGTCTTAAAAGTACAGACCGAGCTTGCGAGGTCTGTGCAATAAGACCGAGGGCTTTATATTTTCCTGTACAACTACAAAACCGGTTAGTATGAGTTTTATTACCTGATAGCTTCTAATTTTGACTTATACCATTTAGTCAAACTCATTTTGTTACTGTTATGTCGTTTCAGTTCATTGTAAATCTCACAGGCCTAAATTAGTTGCTGTGGTGACAAAAACGCGTCCTTGTATCGTATTATACAAGGCTACGGGAAAACCGCGGGAAATGTGCGATTAGCCAATGGGATTGGCGGGATTATTGTATTACCTCGTTTCTGAAACGTCAGTCAGGTAATAATATCTCATATTTCAATTCTTAACTGGGGAGGGTAGCCTGTTAGCATTAGTGCTGGCTGTCAAGGGACCCTCCCATAAAATACTTATCAAGCTAAACTAAATACCAATGTATAAAAAACCAGATATTAGTAACTACTAGCTAAAACCAATAGGCCGAGTGCGCAATGGTACTAAAGTACTCTCGAAAATAAAATGAGCAAGTACCTTTCCAGGTGTACATAGTGGTCCAAAGGCGAGGTTTGCATTTGAAGGGTTATCTCTTGTTTTGGACACAGAAAGAGGAGATTTTCTCCAATGGAAATTACAGCAACTACTTTGTTTTCTCCTGAGATTTGCTGCAAGCCGTTAGGGTAGTCAGGTAAGCCATAGGGATGATTTGCGCAAAAAGATAATGTCAAATCTTCACTCCGCACTGTAGATGCAGCATATACGTCTATTCACTTGTAGAGTCATAAAGATGTTTGCATTGAGCGCAGTAAATGATGTGATGTAAAAAGCAAAAATATTTGAAAGATCTACCTTGACATGAATCCAAGCAATAAACGTTTCTCCAAAATTGACTCGAAGCCATTTTACGAGTGGCCCCTGGAACGAAAGTAAAGGAAAAATACATTAATAGAACTTTTTTTCAAAATTGTTTGTGGTATATACAGCAAATTGCTTTGAACAAAAAAACCATAATGGAATGGGATGAAACTACTTTTTAATAGACACTGTAAACCCTAAACGTTGATGGCAAAAAGAAACAACATTTGGGAAACGCAGCTTGATGAAAAATCTTATAAAAAGGAATGCAAAACAATTGCAACGTGAAGGCGTTTCGTCGCACACTCCTTAGTTCGGTTCGTGCGAAGAACAAATTAACGATACAAACAGGCCACTTTTATCACCAGACGAACAAAAGAAAATTGAAAACCACATGTCAATAACACCTAAGCCACTAATTGGCTAAACTCAATCAACCGCCACCAAAGATCTACGCCTTTGGCGCCAACTCAAAACAATTGCAACGTGAAAGAGGTTGCTCTTTCATAATCATGATTTTCGTCGCATTCTTTCTTATTAAAGGTGAAACAAGATTTTACGAATAAACCATAACATGCAAATACACAAATGGCATAGAAATACCAAACATGTCAGATAGAAATCCATAGAACCTAGTGAGATAAATTGTCTGTACAATGATGATAAAATACAAAGATAAAATTAAAATTAAATCGAAAGAAATTAACAGTGTCAAGTAAAAATCAAAGTAACATGAAAAATTGCAACTCACGAAAAGTTTCTTCTTGTCTGATGTTAATCGTGAAATTTCATTTTTGCTTGCAGCCATTTCCTCTTCATCATAGATGAAATCTCTTACCACGAATCTGACGTAATGAAGACGAGGAATAATTTGTCAACTTACAGTGAAAAAATATTTACGCTCTTAAGGCTTATGTTTTTAAAGGGTCTGTTTCATCCAGCATTCCTTGCAGGTGCCGTCTTTTGGTTTTCCTTTGCTGTCGCCATTTTCATGGGCCATGAAAATGGCGGCAACAAAGGCCAACCAAGAGAGCATAGGTTCCAAATCTTTAACTCAGCGTAAAAAGGTGGGTGTAAAATTCAATGACCTATTTCTTCTGATTGAATGGCTTGAAAGAAACTTTGGATACTTCTCTATAATCCTACCGTTGAACTTCCCAGAAATTTTGAATATTTTTCAAAATTACAGCGTATTTTACATTTCAGCTCATTTTAGGACGTGACGTCATCAAATTTCTAAGTCATAAACCAAATGAGTGACAGACTTTTGCTTGATACCACATTGTAGGCATTCATAAAATATGGTTTTCTTCGAAATTATTTCATGTTACGCCAAACAGTTTAGACATTACGATGGTTTTAAGCTTTTTTTTGAAAATTTTTCTTGAATTCTTGAAAAAGAAGAAAAACACTCTAATTCTGAAAATATCGAAGATTTCAGAAAATTCCAACGGTAGAATTATAGAGAATTAGCTAAAGTTTCTTTGAAGTCATTCAGTTCAAAGAAATAGGTCACTCAATTTTACACCAGCCTTTTCAAAGATTTTGAACCTATGCCAACCAAGAGATGGCACGTGCAGGGCATGCTGGATGAAACGGACCCTTTAAGGTTATCTTGTGCATTCATTTCTTTTTATAGCCGCACGTACAAACAAACAACTTATATCTAAAAATAGACTGGGTGAGCCAGAAAAATTTCCCACTTTTGAAAATTCATAGCACCAAGAAAACGTAATGAATAGGTACGAATAGGATTAGCAGGCATTCAAATATCGTATCCTTTGTATTATAATGTGAGTTCTCTGTAGCTATTCGCATGAGACAGGCTTTTCTTTCTGATAAAAAACAAATAGTAATTATGCGAATTATTTGGTGCATATACTGATTTTTCTTCAGATTCTGAAGAAAATTTCTGAACAGGAATCAGCGTTCCACAGACCACTTTCCTTTTTTAGTGGTCTGAAACACAGGCTACTCTTGCAGAACGTCTTTTAACTTTGAGCAAGCAGTAGTGTCGGGAATTTTAAAGCAAAAACACCTCACTTTTGCAACAAAAAATTATCAATTGCAATATACAACAATTCATACTTCTTCTCTCTAGCATGCAGCTTGAACTCTTCAACAACTTTCTTGAACAGTGTGCACGAAAACAAAGCATTTTCGTTGTCTTCATAAAGCTTTCTGTGAAGAAAGAATAAAAAGATTGTCCAGAATAAATTAGGAATTTCCAGACACTTGCAGAAACAGATTGGAGCTAAATCACCTGCTATTTGTTCTCAAAATCATCGAGCCTAAAATACCACAAGAAGCGCACAATGCCACAATGTTTCTTTGATCAAGCCATGATCGCAAAAAACGTCTTCCCCTAAGCCACATTGTGATTAGCACACAAAAGCGACCAAAATTTATCGCCGATTGAGATTTTTGTCCGGTTTTACAGCTCTATGGAAACGAGGCCCTTATTGAAGCCACAACAACATTTCAACATTTCAATGAGATGAGACAAGTTGAGGGTATTAGTGGATTAAGGCTAGCTATTTACTAGCCTCACTACACAAGGACCCAGGACCCTCAACTTATGCTCATCTAATTGAAGTGAATTGATGTTGTTGTTGTCGCTCCAGTGAGGTAGTCATAGCGTCCATCAGTCTATCAAAAGCGATAACCTACGAACATATAATCAGTCTAGCTACTTACTAGCCTTACTACACAAGCCTCACTAGCCTCACTCACTACCCTCAACTTGCGCTCATCTGATTGAAGTGAATTGATGTTGTTGTTGTCGCTCCAGTGAGGTAGTTATAGCATCCTTCAGACTATCAAAAGCGATAACCTACGAACATATATTCATAGACTAGCTACTTACAGCGTTGATCTTGGTACGACCATATCTGTTAGTTTCTCATACGTCAACTTCCATTCATCGACTTGATTCCTGTTTAAAATTACAATAAAATAATAATAATATAATAATATACATGATTATACAGGGTAAATATCTTATCAGTACTAGAAAGTATTGTTATCAAAAAGGGCCCTGTTAAATTAAAATGTAATAAAAGAAAAATGATGATAGTAATTAAAACACAATGTAAAACTGGTCGAGGTAACAAGGGCAGATTTTGTAATACAATAGCAACAGTTGCGTTTGATTGACACCTCAATTCAAAGCGATTAGCGGATGCAGACAAAGGAAATTCTCTCGACCAGTAATTCAAAACAAACAAAGCCGCAAAAGTTTCCCCGAAACTAGTAGGGCAAACTCTCGTCTTGTGCAAGTGAAAGATGGTTTTTAAGAGAAGTTATGTGCTTATAGCGAAAGAAGAAGGGTAAATCTAAAGTTCTGTCGCTTAGATTATGTTTATTTGATTCGGGAGCCGAGCAGAAGGCATTGTAATTCTCGCGTCTTTAGGGCTCAAAATGAAACGATTACAAAACAGCTCCTAAATCAAATAAACATAATCTAAGCGACAGAGCTTTAGATTTACCCTTCTTCTTTCGTTATAAGCACATAACTTCTCTTAAAAACCATCTTTCGCTTGCACAAGGCGAGAGTTTGCCCTACTAGTTTCGGAGAAACTTTTGCGGCTTTGTTTGTTTTGAATTACTGGTTGAGAGAATTTCCTTTGTCTGCATCCGCTAATCGCTTTGAATTGAGGTGTCAATCAAAC
Source organism: Aurelia coerulea (assembly GCA_039566865.1). Taxonomy (NCBI): domain Eukaryota; kingdom Metazoa; phylum Cnidaria; class Scyphozoa; order Semaeostomeae; family Ulmaridae; genus Aurelia; species Aurelia coerulea. The sequence goes on along the minus strand of CM076960.1, from coordinate 17,715,138 downwards.
GCAACTGTTGCTATTGTATTACACAATCTGCCCTTGTTGGTCGAGGTAATTACAAGAATATTTACAAGAAATCGTTTCAACAAGAATATCTTATTTACAGGGAATCAGTTTTAATCTTAGTACTCCTTCAGTCTTGATCTAAATAGCCCAATAGAGTTCAAGGAACGAATCTCCAAGGGAAGTTCGTTGTAACAGCGAGTTCCTTGAAACCAAAACGATTTTCTTGCAGCTTCAGTTCTAAGTAGTGGCAAACGGAGAGATGCGTTATTAGAAAGATAGAATGTTTGCCTCTAAAGTACACAACCAAAAACTGTGTAGAGTAAAATGGTTTTTGGTCATAGAACTGGTATCATTTAAAACATATTTGAGAGCGGAATTTGAATCTTTCAAGCATTATGAAATTTTGTTGACTTAAGGGGGCTCAGCTCCTTGGGAATTATTTGAAGTTTTTTGTTTATCTTTCTTGAAAACAAAGTGTCAACTGTGATGCCTTCTTATTAGGAATCTGCAAGCAGAATACGGTACAAGTCGTTCCTTATGAAACAGTGAGCTCCAGAATAGCCCCTGGTCGAGGTTATTTCTGTCAAATTTTATTAAGAAAGTATAGGAGCAAAAAACTGACCACAGTGCATTCGGTGACAGGCGACGGTCAAACTAGTCACTTTATGCAAAATCTAACTTCATATTACTGTTTGCGAAGACCTGAAATTTCGAATGATGTATAGGAGGCTTGAAGAATTTGCAACGTAAAAAACTTCCTAAAATTCCCAAGGGACCAAACCCCCTTAAGTAAACAGCATTTTTCAATGCTTGCAAGAATCAAGTTCCACTCGCTAAGCTTTCTCGAATGATGTCTAGTCTGCATTATTTTGGAAATAATCGTTAATTCTATGGCCAACAACAGTTTTACTCTACATAGTTTTTGGTTGTACCTTAGTAAACGTTACTTCAGAAACAAGGACTCGTCTGTCTGTTTGAAGCTGTAAAGATGTGCTGGCGACAAACAAACAGAAATATAAACCTGACTTTTGAGGAAAATCTGCTGAAACTGGTTCGCTGTTCACGCAAAGTTGATGATTTTGGGCATGTTTGAAAGTTTCTTGAAGAGGCTTTCTCGAGTAAATCCCTCATAATTTCAGAACGAGTAGCCAGATTCAGTCAGGTAAATTTCAAAGTAGATGTCTACCATTAAACTATATATTCACCGACATAATCGTCTTTATATCCAGGGAGCCTTGACCTTTCAAACGGAGATTTTTTTTTATTCACCCTGTAGAAAACAAGCATGGATAGCATAGCTTCCAAATCTTTAATTCGACTTAAAAAGGTGGGTGTAAAATTATGTGATCTATTTCTTCTGACTGAGTGGCTTGGAACAAACTTTAGTTACTTATCTTTAATTCTACCGTTGGACTTTTCAGAAATTTTCAATATTTTTTGAAATTTCAGCGTATGTTACATTTCAACACATTTGAGGGTGTGACGTCATCAAATTTCTAAATCATAAACCAGAAAAGTGACAGACTTTTGCTTTATACCATGTTGTAGACATTCATAAACTATGGTTTTCTTTGAAATTATTTCATGTTGCTTCAAACAGTTTAGAAACTACGATGGTTTTAAGTTTGTTTGAAAATTTTTCTTGAATTCTTGAAAAAAAGAAGAAAAACACTCTAATTCTGAAAATATTGAAGATTTCACTAAAGTCCAACGGTAGAATTACAGAGAAATAGCTGAAGTTTCTTTCAAATCATTCAGTTCAAAGAAATAAGTAACTGAATTTTACACCAGGCTTTTTAAAGATTTGGAACCTATGCTAGCATGGATACATGGTAGCAAATTGGGCCTAAAAATTGAACTGTGCATTTCATATCATGGTTGATAAGATAAAAATAAATTCAGTGAAATGCATGAAAAACTTACTTCGGAACAACGACCAGCAATGTAGAAAGATATTCGGAGCCAATCACAAAATTCTCCTTCCTCACAATGTCATTCAGGTTTCTTGTCATCAAACTACCACTGTAGAAAAATAAGAAACATTTTGGTAAAACTAAAAATGACTTTATTTCAACATAAATCTTTGGTGGGAAAAATACCCAAGATGATAAGTGATAAGTCTTTACTATTGGTTGATGTTGATCACGTGATAGCAAATAGTCATTTATCAAGGTAATGTTTGAATGCTTATATACAGTATATACACGCTTAGACTTGCTTCAAGTCTGTTTTTCTTTTCATCGTCAGTCATTCTTCATTAGTAATTTACAGAAGAAATGCGAAGGAGCGAACACTGAAATCGTTCTTTTCTTTCCTTGCCCCCCTAAATTTCCACCACTAAGATAAATTTTGACCTACTGGATAGAAATGGGCATAATTTACCTGACAACATTCAAACTGAAACCAATGCAGAACAAAATTATCAGAATACTTTTATATACCTTGCTTTTCGTTCCAAAGATTGCAACGTTCCTTTCACTGTATTGTATGCACTTGCTTTTGCTTTCAGGTCAGTATCAATCTGTGTTACTTGCTAGTGAAAAAAGTCACAAGTTAATAAGTTAGATTGGAATTGATTTGGGAAATAGGATCAAGAAACAGCTATTGGCCCTTGATTTCAATAATAGATATTGCAAGTTAGGGCATCATCTATGTGATATTGTTTTCATTACAGATCAGATTTATGGCATGCCAAACCGGCCAAAAACATTAGATTTGTTGAGTGCAGTTTATGATAAGTTGTTGATCGTGTATTGATTTTTGTTGACAGATTTTACATTTTTGCTGACACAATTTACATTTTCACAGACAAATTTTGCAGTTTTGCTGTCATAAGTTTTCCTTTGGCAATAAAGAAACTCAGGTTTTCTGTGACAGCTGATTTTCGTACATCAATTTCCAATAAAAATGCAGCCACAACAAGCAAACTGTTTCTGCAGCACGTAATAATTTTTGCTCTTGAAGCTTAAATTTCTGTCAAAAACTTCAACAACTACGACCTATGATTTGCTGTCAGCAACAAATTTTTGCTGTCACCAAAATTGAATGCTTCTAAAAGGCCGAGGGGGTTAAATGAAACCAACTGAAAACGCTCACCCCTCAATGCTTGTACAAATGGCTGAATCAGGCATATACTCAATACAGAACCTCATTATGAAATCTAGGAGCCACAGATTCAACTGGCACACTGTCCAGTGCGCGTAAAACAAAGATAGAACCCACAGGGCAAAGTTCAGTGTTTCCAGTTTCGATGACAGAGCCCAGATCTGACATGAAACAAAACGTGAAGAAACCAGAAAATATTTCCCACAAGATTTGCCACCCTTGATCGAACATGAAATCAAAACGGTACAATGTAAATGGGGCCAATTCTAGCAGTTCATTTGGTATTGTGTGTCTGTGTAGAACAGGCTTCAAGGTTACATTTCAGGTTGAACTAACCCCATTCGTCATTCATATTTAGGCCAGCAACTAAAAAGGAACCAATAAATTTGAAGACAAGACCACAGCATACTGTACCTTGCTAATGATCTCTGCAAGATTCCTCAGGGGTTGTTTGACTGGGTATTTTGCTGAGTCCCATTGGAATTTTGTCATATAAACTGCTGGATCCACTGAAAAAATAGAAATATTGTCACATCAATTCTTTGACCAAACGGATCTCTTGATAATTTTCGTCATTAGATGTTTGTAATTGGTAGTTTGTTTCTTCAATTTTTCAATTGGAACTTTTCCCTTACAAAATACCATTTCTAGTAACAGTATTTCAAAGTCAAGGAGTACCCTTTTGGTTCTTGGGAAAACTTCATGTGTTTATTTCATTCAAACCTTTTATCAATGCAAAGTGCACCTGGAAAACTCAAAAACACTTTTGCCAACTTCTCAATCCAGTTTCAGTACCAATCCATAGTAAAGTGCTGTAGACTTATGACTTAGAGTCCTTTGTTTTCCTGTGCTTTTTTACTTCAAGATGGCGCTTTGGTCAACAGAGACTCATAACATAACCTGATCCTATTTAGGCCCAAACCTTGAGCTTCCTTGAGTACCAATCAGATTGTGAGATTTGGCATAGAACAATAAGTTTCGAACACTCGATTTGATTGACTGTACTTACTTTTGTGAATTTGAAGATTCTCCATCACTTTGTCCTGTCTTTCTTCCAAAACATCAACAGTATACCCTGCAACCTTCTTGACCACACTACGAAAAAATTTTCATTCACTTGGTTGATAAATTTCAAGTCATCAATTTTTGTCTAACACGTATTGTGTGCATGATAAAGGCAAGAAAATCATAAAATAAATCTTTTAATTTGCGCCAAGGGACTATCTGCAAAGATGAATTCTTGGATAGGGGAGATTATTATGATAACATTTCAGAAAAACACAGCCCTATTTTATTTGAGATTCTTCAGAAAATGATATATTTCAATCAATTTGGCGCATACCATCTATCTACAGTACCATCTATACACACAATCTATCTTACAGTATTCTTTCCACTGATGTCCAAGTTAGGCTTAAATCTATTTGATTATCTATCATTTAATTGATGTTTTCGTATGCATGGCCTATTTTAGATGCCAGAAACTAACAGGACATTTACATTGACGAAAATCCATCCTTGTGAGAGCTTTTTTTTATCATTCTTAATAACTGCATCTCAGGGGAATATATTAGTCTGTCTTCCTACCTTGGGGCATCACCTCAAGTGCTTCTAGGCCTGAAATCTTTTGACCAAATCTGTTCTGTAATTTTTTGTGGTGAAAAAGATTTTGCTGTTATAACATGCTGCATTTGAAATAGACCATACTTACTAAAACATCAATTAAATGATAAATAATTCCTTCAAATATCCAAACCACATATCATTAGAGAGAGGAAAGATTTGCTTTTTCAGATGGTGTACAATACATCTATTTGAATATTATCATTTCTTTAAATGTTCAATTATAGTTGGGATGCATTTTTTCTGAAACATCCTACAGTATATATCTTAAACTTGATGTGATTTCTGGTAGATTTTGGATAAGCACAAGACTTTTTTTAATTGTTCTGGAAAAATTTCACGTAATCTACTTTCCCCAACATAAACTATATCAATTTATAGTTTTATAATTTATAGGAAATCAATTTCTTGGAAACTCTGTGTCTCTCCTGATCTCAAAACAAGAAAGAATATGATAGTTTGATTAGCATTTGCAAAACAAAAATGCTATGGAAAACCTACCTGTCTACAAAAGTATCTAGTTTGCCAAGGTCATCCGACAACCCAACAAGTGTATCAAGTGTGCCCACCTGAAAAGAAAGAAGAACGGAAAAGTCAAAAACATTCTATATAGTTCCTTGGTGTGCGCAACAAAGTACTTAGACTGGCATTATGGTCAGTGGCGGAGCCACAGGGGTGTATCGGGGGGAGGGGGGTAATATCCTCCACCTTTTTGAAAATATGATAATTTAGATTCGTCCAAAAATGTCATAAAATTTTAAAGGTAGGAGTAGGTCTGTGTTCAGTCTTTAATCTCGCTTTCTTGGTCACCTATATGATCACATCGTTCTGAAATCTTTGTGTGTCTTTGTCATTTTACCTGCTCTCTTTCCTTTTTGCAGCTTTTATTTTCTTTAGGTTTAAGTCATTGCATTCTGTAAAGTTTTGTAGCTCGTTGTCATCTTGATCACTTACCTAGATCTTTTAGTGGCTTAACATTGCAAGCTGACTTCTTTTAGACTACATATTTTGGCACTTGTGTTAAAGATCAAATATATATTACAAATACAGTCTTATATGACTCATTCCTATATGGTTTATCTGCTATTCCCTTGATAAATTCTATTTAGAAACTGCATCAGTGGAGGCTGCCTAGGGCAAAATGCTTCTCGACTGAAGAAGCAATAGCCTCACCCCCCCTGGATTGGAAAGTTTGCCTTGCCATTGCGCGGCTGATTTTTCTGCCATGCATTTTAAATTTCAGCCACGAAATTATAGTGAAACAACGAAAGAAAACAATAGGTCTATCGTTTACTGACTGTGCGGCTGATTTTTCTGCCATGCATTTTAAATTTCAGCCACGAAATTATAGTGAAACAACGAAAGAAAACAATAGGTCTATCATTTACTGACCAAAATACAGCCACACAAGCGATTTGAAATTGAATGAAGGAGAGATCCCCTGCGCATTCTGCAAGTTTTCTAATCTAGCTCATCCCCCCCCCCCCTCCCCTGCAATATTTGGCAAAGTGTCCACCACTGAATACCTGAATGAGCATTTTTTCAAATTTCTCCATTAGCAAATAATCATACATTCAGTTTTGGTGGCTACTTTACTGGTCCAATCAAAACTAATACCCCCGAGGGGGGGGGGGGGTACATAACATGTTCAAGGTACCGGTATGTGCCGCCCATATAGGTGGGTTTTTGGGCCCAAAATTCTCTAAACAAGGGTCCTCTTTCGGCAAATTTTCCATAAACAAGGGTGGGATTTCGCTGAAATTCGCAAAAAATGGCTAAAATGGGCAATTTTCCACCAAAAAATTCCTCATAAAAGTGGGTACCAATGCAAATTTCGGTAATTAGAAGAGGGTAGCTTTCTGAAAACTAGGCGGCAGACCCCCGTCCATCCACAAGTCATGTACCCCCCCCCCCCCTCCGGGCCAATACCAATTTAAGGATCTGCGGTGGTGCAGGACGGTTGAATTTATGCCAAGGCCAACCAAGCCTCGCCTGCTGTTTATATCATTTAGGCCACACCAATAACTGTCAATCATCACATAAACTTTTTCAAAGTTTATGTCTACAAAGCACCATCTAATTTCCCCCATTTTTTTGACAATTGACTTTGCAAAGTCAAAATATTCCCTTCCTTCGATAAATCATACTCACCTTTAGCTCTGGGAGTGAGAATTTGTAATTCAGCGAGAGATCTTTGCTGGCAACTTTGCATTTCTCCCAAGTTTGTTGTGGGCTTCTATCACCGGGAGCTGATATGAGCCAGAACTCTGCCATCTTTGTTCAAAGGCTGCGTCCAAAGTTTTCCACTAAATCTTTACAGCTCTATTTATCTTTTAATATCGTTAGTACCTTCCTTGCTGTCGATATTGTTGGTATCTTCGGAGTTTTATCCGTGACCACTTTGCTTAGGCCCATCAGCTTGACCTACCAAGAGAAGCTTTGCAAACTGTGCACCAAAGATGACCTAATACGCGCGAAAATCAATCAGTAAATTTTCGCTAATGAAAAATTGAGCGGGATGCGCAGATATTTGCGAATTATAGCCTCCTTTTCAGGCAACAGGAGCAAAACATTTGTGTTGCTGTGATTGTCGTGTGACTTGTGACTTCTTTAATTCTTGTCAGACACAGAAACTTTTCGATCTTGCAAGTATATAAAATTCACAACGTCTAAACAAAACTGTCATTCGACATCTCGCCTCACACAGTTTCCATATGTAAGAAACTTGCTTATAAAATCTGATAAGAAACTGGTGCTACACGTATTATTTTTATAAGAAACTAAGAATTTGGGCCAGTACTGGAAGTTTCTTAAAATTATCAGATTTTGAGTACTCAGAGTTTCTTACGAGTTTCTTAGAATAAAAATCTTCATGTTCACTACCTGTGCCCTCGTGAACATTTCAAAACAAGGCTTTTTAAGCCTTTCCGATGTTTAGACATTACTCAAGTACCTTACGAGTAATATGATACAGGAAACCAGTGAAAGTAAAGTAAAAACATGTCGATGATTTCCTTTATCAAAATAAATAGTTTCTAAGCTTATATTTTCCCAGTATTGGAGTTTCTTTATTTTTTGTGATCTGAGAGTTGAGTTTCTTATAAGCAGTTTCTTATAAGAAAAAATACGTGTAGTGCGATTAAAGATTTAAGAAACTCTGAGAAGCACTAAGAAACATTTAAAGCTAAATTGTAAGCTTGCTTTAACAGGAGTATATTCAAATCCTATTCTTGAGTATTATCCACCCCACTGCAATTCTGTGTCCTGAGTCATTTGAGTTCAACAGAACTTCCATAATATTGTTGCAAAGATGTTGTTGACCTCGACCAAAAATGAAATGGAAAATTTAAAGACAACTTCATTTCAAATGGCTCAGTGGCCCATAATATATACTTTTTGATGGGGATACTTTGATCAGTCTATAACACTAAAAGCTCCTTAAATTGGCATAAACATTTCTGCTTCTTGATGTGTTTCTTTTTTGGCTAAACGATTTTGAATAGTCTATCTTTTACAATGCTACAGATATGTTTCTTCATAGTCACAATGGGCTTCCTCTTGTGACTGTGGTTTCTTGACGTAAAGCAACCTTTGGCAAGAAAGTGTGCTTGAGAGAGGGCCCAAGACATAAAGCTAAAGAGTGGCTTTTACTGAAGAAAAAGGGTGCAACAAAATCTTTGTCATATTAACATAATTTAACTTAGCTTTCAAATTTTTCCACTTCTCAAACATTGTACTAGAGTTGCATAAATGTTCGGCCGTGGAGAAGAACCTTGGTGGTAAAGGAAGACGTGTAAGGAATACACAAATTCTTTTACCAGTAAACATTTCAGTCACTTTCTTTATGCACCCCAAGGTGTAAAATTCACGAAGAAAAACATCCTATTTACAATAAACAACTACATACTCTTCAAGAGTTATAAAACAACATTTATCCTAGCAAATCTATACTGTTGAGAATTGGTATTCCTTAACAACACAATACAGCCTTGTCCTAAAGTTTTCTGCCCGTCAAAACAAGCTAACAACCCTTTCATACAAACAAACCCTACTCCAGACCCTTTCCCATTAGTGTACGAGTATCTTCCAGAAGTCACGTGTCCAATAGTCCATCTTGTGCATGAACCAATGGAGGTAACACGTGATTTCTTCACTTTTAACGAATCAGCGACAGTTTGGAACAATTCTTTCAATCCCTTATGCATTGGTTCTTAAGGTCCCGGATATTTTGGGTCAATGGATAGTTTGGTTAGATCATCTTGGCTTGGAATCGACATAACAGCATTATCTGTAGCCTCGCCTTTGTTTATACACAGGAATGAGACTGCTATCAAAGCGTTGCCATGTTCTCTGAGCAACAGATTTGATAATTCTTGTTGCTGTTGCAGTTTTTGTTTACTTTCAACTGAATCGAGCTTGGAAGGGTCTTTGTTTTTGTCTTTCTTTGAGCGTATTGGCCTGCATTTCATGAAGCATTCTTGAATATCTCGAAGTAAACGAACGTTTCGCAATACATAGAATTCTTTCTGTGTCGGACTATCACAAATGTTCGCTTTCTCGATACTATTACCTCCTTCGGAAACAACTGCCCTTTCGGAAAATTCCTTGGAACTATCAATTAATTTTGGATCATTCTCTTGAGCAGACAGTGCTTTGGATTCCTTCACCAAATCTCCAAAGATCTCATTCCATTCTTCACCTAATGCCTTCCAATCTGCGCCGAATGGGTTGACTATGCCTAGTTTCTGGTGATTCGGTCTCTTGCTGGCTGGAAACCTATAGAAGAAGAAAAGATGATTTCAAATTATTGTCCCAATACAGACTTGGTTGGGTTCAGCGATGAGATGCTAGCTTTAATCAATGGCTAATCCACTTGAAATGTTCCTCAATAGTTAACTTGAACATAGATACCTCGTTTGTTGTATTGATGCTTTAAGAACAGAAATATTAATCTTGAAAGTTCAAATTTGCTGTCACCTCCAAACTACAGATTTGAAGTTTTGGTCAAGGCAAATTCTTGAAGTGCAGCGAACAAATGGACGATATTCTTGATAAAATTTGAAAAAAATCTTAGATCATATTATATTCTGTTTGCTAGAAGTCATCCAATGTGCCGTTCTTCGCTTTTCATTAAAGGGGCTCCGTCGCCAAACAGTAAAAAAAATGTAAACTCGCACGTGTCACCAATTACCCATTGTTCATCCATTGTCTTCTGAAGTTTGTTTGGTGGCTTCACCCAAGCCACCAAAAAGTGACCGTTAAAAATCCATTTATATCCGAGCAATCGTAGAAGATATGAATGTTTGGTTTGTTCCTTAGTGAAGTACAAGGATTAATGCCCAAACAGCAACTTTCATTTTGAAAAAAATTTTTAAATCCTGTGTGATATCACCTTTCAAAAAACTGCAAAAATAATCGTTTTGTTTACATTTTGACGACGGAGCCCCTTTAAGTCAAGTCACCTTTTATATACTTCTTCATTTTGGACTTTTTGCTCTTCGAGATACTTCTTTCCAGCTTTTGTATCAGGATATTCTTTTGGAAAATACAAGCTCTTTCCTTCTAAAGATATATTCCTTTCTTCTCTCTGTCCTCCAACATGTGCTCCTCTGTAAACAAAGCTTACCCAGAATGCCATTCCCCATCCACTTGGTGCGATGAAATCCCATCCACTGCCGTAATTTGACATTGTCAAGGAAACGTCTGATTCTAAAACTAAGAAGAAATAGATAGTAATCAAACACCTCGAACGTGTAGCAAAAAAGTTTTCTCCATAGATGTCAAAAGTCATGAACGGAGCCAAGTGGAGGTGATGTGTATGGATAGGACAAAGGAAACGCTTACACACGTTATTGTTCCTCTAGCTAAACAATAGCCATGCACGTGTCGAAATCATCAAATACAATAGACTAACTTTAGACTTGCACAATGCATATGCAACTCTTGAGTTAGCTATTTATCGCCATCAACTATCTTTAAAAGAATCTTTCGAAGAGTGGCAAATGGCCAAACCTGAAATTCTTTTGCTCAACTCAAATAAACTTTAGGTGTCAGCAAATCAAATGATGTTTCAAACGTGCCTATAAATATTTTTGAATGGAAAATCAGTTACTGGAAGCTACAGGACATTACTCCACAGCTTAGCTCCTATAACTTTATCTACTTCAATGAAATGATACCACTTCAAGGATCAATTGACGACAAAAATCAAGAAATGAAGTCTCGTTGCAGTATAGTATATCTACTTCAAATTGAGCAAGCTATTAATAATGGAAGACGAAACTAAGCACAGAATGTTGTCCCTCACCTTCCTGATTTTATCTGTCAACTTGCTGACAAGAAAAAATCGGCTAATCCATCTTAATTGCGAGATAAACAATAAACTAATTTTGCTACACAGCCAAAATATATGGCAAAAGAGTCAATCTAACAACAGGTTTAACTGCTTTAATGAAACTTTACTAATTTCTACGCAAACTAAGATCAACGCCAAAGACTGCCAAAGATTGGACTCGAACTTCAAGTAAAACATTTTCCGCCACTTTATACAACAGAACGATACTTATTGTTTTTATAGCATACCTCCAGGCCTTTGTATCAGCAAAACAGGTATTCGAGATGTCTCATCTCCTAGAAAAAAAGATACAAACCATATGATGTCACTTAAAGCGAAGGAATAATGTTGACGTAAAAGACTGCCCACCAACGTTGAAATATTTTATATAATGTTGGAGGGGGCGCCAAAATTTTCATGAAAATCAGAGAGGAGTTACGAAAACTCGATCAAATATTTGTAAATGTCTTCCACCCCCTCCCCAGCAAGAATTAATGACCCGTCCCTAAATCGATGAATATAGTTCAAAGATAAAAAATCAAGTAAATTCATACCTATCTCAAGATGTTCCCCAGCGTCGAATTTCTCTGATCTCTTCTTATTCAATTCAGATTCTGTTATTTTTGTTCTTTTGACTTCTTCTCTGATCTCTTCATTCCAAATTGGCGAATGGCAAAGCATTTCTGACCAGTTCACCAACAATTCGATCTTTTCTTTGCCCTCCACCGTCGATAACTCTGTATCTGAATAACATAAGACGGGGGGGACATTCCATGTCAAGTGTAACCACCTCAAAACATCAATGTTTTTGATTTTGTTGAAACTTTCTCAGCATATGTACCTTACTGAACAATGAATTTTAGTGAAAATTTGATCGATTTATCTCAAATGGTTTCAGAGTTATGGACCTTTGAACATTTGACCTTTGCGGTGAACCTGATTGACCCCTAATTTTGTAATTTCCCTCATACTTATCATAAAAACATGTTTTTTATGTCATATGAAAGGTTTTGAGCAGTAGAGACCATTGCAACCAACCAAAATGCCATTAAAAATTTTTTTCAAGTAAATAAAAAAGTTTGTAAAGTTTGACCTTTGACCCCTGGTCAGCGGCAATTTTTAAAATCACGAAATTCTTTGGAAAAGTTCATCTACCTATACTTATTAACCTGTGTGAATTTCAGAGTGGGATTCCAATGGGTTTGATGATAGGATGGTTTTTAATACACAGTGGTCATCAGTTTTACGTGTAATTTTGTATGCAAAATATAAGCTAACTTTTAAATCAATACATTGACAAATCACAAAACACAAGGAAAGGAAAGCTTTCTTCACAGTAAAGCCTTCATAAACTTGAAAGCTTAAACAATAGACCTATTGAACATTCCTATAAAGTTATTTCATGTTAATGGGATGTTAATTTTGTATGCAAATTCATAACCTTACACTATGAAACTGGGTTTGAAAATCAAATCGTAGTGTTTCTTAGCATTTTAACAACGTTTTGGGCGCTGTACTTACCATTATCATCATGAAAATATCAAATCTAGTAACTTCTCTATCAGAAAAAAAAATGGGTATTTCTGTGGACTGTGATGATTTTATGATGGAAATTTAGAAGAAATTACTGTAGCCTGTAGTTTGTCATAATTCCATTCCTTGGGGTTGAGTTCTTACTGTAGTCGCAAAACAACATCTTAACAAAGCAAAACAACAACAACTCTTTTTTCACAGTACAATTGTCAAACCGCGAAAGTTTAAACTAAATAATAGTCTTTATTCCAGTGTAGTCATTTCATACATTTCTTAGTTGTAGAGCAGTAGTAGCAGCTCTGGTTTCCTCAACAGACAAAAAGTATGTTCGGCCAGTGACTGTGGTAGGACTCAAAGGAACCAGGACATCGGTTGCATCAATGGTAAGGACATCCTGCACGTCAGGAAAAACATAGGTTGGATTGGGGCCATTTGGATGAAGAAAATGCAACAAGACCTCATTACTTTCGGGAGTGAATTGGGCAACAAATGCAACCCACCAGCTTCCGCTACACTCAACTGCTACGTATCCTTGTACATTCTTTGTTTCGAGTAGCTTCTCGTTTTTGCTGACTGAGGCAATCCTAGATATGGAGCTGTTTCTGTACTCCTTTACGCTGAGAGTGGTTGCTGAGACTGGATGTAATGAATGGAGTTTCTGTGTGCCAGCTATTGTCTTTGCTTTTTCAAACCTTGAGGCAAGGAATGACCTTTCTTTGACAATTTCATCTGTTGTGACAAAAGCGGCAGTGATTTCTTTATGCTAGTATCTACAAACTCAAACAATGCTTTAGGGGACAGAATTTGATCCTTGTAGGGACGCTGGAGACTAGCCCTTGTAGCTTCACGCTTGACTGTACCACCAATACCATCGGAAGGACTTTTCCCATGGCATGTGGCAAAAAAATGCCATTCTGCGGGCACTCCAAATGCGGGCACTCCAAATGCGGGCACTCCGGATTTATGCAGGCAAAGATTCGAGAAATTTTTCAGATTCTTATATTACACGAAATAAAGAGATATCAGCCAGACGAGGATTTGTTGGCTTGTCCAAATTTGCCATGCTGCAACAAAAGCATAGTGAATTCACCGGTTCCATCACAACACATCGCAACACATTGCAATTCTGTGTAGCATTAAAACTTTGCTCTTGCATTTATGTGATTACAAGACTTTGTATCAAACATAAAGATTGTACTGAATATACGTGAGCTGTATTGACATCCCATGAACATGAAATGACTTTACTCTTTTAGGAATGTTCAATAGGTCTTTCCTTTCCTTGTGTTTTGTGATTTGTCAATGTATTGATTTAAAAGTTAGCTTATATTTTGCATACAAAATTACACGTAAAACTGATGACCACTGTGTATTAAAAACCATCCTATCATCAAACCCATTGGAATCCCACTCTGAAATTCACACAGGTTAATAAGTATAGGTAGATGAACATTTCCAAAAAATTTCGTGATTTTAAAAATTGCCGCTGACCAGGGGTCAGAGGTCAAACTTTACAAACTTTTTTATTTACTTGAAAAAATTTTTTTATGGCATTTTGGTTGGTCGGGGATTGATTCAACAATATACATCATTGGGACACTACCTGGTGAACATTTTCTTATATAAAATAAATGGAAGACCCAGAGGTGGAAAAAGTGCGCGAAGCCACGAAGCAGCTTCGCAGGAAGTTTGTTTGTCTGGAAGAAAAGAACGAGGAGGAAAGAGAGAAAGCGGAACAAAAGGAAGGAAAAGAAATAAAACGATGAAGGGAGGAATGAAGAAATGAAAGGAAAAAGGCTGTACAAAAAAAGGATGGAAAGAAAAAGGATGGAAAGAAAAAGGAGAGGAGGAAGAAAGGATGGAAGGAAGATAGGATGACAAAGAAAGCAAAAAGTGAAAATATGAAGAGACGGGAAGGACTAAAGGAAGGAAAGAATAGAAGAGAAAATCAATATTTGGATTATACTCTTTTTATTTACAGTTTGTGATCCAAGGAAGCTTTAAAAGTAATTTCAGTTGCAGTGGATTATCGTCTACACTGGAATCTGGGACTACAAAAAATTGATAAAACAATGGAAGGAAGAATTCTGGTTTGACGTTCCTTCGCAGTAAGGCAAATATTTTTTCCACCACTGAGTAGACCAGTAACACTTCTTCTGTTTAACGTATAACATTGCATAGAATTTACACATAGACCTTTCTATTTGTTGGAAAAGAGGACTGGATGGAGCGTCCGAATCTGGTAAATTTTGTGAAGGAGAACAAAAGGATGACCCCTGTTCTCAGTAAAAACACTGCTAACTGTGGCAAAAAGTTGCTTCAGATCTTAACACTTTTCAGAGAGTTTAATCAACGATAACTTTGCTCAAATTGACCTACGAGTGGTTCAGTTTATACACTGGTAAGGTTTATTTATCTTGTGGTCTTGTTTCTCATTATTTTCATTCATCGTTAGCGTTAGCATAACACTAACGCATAGTATAACAGTTTCAAAACAAGGTGCGAGCATGCAAGGGTTTCATTTTGCGACTTTGCAAATCGAAGTTTGTGTTTTCAATCGTTGCTATTAAAATGAAAGAAAATCAGCTAAAAATGAATGAAATAACGAGTAACAACGCAAAAAGACCAATAACACTTGCCCGTGTGTAAACAAAACCATTGCTAACTCACTCTGCAAGAAATGGTTGATAATGAACTCTCTGAAAAGTGTTGAAATCCGAAGCAAATTCATGCTACAGCTAGCAATGTTTTTGCTGAGAACGGGGGTCATGCTTTTCTTTTCCTTCACAAAATTTACGGGGTACTTTTGATTTATTGCAGACACCCCCCCCCCCAAATGCTCTCCCGGTTCCTACGCCTCTAATCACTAGTTCTTTATAAGGTCTTAGATACCCTTGAAAACAACAAAATAATGTCCGACGTCCTAAACTTGCGATCTAGAAGGATCGTCAGTACTTCTAAGCACAGTTAGTAAGAATTGCTTACCTTTAGTTTGCTTTCCTGGCCATGTTTTCTTTATTGGAATATTCATCCTTGGATCAATTACTGTAAGGCCAAACACTGCTCGAGATGGCAGCTCTGCTTGACTTGACAGATTGCTCATAATTCCCCAAGCTTTGTTGGTTTCCGCAAGTAATTCCTTATTGCTATGGCCGTAATATCTCTGCCACCAAGACACAGAGTTCGAATCCATCAAATCATGCAGCTGAAGTGCATCTACTAAAACTTTGTGAGATGTAGGCCCTGTTAGTCGAATTTTGACGAAATCCAACTTCATAGAACTAATCGATATACGATCGTTTACATTGAAGTTTTCAGAGCACATGCCAAGTCTTTCGGATTCAGTTTGCTCTTTCTCGGCACTGCCTTTATCAATAGGTTTGGCTTCGTCGTTCTGACCAGTGATAACATTATCATTCTGCGTTTCAATGATGCCTTCCCTCTTAGATCCTAAAAGGCAGAAACTGATGTCATACAAACATAATCCTGGGTAATACTGATGCCTAATAATGATACCCGATGAAGAGCTAAGCCCGAAACGTTGTAACTATCTTAGTCTTTGTACAACATCGTATTTTTAAATGAATTAATGTTTTTATTGATAAATTTTCATTCATTTTCATATCATTTTTAACTTTTTAACCACCGTAGCCCCGTCAGCCTACAGAGGCTGCTTTACAGGGGGCCGTGCAAAATACTACAAAATTTAAAATCTTATTTACAATTAATCTAATAATTTACAGTTAATCTAATAATATGATATAAAAAGAAGTGTTCCGTAATTAATCAAAAGAAAAATTAAATAGAAACCAAAAACCCTCTACAATTTCTCGTTTAGCCTCTTTTTGAAGGTTAGAAGGGAGGGTGCATGACAACAAATGTTGCTAGGCATCAATGCAGTAATTTACTTTTGTTTCTACCAGTAATAATTTTCTTGACATTTCATTTCATACAAATGACGTATACAACGAACACACACAAACGTTGTTTTCAATAATATTGGACCATCTTGTGAGTAAAAAATAAAAAGATCCCCGTTTGAAAGGCCACTGCTCCCTGGATATCAAGGCAATATTATTAGCTTGTATAAATGAATTCTAAAATTTACCTGACTGAAATCGGCTACTCCGTTCTGAAACTACTGTGAGGGATTTTCTCAAGGAAACCCCTTGATCACTTTAAAATGCTAAAAGGCTTGTTTTGTGACTCCAACAGAACATTTTTTTATATACACAATCTAAAAATGTACAATTTAACAAAAACATAGTTACAAAGACGATACCATTGGGAGCATGATAGGCATGGCTACACTAAATTATCTTTAACAAATAACAATACATATACTAAAAGCTACACCAAAGTTCTGTTGGTCTCTCCGGACGGAGAACTAGCTTATCGCAGAGGTATATATGACACTGCATTTTGTTCAGGGAGGCATCAGGCAAATGAAGCAAAGCATTGGGGCAAATGACTGTGGAATAGTTTGAATTAATATTGCAAATGTTACTTTTGTGAGGCATATTCAAGTTCAATGAAACAGTTAATACAAAATGGATGAGCAATGAAAAAACCTTAAAGTGAATACACGTATTTGTTTCATAAGAAACTAAGGTCCGGGGCTGGTAGGCAATTTCTTAAATATTTGGGCCATTTTGCCACCAAAATTTTCTTACATGTTTCTTATATTTATAATGCCGGAAGTGTACAGCTAATTTTGTTTCATCTAAAGGGTTTCCAGATTACTTAGCAAGATCTCAAAACAAGTAAATAACATGATTCGCACTCAAAATAATGTCCATACAGTTGCTAAAACTGTACAGTGTCAAAATATTTTTGAGTGGGATAGGAAAATTAAAATTGTAAATTCAAAAGTTTCTTAGCTTTCTAAATTCAAGAAGGGTTGTTTCTTAACTTTCGAAAAATTGAGCCTACCGTTTCTTATAAGCGGTTTCTTATAAAAAAATACGTGTAGCCTGAGTTCAAAAATGAGATTTAATAGCTTTATAAATAGCCTATTGTATTTGATAACCTGATGATTGACCAAAGAAAGCAAAGCCAAATAACAAGGGCAGATTTTGTAATACAATAGCACGAGTTGCTTTTGTTGACACCTCTATTCAAAGCGATTAGCGATCACAGACAAAGGAAATTCTATCAACCAGAAATTCAAAACAAACAAAGCCGCAAAAGTTTCCCTGAAACCCATGTAGCTAGCGCGCTCGCTGTGCATTCCAGAAATTATTTTTAAGGGCAAACATGAGCATAGATCAAAAGAAGAAGGATATAACTACACATCTGCCGCGGGCATTTTATTTCTTTGGTCCAGAAGCTGAGCAGTAAATGTTTTGATAACACCTAAAAAAATAAGAGAATTGAATCGCCTCCTAAACGGCTTTTAAACCAAACAAATAAAATGCACGCGGCAGATGTGTAGATGCATCCTTCTTCTTTCGATCTACGCTCATGTTTGTCCTTAAAAACAGTTTCTGGAATGCACAACGAGCGAGCTAGCTACCTGGGTTTCAAAGAAACTTTTGTGGCTTTGTTTTTGTCTGCAATCGCTAATCGCTTTGAATTGAGGTGTCAATCAAAGAGATCAAACACAACTGTTGCTATTGTATTACAAAATCTGCCCTTGTTAAGCCAAATGAAAAAACTGTACATTTAGGCCGTTATTTTTTTGTCCTATTATATTGATAGCTCATGTCATTCATTAAAACCAGTAAAAAATACAAATCAATACCTAGCTGTGTTCTTGCAAAGGAATCTTTGATAACTTCCAGTACATTATCATGACAAGCAGGATGACACCATATCCACAAAGCTCTGTGCAAATTTGAACTTAAACCATTATTATCTTTCATTTCTTGTTTTTCATCAAAGACAGGCAGTAGTGGCTTCCAAATGATGTCAACATTTGCTACAGCTTTGTAAGGGTAGAAATCATGTTCATACAGAACAAGTGAACATGATCTTTTGCCAGATAAGACTTGTCTTGATGTGATGCTTGATCCTAAAGTTTAAAAAATGAAAAATCTGACAATGTGAAGCATTAAAATAAGCAGACAGGGCTCAATTCCAGGTAGAGCCCCCAGCATTATTACAAGGGGTTGCAGACTCTATTTGGTCTTCTCTACTCCTTTGATCCCAGCACTTGGCGCTAAAACTGCAACTTCACATTCAATTCTTTACATTATGCTATGAAAGCAATATGAAAGACTGTACATTAATCTAAACAAGAATTCTTAGGCCTGTACTGTAGCTTAACATATGTTTGGTAGACCTGCAATAAGTACCTGTCTCTTTGCAAGTGAGATGAGCAAAAATGTCAGTTATTTCCCTCTCAGGACCATTGATTTCAATACAGCTTTGGTATGAGATATCCTGAAAATGAAAGAAATTGAAATAGAGAGCAGAACTTCTTTCACAAGTTTATGCTTAAATATACCATTAAAATATCAACCAGCAGAGGTATCTGTCTAGCAACAACATTCTACATAAGTTGTCATTTCTAAACAACTTCTCTTTTCTAAAGTCCTCCTGGTTTAAACAGATGATTACCAAGTCAAGTCAAATAAAAATGCATGGTAAGCTTAAAAATATTTTAGAAAATAAACTTTGGACAAAAAGTTTACAGATCATCTTTCACTTTAAATTTAAGAGTCACTCATCAGTAGCCTATGCGTAGACCCGTTATCCCAAAGGAGGAAAGGGTCTACGAAACAAAGAGCAAAAGCTTGCTACTGAGGTTTCTAGATTTCTGGAAACTTAATTTATGCAGCCTTTGTTTTAACTATAGAAATATTTCTATTTCTATGGTTTCAACGCGTTTCACAAATCATTTGAAAAGGGGGTAACTTTTCTGTTCTCGAAAAAAGTTCAGATTGTATCTATCTCAGACTGAAAAAATTGGAACAGTCAGTTGTTTAAACATATCAAATAACATAAAAAAATATTTAGCATACAAATTTTTTATGCTGGATGTATATAGGATCTAATGGTAAAATGGGTAATGGGAAAAATTTATGGATAAATTTAGCAAAAATGTATTTGCATCACTGTCTTCGTCTAGCTAAAACCGCTTGAACTACCCTCCTTAGCGTATTAAATGTTGATTTTTCAGTTCAAGGTCTACTGTTTTCCAGCAATCAACACTGCATATTTTACCCCAGCCTTCCCACTTTAACCATGCAGACTTTACCTGCATAATACAGCCATGCGCACTAGCTCTGTATGCTGCCCTGAACCCTTTATCACAGGGTTGCTCAGCCATCTTGTAACCCCAGTATTCAGTCATTTTAAACCTTTTAGCATGCCAAATATGCGTTTCTAGCCATGCATGTTTCTTTTTCCTTCTGTTATACTCTTCTAACAAATTCTTTGGTCTTCTTCTGTGTTTTCTGCTTGGCATTTTGGACTTTTTTATTGGATTAGCTGCATCCTAAGAAATGAAAGTTTGCATCTGTTACAAAGAGCAAGTTCTAATTGGTTATCTTAGGGTCCACTGACATTCAATTTTCAAATTTTGATGGCATTTGGCTGTTAAGAGGGGAGGGGTTAGGAGTTAGGCTGCTAAGAAAGGACAAGAAATCTTGGTAGCAAAATTCCTACTTCACAAATTACAGCGATTTATAATATTGAACAGTTTTAAACTATGGTCATTCTCAAATCATTCTTAAAGGGTCTGTTTCATCCAGCATGCCTTGCACGTGCCATCTCTTGGTTGGCCTTCGTTGCCACCATTTTCATGGCCCATGAAAATGGCGGACAACAAAGAAACATCAACAGACGGCACGTGCAAGGAATGCTGGATGAAACAGACCCTTTAAAGTAAGTCATTCTCAAGGTAGTGAACATGGAGTTTGTCATGGAACCTTTAAGAAACTCGTAAGAAACTCTGAGTACTCAAAATCTGACAATTTTAAGAAACTTTTAGTACTGGTTCAAATTCTTTTTTTTTTTCATAGAAAAAATACATGTATGTTGTGAGCATGGGAGATCTTCCAGGTGCAATTTCAAGTATAACAAAGGAAGGCACATGTTCCATGGACACGTAGCAGACTTATCAGTTATATACCCCAAAGTCAAATTTTCCAATCTGGTCTCATTCGGTCAGTCCGGTAAAAGCTCTCGATTCATTAGCGACTAACCGATCTATTAGTGACTAACAGATAGATTAGCAACTAACTGATTCATTAGTAAATTTACTAACAGATTCCTTAGTCACTAACCGATCGGTTAGTTCCTAATGAATCTATTAGTTGTAATACTAAACGGGTTTCTAATCGATTCCACGATGTTTTGAAAGGATTAAGCACTTGAGTGCGTGTTACGAAGATTTGTGAGAAGAAAAACACAGGCCTATAATAGTTATTTTAGTTGTTCCATCTGGTTGTAACGTTACGTGCGTAAAAGATGTAAATCAATCCTAATTTGAGCGTAGCTCTCCTTTGCACTGGTAGAATTTTTAACGTGCTGAATCCGATGGGAGTATTTTCGAGCCCCGGTTTTGTACTGTTTTCGGCGGCTGCGCAACCTATCAAATTTCACTAACCAATCGGTTAGTGACTAAGGAATCTGTTAGTAAATTTACTAATGAATCAGTTAGTTGCTAATCTATCTGTTAGTCACTAATAATAGATTGGTTAGTCGCTAATGAATTGAGAGCTTTTACCGGACTGTCGGTGCAGACGCAGTATGATGAACTGAAATTTATTCACCTCTCTTGCAGCAGCCATCCTTTGACTTCTTGGTATCCTTCTAGTGTCATAACTAGCAGCTCTTCTTCTCATATGCCTTGGCAAACGTTGCAAAACTCGCTGCCCTTCCAACTGAGCAGCCTCTTTCAAAGCTTTCATTGCATTTGCTACTTCCAGGGCACGACTCTCCGTAAAATCAGCAACATTAACTCCTCTGAGTACCTCTGACGAAACGACAGTAGAGCCCGGGCCAGCCTCGTTGTTTTTCTGTCCATTTCCTTCATTGCGATGCCCTCCATTTCCCCCTCTCCCATATTGAGCAGATTTAGGCCCATCAAAGTTATTCCCTTTTGCACGCTTCTTGCCTGGTTCTTTGGATAAACCATCATCTAGTTTGGCTTCCTTGTCTTTTGCTTTATTGTGGAAGGCTCCTCCTTTTCTTTTCCTCCCGAAAATATCGCCTGTGCTCGAAGTAAAGTCCCCTTCCATTTGCCCACTGCTTTCCCTTCACTTGTCCGCCATTAGAGAAAGCATGCATCGCCTCTATTTGGAGTATCAAAGATTGAAAGTGAGGTTTTAGAATAAAGGATTCAAGGCAAGTCAAGGTAAGACTTACTACCTCAGCCATATAATTCTGACTCAATAGATCTTTTAGCTATTCTGAAAAGAATCAGAATCGAACGATGTTTTCCTACATTTTATGAGATTTTCGAATGTGCACAATAGTGATAGAAGCTTTAACGCAACTCGATCGAACGTCTCCGATAAAAATGTATGAAAATAGCGCTCGATCTCAGGCTCCAAGGTTTGATTCAATTCAGTCAAAACGAAGAATATTTTTGAAAGCATTTGAAACCTCATTAGGTTAATGAGGTTCAAGTGATCATCATCATCATCATCATCAATAATTTATTTAATGTAGGCTAAGTAAAATAAAAAGAATAGCTAAATTACAGCTAATTTAGGCCTACTTTACAAAAATTTACAAAATTTACAAATTAATTCCTAAAGCTAATCAATAAAAACATTTAGTGGATTATATACAAGATAAAAGCATGCCTTCCCTACGAGGTACGGAGCTACGCCCACCTCCCAGAGAGACGGCGGACATACCGCGCGAGGGAACCCCCACACGCATATCCTAAGCTGCGGTCGCCGCTAGGGAGCAATTCCCCAGTTCAACCGCAGCCCAGTGCCTGCATCGTGAAGGGGACCTCACATCCCGCACAGCACATCCCCCATCCCACCGGGAAGCAGTGCACCGCCCCCATCCTCGCGAGAAGGCCCAAGAAATGTTTATCATGTTAGAAACCCAACTCTTGGAATGTATGTTTTGCAGAGCCTACAGTTGCATTTTTCGCCATTCCAACATCTAATTCGTTTTTTGAAAATAGGAAGGGTGCTTGATCGTTTTATTTCGTGCGGTAAAAACTGCCAAAGTTTATTTCCAAGGTAGGCTATGGTCTCAACTCCAAAGGACGTGGTTCGCACCTTTGGAATTTGAGCGTCATTGCCATGCCTTAGGTTGCAGCTAATACCTCTCTCCATAAAAATATCTTTCATGAAAGGTGGATTTAGATCAGACTTTGTTTTAAAAATTTCCGTCATAAGCAACTGTAGGTTTCTTACATGGATGGGCACCGAATTGCTCTGTTCCAGGAGAGAACCAAAATCACTTCCGTGATCCTTGTACGCAATGCGCAGTGCCCTTTCGTGAACATGATTTATTCTATGGTTTAAAGTTCTGTCATAAAACATCCAAACAAGTGGACAGTAGCTAAAGTGCGATAACACAAATGCTCTCATTAGCTGCTGCAATTTGTCAGTGTCCATGTAGCAGGATATACGGGCAAGAGCATGGAGTTTCTTGCCGGCCTTTCTACATAGGGTCTTCACATGTCCTTTGAAAGATAGTGATCGATCAAAGGTTATACCGAGAAGAGTTTCCTGTCTACTTTCTTTCACACAGGCCTCGCCTATTTTGATGGTTATTTCATTATCTCCCTTCGCACCAAAAATCATTAAATGGCATTTGTCTTCATTTAGCTTCATACAATTGTTTGGAAACCACTCAGTTATGTTCAAATGATAGTGAACTTGTCGAGAGAAAAGGAAGTCAGAACACAATCTATGGTTGAAATCTTATGAATTGATAATGAATAGATGGAATATGAAACTTGGTTTGATTCAATTCAGTGAAAACAAGGTATATGTTTGAAACATTTGAAACCTCATCAGGTTAATGAGGTTCAAATGATAGTGAACTTGTCGAGAGAAAAGGAAGTCAGAACACAATCTATGGTTGAAATCTTATGAATTGATAATGAATAGATGGAATATGAAACTTGGTTTGATTCAATTCAGTGAAAACAAGGTATATGTTTGAAACATTTGAAACCTCATCAGGTTAATGAGGTTCAAATGATAGTGAACTTGTCGAGAGAAAAGGAAGTCAGAACACAATCTATGGTTGAAATCTTATGAATTGATAATGAATAGATGGAATATGAAACTTGGTTTGATTCAATTCAGTGAAAACAAGGTATATGTTTGAAACATTTGAAACCTCATCAGGTTAATGAGGTTCAAATGATAGTGAACTTGTCGAGAGAAAAGGAAGTCAGAACACAATCTATGGTTGAAATCTTATGAATTGATAATGAATAGATGGAATATGAAACTTGGTTTGATTCAATTCAGTGAAAACAAGGTATATGTTTGAAACATTTGAAACCTCATCAGGTTAATGAGGTTCAAATGATAGTGAACTTGTCGAGAGAAAAGGAAGTCAGAACACAATCTATGGTTGAAATCTTATGAATTGATAATGAATAGATGGAATATGAAACTTGGTTTGATTCAATTCAGTGAAAACAAGGTATATGTTTGAAACATTTGAAACCTCATCAGGTTAATGAGGTTCAAATGATAGTGAACTTGTCGAGAGAAAAGGAAGTCAGAACACAATCTATGGTTGAAATCTTATGAATTGATAATGAATAGATGGAATATGAAACTTGGTTTGATTCAATTCAGTGAAAACAAGGTATATGTTTGAAACATTTGAAACCTCATCAGGTTAATGAGGTTCAAATGATAGTGAACTTGTCGAGAGAAAAGGAAGTCAGAACACAATCTATGGTTGAAATCTTATGAATTGATAATGAATAGATGGAATATGAAACTTGGTTTGATTCAATTCAGTGAAAACAAGGTATATGTTTGAAACATTTGAAACCTCATCAGGTTAATGAGGTTCAAATGATAGTGAACTTGTCGAGAGAAAAGGAAGTCAGAACACAATCTATGGTTGAAATCTTATGAATTGATAATGAATAGATGGAATATGAAACTTGGTTTGATTCAATTCAGTGAAAACAAGGTATATGTTTGAAACATTTGAAACCTCATCAGGTTAATGAGGTTCAAATGATAGTGAACTTGTCGAGAGAAAAGGAAGTCAGAACACAATCTATGGTTGAAATCTTATGAATTGATAATGAATAGATGGAATATGAAACTTGGTTTGATTCAATTCAGTGAAAACAAGGTATATGTTTGAAACATTTGAAACCTCATCAGGTTAATGAGGTTCAAATGATAGTGAACTTGTCGAGAGAAAAGGAAGTCAGAACACAATCTATGGTTGAAATCTTATGAATTGATAATGAATAGATGGAATATGAAACTTGGTTTGATTCAATTCAGTGAAAACAAGGTATATGTTTGAAACATTTGAAACCTCATCAGGTTAATGAGGTTCAAATGATAGTGAACTTGTCGAGAGAAAAGGAAGTCAGAACACAATCTATGGTTGAAATCTTATGAATTGATAATGAATAGATGGAATATGAAACTTGGTTTGATTCAATTCAGTGAAAACAAGGTATATGTTTGAAACATTTGAAACCTCATCAGGTTAATGAGGTTCAAATGATAGTGAACTTGTCGAGAGAAAAGGAAGTCAGAACACAATCTATGGTTGAAATCTTATGAATTGATAATGAATAGATGGAATATGAAACTTGGTTTGATTCAATTCAGTGAAAACAAGGTATATGTTTGAAACATTTGAAACCTCATCAGGTTAATGAGGTTCAAATGATAGTGAACTTGTCGAGAGAAAAGGAAGTCAGAACACAATCTATGGTTGAAATCTTATGAATTGATAATGAATAGATGGAATATGAAACTTGGTTTGATTCAATTCAGTGAAAACAAGGTATATGTTTGAAACATTTGAAACCTCATCAGGTTAATGAGGTTCAAATGATAGTGAACTTGTCGAGAGAAAAGGAAGTCAGAACACAATCTATGGTTGAAATCTTATGAATTGATAATGAATAGATGGAATATGAAACTTGGTTTGATTCAATTCAGTGAAAACAAGGTATATGTTTGAAACATTTGAAACCTCATCAGGTTAATGAGGTTCAAATGATAGTGAACTTGTCGAGAGAAAAGGAAGTCAGAACACAATCTATGGTTGAAATCTTATGAATTGATAATGAATAGATGGAATATGAAACTTGGTTTGATTCAATTCAGTGAAAACAAGGTATATGTTTGAAACATTTGAAACCTCATCAGGTTAATGAGGTTCAAATGATAGTGAACTTGTCGAGAGAAAAGGAAGTCAGAACACAATCTATGGTTGAAATCTTATGAATTGATAATGAATAGATGGAATATGAAACTTGGTTTGATTCAATTCAGTGAAAACAAGGTATATGTTTGAAACATTTGAAACCTCATCAGGTTAATGAGGTTCAAATGATAGTGAACTTGTCGAGAGAAAAGGAAGTCAGAACACAATCTATGGTTGAAATCTTATGAATTGATAATGAATAGATGGAATATGAAACTTGGTTTGATTCAATTCAGTGAAAACAAGGTATATGTTTGAAACATTTGAAACCTCATCAGGTTAATGAGGTTCAAATGATAGTGAACTTGTCGAGAGAAAAGGAAGTCAGAACACAATCTATGGTTGAAATCTTTATGAATTGATAATGAATAGATGGAATATGAAACTTGGTTTGATTCAATTCAGTGAAAACAAGGTATATGTTTGAAACATTTGAAACCTCATCAGGTTAATGAGGTTCAAATGATAGTGAACTTGTCGAGAGAAAAGGAAGTCAGAACACAATCTATGGTTGAAATCTTATGAATTGATAATGAATAGATGGAATATGAAACTTGGTTTGATTCAATTCAGTGAAAACAAGGTATATGTTTGAAACATTTGAAACCTCATCAGGTTAATGAGGTTCAAATGATAGTGAACTTGTCGAGAGAAAAGGAAGTCAGAACACAATCTATGGTTGAAATCTTATGAATTGATAATGAATAGATGGAATATGAAACTTGGTTATGAAACTTGGTTTGATTCAATTCAGTGAAAACAAGGTATATGTTTGAAACATTTGAAACCTCATCAGGTTAATGAGGTTCAAATGATAGTGAACTTGTCGAGAGAAAAGGAAGTCAGAACACAATCTATGGTTGAAATCTTATGAATTGATAATGAATAGATGGAATATGAAACTTGGTTTGATTCAATTCAGTGAAAACAAGGTATATGTTTGAAACATTTGAAACCTCATCAGGTTAATGAGGTTCAAATGATAGTGAACTTGTCGAGAGAAAAGGAAGTCAGAACACAATCTATGGTTGAAATCTTATGAATTGATAATGAATAGATGGAATATGAAACTTGGTTTGATTCAATTCAGTGAAAACAAGGTATATGTTTGAAACATTTGAAACCTCATCAGGTTAATGAGGTTCAAATGATAGTGAACTTGTCGAGAGAAAAGGAAGTCAGAACACAATCTATGGTTGAAATCTTATGAATTGATAATGAATAGATG
This sequence comes from Aurelia coerulea, assembly GCA_039566865.1. Taxonomy (NCBI): domain Eukaryota; kingdom Metazoa; phylum Cnidaria; class Scyphozoa; order Semaeostomeae; family Ulmaridae; genus Aurelia; species Aurelia coerulea. The sequence continues at coordinate 17,687,968 of CM076960.1, read as the reverse complement.
GAATATGAAACTTGGTTTGATTCAATTCAGTGAAAACAAGGTATATTGTTTGAAACATTTGAAACCTCATCAGGTTAATGAGGTTCAAATGATAGTGAACTTGTCGAGAGAAAAGGAAGTCAGAACACAATCTATGGTTGAAATCTTATGAATTGATAATGAATAGATGGAATATGAAACTTGGTTTGATTCAATTCAGTGAAAACAAGGTATGTTTGAAACATTTGAAACCTCATCAGGTTAATGAGGTTCAAATGATAGTGAACTTGTCGAGAGAAAAGGAAGTCAGAACACAATCTATGGTTGAAATCTTATGAATTGATAATGAATAGATGGAATATGAAACTTGGTTTGATTCAATTCAGTGAAAACAAGGTATATGTTTGAAACATTTGAAACCTCATCAGGTTAATGAGGTTCAAATGATAGTGAACTTGTCGAGAGAAAAGGAAGTCAGAACACAATCTATGGTTGAAATCTTATGAATTGATAATGAATAGATGGAATATGAAACTTGGTTTGATTCAATTCAGTGAAAACAAGGTATATGTTTGAAACATTTGAAACCTCATCAGGTTAATGAGGTTCAAATGATAGTGAACTTGTCGAGAGAAAAGGAAGTCAGAACACAATCTATGGTTGAAATCTTATGAATTGATAATGAATAGATGGAATATGAAACTTGGTTTGATTCAATTCAGTGAAAACAAGGTATATGTTTGAAACATTTGAAACCTCATCAGGTTAATGAGGTTCAAATGATAGTGAACTTGTCGAGAGAAAAGGAAGTCAGAACACAATCTATGGTTGAAATCTTATGAATTGATAATGAATAGATGGAATATGAAACTTGGTTTGATTCAATTCAGTGAAAACAAGGTATATGTTTGAAACATTTGAAACCTCATCAGGTTAATGAGGTTCAAATGATAGTGAACTTGTCGAGAGAAAAGGAAGTCAGAACACAATCTATGGTTGAAATCTTATGAATTGATAATGAATAGATGGAATATGAAACTTGGTTTGATTCAATTCAGTGAAAACAAGGTATATGTTTGAAACATTTGAAACCTCATCAGGTTAATGAGGTTCAAATGATAGTGAACTTGTCGAGAGAAAAGGAAGTCAGAACACAATCTATGGTTGAAATCTTATGAATTGATAATGAATAGATGGAATATGAAACTTGGTTTGATTCAATTCAGTGAAAACAAGGTATATGTTTGAAACATTTGAAACCTCATCAGGTTAATGAGGTTCAAATGATAGTGAACTTGTCGAGAGAAAAGGAAGTCAGAACACAATCTATGGTTGAAATCTTATGAATTGATAATGAATAGATGGAATATGAAACTTGGTTTGATTCAATTCAGTGAAAACAAGGTATATGTTTGAAACATTTGAAACCTCATCAGGTTAATGAGGTTCAAATGATAGTGAACTTGTCGAGAGAAAAGGAAGTCAGAACACAATCTATGGTTGAAATCTTATGAATTGATAATGAATAGATGGAATATGAAACTTGGTTTGATTCAATTCAGTGAAAACAAGGTATATGTTTGAAACATTTGAAACCTCATCAGGTTAATGAGGTTCAAATGATAGTGAACTTGTCGAGAGAAAAGGAAGTCAGAACACAATCTATGGTTGAAATCTTATGAATTGATAATGAATAGATGGAATATGAAACTTGGTTTGATTCAATTCAGTGAAAACAAGGTATATGTTTGAAACATTTGAAACCTCATCAGGTTAATGAGGTTCAAATGATAGTGAACTTGTCGAGAGAAAAGGAAGTCAGAACACAATCTATGGTTGAAATCTTATGAATTGATAATGAATAGATGGAATATGAAACTTGGTTTGATTCAATTCAGTGAAAACAAGGTATATGTTTGAAACATTTGAAACCTCATCAGGTTAATGAGGTTCAAATGATAGTGAACTTGTCGAGAGAAAAGGAAGTCAGAACACAATCTATGGTTGAAATCTTATGAATTGATAATGAATAGATGGAATATGAAACTTGGTTTGATTCAATTCAGTGAAAACAAGGTATATGTTTGAAACATTTGAAACCTCATCAGGTTAATGAGGTTCAAATGATAGTGAACTTGTCGAGAGAAAAGGAAGTCAGAACACAATCTATGGTTGAAATCTTATGAATTGATAATGAATAGATGGAATATGAAACTTGGTTTGATTCAATTCAGTGAAAACAAGGTATATGTTTGAAACATTTGAAACCTCATCAGGTTAATGAGGTTCAAATGATAGTGAACTTGTCGAGAGAAAAGGAAGTCAGAACACAATATGTGGTTGAAATCTTATGAATTGATAATGAATAGATGGAATATGAAACTTGGTTTGATTCAATTCAGTGAAAACAAGGTATATGTTTGAAACATTTGAAACCTCATCAGGTTAATGAGGTTCAAATGATAGTGAACTTGTCGAGAGAAAAGGAAGTCAGAACACAATCTATGGTTGAAATCTTATGAATTGATAATGAATAGATGGAATATGAAACTTGGTTTGATTCAATTCAGTGAAAACAAGGTATATGTTTGAAACATTTGAAACCTCATCAGGTTAATGAGGTTCAAATGATAGTGAACTTGTCGAGAGAAAAGGAAGTCAGAACACAATCAATGGTTGAAATCTTATGAATTGATCATGAATAGATGGAATATGAAACTTGGTTTGATTCAATTCAGTAAAAACAAGGTATATGTTTGAAACATTTGAAACCTCAAAACAAGGTATATGTTTGAAACATTTGAAACCTCATCAGGTTAATGAGGTTCAAATGATAGTGAATTCTGAATTGGAACGCTATAATCGTTACGATCTATCGAAAAGTTGAATATCTCTGTTCCTAAAATACTTACAAACTTCTTATTGACATTTTTGAACTCAGCATTCAATTCTGCATCGACGCATTGCTGAAAGAAATCATTTATTTAATATAAGAATAAAGAATTCTGAATTGGAACGCTATAATCGTTACGATCTATCGAAAAGTTAAATATCTCTGCTCCTAAAATACTTACAGACGTCTTATTGACATTTTTGAAATCAGCATTAAATTCTGCATCGAAACATTGATAGGACTAATCAATTGGCTCAATATAGAAAAAAACCTTTTTCAAATGGGACGAAGTCTATATAGTCTTCCAATTGCTGGGATCTATCGAAAAGTTAAATATCTCTGCTCCTAAAATACTTACAGACTTCTTATTGACATTTTTGAACTCAGCATTCAATTCTGCATCGACGCATTGCTGAAAGAAATCATTTATTTAAATATAAGAATAAGAATTCTGAATTGGAACGCTATAATCGTCAGCATACTTATAGACTTTTTATTGACATTTTTGAATTCTGCATCGACGCATAGCTGAAAGAAATCATTTATTTAAATGTCGAAACTTAATGTTACGATCTATCGAAAAGTTAAATATCTCTGAAAATATTTATTGGTTTTTTGTGCTCATTTAATTCTGAATAACTGAAAGAAATTATGAATAAGAATTCTGAATTGGAACGCTCATAATCGTTACGATCTATCGAAAAGATAGTATCTTGCTCCTAAAATACTTACAAACTCATTGACATTTTTGAACTAGCATTGAATTCTGCATCGAATTGATAATGAATAGATGGAATATAAGAAACTTGGTTTGATTCAATTGTGAAAACTATAATCGTTATATCTATCAAAAGTTGAATATCCTGCTCCTAAGGTTAATAGGTTAAATATATGATTTCGAAGTGAAATTCTAGATCAGAGAATTTAGGAATTTAACAGAGATATTTAACACAATCTATGGTTGAAATCTTATGAATTGATAATGAATAGATGGAATATGAAACTTGGTTTGATTCAATTCAGTGAAAACAAGGTATATGTTTGAAACATTTGAAACCTCATCAGGTTAATGAGGTTCAAATGATAGTGAACTTGTCGAGAGAAAAGGAAGTCAGAACACAATCTATGGTTGAAATCTTATGAATTGATAATGAATAGATGGAATATGAAACTTGGTTTGATTCAATTCAGTGAAAACAAGGTATATGTTTGAAACATTTGAAACCTCATCAGGTTAATGAGGTTCAAATGATAGTGAACTTGTCGAGAGAAAAGGAAGTCAGAACACAATCTATGGTTGAAATCTTATGAATTGATAATGAATAGATGGAATATGAAACTTGGTTTGATTCAATTCAGTGAAAACAAGGTATATGTTTGAAACATTTGAAACCTCATCAGGTTAATGAGGTTCAAATGATAGTGAACTTGTCGAGAGAAAAGGAAGTCAGAACACAATCTATGGTTGAAATCTTATGAATTGATAATGAATAGATGGAATATGAAACTTGGTTTGATTCAATTCAGTGAAAACAAGGTATATGTTTGAAACATTTGAAACCTCATCAGGTTAATGAGGTTCAAATGATAGTGAACTTGTCGAGAGAAAAGGAAGTCAGAACACAATCTATGGTTGAAATCTTATGAATTGATAATGAATAGATGGAATATGAAACTTGGTTTGATTCAATTCAGTGAAAACAAGTATATGTTTGAAACATTTGAAACCTCATCAGGTTAATGAGGTTCAAATGATAGTGAACTTGTCGAGAGAAAAGGAAGTCAGAACACAATCTATGGTTGAAATCTTATGAATTGATAATGAATAGATGGAATATGAAACTTGGTTTGATTCAATTCAGTGAAAACAAGGTATATGTTTGAAACATTTGAAACCTCATCAGGTTAATGAGGTTCAAATGATAGTGAACTTGTCGAGAGAAAAGGAAGTCAGAACACAATCTATGGTTGAAATCTTATGAATTGATAATGAATAGATGGAATATGAAACTTGGTTTGATTCAATTCAGTGAAAAGGAGGTATATGTTTGAAACATTTGAAACCTCATCAGGTTAATGAGGTTCAAATGATAGTGAACTTGTCGAGAGAAAAGGAAGTCAGAACACAATCTATGGTTGAAATCTTATGAATTGATAATGAATAGATGGAATATGAAACTTGGTTTGATTCAATTCAGTGAAAACAAGGTATATGTTTGAAACATTTGAAACCTCATCAGGTTAATGAGGTTCAAATGATAGTGAACTTGTCGAGAGAAAAGGAAGTCAGAACACAATCTATGGTTGAAATCTTATGAATTGATAATGAATAGATGGAATATGAAACTTGGTTTGATTCAATTCAGTGAAAACAAGGTATATGTTTGAAACATTTGAAACCTCATCAGGTTAATGAGGTTCAAATGATAGTGAACTTGTCGAGAGAAAAGGAAGTCAGAACACAATCTATGGTTGAAATCTTATGAATTGATAATGAATAGATGGAATATGAAACTTGGTTTGATTCAATTCAGTGAAAACAAGTTATATGTTTGAAACATTTGAAACCTCATCAGGTTAATGAGGTTCAAATGATAGTGAACTTGTCGAGAGAAAAGGAAGTCAGAACACAATCTATGGTTGAAATCTTATGAATTGATAATCAATAAATAGAATATGAAACTTGGTTTGATTCAATTCAATGAAAACAAGTTTGAATCATTTGAAACCTCATTAGGTTAATGAGGTTCAAATGATAGTGAACTTGTCGAGAGAAAAGGAAGTCAGAACACAATCTATGGTTGAAGTCTTATGAATTGATAATGAATAGATGGAATATGAAACTTGGTTTGATTCAATTCAGTGAAAACAAGGTATATGTTTGAAACATTTGAAACCTCATCAGGTTAATGAGGTTCAAATGATAGTGAACTTGTCGAGAGAAAAGGAAGTCAGAACACAATCTATGGTTGAAATCTTATGAATTGATAATGAATAGATGGAATATGAAACTTGGTTTGATTCAATTCAATGAAAACAAGGTATAAGTTTGAATCATTTATAACCTCATTAGGTTAATGAGGTTCAAATGATAGTGAACTTGTCGAGAGAAAAAGGAGTCAGAACACAATCTATGGTTGAAATCTTATGAATTGATGTTTTAATGAATAGATGGAATATGAAACTTGGTTTGATTCAATTCAGTGAAAACAAGGTATATGTTTGAAACATTTGAAACCTCATCAGGTTAATGAGGTTCAAATGATAGTGAACTTGTCGAGAGAAAAGGAAGTCAGAACACAATCTGTGGTTGAAATCTTATGAATTGATAATGAATAGATGGAATATGAAACTTGGTTTGATTCAATTCAGTGAAAACAAGGTATATTTTTGAAACATTTGAAACCTCATCAGGTTAATGAGGTTCAAATGATAGTGAACTTGTCGAGAGAAAAGGAAGTCAGAACACAATCTATGGTTGAAATCTTATGAATTGATAATGAATAGATGGAATATGAAACTTGGTTTGATTCAATTCAGTGAAAACAAGGTATATGTTTGAAACATTTGAAACCTCATCAGGTTAATGAGGTTCAAATGATAGTGAACTTGTCGAGAGAAAAGGAAGTCAGAACACAATCTATGGTTGAAATCTTATGAATTGATAATGAATAGATGGAATATGAAACTTGGTTTGATTCAATTCTGTCAAAACGAAACGAGGAATATTTTAAAACATTTGAAAAACCTCATTAGGTTAATGAGTCTCAAGTGATAGTAAACTTTTCCAGAGAAAATGAAGTCAGAACACAATCTATGGTTGAAATCTTATGAATTGATAATGAATAGATGGAATATTAAACTTGGTTTGATTCAATTCAGTGAAAACAAGTATATTTTTGAAACATTTGAAACCTCATCAGGTTAATGAGGTTCAAATGATAGTGAACTTGTGCGAGAAAAAAGGAAGTCAGAACACAATCTATGGTTGAAATCTTATGAATTGATAATGAATGATGGAATATTAAACTTGGTTTGATTCAATTCAGTGAAAACGAAGTCTTTGTATTTTTTTGAAACATTTGAAACCTCATCAGGTTAATGAGGTTCAAATGATAGTAAACTTGTCGAGAAAAAATGAAGTCAGAACACAGTCTATGGTAGAAATCTTATGAATTGATATGAATAGATCGGAATATTAAACTTGGTTTGATGCTATTAAGTCAAAACGAAGTCTTTGTATTTTTTTACCTCATTTGAAACCTCATCAGTTAATTATGCTCTAGTGATTGTAAACTTGTCTAGAAAAAATGAAGTCAGAACACAATCTATGGTTGATTTCAATAGCAAGTAAATCATGGACCGGAATGGAATGTGGAATTCTAGTTCCCATACATGTCCTTTAGAGAAATTTTTCTAATTTTGGGGTCTTAGAGATGAGCAATTCTACCAAACAAAATTTTCTCATCTAAGTTAGCCTTTGCATGATAGATTAACATTTCAGTTTTGAAAATCAGCCGCATACATATTATTCCACAGCCCGCCAAACAGGCAAACTTTTTTTTGACTCACCCGGTATACACTTCCGTCATTAAAAGTATAAGAATCACATAAGAAACTTTTGCTGTTCCAAATATAATATCTAAGAAACTGCCAGCACTGGACCTTAGTTTCTTATAAAAAAATGAGTGTATTTCAACCTTTTCGTGAATCTTTCCTTATATGCATCGGACAAACACAAGGTTGTATTGTCTCATCATTTGGGCAAGTTGGGCTCTGGGGGAACTAGCCCATCTCCAAGGGCGCCGGAGCCACGGGGGTAGCGGGGGCAGCTGCCCCCGTTGCCCTAGTGGTACGGGGCAGCGCGGGGGCAGCAAAGTGCCCTTTCCAAAAAATTACTTCAGACTTTAATATGGGACTTTAATAACATTGTACTTTTGTTTTGAATATTGTAAATAGGGTTTTATAGTTTAATTTGAGTATTTTTTTAGATTGTAAGTAATGTTTTATCGGAGGGCCCCTTGAAAACCAGCTTCTGCTGAAAGGCAACCCTCCTTAAAAGAAATGAAAAATGTAAATAAAAAAAATGTAGAGAACTATTAACTAATCGCGTCTGTTTGACATGGAAGCGGGTTTTTTCTCGTCCGCAGTCAGAACAATTGCTTTTGCTCTCAAGATCATAGTACGTTTGAAGGACAGTGGCGCTGCCACGGGGTGGTCTGCGGTGGACAGGTCCACACCAGTTTTCACAGAGGTCGATCTTGTAATTGCTCGAAATCAGCTAAAAGAGCTTGGGGAGGGTAGATGTTGACTGACTTGAAACTTTTGTGATAACTGGCTTTCCTCTTGGATTCTGATTTCCTTTATTGAAGATTTCGAGAAAGGCCTTAACTTTCAATTTCCAATCATATCTTTTCCTTTCTCGTAAATGAATATATGATGTACTTCTCTGTTGCGCAAAAATGCCCGGCTGTAATAAAAAGTACTGCTTGAGGTGGTTGCTTTTCCAGAAATATCGAAAAAGATAAAAATAATGAAAAGGGCATCCGCACGTTTTCCGAGTGTCTGAAGGGCGTTTCCAACGTTTTCCGATGGTATGAAAAGCGTGGCCAGGGGACTTTTTCTGGGGGCTTCGCCCCCAGAACCCCTTACTCCTTTCCGCCGAAACATTTTGGGCTGGCGACGTCCGTGTCGAAATAGATGTTTAGAACAATATCCTAAACGTCGATAACCGATTATTTTCAACGGCAAACTTTGACACCCCAAGGTGCCTTTTCTGCGATTCCTGCCCCCGCCGCATCAGGAAGCTTCGGGCGCCTCTCACCATCTCCCGAAAGGCAAAGCACCCTCCCGAAGGTAAGGTTGGACGGAAAACCTGCGATTTCCCGCTACAGGACCTACAGAACACGAAGGGAGGAAATGAAGTGAAATGGAGCGCAGTGTTCCTCCCAACCCATACCAAGAGGAGAGAAAAAAACGCAAGACCCAAATACGAAATAGGGCTCGAAGCAGGGACGGATCCGGCTTTAGACTACTGCGAAAAGCTACCCTAAAACGTAAAAACTTTTCAAAAAACAATGAAATAAAGTTTTGACAACCGGCTTTAGAAAAAGGCCACACCTTAGTATTTCAAAAAAGAGGCTTCACCTTGGCAGTAGTCAGAATATTTCCTGGATCCGCCCCTGGGTCGAAGCGTGTTTAAAATGATAAAAATGCAACCCCGGTATAAGCGATAGCTAGCATGATACCTTGAAATACCTGCATTGCCAAACAGAGGCGAAAGAGCACATTATATAAATAAATGAAAAGGAAGTTTCTCACCAAATCTGAGGCTCCATGCCTCGTGCTATGCCAAAGTAGAATTGCATTACTGCCACAACTGGCCTTCGCTGTCGAGACTTTTAGCAACTTAATTTGCAACCACTCCGCATGAGTGTGCAAAATTTACTAAATTCTCAAATCAAACTCTTTTTTATACTGCATAGAAGAAGGGAGAAACCATGATGCCGCACGCACGAACTATCAATGAGTACGTAGATAATAAAACACGTGACATCTCCAGAGAGTCAAAACCTATGGTACTGCAAATCGCCAGAGAGGTATATCTGTAATAAACAATAAAATGAAATGCATCATGTTCGTTGCTTTAAAACTCAGATTAGAATTTCATTCTAATTCACTAGTTCAGTACATAGATAAAAGATAAAAGAATTGGCGTAAGTCTAGAATAGCTCGAATTGTCTTCTTGAAACGCATGACAAACTTAAAAGAACAAGAGAAGGACTCTTTTATTCCCCTAAGTATTGTTAAGTTTATTCTTAACCTTGGGTTCCTTTGGCAATCAAAACAATCATAATTGTATTGTTTTAGATTTTATGATTGTTTCATTTGAAAGAAATTAGATCCCGCTGGCTGAATTTGAAAGAAATCTTAATTGTTTTGATTGTCAAAGGAACGCAAGATAAATGTCATGTTGTTGAATGCGAAACCTGGTAACGAGTTTGTTGCTTCTTCCTTCCGCTTTATTTCGAACCTTGGCGATCGTGAATAATGGCGTATGAACGAAAACAGGTGAAGACAGCAAAGCTGCTTGCTAATTAACAGCAGGTAGGTTGCGTTACATTGTTTTCCCAATTGCTGTTTAGTTTCAGTCCTTCATAAGTCTAATTTGCTTGTAGTTCATGCAAGAGCTTATTAGGACAAGTAAAATGGGACGGATAGGCCTATAGACTTGGTGGCCTGCGCGTGCAGCCTCGACAATCGTAAAAGTATACAGAAAAGCCTTTTTGAAAATTTTTAATTTTGGCAAAATTGCTTAGCTTGTCTCTATTTCTTCAGCTTATTTGCTGCATAGGCAATAATATCCATATAGAATTAGCATACATAATAGACAAGAATTATTTTTCAGAATTCATGCTCATTATTGATTTTGTTTGTTGTCTTTATCAATACTGACAAAGCTCATAATTTTAGAAGGTAAACTTATCCAAATCGATAAAAACTGACAAAAACTTGCGCCTATATATTTATAACTGTTATTCTTGTTCGCACTAAGTGTTAAAAGGGTTGAAAGCCTGCTGTGTATCCTTTAGTAGGGTCCCAGACTGGAATCAGCGTATGGTGTGGCACACAGACCCAATCTAAACAATGGAAATAACAATAGAACAAAAGAATTTGCGTATATCTGTGGTGCTCGGCGTACCCAGATTCCACGTAAGGTAGGGTCTACAAATGCAAAATAGTGGCACAGGTAAAACAGTGGCACACCAATCCCTACACATTTAATGCAATCACATACATACATACATACATACATACATAGCTTTATTTGTTAAAGCAGGTGATAGTTAGCAGCACAGAAGTGCTGATACCTGCAAATTAAAGTTTTCTAAATAATTAAAGAAAACGAGCTAATTACAATCATATACTGTTTGAGCCTCCCCCCCCCACCCAGGTGTGCAGAGTATTTCACTTGCACATTAGAGATTTCAATAGGCTATTCAAAATAAACAATGGAGAACAAAAGGAATTTCTCCTTGCACAGCGGAGATCTCGTCGAAAAGTGCCATACTCGGCAGACTGGCCCCTACCCCCATATTTGTACATGAGGCTTTATTTGGCTAATGTACACGTATGATTTTGTGATTTTGATATCATCGACTCATGCATTTGTGATCAAAGACTTAGTCATGGAGCATGATTTGTTAAAAATTTTGTTGTTAGTTTCGTAAATGGACTTTTAAAGCACACCATTGTACCTTTACTTTCACAAAAGGGCATTTTCCAATGTTTGAAGGGTGCAGTCTCAAAACATTTTCCGAAAGCAAGCCCCCAGACCACTGTTGCTGCTCACTTCGCTCGCAGTCTAGTCCATCTCCCTCATAGCCACTCTGCTGTCCCTGGTTTAAAGGTGACCTGAAGCGAGAATTTTTATTAATGCAAATGGACGGCACAGTCGAATGATGAAGAATCGTGTTTATATTTCTTTGATATCTCATTTCGTTTTCAAGTTATCCACTAATATTAAGTTGCAGCTGATGACATCATTTTGTTTGCAAATTACTAGGATAACATATGAAAATATAACTGTATCTGATCTTTCAAAGGTTACAGTTGTGAGCAATATTTCATCTGAGCTGAATAGATGTTATATAAATTGCCTCATGACTTAATATGATGTTTAGAAGTTGAGGGAATTTTGTCTGCTAGTGGATAACTCAAAAATGAATTATCAAAAAAATTTGTCATTCAACTGTGCTATGTAAAATCTGGAGGGAATTTTGTCAAATGAAAATGGCAAATTGATCTTACATGGAGAATTTGTGTATGGTTTTCATAGTCCAGAGTGAGGCGTTTTGTGCTAATAACTAAATATTAACACATATTCATAACTGCAGGTTAGAAAGCATTTTGCAACTTGCAGGTTGTTTTGATGGAAATTTGAAGACCATCCTTTCTCTGATGGAAATAATTGAATGTCAGGCAGGTTAATTATCATCAACTGGTATATGGATGGTTTGTTTGTCGCAGTGACACAAATTGTTTGGAGAATGGGCAGGCATACCTGCAGCATAAACGAGAAATTTGTACCAGAAAAGTGACACTTCTTGAAAAAATTAAATACACCTGTAATAATAGAATGTCATTTGTAAATGCAGGTTTATGGCAGGGGGTGGATCCAGCCCCAAGCTGAAGGGGGGCAACTTGCAAAGGGGGCACCAGAAATATAATGGAAAAGTGAGTGCACTGCACAAACATTTTTTGTGCACTTTTCAAAGAAAATTATTCGATTTACTACTAAAGAATGCCTTGATTTAAATTGAAATTTTCATCATGCTGAATTTAAAGCTGAATTTTCGTCGTGAAAGGGGGGCAGTTGCCCCCTAAATCCGCCACTGGTTTTTGGTACTTCTAAGAAAGGCAGTTTTATGTGTTAACTGTATCCCAGTCTGTTTATTTCTAAGCTTGTAGACAAGGATGTTACGCTTATCAAAAACAGTATTTGTGCAAACTTTGCAATCAGTTGCATTGAGGATGCTCTGTTTGATTTCTGATACTGCTACAAATATGTTGTTTATGTTTTGCTACGTTTAAAACTTAAAACTACAGTTAATCTTACTCAAGAGTGAGCTTTCAACAATTATGTATTTGGAATTCAAAGTTCCTTACCTCTCTTTGAGCGTAGTACTATAGAGTGTTTGATATTTTTGGCATCCTGGTACTATTCTCTTAGAAACTATCGGGTGTCCCAAAAATCCACCGACATTTTATCAAAAAGGCCAATCTTCATATTTTTTTGGCAAGTACCACAATGGCCAAATTATTTTTTAGGCATAGCTAATTTGTGATTGGTTTTCAAATTAGCAAATTTAACTCTTTATGGCTGCTTTATTTTGAAACATGCTGCAAAAAGGCACTGATGATTACCGGATTGGTGAAGGTGAAGTTGCGGTTTTTAGCGCCAAGCGCTGGGATCACAGAAGTAGCTAAGCGCTAATTGAGTCTGTGACCCCTTGTCATGACGCTCATGTGGTGGGGCCCTACCGGGTATCGAACCCTGTCAGCCTGACTGTTCTGGCTGCAAAAGTCAGAGGATTAAACTACTGCACCACAACACCTTTGATTAATTTCTTTTTGGATGTTAAGCTGCTAATTTTGTCATAAATGTCAGAAAGAAACAAAAACTATCACTGTAGACTTGAAGGAAAATGAAAAATTTCATTATAATGGCTCTTAGGTGTTGTGAAGGTGTTGTGGCGCAGTGGTGTAATCCTCTGACTTTGCAGCCAGAACAGTCAGGCGGACAAGGTTCGATACCCGGTAGAGCCTCGCGACTTAAGCGTCATGACAAGGGGTTGCGGACTCGATTAGCCCATAGCTACTTCTGTGATCCCAGTGCTTGGCACTAAAAACCACAACTTCACCTTCACCTTCACCTTAGGCAAGATAAATGATATCGCTCAAAGAGTATAGCTCAGAATAAGGTTTTTCATTGCCCTTTTTCATGCCATATAAGTACTGAAAATTTTACCATAGTTTTGGATCACTGACAAAAGAGATCAGTAAGAAAGTTTTACAATTGTTCAATAATCAAATTTTCAAGAATTTTCAAAGGGGAGTACTTTTTATTAGGACACCCGGTAATTTGCTATGACATTTGCTGTAATTTGTTCATACAAGTATGTGGGTCGTTTTTTCTTACCCACTGTTTAATGCAAAAAAATTAAGGAGCTTTTAGTTCTTAAAGGTTGAAATTTTCTTGAGATATTGAGATTTTCTTGAGATATGTGGGAACTTTTAATTTTAGTACCAAATGCAGATCCAAGTTTCTTGATTTATGTGTAAATCTTTCTCGACTTGCCCGATTGGTTCCCTAGCATGGAAATCATCCTTAAAAATTCTCCCTGCAGCCCTACATTCACTACTGACCAAACAACCCTTTCCTTACGAAAACCTTGCAAAGACCTTGTTCTTAATTCTATGCATCTTGCGAATTGAAAGGATTTTCTGTCCAATTTTAATGCAATTTTCATGATAAGGTTTAGAAAATTATCCTCCAAAATTTTAGCTTGAAGGAAAATGGATCTTAAAAGTCGTGGTTCTTGTTCGTGTTTTTTATAAGAAACTCTCAGATTGCTAAAGAATTTAGAAACTCCAGTACTGGGAAAACAGCTAAAGTTTGATTAAGGGACAGTGCAAAGTTTATTTTATAACATGGCCGGTGCAAAACGTGACGGGGCAACTACTTTTTTTTAGCTTGTACAGAACTGGGTCAACACTTTTTACAAAGCAATTATGAAAGGGGCAGTACCTTTTTATAAGCTCAAGATGAAGTTTAAAATATGAAATGGCTAATTTTGAGGCCAAAATTGTGGATCATGCAAGTTGAGAAATACTTGGAAGGATGTGTATGGACACGCAAAATTTCCTTGTCAGTTTCTTGCAAGAACGATTCATCAGTCATTTCTCTTCGTCTTCAAAGTCGATTTCTTCGTTGACAAAGTCTTTTGTTATGGTCTTTGGCTAATTCATCTGTGGTACTATACAACATTTGATGTTCATGAATACGGGGCAGATACATTTTTTTAAGGAAAGGGTGACGGGGCAGTTGGTCTTTTGGCAATAATTTCATACAGGGCGAGCAGATTTTTTTGCAAGAATTTTTGTTCTCCACCGGCCATGTAATATAATAAATTTTGCCCTGTCCCTAAGGAAATCCGTGTCATATTTTTACTTTATTTTCACTTACTTCCTGCATCACATTCATATTATTCCAAGGGCACAGGAATTAAACGTGGAAACTGTTTATGGAACTCGGAAGAAACTCGAAGAAATTCTTGGATTCTGAAAATTTGATAATTTCAAGAAACTTTCAGTACTGGCTCAATCAGAGCGTTAGTTTCTTATAAAATATGTGCACGTGGGTTTTTACTGTAATAGTTGTCTTTTGTCGGCTTGTGGACTTACTATTTATTGTGTACTTTGCTGTTGTCACGGAGATGTTCACTTTTGAATTTAGACGAGATGATTGTTTTGTTAACGCGAGGACAAGTTCATTGAAAAGGCACAATCAAAATTTGCTTATGAATGGTCATAGCAACAGAACGGATTCAATTCAAGGCCTTGTGTTTGCTTTGCTCTTCGACGAGGATTGTGTGCTTTTAAGTTCAAACATGTTACAGCTAACATGTCTTTTAAGTTTTAGATAAATAGAAATTTAGAAAACCTAAGATTATGGGCTGTACTCCGTCAAAAAGCCCTCACCAAATTGTCACCGATTCTACTTCCAGACCACAACCAAGGCCCGAAGAAAAGCAAGGCCTACTAGTGTCATCTCAGATTGCCACTTCGCCACCTCAAAACCAAGAACATACAAGTGATTTCAACCAGAACGAAGGACCGGGAGAACACACACAAGTTGCGAAAGTCACCTCGCCGAAACCTCCTATCGAAAGTAGCAAGAAAACTGAAGAAAATCTCGTAAAATCGTCGCCGAAGAAAAATCCTACTCCTGTCAAAAAAGCGAGGATAAAGTCAGCTAAAGGCGGCCCTGATCGAATCGCAACTGAACAATTTCTTGAAATAAGTTACGAGAAGGCATCGCAGTTTCAAGTTACGGAACCAGAAGAAATGTGGGCAATTGTGAAAGGAACGAGTGATCGGGAAGGAATTCAAATCGAACCGACGAAAAATCGTAAAGGATGGAGAACAATTCGAATTTTCGTGTCTTCGACTTTCAAAGATTTTCATCAAGAACGGGAAGTGCTTGTCAAAGAGGTAGGAAGTTGTTAATTTGATATTTTTAGTAAATCTTATGCGGAATTCTATGAATTTAATTCAGTTATCTTTGTTAAAATACTCGAACTTTCAATATCGCTCCCTTATCCCCCAAAACAAAGTCCCAAATATTTCAAGATTGAAAATTTTGTGAACAATTTTCAACTTTATTGTTGTCAATAGTTTAACTGTGGCAAAATTCTGCTTTTTGTGTTTTTATAAGATCTTAGTTCATTTGTGATATCAATAGCACAAACCCTAGCCTTATTTTCGTATCTATTAGTTAGGCCTAATTCACAACCAGCTACTCTTTTAAATAATGCATTCAGCTCCTTGATATGTTTTAATTCAATCTTGCCTACCAAAACCTGAAAACCACCTGCCATCTCAGAGCTCTACAGATGTTATGCCTCAAATAATTCACACATTTTCATGCCCTAATAATACTAATAACTGAACTTTTTAAGCAAGTATTTGCCGATGACAGTGCAGAAAGTACAAGAGTTTTAGGAAAATATTTAAAAGAAGCATCCCATAGACTGCCGGCCGCTCCTAACTACGACTCATAATCAAACGCCATTATTTTGAAATGACTATGCCTGCCTCGTTTCGATAAGGGCCTAGGCGCAGAAAAGCACAAACATTTGTAGTTTTCAAATGAAACACATAGATTTGAAAACTTCACAATATATCAGTTAATGCTTAGCGAAAGCAGCAAAATAGTACCTACGTACAAAATTTGATATTGTCGCCAACTGTATTCATGATATTCTTGTTCATAAGACATTGTTCTGTCCGGCCAAGCTCCTTGAAACTCTGCTTTGAGCTTCGAGTTTCCGTTGGTCAACATCAATCAATCGAATTTGCAGAGATTCTAATGGCGTTGTATTTGGTTGTATACTTTGTGTATAGCAGCCTCGTTCCCAAGGGCGTTCAAAAGTGAAAAAAGTCAGTCCAAAAATATTGCCGTAATATTATGAGTCCCAGTTAGAGCGGTCTCGGTCTGGCGTAATAGTCTCGTTTTGGATAGCGATTACTGGTTGGTCTGTGAATCTGGCTAATCCACATGATCATTAGTTACCTAGGCTACCATTGTAACAAGTTGAAATTTTTTAATTAATCTCGTTTTGAAAAACAACTGCGGAGTTTCGAAAAACTCAATATTCAATTGGATTCCGATCGTGCTTGAGGAACTTCAAACAAGGGGAATTGAATTCGAATGAAAAGGCAATGAAGTCACAAGTTCCTTGTTTCGAAGTTGGGCAGTCGAGCAATAGAATATGGGGCGTTTTCTTGTGTGTGGGAAGATTTCAGAGTTGTTTTGCGATGCTCGTAGCTCAGTTAAACAACTCAGCGCATGAAACATTGAATTTCATTGCAATGAAAAATCTGAATTGTTGGGAACTTTGTTCAAATGAATATCTACATTCGATTGAAGATCTATCGAGTATTTTTTATGCTAAAATAAATTCGAGTATCAAGCATTTTTGGCCTCCTGATCGTGGTTGGTCCCTGTGGTCCGAGGAACGACCTATCGACCAATAACTAGCCTGCGTCCAAGACTCTGCATGCAGGCTACCAATAACGATGCAACGACTGATAATGACCTTACGACTAATAAAGCAAGTCATCATTAGCACGTTGCCGTAATTTGACCGGTAATCAAATCACAGTAACGTGTTACAAGTGTTACACGTATTTCTTTTTTTAAGAAACCCCAACCTCGTCCCCTGGGCCTTTTGTGTACCTTAGGTCTTTCAAATTTCGCCTACCCTCAAGTTTGGCTCCCTTTAATTTTCGCCCCTTCAATTTTCGCCCCCCTTGTGTAGAAGTTTCGCGGGAGTTTCGCTCCCTTTAATTTTCGCCCCGCTGGTTTGGATTGATATGACGTAATTTGGATGGATATGGCCCCGAGAAAGAGAACACGGTGGAATTAGAACAACAAAATCACCCCTCAGACACAGGGGAGGACAATATCATTGTTATCGAAGAGTAATGAATGTCTTGTATTTTGAATTACAATCAAAACTAAGGTTTTTCATAGAAAATAGATTTTTTCGCTTCCTTTAATTTTCGCTCCCTCTAATTTTCGCACCCTAAACTATTTCCGCAATTCGCCCCCTTTAATTTCGCCCCCCTCCGGGGCGAAAGTTAGAGGCAGGCAAAATTTGAAAGGACTAAGGTATGACAAAAGGCCCTGGGGGCGAGGTTGAAGAAACCTCCTTGTAAGACCAACTCTCTGATCTCCAAAAACTTAGGAAAGTCTAGTACTATTCACATGTTTTTCACTTGTTTCATGTATCATATTACTGGTAAGTACTTTAGCAATCTTCTTCTTTAAATCTTTTTCATTCTGTTTCAGGTGTTTCCTGATCTGCGATTATGGTGTGAACAGAGAAAACTGAGACTGGTGGAATGCGATTTGCGATGGGTAAGGATACCTTAGTTGTTGTAAATTTATTTTAATTCGATATAGTATCATAGCTAACAATTGATACACATATAGACTGAGTTGCTCTGAAGATGCCCTAGTGGGCGAAACTAGTCAGCACTGAAATAAAGAATAAAAAGCGCTAAAGACCAAATTGATGCCTGTTGTCTCAAGTGGCTAGGCCCTCTTCAACGGTACACTACACATATATACAAAGTCAACTAATCAAAATCGAATATACCTACAGTAAACAAATTAAATATTTTCATAAATTATAACATTAAATGAGTGACAGGCAGGCAATGACAGGCACTACATTTGCAAGTCAATGACAGATTTTTACTACATTTGCAAGTCGGTCCGTCCCACCGTTTTATTTGATCCTTAAAACTTCTCAGATTTTTACTGATTTCAGCTTGTTTGGTAGGCCGTTCCAAATGTGTGGCCCATTTGATAGACAATGCAGACTGTGCGAAATGCCAATTAGTTTTATTCCCAAATGTTGTTTGATTAGGCCTAACTGCGATATGCTTCTCTGGCTCAAAGTTATTTACTACTGGATTTCTTAACAAATCTGAATGTGAGATATTGAAAGATCCGTGATTTAATCATTCTTAACCGAAATTTTCTGCATGAAAGGTGGGTTTAACTGTTTCACTGTTTTGAATATTTCAATGCAAAGTGGTGCCATATTGTTCTTGTCATGCCATTTATAGAGATTCTAAATCTTGTACCACATTTTTACTGAACAATCAGGCCAATTTAGGCGAACCAGGTTTTGTGGAACCTTCAAACTTTCTAGGTTACATGGATTGATATGAAGTACCTCAAAAGCTCCATTGAACCCCCTCCCTTTGAAGGTGCGGGTGAGTGGCCGAGTGGCTTAAACAGTTTCCGTCAGGTGACTGAAGTTAAGCTCGGTCGAGTGAGGTCAAACTCCGGATGGGTGACCTCTCAGGCCTGACCTCGCAACTCACCTCGCGCCGTCCTTCGGAAGGGACGTTAAACTAGGGGTCCCATGCCTGGATGCGGCATGCATAGTGGGCCTAAATTAGCTTTAAATAGCTAGAAACCCTATCAGCCCACTCAAAATTAATTACTACTACTACAACCCCCTCCCTTTGAACCCCCGTTCTCTAATTGCCAAACTAACAACATGAAATTCATTTTTCTGCAACTTTATTGAAGTGCCAAAAGCCAGTTTTATTTCCAGTGCAAAAGCAGTATTAGGCTCTCTTTGCAGCAGCAAACTTTTGATAGCAAACGATTCATTATCAAATTTTTGCTGCTTCAAAGTGATGAACCCCAAACTTTAAGGGGTGTTTACACGGGATCGGATCCAGGACTGTTCGCGTTTACACAAGATCGGATCCAAGGAAGAAGAATAGAAGAAAGTGAAAAATCTTTGCTTTGGCGCCAATTTTAAGTGCTACCATTTTATAAATGCCTCTTACTCGAAACTTGCTAGGTCTCGCTTTCGATCAGTACCCGATTGGATTCAGTCCCAACCGTTTACACGAGACCTTTTAGGGATCGGATCCAAATGGAATCACTTTCGAAAGCGGTCCCGTTTGGGTACGGATAGCAGATCCAAATGTGTGCGGATCCGTCGCGTCCCGTGTAAACGCAAGGCCTATCCGTTACAAGTTGGGTACGGATCCATTTGGATCCGATCTCGTGTAAACAGGGCCTTAAAATGCTTCAGAGGTATGTCTTGTCTTTATTTCGTTTCATTTTCTACCCCCAGGGTGTCCCGAAAGATGCAACAACAGAAGAGACAATAAAGATTTGTTTAGGAGAGTTAGATCGATGTTATGAGGATAATACTGCACCATTCTTTCTCAACTTGGCTGGGTGAGTTGATCTTAGGCAAAATTTTAGGTCATACTTAAAATTTTCAATCGTTTTGCTTTAGACTGCATAGTACTGAAAAAGTGACATTCGAAGGAATGTTTCGTTGTCATAAAGCTCGGATTCATTTAGCTAAACGTTATTTTATGCTCTTCCACAGCAAGGACATTTGGTTATGCCAGAAAAATATGTTTATGACAAGTCATTTTTTTGCAGAGTTTAATGTCGACCTTCATTCTTTGCAAAGTATTTCCAAATAGGTTGAAAGTGCATTTTGAAGAGCATAAATACTTTCAAATATTTGACATTTTGACTTATTTTTTACAGTGACAGATCTGGATGGATTCCTACCATAGAAGATTTAAGTCGCAATTTAGCTGCTCAGTATGGCTGGGTTTACGGCCTTTCTGTAACAGAAATGGAAATTGTTCATGGAGCTTTTAGAAAATTCAATCCTAATGGTAAGTGGCGTATTTGAATGATTATATTTTTGAGATTTTCATTGTTATTTGGTTCTGAAAATAGTATTTCGTGGATATCCCCTGAATTGTCAATGGAATAATGTACCTTTTATGCAGTCTGCACCGCAGACTAACCTTTTGGCTATTCTACAGACGGGCCTGGATCGATCGTTAATTTCATTTCACATTTTTGTACGCGATGTTTGGTCGATTGGCCTTATAGAGCTTCTTTCACTGATTGTACACTTTCGAAAATTCTACAAAATATAGCAAAAAATATCGTTCGATTCTGGTTTTTTTCAGAATAGCTAAAAGATCTATGAATATTTTTGCACTGCTATTTTTCAGGATATTTTTAGGGCTCTTGAAGAGGGGGGACTCAAAATTTTTTCCCTATTAAAAACGAAGAAAAAACCCAGGCACCCCTTGTTCCTTTGACTACATAACGAAATGGTACGTGCCAGGAGTTATCAAATAGTTTTACAATTTGGTCCAGGCCAGCGTTAACTATGCCATTTTCCTTTGAGACATTGGCTTTAAACCCAGTATCATCGATGAAGCAAAAGTCAAGCGTTACAAATGTTGTCTATATGTTTAAAATCCTTTTTATCAACTTAAAGGGGCAGTCAGACGTGATGTTGCGCGGGACATTTCCATTGTATTTGCATGAAAAGTGCTTAGGCCTAGCATCGACTCGTCAATGGAGATTTTGAATTGGATTATCGCACATTTCAATCCATCTCCATCGACATTGTTCTTGACAATCTCAAGGATTTAATTGACAGATATTGTTCGTCTATGTCGATTTCATGTATTTGCAAAGTTATTTTGTTTATCACAAATTCCTGAAAGTCGTAAACAGCGATTTTGCAGAAGCAACTTTGAAGCTGTGAAGAGATAATCTACAAGTCGAAGTGGGCAAGAAACTCGCCAAAGAATCTGGTTTTTGAGTCATATTTATGATGTTAGGTGAAACCGAAAGGTGAAGAACCTTCTCACACTCTACTGGATTCATTGCTCAATTAATTTCATCAGAATTACAGCGAACAAAGAGGTACAGTAGACATGTTTTGGTATTTAGGCCTATACGAATTGGATTGTTACACGCAGAATCTGATACCCGCGTTTCGCGTCTGACTGCCCCTTTAAAGGGGCTGTACAAGATTTTTGTAAACAAAGATAAAGATCAGTTGGCCAATATCATCAAATTCAATGAGAAACTCCTCTCTAATTGGCACGTGGCTTACAATTTCTTTAGCCTGCCTGTTGCCTTTCGTGTGTTTAGGTTAAACACATCTGAAACTCGTTACTCAGAATCCAGCTGTATCTTTATGATCGTTCATGGCATAAAAAATCTGATTGCACTGGCGAATTCTACGGGGTTCAAACATGTAGAAAACATCTTCATTTGCAATTTATCTGCTGCTACTTGCCTGGATAAGGGAGAGAAAGTTTAGGATTTTTGGAAGTTTAGCTTGTAACTGCCCCTTTAAAGGGGCTCCGTCGTCAAACAGTAAACAAATCCGTAAACTCGCACGTGTCACCAATTATCCATTGTTCATCCATTGTCTTCTGAAGTTTGTTTGGTGGCTTCACCCAAGCCACCAAAAAGCGACCGTTAAAAATCCACTTATATCCGAGCAATCGTAGAAGATATGAATGTTTGGTTTGTTCCTTAGTGAAGTACAAGGATTTATGCACAAACAGCAACTTTCATTTGAAAACAATATGAAAATCCTGTGTGATATCACCTTTCAAAAAACTGCAAAAATCATCGTTTTGTTTACATTTTGACGACGGAGCCCCTTCGATGTAAATGCCAATCCATGATCTTTCCTTCTGCAGCTTTCTTCATGTTCCGAAACAAGCTGAAGAATTTACCAGAATCCGTAAAAGAAGACTTCATTGACTCAGACCCAAAATGTGTGGAGAAAGTGAAAACATTGAAAGGAATGATCAAATCAAAATTTCCTGTAAGTTGTAAATCTTCGAGATTGTATTTTAAATTTGAAGTTATGATAACTGAAACTTCGCGCGGAGGAATACTTTTGTACAATTAGTAGAGAGTCAAATCAAAATTTCCTGTAAGTTGTAAACTTCGAGATTTTATTTTAAATTTGAAGTTATAATAACTGAAACTTCGCGCGGAGGAATACTTTTGTACGGTTAGTTGAAAGCTAGTCAACTTAGGCCAATAACGATTATGACTGTGAATGAAAGAACTGTGGATTGAAATGTAATTAATAACTTCTGCAAAATTGTAGGAAAATTTCAAGATTCATTATTATCATCTCCGTAAAATTCAAAGACCCATTTCCAACTATTGCACTTCGTGGCGAAAAAAAATCAATTTTCGTATGATGTGAAAGTCATTTTTGGCCTAAGCTCTGTTGGTCTTGCTTTTATTCAGTGCACAAATGATCATGGTTGAAGTTAGGCCTTTAAGTATGGTGGGTTTGCCTCGTTTCGGAGTGGCGGTAAATCTTGAATCCTGACAAGTGCTTTTCGTCAACCTCCTTGGTAGTGGAGGGAGATATTGTCTCCATGTGGAAAATTTTTGCCTAAAATTCTATCCCACAGAATGTCGCAAAATTTCGAGATATTTTCTATGAAGAATATTCTAATATTTCTCAGATGTCATTCAGACATTTGTATTGGAGGAAGAAGAAGTGGAGAGAGCTTCATTTCTTGTATTGCTTCAGTTTTAGTTGAAGCTTGAGAAAGCAGCATCATTATACAAATTTCAATCAATTCTTTAGATTTATTTCACATCTCTGAAATTAGACTTTATTTTACGGAATCTATCTTTATTTACTTTCCAGGAAGACAGCATTTACACTTACGGGATAAAAGGCATCAGAAGCGAAGGTGATTCAGTTGAATTAACAGGACTCAGTGACTCTGATGTTGGCTTTAGTCAAAAGGTAGTGTATTTGCTAAATTGTTGGGCCATCTAAACCTTGAGATGACATTTTGAATTCGAAAGACACAAAGTTATGGGAGAATGCTATTGAAGGCTGTACTAATTACTAGTCCAAATGAAATTTCTACCGGGTGAGTCAATAAAGAGGCCTGACGTTTGAAAAAATGCTGCTCCCTGACTACCAGAGGAATCATATTGGAAACTGTCTTGTTTTATTCTGGATATGTCCAATTAGGTTCAGTAATCTACCCGGCGTTAATCGGCTATTCCTTCCCGTCGATATAGGAGGTTTTCTTCCGAAAGCCTCTTTCGAAAACCTGCAAAAACGAATTGAAGCGAGGAGCAAAATTTACCTTTGTTTTCCTTCCTAGCAATTATGACACTTACATACATTTATGTAGTTTGCCCTCTTGGCAAAATGGAATCCCCCTGTGAATAAGTTATCCATACTAGGGGAAAACTTTTCATTCCCCCAAGAGGACAGCATGTGCTAAAGCGTGCTCAAGTCATTTGTTTGGTGGTGTGGCCAAGTGGTTAAGGTGCAGTAGATCGAGTCTTGCGGGGTCTACCTGTGTGGTTTGAATCCTGTCGCCGGTTCTAACAGCCACAAACCAACAGCCAACTCAGCTGTCCATCCATTCGAGGTTGGTAAGTGAGTACTCAGAGGTAACTCTGAGGGTAGAAACCGTAGTGCCTTAGGCCCACATCAGCTGTATAGCTACCAAATATCCAGCCAGCGTTAAAAAATGGATGTTGCTTGTTTGCTTGCTTGTATAACCTCGAACAATTTAAGTGCAACTGCTGATTGCAAAGAGGTGAGGAAAATCTTGATTGTGTATCAAAGGTACAATTTTAAGGAAGGAATTGTAGACCGTTCAAGGGAAACTGCTTCAAGACCAGTTCTTAGTAAAGGGTAATCGATATGGAAAAGAGGTGTTAAAAACTGCTGATGAAATCGTGCAGAATGGAGTTTGAGATGAAACTATCTAAGAGGAACTTTTGTCTATAAAATCAAGAGATAATACTTCTTCCATCATCATTTAACTTTGACATCTTGTTCAATTCTGATTCTCATGCAGCTCTCATTTTCTCTTTAGGTTTACGATTTCTTCTTGAAAAGAATTGAAGAGTTATACCCCCTTGATCCAAGCCCTGAAGACCCGCTTCAAGTACAAAGAGAAGCACATGAGGTGAGCCTATCATGTATATATCGCTCAATTTTTTATTATAATTGTGATTTTATTGTAGACTCACGAAATAGTCCCAGTTATCGCAACAACAACAGCAACAGCAATGATAACAACAACAACAACAATATATATTTTTGCTCAAACTGGGACTTATGGACTTTTACATAAAAAAGTGGGACGAAAATAAACAATGGGCGCACAGATTTTTCTGTGCCCTTGGAAACGAGGTTAATGGCCTCTTTTCGGTAGTTGGAGAATTTCAGGAGCCGTGCGTGTTGGCGTGCACTATTGCTAGATGAAGATTGCCTTCAAAATGAGGAAATTCTTGTTGAAACTGAAAGGTTTGTTAATTCTTATGTTAAACAAACATTCATGCGAATACTTGTGGCTTTTGTTCATTGCTAACGTCACTCAAAACTTGAATTTTGAGGCGTTTTATTATCTGACGATTGAGCTGACAATTTAGGCCCACCGCCATTAGTCGCCTTTTCATACAGCGTTGCTATGGTTTCCATATCGGACATGAAATCGAGGGAAACAATTTCGTCCCAATGTGAAAATGTGAAAGTCCATGAGTCGTAGTTATAGCGTCCATCAGCCTATCAATAGCAATAACTACGAACTTGCAATCAGTCTATATATATCGTTCAATTCCTATTTTAATTGTGATTTTATTGTTGCTCTTCAATTATCAGAGGTGAATTATGTCAATATCCTGCGATCTGAGACGGGGAAAACATAGAGCCTAACAAGAGCAGATTTTGTAATACAATAGCAACAGTTGCGTTTGATTGACACCTCAATTCAAAGCGATTAGCGGCTGCAGACAAAGGAAATTCTCTCAACCAGTAATTCAAAACAAACAAAGCCGCAAAAGTTTCCCCAAAACTGGTAGGGCAAACTCTCGCCTTGTGCAAGCGAAAGATGGTTTTTAAGGGAAGTTATGTGCTTATAGCGAAAGAAGAAGGGTAAATCTAAAGTTCTGTCGCTTAGATTATGTTTATTTGATTCAGGAGCGGAGCAGAAGGCATTGTAATTCTCGCGTCTTTAGGGCTTAAAATGAAACGATTACAAAACAGCTCCTAAATCAAATAAACATAATCTAAGCGACAGAACTTTAGATTCACCCTTCCTCTTTCGCTATAAGCACATAACTTCCTTTAAAAACCATCTTTCGCTTGCACAAGGCGAGAGTTTGCCCTACCAGTTTTGGGGAAACTTTTGCGGCTTTGTTTGTTTTGAATTACTGGTTGAGAGAATTTCCTTTGTCTGCAGCCGCTACTCGCTTTGAATTGAGGTGTCAATCAAACGCAACTGTTGCTATTGTATTACAAAATCTGCTCTTGTTATAGAGCCGAATATGCAGTTTTAGGTTTGGATGCATTGTTTTCTGGGGAAGAGGTTGGAGCTATTGAATTGCTGGTCGAGGAAACGATAGAAATTCAGATGACATATGTTCACTCTTCTGCAAGACCGTACAACCCATCTTATCCTAAGTGCACAAAGGATATTTTAATGTTTAGTAGCATAAGGCCTGTGTGGAAAATGAATTCTGTCGGCAAATGCAAGTTGTTTGTTGCTCCTATCAGGGCATGAAAACCCACCCGACCATGTGACCGGGCGGTCGCAGGAAATTTTCAATTCATAGCATCCTGCAGGAAATTTCTAAAAATCTCTTTTCGTGTATCATGTTCCGTTTTCTCGTGTAGTTTGGATCTCATGTGCCATTTTTATGAATATTGTATACAAAATATGATATAAATGCAGAACTTGATTTCCTTCCTGCCTGTCAGAAATCATAGATTATTTCTTTCATGGGTTCCCATCTTCAACTGCCCCAAACTTTCTCCAAATTTATCTTCCACGATTTCTCACTCGCATTGACATAAAGACTGGTTACATTTTTATTGCCTATTATTGGAACCTGACCACTCTTTAAGGAAGCTGGATGTTTTATCTGATCAAGCTTGCAGGAAGCTCAAGCATCGTCTGGTCGCAGGAAGGGAAATATCTTTTCATGCCCTGGCTTCTATAAAGTCAACCCTCCTTTTCTCCGTACCGCCCACGGATAGTCTTGGCATTTCTCTGCGCCAAGGACTGTTCTGTTCTGACAAAGAAGCCATGAGAATAATGTGCCTCCCTCGCTGGTTTTTCCTATGATATATAAAATATAAACCTCCCCGCCTGGCGAAAGTTTCCAAAACTTTGTGACGAGAATCTGTTTGGCCAGAATTGAATTTTTGTAATTTTTCAAACTGGGAGACTTGGATTTTCCTTGATATGTTTCTCACTTTCATTTGTAGACTTTCCTCGACAGCAGATCGCAGTGCGTCTTGGGAAGAGATCAAATATTAGAACAGGTAATTTGAACGTCTTTTTGACCATGCGCAGAGGGAGAATTTGTCAAGGCGTGATTGGTTAGATATGATGATTGGTTAGATATGATGGCTACGCAGAGGTCACATCGGTTAGGTGTACAAGGGTTATGCTATATAGTAATAATAATGATAATAACAATGATGATGATACGGGAGGCCAATACGGCACAGTTTGTACCGGCATAGTGTGAACGGGGTCTTAATTCACAAGGCCTACTTTGAAGCAGAACTTTTCAATTGATAAACAAATGACTGTTTGCCTACCGAACAGCCATAATAATCCTTGCTTAGTATTATTTCATTTTGCATTAAAGCGATCAGAGACTCAAATCATCGCCAAAAGCTTTTATCTCGATCTTCAACTCATAAGATATTTATTGCTAAAAGCCAGAATTCGTTTTGGTGTCTTTTGTTCATGAATTATTTAGCTACTGCCAACGGGATATCGTCAGAATGCTTTAATTACTTGAAACCACATGTGACTGCCTTAGCTCACTTAAAGTGCGTTGCTTAGGGACCAAGTTTGCTAGCAGGGTTGCTTTTGCGTGAAGTTCTAAAGATTTAGGCCGTGCAGCTCACTTTTGTTCTGTTCTTTAAATTTCTTTTCATGGCTTGATATTTTGCCTATCTGTATTATTCCATATGATTCCATGTATGTTATGAATTTATATGCTCCATATAATAGACCTTTTAGCTATTCTAAAACGAATCGGAATCGAACGATATTTTGCTACATTTTGCAGAATTTTCGAGTGTGCACAATGGTGATAGAGGCTCTAACGCATAACGCTCGATCCAGGCTCTTTTGTAGAATAGCTAAAAGTTCCTTATTATTCCATGAAATTGATACTAACAAGCTGTCCTTGAAATGTGGACTTCGTTTTGAACTCTAGAAAGTTCTGACACAATCGCTGCTAATCGAACTTGACAAGTCTTGAAATACATGTTTTCCAGCGTGGCCATTTGGGTCTTTTTTTTGGTAGAGAAAGTTGTTGATGGTAATTATCACAAAGATTCATTTCCTTACTTGACGGTCCGCGCAGAAAATAGAACCCTCAAAACAGGCCTAAAATAACGAACAAATTTTCAGAGTCAAAATACTGACTGAGATATGTTAATGTGATTTAAAGGCAGTCTCTCACGTATCTGATTGGCTGCAACAAAGTCAGAGCTCAACACAACGGATGTCTTTGTGAATCTTTGCACTTGAAACAAAGGAAGGCTGATCGTTAGCACTTTCTACGGCCATAGAAAGTCAGTAGATTCAGCAGCCATTTAATTCTCCTATTCTTTGTATTGTCCTTATCACCCAATCAGGTGGGTGACAGACTGCCTTTAACAACGCATGAATATTGAAAATTGGAAAGGCAGTTAATTTTGTCAAGACTCTTCAATTCTCCTATTCTTTGTATTGTCCTTATCACCCAATCGGGTGGGTGACAGACTGCCTTTAACAACGCATGAATATTGAAAATTGGAAAGGCAGTTAATTTGGTCAAGACTCTTAGATGGGGCACAGAACTTTTTGCACACTTTATATTTCTTGTGGCAATACAATACCCTTTAAATTTCTGTAAAAATCCTTTAACATCTGCTGCATCTTTTCTTGATGTATAAATGAATATTCCTTCGCAGATAAATGAATACATCACAACTGGGACTGCAGCAGCGACACCACTGCTGATCATTGGTACTGCAGGCGCAGGTAAATCTGCAGTTATGGCAAAAGCTGCTGCAGATGCTGTGAAATTGGCAAAGAATAAGAAAATACCTTTACCCAAGTAAGTTTGCTTAAAGGGGCAGTCAGATGCGAAACGCGGGTAGCAGATTCTGCGTGTCACAATCCAATTCGTATAGGCCTAAATACCAAAACATGTCTACTGTACCACTTTGTTCGCTGTAATTCTGATGAAATTAATTGAGCAATGAATCCAGTAGTGTTTGAGAAGGTTCTATTCACCTTCCGGTTTCACCAAGCATCATAAATCTGACTCAAAAACCATTTTCCTGGGTGAGTTTCTTGCCCACTTCGACTTGTAGATTATCTCTTCGCAGCTTCAAAGTTGCTTCAGCAAGATTGCTGTTTACGACTTTCAGGAATCACAAAATAACTTTGCAAATACACGAAATCGACACAGACGAGCAATATCTGGCAATTAAATCCTTGAGATTGTCAAGAGCAACGTCGATGGAGATGGATTGAAATGTGCGATAATCCCATTCAAAATCTCCATTGACGAGTCGATGCTAAGCCTAAGCACTTTTCATACAAATACAATGAAAATGTCCCGCGCAACGTCACGTCTGACTGCCCCTTTAAGGCAGTGCTGTTCATGTCGTTACAGTAAGTCCCCGCGTATAAGAAACTCAAATTTTCAAATCAGGCTGTCTGGTTTTTTGCATGCAAGAAAATAGGTTCAAATGAGGCTGGAAGATTTCTTATATGTCAATTAAGAAACTTTCTTTGGCGTAATGCTTTCTTGTCAAAAAAACCATTTTTAGATTCAAGGATGCTGCTGCATAGTAAACAAGCATGTCCCGAGAAATGATAATGGATGAAGCAAATATGAAATACTGTATATCTAGACGTTGAACAGATTTTACGAATTTTAGTGCTGAAGCTACACATAAAAATGGAAGTGTGGTTGAGTATTTTTCAACTTTGCATCATTTATAAGAAACTGGAAAAAATCAGGCTGCATGGTTTCTTATAAAGGAGAAAATATTCTCTATGCTGGCAGGCTGCAGTTTCTTATATGTCCGTTTCTTATATGCGGGGACTTACTGTATATAATACATTTTTCTTTGCAGAAGTAATTGTCAAGAACTAAGATCTTTTAAATTCGACACGGCTGAAAATGATGTTTAAACTGGACCCGAGTCAACAGTTCATGTAGAACAAGCAGAGACGTAGGAACCGGGGGGGGCACTGGGAGGCACGTGCCCCCCAAGATTTTACAATAAACAAAGAAGTGCCCTTTTTATTTTCAGGAAGTGCCCCTTTAGCTTAATGAAAAACGTGCCCTTAAAGTGTCGTGCCCCCTCAAGTTTGAGATGCTTCCTACGTCCCTGAGAACAAGAAAGGCAAAAATTAAAAATTGAGTGAAAGATACTAGGCCCATTTTTTTAGAGAAAGAATTGTTTCAACGTTGAGAAAACATTCCATTTTCACATTTATTCCCATTGATATTAAACTATTTTTCTTGCAGTGGTTATAAAAAATGGCGAGTATTTTTCCATTTCGTCGGAGCGTGCCCCGGATCGACTGATCTCGCATTCTTTTTACAAAGACTTACCAAAGAAATCAAACCAGATCTTGTAAGTCCTTTTAACATTTATTGACTACCTTTGATGACAAATATCATCATTATCTTTAGAACTACAGCATTTATAAAAGTCCCACTAGTTTTTAAGTTGTGACGTCATCAAATTGCTAAATCATACCTGGTGAACCAGAAAAAAGTTCCCACTTTTGAAAATTCATAACATCAACAGTACTGGATGGATTGGAATGAATCAATATTTGCTTGACAGCCAAAAGATCAAAGTATTTTTTGTGATTTTTCTCGCCGTCTTATGAGCACTGGGAAAATTGGTGAATTCAAGTTTACAAAAACTTTGCGGGAAAACTATGACTGAAAAAGGCCTAAAATACTTGATCAAATCACAAAGGACTCCTCGCTCAAAACAACAGAGAAAATGCAATTTTGTATGGGGTGAGAGCTATCGTATGCACATTTATTGCCATGGCATTGAAAATCTTTAGTGTCTGTTTGAGAATCTATGTCTCATAACTCTCGAGAGAGGTGAAACGCCCGTTCCTATTGTTCTGTGTGAGGAGAGTCCTAACGATTTGATCCAGTGCTTTAGGCCTTTTCCAGTAATTTTGCAACCATGATATTTTTATAAGTTGAATTTACCAATATTTGCAGTGCTCCTAAGAAGGCGAGAAACATCACAAAAATACTTTGATCTTTTGGCTTTTAATTGGAATTTGAATCGTTCAAATCCATGAAGTACTTGTGGTGCAACGAATTTTCGAAAGTAGGAAGTTTTTCTGGCTCACCCGGTATCTTGTGTTGGTCATATCGATTTTCCTCAATCAGTTCAGAATTTATGGAGCTTTAATGTTTTTCAGAGTTTCAGATACCTTCTCTCGTGCATCCTTTCATAAATTTAAAAATGCAAGAATTCTGATGATAATCATGATACCAAAAGTGCTTTTCTGGAATTATCGAAAATGACATGAAGTTCCTTTCGATCAATACAGCTGAAAGAAGCTGGCAATAACATTTCACACATGTTATTAAAATTTTTGTAAAGATTCCAGCCCTATGCTCTTTTACGCCATTGTCTATTATTGAGTACCTCAAAATTGAGTACCTCACCTGGTTCATGTGTTTTATTTATAAAGCTTTTAGTTTCTTTGTTTTATGGGGGGGGAGGGGGCTCTCTCGATTAGTTTATATATTTAGAGAGCTCCTCCTTAATCAGTCTATCCTATCATGTAATGTAATTTCCTTTGTTTTAGTTTGTAGTTTTGTTAAAGCGAATCGACATAGTTAAAAACTGGCTCGGGCCAAGTTAGAAATGTAATCTATTGTATTTGAAAACTTTGACACCTGCTGTGTCATTTGTGTGATGGAAGAAACAATAACAACGAGTTTGTGGGCGGTTCTTCAGACTGTTTATAGCAGCTTGTCGATATAGCTATGTCTATTTCCTTTAAGTATTGTATTTGTATTTAATTGTATTGTAACTGTTTAGAATTGTATGTGGGGGTGGTTTGATAATCAAATGAAACTGAAAACTGAAATTGAATCGAATGATATTTTGTATTATATGAAACGTGAAATATTAAACACGATTCTACTATTTTTCTCAACTTACAATCTCTTAATTTCCTTGTAGAAAGATGTAGTTAGCGATCTTGAGTCACTGATTCAACTCAGTGGGAGCTTGTTGTCCAATCCTAACACAGAACCTGTTATATTGTTCATTGATGCTGTCAATCAGGTTAGTAACCATCAATCAAGTAACTCCGGGGGTCGTTCTCTCTTTACGTCAGTTTGAAAATGTTGTTTGTGATCACTGAAAGATGTTCTAAGAATAAAACTTGCGGAAGAATACCCTGGGGTGTAGAATGGGGGCTGCTTGTTGCTTTTTTGATTGAGAAATGTATTCAATTGTGCATTCAAGTGGCACGCCGTATTTACTGGACCATAGTGACGTTTCTTCATCGTTTGCTATGGTATCCTGTTTCTATCAATTAACCTCAAAATGCGGAAGCTGGCGAAGGGTATTCAGGGCTAGTTGGCTAGTTTATGAGCTGGATAACGGGCTATGCTCGAAACGTCGTGCTTATTTCGATTCGCATCAAAGTGCTTATATTTTACTTTATTTACTTGTTTATCTTAGTTGTTGAGCTGATTGTAAACAAAGGCAATGGATTACTTCAAAGGATTGCAAATTATCAAAATTTCAGTAGTCGTAAAACACCGACTAAAAGAGCTTTCAGTCTCATATTGTGTTCGAATCTTTTTGTCATTGTGTAAGACTTCGAAATTTGGTAAAACTTTCCCAATCAATTTTATGGCTGTCGATTTCAAAATATGAACGTGATCAAGGTTTCTAAAGATTCAGAACTTTATCGATGACACGTTCAACTCGTTTATTCATCATGAAAATTTATTGTTTGGTGTATCAAAGGCACACTGTCATGGATGTGATTGGCCAGATCTTCAGATAAAATCAGTAACAAAAGATCTTATTCAATCAATAACAAAAGATGTATTCATCAATCCTTTGTGAGCTGGAGTCATGGATTCATTCCCAAATAAAAAGATTCATATCTTTATCATCGAATTTATTTCTGTGGTAACTGAAATAACTGAAGCTTGCCTAATTCCTTTCTTTTGGATTGTCTTATTAACCCAATCAGCGCCATGATAGTTTGCCTTTAATCAAGCGCCCGGGAATTCTTGCTAACACAGCCGAATCTGCCGCATATTTTGCAGATAACTTTTGGTGTGTACCCCTCACCAAATGAGCAAACGTTGTTTGTCAAACCTTTGAAATATGCTTGCAAAGTACCGGGTTGTGAAAAATCACCAACATTTGATTACATGGCCTATCAACAATTTTCTTTCTTTGTCACGTAGATCAATGACAAAAGTATTTTCCAAGATATGTAGCTGTTCTTGTAATTGGTTTAAAAATTAGCAAATTTAGCTCTTTCTAGGGATACCTGGTTTTGAATCATACTGCAAAAAAGCACTGATGATTGCCAGATCAATTTTTGTGTGCTTGTAAAGCTTCTAGTTTTTTGTCAAATGACAGAAAGAATTGCGCACTATCACTGGAGACTTCAATGATGATGATAAATCTGAAAATTTTGTTAGGCATTTTGCTCAAAAAGTATAGCTCAAAATTATGTTCTTCAACGTGTAATTTTTCTACCTTGCTGCATTTTATCATCTATGAATAATGTTGGGTCTTTCACCAAACAACTAAAAAAGAAAATTTATTAAAGGTTTCATAATCAATTTTCGTTGATTTTTCAAAACAGGAGTACTTTTCAGGGACACCCGGTAGAATGCAGCGGAATTTGTTGGATGATGGTTTTAGAATAGAACATTTCAAAAACCTTCTCTGCTTGTAATATCACAAACCAAAACTATTTGTTAAGCACTGTTTGCTCGTTTGACTATAGTTCTAAAGTTCAGAGGAGAATACTTGCAGACGTTTATCTTTTTACGCCATTTCTGTTACATCTGTTAAAATATATCGCAGGTTTCCTGAGGTGAGCTCAATGAGAACGGAAATCTGTAACCAGCAATATTCATAGAAACTTGATTTTGAATTCTACATTTCAGCTCGACGAAGACAAACAAAAATTCTTAAACCGTTGGCTTCCTGAACAATTAGCTCAACATGTCAAAGTAGTTGTATCGATGATTGAAGGGACACCAACACATCGCATGTTAAGAGCATATAAAACAAATCCGAAAGAACTTATTTGTGGACCACTTGATCTCAGTTCCAGGGAGGTAAGAGATTGGTATTGACAACTACTTCAAACATTGCTTGTTAAAAACTTTAGTAATACCGGGTGAGTCAATAAAGAGGCATTTTGCAATCAAGAAATTTTCGTAAAAGTCCAATTTACCGGTATTTTCAGTGCCATAGAAATGCGAGAAAAATCACAAAAACACTTTGGTCTTTTGGCTTTTGACTAACAAGGGCAGATTTTGTAATACAATAGCATGAGTTGCTTTTGTTGACACCTCAATTCAAAGCGATTAGCGATCACAGACAAAGGAAATTCTCTCAACCAGTATTTCAAAACAAACAAAGCCGCAAAACTTTCTCGGAAACCCAGGTAGCTAGCACGCTCGTTGTGCATTCCCGAAATTATTTTTAAGGGCAAACATGGGCATAGATCGAAGAAGAATGATATATCTACACATCTGCCGCGGGCATTTTATTTCTTTGGTCCAGAAGCTGAGCAGTAAATGTTTTGATAACACCCAAAAAAATAAGAGAATTGAATCGCCTCCTAAACGGTTTGTGAACCAAACAAATAAAATGCCCGCGGCAGATGTGTAGATGCATCCTTCTTCTTTTGATCTATGCTCATGTTTGCCCTTAAAACCAATTTCTGGAATGCACAACGAGCGAGCTAGCTACCTGGGTTTAAAAGAAATATTTGCGGCTTTGTTTGTTTTGAATTACTGGTTGAGAGAATTTCCTTTGTCTGCCATCCCTAATCGCTTTGAATTGAGGTGTCTACAAAAGCAACTCATGCTATTGTATTACAAAATCTGCCCTTGTTCTTTTGACTAAGATTTGAATCGTTCAAATCCGTTAAGAACTCTTGGTGCTATGAATTTTTAGGCAATGTGTCCATGTGAGTACAGCCACGTATACATTCTGTCAAAATATGCTGACACGATGCTGACGAAGAACCTCAAAGAGCGCACTGTGATTGGCAGAACTTAACAGATCACATGCCAACTAAAATTTCAGCTCCGAAAGTGCAACCGCAAGTAAGTCATCAGTCTGCTTAGATTACTACTGTGTACCTATGGTGAGCTCCATTGCCTAAGTGATTACATGAAATTTCACGTGAAATTGGCATGCCTCCCGCAAAGCCGCTGTACTTACATGGACACATTACCTTTAATTGTGAATGCACTGTTTGAATTTCTACTCGTTCATCATTGCAGGAAATCGTAATAAACATTTTGTCACAATACAACAAAAGATTAGATCAGGAACAATTGGAGACATTATTACACAAAGAAGGATCTTCGAATCCATTGTGGTTGACATTAGCATGTGAAGAGCTGCGTGTATTTGGAAAATTTGAAATGCTTCTTGATAAAATCAACACTTTACCAGATGACTTGATCAGGTAAATTTTGCTTCAATGTCTTTCTTGACTTAGAGTGTTGAAACAGGCGAAGTATGTTTTGATGCACGTATCATTGGAGTTTCAATTAAGATATATGCTGCACGTACTTTCATTTGAGAAACCTCCTTATCCCAACCCTCCATCTGTTTGATGTCCCTTTTTTAGATTAAATGGTAGTTTGGGGTAGCTTGCAACCAAGTAAGAAATTTTGCCAGCCATGATATCTGGGTCTAAAGTTTAGACTCTTCATTTAATTTGCAATTATTTGGTTGCAAGCTATCCTGACTTGTAGCTTAATTTAATGTTCGTCTGCTGTTCGTTTTGTTCTTTGTCCCCTTGTTTGCTTTCGTTACACATTGTTCCTGTATTGTCCTCGTTTTTTGTTTCACTTTATGGCGCTGTGGTAGTCGTGCCACTTCGCTCTTCTTGATATCGTCCCTGTAGTGTCGTATAGTTGTAATTAGAGAGAATAGTAGGAGGTAACATTGTATTCTAAATTTTTATCTGCTGAATATAAAAAAAAAATATGATTTGAGAAACCGCTTGTAAGAAACTCAATCCCCAGATCGCTAAAGAATCAAGAAACTCCATTATCATACTACTCGGTGGGTACTTGAGTTGTGTCTAAACATTCGAAAGGCTTCAAAAAACTTTGTTTTGAAATTTTTACGAGGGCACAGGTGTGAATAAGATGATTGTTGTTGAACATTTGGGAAACTCGTATGAAAGTTTGAGTACTCAAAATTTGATTTTTAATAACTTTCAGTAGTGGCTCAAACTGTTAGTTTTTCATTAAGAGTACATGTCGTTCAAGGTTTTTATATAATTAATTTAATCTCCGTGATTATATTTTTCAGCCTCGAAATGGACGTATTCTCAAGATTCGAACAAGAGGCTGGTGGACAACTGATGATAGCCACTCTTTGCCAGCTCGAAGTATCACGTCATGGGTTGCTGGAAACTGAACTTTTAGCATTATTAGGTGACGAAAACAATCTGAAGCCGCCAGACTTTGTTGAGGGTGAAGAAGCAGCCATTGTGGCCAAGACTGAAGATGTTGTACAAAGCAGTGTGACGGTTGGTGTGGAAAAAGATGACGTGGAGAAACTAACTGATCAATTTGCGAAGCTTACAGACGAAGCATATGTTGTAAAAGACAAAGAGGATGGTGATGATCTTGATGTGAATAAGAATAAAAGAAAGAAAGGCAAACAAATCAAATTTCTGCCAGCTAGGGAATGGGCTATTATATATAGAAATCTCAAACAGTTGCTTAGGCCATGTGGTGATTTGGGTGAAGGACGTCTTGACTTTTATCATCGTTCGCTCAGTAAAGCCGTCAGGAGAAAGTAAGTCATTTCAGTTTTTTCGTTATCATGTACTTCTTCCTGTGTATGAGACATGTGCTGCGGTTCTACTTTTTGTCTACTCTGCCTGATGGCCACGTTACACATTTTTCTGATATTTCTGCCCCACATTGATGACTTTAACACATGTTAGCTCTGTTTCGTCAACTATAAGCAAGTCTGAAAGTGAAAGGCGAAATGTTTCGTATTAATGTTTCGTATTAGTAGCGAAATATCAGACAAACTAATTACAATCGACGAAATAGACTTGGGGCAAGTCCGAAGTCTGAAATTTGATCGTGATTTTAGGCCCTTTCTGAAGGTTTCTTGAAGGGGTTTTCTCGAGGAAATCCCTCATGATTTCAGAACGGAGTAACCGATCTCAGTCAGGTAAAGTTTAAAATTTGTTTCAACGTGTCCACTATTGATTAAATTACTTACCAATGTTGTTGCCTTGACATCTAGGGTACTGTGGCCTTTCAAACGAAGATCGTTTTGTTTTCCTCACCCGGTTTTCTCAACGATCTTGTAAGAGATCAAGGATTGGTAGCCTGCGTGCAGCCTCAACTCCTCCTCTACTTTTCCTTCGAGGAGAAGTTGAGGCTGCACGCAGGCTAAGGGTTGGTTGTTCTCACGTTTCTACTGATTTCTTTATGATCGCATTTGTAGATACTTCTCTGGTGGTGATGAGTACAAGAAACATATGTACAATTACTGGCATGGTGTGCTTGCGGGATATTTTGAGAATGTTGATGATATGGATCGTAAAGCAGAGGTAAGTCACATATTCATTTACTTTTTGAGGATATTTATTTAATTGTTTCAATGTTAAAAGGCATTGAGTCATGATGAATAGACCTGCTCTGTCGCGTATCATGTGCCCCATGTGATAAAGATAAATTATCGCTCCTAGCAAACAAACAGAACTGTTGTAACACAATGCATTTCATGTGATCAGATTAATTTCAAATGAAGTTTAGCCAATCAGATGTGCAAATTAAAACAATGAGTCCACAGACTTCTTACGTTTGAGTATATAAGCAGACCATTTAGCATGACTCAGTGCCTTGAAAGATAAGTCTCCTTTGTAAATTGGCTAATCGTTGACCCAACTATCATCGGCCACAACGAATTCCTGGTTCTTAAGAATGATTTGAAAGTGTGGAAGCTGTAAGATTTATGATATACCCACGCCTTGTTGGTTTATTTCTCCAAGTCCCGTTGTGAGTCGTTGGCTCAGCATGTCATGTCAAAATTAGCATATGTTCCAAATCTTTAAAAACGTTGATGTAAAATTCTATCACCTATTTCTATGAACTGAATGGCTTCAAAGAAACTTTAGCTACTTTGCCATGATTCTACCGTTGGACTTTTCAGAAATTCTCAATCTTTTCAGGTTTTTTTTTCTTTTTGAAGAATTCAAGAGAAGTTTGAAAAACAACTTAAACCATCAGAATATTTTCCAAGAAAACCATAGTTTATGAATGTCTACAACATGGTATCAAGCCAAAGTCTTTCACTCTTCTGGTTTACGAATTATAAATTTGATAAATCACAGCCTTAAATTAGTTGAAATATAAAACACGCTGTAATTTCCAAAACTTTTCAAGGTTTCTGAAGGAATGGTAGAATTATAGCAAAAGTGCTGAGGTTTTCTTCAAGCCATTCGGTTCAAGGACATAGGCCATTGAATTTTACACCAACATTTTTAAAAAGGTTTGCATGGCTGGTCAGCATATCATGTGAAAAACATGTCAAAATAATTTATGGCTTTTGTATCATAATTTGCAGCTCTGTACCACTCTGTACGCCTTATTTTTGTATCTTCTAAATCCATTTTTTTTCTAACAGGAACTCCCGTACCATCTTGAACAATTATTGGACAACAATCGATTAATCCGATGTCTGTTAGAATGGCCTGTTTTCAATCGACTCTTTTCAGAAGACTTCAGCATTGATCTTCTGCACTCATGGAGGAAAGCTGGTGGCTACAGTATTGCATCTGCCTTGTATAAAGAAGCTTGCAAAGTGTTAAAAGCATCAGGGATTTCCTTAGTTGAATATGGAGATCAGATCGAGAAAGTTGTCATCTTTTTGTAAGTTGCTTGTTTCTGTTTAGGTGACTGTAAATTGCTTTCTCCCTCTCTGAACCTTTTTCTGTTTGCAACCAAACTTTCTGCCTTTTTTCATTAATTTATTTTGAGTGGGCAGGAAATATTCCTAGCTACTTAAAAGCTCATTTAGGCCCACTATTCAGATGCCGCCAGGGGGCGCTCATAAAATTGTCTTGCTTTCTTGCTGCATATTCAAACATTATCTCCTATGTTTTACAGAATTCAGGCAGGACAGTATCAAGACGCTTATGCTATGTTAGAAGAGAGGCTAGAACTTGAAGAACAACAACTAGGAATGAGAGTTGATGAATTAGCAGATATTTACCAACTCATGAGCAAATGCAAAAGCGAGGTACGTTCTGTTATATTTTATCATGCCATATTTAATAGACCTTTTAGGTATTCTGAAAAGAATCAGAATTACACGACATTTTGCTAGCATAGCTTCCACATCTTTAAAAAGGCTGGTGTAAAATTCAGTGATCTATTTCTTTGAACTGAATGACTTTAAAGAAACGTAAGCTATTTCTCTATAATTCTACCGTTGGACTTTTCTGAAATCTTCGATATTTTCAGAATTAGAGTGTTTTTTTACTTTTTCAAGAATTCAAGAAAAATTTTCAAAAAAACTTAAAACCATCGTAATTTCTAAACTGTTTGAAGCAACATGAAATAATTTCGAAGAAATTCATAGTTTATGGATGTCTACAATATGGTATCAAGCAAAAGTCTGTCACTTTTCTGGTTTATGATTCAGAAATTTGATGACGTCACACCCTCAAATGAGTTG
The DNA here is from genome assembly GCA_039566865.1 of Aurelia coerulea. Lineage (NCBI taxonomy): Eukaryota > Metazoa > Cnidaria > Scyphozoa > Semaeostomeae > Ulmaridae > Aurelia > Aurelia coerulea. The sequence continues at coordinate 17,648,419 of CM076960.1, read as the reverse complement.
AAATGTAAGATATGCCAAAATTTTGAAAAATATTCAAAACTTTTGAAAAGTCCAACGGTAGAATTAAAGATAAGTGACTAAAGTTTGTTTCAAGCCACTTAGTGCGAAGAAATAGATCACAGAATTTTACACCCACCTTTTTGCGCCGAGTTAAAGATTTGGAAGCTATGCTCATTTTGCTACATTTTGTAGAATCTTTGAATCTGCACAATAGTGATAGAAGCTCAAACGCCACTCGATCGAACGTCGCGTATAAAAATGTATAACTTTCGATCCAGGCTCTTTTGTAGAATAGCTCAAAGGTATGGACGTTAAATTTCTATCGGTTGATCCAAAAAAAGTGAAACTTTTTGAAAAATTCATGATTTTCAAAGATTTTGGAGATTTTTACCATTCCTAAGATTTCATGAGATTTCAAAGATTTCAAAGATTTTTGAGATCGTCAAAATCGTTGGAATAGAATGTATTTTTAAGTTTGTATCATTTGTTGTGGGAGATTTTAAAGACTTTAAAGATTTTTTGGGATCTCTAAGATTTTTTGAAAATTTTTGGGATTTGCATAAACTTTGGGATTTTACAGATTTTTAGAAATTTTTGCGAGATTCTTGGGGAGATTCACCCCTTTTACCGAAGCATCGACAAGCGGTCAAACTTTTAGGGCATCGATTTTGACTTGTCTTCATAATTTCTCAGTTTTTTTACGTGTACACCCTGTCTAACCATTATCTGTTTTCTAGGTTGTAAAAAATTATAATTTTGTAACAAAAGATCAATTGGAAGAAGACAAAGAAGTTGTTGATTATTGTCAAAAAAGTTTGCAATATCGAAAACAGCTGACTGGAGATGAAAATGAGGTATTATATGCATTAGATAGAATTAGCAATACCGTAAAAGCTCTATTAACCGCCTGGAGGGGGGCCTCATTAATTTTAGCAAGCGCACGAGCGCCATTCGCAGGCACAACAAATCATTACACCTTACTGCTTTGATTGCAGCCATTTACTCTCAGACACTCGCTTCCACGCAGGTACTCGCAGGCACAGAGCATTTCAAATACAGTCCCCGCATATTAGAAACGGACATATAAGAAACTGCAGCCTGCCAGCATAGAGACTATTTTCTCCTTTATAAGAAACCAGGCTGCCTGATTTTTCCAGTTTCTTGTAAATGATGCAAAGTTGAAAAAATATTCAACTACACTGCTATTGAATGGACAAAGAGAAAACTCTGGTGATTTGGGATTTAGAAATCGACTAATTGTAAGCTGCTGTACGAGAGTTTGTACTATCCTGTGAGAAATGTAATAATATTTTCAAGAATATAAAGAAATTTCTTTTCTTTTGTAATGTCTTTGAATGTATGCTTTGCTGCAGGCTGTGTTCCTGTATCAAGTGGGTTAAAAGACAAGCGAGGAAGAGACATGGGGCCAGCAAGCATGAATTTTTGTTACATTTTGTATTTGTGACGGCTTTTGGGGCGGCACTTTATTGAAAATACTACAAAATTTCGCAACAAGCCAATCTTTGAAATAACACTCGTGCACAAGTTTACAGTGATCAATTTCCAAATTCCCAAATCACGCTGAAAACATTTTCTCTTTGTCCATTCATGGTGAGTCTTTAGAAAATTTGATCAACGTTTTTTGATCGTTTTCGTTGTTTTCGAAAACAAAAATTTTAAGAAACTCGCCTGTAGCTCTAAAAATTGAAAATGGAAAAATTTGCAAAAAATCTTAAAATCTAATTCAGGCTTTCTGCTAAAGATTAAGTGATGTATCTTCAAAATCGGTCCAGTGTACGATTTATCGTGGCCTGCCAAGAGTGCATAGTTTATTTTGGCGCACCCGGTAGTATGTGGTAAAGTTAAATGAGGCGAGATCTCGGCATCACGGGAATCCTGCTTCACCGAGAAAATGCCGGGGAAACTTTCTCCATATGAACAGGCCCTTAAGCAGGACTGTATCCTTTGTTTTACAACATTTTTTCAAAGCAGATTTCATTACAACTGTCTTGGGGATACTATCACTTTTGTCTTCTTTTTTTGAAGCGTTTCATGATCTTTTTCTAGTTCAAAGCCGCAATGACAGACATCTTAGTGTCACATCATCTAAGTATCATTGCTGATTTAGAACCAATGAAAGCGGAAAAACATCGAGCAGACGCATTTGCGGCCGTTGATCATGCTATCGCCGTTTTCGAAAAGGTATGTCGTAACTGTTCTCGTAAAAACTGAATTTACGCTAAACTTGGACCTGTAAAATATTTCTGGACACTGTCAAAATGTGTTTGACGTTTTTATATCGACTCAAAGACAAAGACCGAAATTTTGAGTCAAGAAAATGCCTTGCTTCTTTTTGAAACTTAGGCCCAGTTTAAAGGGGCATTCCGCAGAAAAAAACCGCATATCGGTGAACGGCTTTGTTTGCTTTTAAAACGAACATGCTTATCATTATAAACATTTTCCAATGTTTCTCCAACTTGAATAAAGTTCAAGCCGGCCAAAAATGAAACAGATAGTTTTCAAAATAGAGACCGAGAACTCAGTCATATCCTGGAATTTGAATCCGAGACAGGAAACGAGAATTCTCGGTAAAGCCGATCAATTCTCTGGCGCGTAGTCGACCTTGGACACATGACTGAACGAATACAACAGGACAGTCAAACTCAATTCAACGAGCGACTTGCAACAAGCCTTTGAACACTCGCCGATGACCGACCGACGGACAATAACGAAAATATGCTACATTTGTTCGCCAAGAACGATGCATGAAAATTGTAGGGTATTGAAATTAGAATTGGTCCAGATGTTTTCTTCCATATCTCGCATTTGAGAAGCGCAATCGATGAAAGGAAAACGATTTCCAAGGGCTGACATGATCTGTTTCTCGATTGGAGTGACAATATGAATCTCTGCATGCATTTATTTTTCGAGGAATGCCCCTTTAAACATCGTTTTTACGCCCTGTCGAATTTTATAGATGCTGCTAAAGACTTTTCAGTGTCCAATTAAGTTCAACATAAAAACGATATTTAGATCACCTGCCATTTTGAATAGATAAAAGTTCAGTCAGCTCATCAGGAGTTCATCAGCTCTGTCGTATCAAACGGCAGAAAAACAAGTTGATTTAAATATCGTATTTCTGCCACATTTCATCAATCAACTATACGCCATGGTCCGCGGTTTCTACGTGTGATCAGTTTTAATTTCAATCCGACACGGCAAAAAAACGATGTTTAAATCAGATTTTTAGACACGGCAGATTCTGCTGTTTTTGATACAGTTCGATTGGACACGGCAAAAACGATTTTTGAACAAGGCCTTAGTAGAAAAATAGTAGAAAAGAGTAGTTTTATTCGCGCAAAGGATCATACTTGAAGCTTGTTCACATAAATTCACGTTTCATCTCGCAATGATTACAAGAATCGTTGTGTACTTTTTTCATGTGATAAATCTAAATTATTCTGCAATGATATTTTAATCAAACTTTAAAGACATAGAATCTGCAAGAAGTCAAAGAACTTAGCAGACCAGCACAAGATGTGATTTTCGTTGGGGAGATGAGATATGCTCTGTCCGAGGAAACGTATGTGCCCCCCTCCCGTGCAGTGGGTTAAAGCTCATGCGCAGTAACGTTTTGGGGTTTGAGCTCTGACGGGCGCATGAGCCTTAACCCACTGCAGGGGGGACACATAAGTTTCCTCAGACAAAGCGTATCTCGCCTCCTCAACTTGGATAGATATTCGGGAACAGTTTCCTCCTTTCCAAATTTGCACTGGCAATATCAAGAAATTTAGTAGCTGACTTGTCAGCGATTAGGGTACCTAAACTTGAGAAATTAAACCTGACACCGGAAAGGGTATATTCTCAAGAATATTTTCCACGATTGGATGTGTCAGAAATGCATTAGAAGTGCTGCGTAAAAGAGAATCAACATAATTTTATCCTCGATTTCTGATCTTTTCGGGTACTTTGAAGATATCATAACACATCTAGATGAAATAAAAAAGTCTTGTTTCTTTTTGGAAGTGATAATGTATTAAAAATTCGCGTAAAAGGAATTTACTAAAAGGAGATTAATTCTACCTCTGTTTTGTTTGCTTCGAGAAAGTTTTTTTTAGAATCAATTTAAGACTATTCAATTGTTTTCTTTTCATAGATTGGAGATATCGGGCACTTGGCTGAAGCAATAATGACAAAATCTTTCGTAAACCCACGAAGCACTAGATTCTTTGAAGCCAAGAAAGAGGTAAGGAAAAGAAAAATATTGTTTTCTTGCAAATTTATTTGACAGTTTGGCTCAACGTGCAGTCATTTTTCATTTTGATTTGAGCGAATACCAAACATACCAAGTAACAGGCACTTACTCTCAAGCACCGAATAATCACCCCCCCCCCCGCTTATTAATTTTTGAAAAATTTTCCAACCCATTAATCAACTTTCTTCTCCTTTGTTTGTCTGACCCACATGCGAGAGAGGAAGTGAGCACTGCATTGGCTTCTGTTTCTCAAATCAAATCGACTGTTTTGACAAAATGACTATTCTCAATTTTCCAACCCCCCCCCCCGATTGTTCCAACCACACAATTATTATTATATTGAATAATGTCACCCCCTGATTATTCTCACTCCCCCCTGTTTATTAGGTACTTGAGAGTACAAACCACTCCCTTTTGGAAACTATGATGGATTTTCTGTAGAAATGCCCTTCAAGAAACTGTTAAGAACGGCATGAAATCACAATCAAATTTCTTAATATTTCTGCCTTACAGCGATGACACGTGCATGCTTTAGCACGCATTAGCCCTTTGGGAAGTTGAAAGTGCCTTCCCTAACAAGGGCAGATTTTGTAATACAATAGCACGAGTTACTTTTGTTGCCACCTCAATTCAAAGCGATTAGCGATCACAGACAAAGGAAATTCTCTCAACCAGTAATTCAAAACAAACAAAGCCGCACAAATTTCTCTGAAACCCAGGTAGCTAGCTCGCTCGCTGTGCATTCCAGAAATCATTTTTAAGGGCAAGCATGAGCATAGATCGAAAGAAGAAGGATGCATCTACACATCTGCCGCGGGCATTTTATTTGTTTGGTTCAAAAGCCGTTTAGGAGGCGATTCAATTCTCTTATTTTGTTGGGTGTTATCAAAACATTTACTGCTCAGCTTCTGGACCAAAGAAATAAAATGCCCGCGGCAGATGTGTAGATGCATCCTTCTTCTTTCGATCTATGCTCATGTTTGCCCTGAGAAATAATGTCTGGAATGCACAACGAGCGAGCTAGCTACCTGGGTTTCAAAGAAACTTTTGCGGCTTTGTTTGTTTTGAAATACTGGTTGAGAGAATTTCCTTTGTCTGCAATCGCTAATCGCTTTGAATTGAGGTGTCAACTAAAGCAATTCATGCTATTGTATTACAAAATCTGCCCTTGTTGCCTTCCCTGGGAAAAAACTATTCTAAGCAATTCCATCCTCCCCATGGGATAAACGTGCTACAACAGGTTACAGTCATTGCTCCAGGGCAGACATACTTGGAAAATTTGGCTGTGATTTGATGCCGTTTTTGAAGATTTCTTGAAGGAGCATTTCGAGAAAATCCCTCATTATTTCAAAACTGACTGGTCAATTCGGTTCGGTTAGGTAAATTTTAAAATCTATTTAAACATGTTTGGTATTAAGTAATATATTTGCCAGTATTTCTGCCTCGGTATCTAGGGAGAGTGGCCTTGCTAGCGGGGATCGTGTTTTTTACTCACACGGTATAAAGACGATTTTAGAGTTAACCAAAATCAGACATGGTTTTCAGAGAATGGAGAAAACTTGACCGGCTGGTCCTATAAGCTACCCCTCTGTCCGTGTTCCTACAATTTGGTCCATGCTGGTTCTCTTTACTCAAAATCTTCATGCCTGTTTTGAAGGTGGATTTCAGAATTTATGCTTCGTAGATTTTATTTCAATCAGGTAGATTTTAATCGTATTTTGTGCTATTGTTGATTTTAAACTATCTCGTCTTTTCTTTTCTCAGCAATTGGGGAAGGCGAAAGATTTGTGCATGAAGGCTTACGGTGAAAAACATCTACTCGCCTGTCGTCTATATCTCAATATTGGAATACTTTATGAAGATAATCGAAATTTCGAAATGGCTTACGACCATTTTGTTAAATGGAATGAAGTTTGTCTCGTGGTAAGTAATTTCTGGGACAATCATGTTGCTTTTGTGTATTCATTTATTCTTTTAGGGCGTATTCTTTTGGGTATCTGAAGTCTGCGAAGTCTTCTGAAAACGGTAGACTTCGCAGAGAAAAATGCCAGTTACCAAAAGAATGCGCAGTCTGAAAAAGGTAGAGTAGGCAGACTTCGCAGGGAAAATCTCAAACGAATGAGAGTTCTGAAAAAGGGAACAAGGGCAGATTTTGTAATACAATAGCATGAGTTGCTTTTGTTGACACCTCAATTCAAAGCGATTAGCGATTGCAGACAAAGGAAATTGTCTCAACCAGTAATTCAAAACAAACAAAGCCGCAAAAATTTCTCTGAAACCCAGGTAGCTAGCTCGTTCGCTGTGCATTCCAGAAATCATTTTTAAGGGCAAGCATGAGCGTAGATCGGAAGAAGAAGAATGCATCTACACATCTGCCGCGGGCATTTTATTTGTTTGGTTCAAAAGCCGTTTAGGAGGCGATTCAATTCTCTTATTTTTTTGGGTGTTATCAAAACATTTACTGCTCAGCTTCTGGACCAAAGAAATAAAATGCCCGCAGCAGATGTGTAGATATATCCTTCTTTTTTCGATCTATGCTCGTGTTTGTTCTTAAAAATAATTTCTGGAATGCACAGCGAGCGAGCTAGCTACCTGGGTTTCAGAGAAAATTTTGCGGCCTTGTTTGTTTTGAATTACTGGTTGATAGAATTTCCTTTGTCTGTGATCGCTAATCGCTTTGAATTGAGGTGTCAACAAAAGCAACTCGTGCTATTGTATTACAAAATCTGCCCTTGTTGAAAAAGGGATTTCGAATGTTGTTGCTCGGCTGAGAGAATTGGAGCTATCGCAATGCATTGCTCGTTTGTTATGCAAATCCCAAGAGAAAAGAATTTACAACAGACAATTACGTTAAAGATGGCGGCGAGGAACTTTTTACCAAGATGCATTGCGTTCTTAAGCTGAGCAGTAAGTGTTTTGATTCTACACCTAAAAAGTATGAAAATTGAATCCCCTCCCAATTGGCTTCTGCACAAAATAAATAAAATGCCCGAGGCAGATGTGCAGATATATCCTTAGCGACCCGGGCTTCAGGGCAATTTTTGCGGCTTGCTTTGTTTTTGTTTATGTCTGGACCAACCGAGTATGGAATTCCCTTTGTCTGCAATCACAAATTGCTTTGTATCTAGGTGTCAATAAAAAGTAGCGAGTTCTATTGTGACATTGTCTGTCCTTGTTTTATCAAGCTAGACGAAAAACACTTATTAATGATGTAATTTAATTGTCAAAGGAGAAAAACACTGAGTAAAAAGTACCTGGGGAAACTATAAAAAGACAGACCTAACAAAGACAGATTTTGTTATACAATAACATCAGCTGCCTTTGGTTGACACCTGAATTCAAAGAGATTAGCCATTATAAATAATAGAAATTCTCTCAACCAGTAATTCACAACATACAAAGCCGCAAAAGTTTCCCTGAAACCAGAAGGGAAATTGTCGCCTAGTGCATGCGAAAGGTGACTCTTGGCTTATCAAATAAAACAAAATTGCCAGGGAGGTCTTCAGATTTATCCTCCTTCTCTCTTTCTAAGCTCGTGACTTCTCTTAATAGCCATCTTTCGCGTGCACAAGGCGACAGTTTGTCTTACTGGTTTCAGAGCAACTGTTGGTTGTTTGTTTTGAGTTACTTATTAAAGAGGCGAGGTGGAGTAAAGTCTCTTATCCGTGAAATCAGAACGAATTAACTAATAGAAATCAACGAAGAAAGCCAATACACCTCACCATACCGGTAGTGTTTCGTTTATATGGAAAAATTTCACATCGCCCAGGTGAGATTCCACCTCTGGCGAGGCGATATCTCACGAAGTAGAAAAATAATGGGATTCTATAGGAAGGAGGAATCTCGCCTGTCAGCCCCGGGTCTGGCAGGTGAGGTGTTTTCCCCCATATAAACAGGCCCTAAAGAGAATTTTCTTTGTCTGCGATAGCTAATCGATTTGAATTCAAGTGTCAACCAAAAGTAACTGATGCTATTGTGTTACAAAATCTGTCCTTGTTAGAAAGAATGGAATCAACGACTCTTGGGAGTTCAGTTATTCGTTGTACACTTTTATTCATCACCTGTTTTTTAAATTTTAGGTTTTGGGAGCTGATCACCCGAAAGCGATCAGAGCGAAGGACACCCTTGCTGAACCAATGTATGTCAGCATAAGAAAGCGCAGAGAAAAAGTGGCGGCTGGAAGTGCTTAATATTTTGCAAAATTTACTTCAAAGTCAAGTCATTATTTTTATAATCATTACGAAACGTAACATCCTACACAGTAATTTTAGTGCATAGCGTTTCCGTACATTAGATACACTAAGGCCTCGCAATGCTGGTTTATTCAGAAAAGCCACCATGGGTATTGTGGACACAATTTGTGTCGATGGTGGTGTCCACAATACCTGGCCTAAATGTTACTAAATGAATGAATGTAGTTCGTTACCTTGCGCGTCTTCATTTCATGAGTATCTCTGCTCTTTTGCCTCGGCAGCCATTCTTGCTTACTCAAGTTCATAACGGCCTAAGATTTTTGAACAGTGCCGCGCTCTAAACTAGTTCCCAGCCCAGACCGCGCATTCAGGATGAGTCGTTGGAGGAATGCGCGGTCTGGGCTGGGAACTAGTTTAGAGCGCGGCACTGTTCAAAAATCTTAGGCCGTTATGAACTTGAGTAAGCAAGAATGGCTGCCGAGGCAAAAGCGCAGAGATACTCATGAAATGAAGACGAGCAAGGTAACGAACTACATTCATTCATTTAGTAACATTTAGGCCAGGTATTGTGGACACCATCGACACAAATTGTGTCCACAATACCCATGAAGCCACACGATGTTTATAAGCAATAATATTTTGCAATATATGGTTGAGTAGCCGACATGTTCAATTATTTTAAAAAATTTTCCTGGCTGAAATCGGTCACTCTGCAGGGGATTCTCTCGAAAAGGCCCCTGCGAGAAACCTTAACAATTTGCTAAAATCACGCGCAAATTTCCCTAATATTGCTACCTCACGACGATGACTTAAACACGCTTTGGCACGTCTTGTCGTCTTGGAAGGATGAAAATGACTTATATAAGGGGATTCCATTCCTCCAAGAGGGCAAAACACATGAATACATGTAAGTCATTATTGTTAGGAAGGAAAACCAAGGAAATTTTGGTCGTCGTTTTCACTGGTTTTTGCAGGCTCTGAAAGGGCTTTCTGCAGAAAATTTCCCATATCCACGGGAAGGAATAACTGATTAAAGCCGGAAAAATTCTTGAATTCAATTGAACATATCGGCAATGAAAAAAGGCAGTTTTCAATGTTATTATTACTTTGATATGCAGGAAGCAGTATTTTTCGAACGCTAATGGCGGATGAGGATGATAGGATCCCTTCCGCCATCTTTGGCGTTATTTTCTATTAAAAACCCACCCGTTAAACCGTTAATATAAAACAAATTTCTTCTGTATGGGGCCGGTCCTAATCAGTTTTATAAGCTAAAGTTTCCCAATCATCTTAAATTATTAGCGTTAAAATGGCTGTGTAAAATTTGCAAGTTTAGGCCGGTTTCTGTATGTGTATGATTTTGAGTAATAGTTAGAGCGTCCGTTTGGTCTATCAATAGCGATAACTGTGATGTTGTAATAAGTCTATTATTTGACGAATATTTATTACTGTTTGTGCCTTACAGTCATGCATCCCGTATCTGGTTCCAGTCTCAACGCTAAATAATTTGTTTTGTACAACCCCAGAAGCGATGAAGGTCATCGTAAATTTTTCTCATTTTGCACGGCAGATCGAATTATTGCATGGGAACTGAAATATCTATCGCTTTAATTTTTGACATCTTCATGTATAATTTTATTCACCATATATTTATCGTAAGTATGATCATTTATCGGTGGGGTAGATGATTTTGCCTTTGACAGGGTATTTTGTTGATGTTCTAATTTTACGCGTCTGGGTAGTCGTGACTTGAGATGTAGTTTGTAAAGTTGAGAAAGGCTCACCGTGGGTGCCAGAGCAAAAAAAAACAAAAAGAGAAAAGATAAAAAGGGAATTAACTTTTGCCACAAATCACCAAAATTTGATTTTGTCACTGATCTTGAAAGTTTGATGTTTTGCAAAATAAAACTGAGAGCTTTGCAAAGTCTAATGATATTAGATTGTGCCAAATCAGTATGGCACCGTCAACCAGGACCGTCAAAACAGATGACTTTTGATCAGGAGAATGTCTTTGAATACTCAGTCCTTTATAACTTTTATCTCTCCTCTGTCACCAGCCGCTGGTTCGGGGGCCATTTACCAATGTAAGGTTTGCCAATGGAGGTCTAAATTGGTATTATAAAGTCTAGAAACAAAAGGCAAACTTCGGACTGCAGATTCAATCTTAAAGCAGGGTGCTAAAAACGAAAAAGGGTGCTAAATAGGCGTGAAGTTCATTCAGACTACCTTGCATTTACTATGATTTACAGCTGAACGTAGTTAGGGTTTCAAAAGAAGACTTTTAGATTCCTACAACTTCATTGCTGCCTATCTGAGAAACGATTTTTTACGCAAATTCCCCACAGAGTATTCCCTGAGTCATCAAGTAGCACAAAAATATTGTTTCCTTTTTACATATCATCCTCCTGATGCACAATGCTCACTTGAAAACGTTGCACTGCATTTCTTTATTCCTGATCGAAGCAATGAACAAAATAACATCAAAAATTTGGTGATCTTGGAAAGATTCTCTGAGGTTTTCTGGTCATCCCCCCCTCACCCCTTCTGTAAACGCTCATGCTCCGACTGTGCCACATTGCTAATTTACTTTTACTTTTATTTAAATTTACTTTGTAAATAATGTTTTACCCTTTTAATCACGTTGTAATTTTGTTTAGATCTGACTTGTAAAACGCTAACTAATAACGTAGTACTTTGCAAATACGGTAGATGTTTACAGAACAAAATCAAAGACAACAGTAACATGAAATTGTCTGCGTTCGTTGGATCTTTTCTGAGCCCTGGCCAAACGCGCAAACATGGTTTGAAACATATGAGATTTTCCGTGTCAAGTAAATCGTCCGATGGGCCATGTCACAGACAATTCCTTTTTCGAGCAGACTGCTCAAATTTGATTCACAGTGAGATTTGCGAAGTTACTTGTCCAAAACACATCAACTGTTGGTACACGTTTTTTTTATAAGAAACTGGTTTATAAGAAACTAGTACTACGATGACCAGAAATTTAAGAAACTCTAGTACTACGCTCAAGAACAGTTAAGAAACTCTACAACTTTATTTCTGTATGTCTCTCTTATTCTAGGTCTCTTTAACAAAGGTACCTTCGTCTTTTCTTGACTTTTAACTGCAAAATTGGCAAATTTTTGCCTTGCTGTGCATTGCTTCTTCTTGATGACAATGTCAATGCAAAATGGAAGCCTTTTGTCGAGAAGAAGGCTCAACTTCGAACAATACCGCAACTTTAGGCCCAAAAGAATAAGAAACTAATTAAGAAACTTTCACTACTAAAACGCCGAAATTTTCATGCGAAATTAAGAAACTTTTAGTACTAAGTGCTGATCCAAGTTTCTTGTAAAAAAACGTGTATTCGCGAAGTTTTCACACGAAAAACGTGTGCGCCGTTTGCATGGTTGCTGCGGAGCAGCCGTGAATCCGATTCTCCCGTTTTGTAGATTTTTCAATAGAAGAGGATTCAACTTAGATTTTGAGATCTCGTATGCCTAAATCTGCTAAGCAAATGCTGATGCAATAGACCTAATTGGCTAAGGTTTGTTTTACCCATTTCAAGTCATTTGACCATACTCTTGGGAAGTTTTAGTATCATGCTATATTTTGCACTCATGGCATAACTTTGCATGACACAAAATATGTTAGAGAAATCAAAAGATTTGAAATGGGTGCAAACAAACCTCAGTCGATTTTGTCTGTTGCAAAGACCTCGGCAAAAGCTCGGCAAAGACCCCCCAAAGACATTTAGAAATTTGATGACGTCACATCCTCAAATAAGTTGAAATGTAAGATACGCTGTAATTTCCAAAAATATTCAAATTTCTGAAAAGTCCAACGGTAGAATTATAGATGAGTATCTAAAGTTTCTTTCAAGCCATTCAATCAGAAGAAATAGGTCATTGAATTCTACACCCACCTTTTCCGCCGAGATAAAGATTTGGAACCTATGCTCCCAAAGACCATTCGTCTTTTTCCCTTCCAGCTTTCGACCGACAGAACTGAGGCTGACCGAAATCGAGGCTGCCTTGATCTGCAAGCTTGTTTGCAAATACGGTTACCATGGAAAGTTTCACTTTTGAATGATTGATAAAATGCTAAACATGGTTTTGTTCCTGATATCGAAGAGCAGGTATTTTCAATTGAAAAGCCCTATAGAAAATTTGCTTCTGAAAAACCGCAGGAGCAACAACGGAGATATAAGGCTGCCACACATAGGCTGCCTCTCCACACATAAGGCTGCCTCTTCACATGGATCTTTGGGTTAACTTAGACTATAGTTTTGCTCTTAATAGTCTTAAAATGTGTTTTAGCTTATGAATTTATTTTGTATTTTATGAGACTGAGAGATGGGTTGTAATCCTTCGAAGAAATCTTATCCAATTGCAGACTCTTCTATTCCAAATCAGCAGTCCAGTGCAGCAAAGCAAGAGGGCCTAAGCAGCTCATCGCAAACTGCATTAAAAGGTCAAAAGGACAACAACCAGAACGAAGGGCCTCCACAACAAGTTGAAAACACTGAAACAAATCCGTTGAAACCTCCTGTCGAAAGCAGTGTAAAAACTGAGGAGAAGCTCGTAAAATCGTCTCCACAGAAGAGTTCGACTTCGGCAAGAAAACCAAGGATAAAATCAGCCAGAGGTGGCCCTGATCGAATCGAAACTGATCAATTTCATGAAATAAGTTACGAGAAAGCATCGCAATTACAAGTAACGGAACCAGAAGAAATGTGGGCAATTGTGAAAGGGACTAGTGATCGGGAAGGAATTCAAATTGAACCGACGAAAAATCGTAAAGGATGGAGAACAATTCGAATTTTCGTGTCTTCGACTTTCAAAGATTTTCATCAAGAACGGGAGGTGCTTGTCAAAGAGGTGGGGAGAATTTCATTGTTTGTCTTTCTTACCTTTTTACAACATCTGAACCTGATAGAAATAATTTAGTTTTTGGCCTGTTTGTTTGTTGTGTCAGTGTCAGAGAGAGACTGAAAGGGAATTGCGAAAATAATGAGGTACGTTGTGAAGCTTCATGAAAAGAGGCAAAATTTCCCACCACCACCCTGCCCAGTGCACAGTACACACGACACAGCACAGCACCCCTTTGTGACCTGAAACAAAAAGATATCGTAGGCTCTGAACAAAGCAAGATCACAATTGACACTGTTTCGTGTGTCGGCGGATTGAAATTTGTTGGAATCTTTTTGTTTGGAAATAAGCCATCTTTATTGTTTTTCAATGTGTACTTATGAAGCACATGGATACGAGGGATACCGAGCACAGGGACACAAGGGGAACGAAGCTGCTGAGGGAAACAGGGACTTCCTGCAATCAGAAAACCTGTAAAGGTTTTTATATCATCAATTTACAAAACAATAATTGTGCATAAATTCTTTTTGCTGGTTTTTGTTGTGTTTATTTTCGTCTCTGATTTTGTAACCAGTGTCAGATGAAGTGACCATTGTCAGATGAAAAAATGTTCAGCAAATCTTTTGAGGCGGGTTTTTCAAGGCGATTTTGAACATAGGCGTAGGAGATAGGGGGCTAGGGGGGGCTGCAGCCCCCCCCCAACGTCAGAAAAATTTGCAAAATCAGCCATAATCGGGCAGAAATCCGCCTCAAGTCGGGCAAAATTTTCTAAACCATTATCGATACAAAAGATGTGTAATAATTATAATCAACCTAAATATAACCTAAATTTACAATAAAATCCTTACATAATCTACAGTTGCATGAAAAATTCCAAAACTTAATTTCCCTTTTAAAATTCCCTACAGATCGGGACTTTTTTATATGCAATGGCAAATCTCGCCAGAGATTTTGCCCCAGGAAGCTCACAGTTTCTAGCCCATAGGCTGTAGTCCTAGGTTTGCGTGCATAGATGTTGCTCGTAACTCTTAAGTTGTAATGTATTTCTCTCTCCGCGAAAATTTCTCTCATAAAACAAGGATTTAAATACATTCTTGTTCGGTAAATTTCAGTGACAAGCAACTGTAGATTTCGTTGATGAATGGAGACTGAATGGTCTGTAATTAACAGTTCTTCAAAACTGGAGGTCCGATCATGATACGCTATTCGCAATGCTCTTTCGTGAATAGAGTTAATTTTTGCGTTAACTCGTCTATCGTGAAACATCCATATCAATGGACAGTAGCTAAACTGTGACATTACGAAAGCCCTCATGACAATCTTAATTTTTTCTTCTGGCATATACGTTGAGGCCCTTGCAAGAGCATGTAGCTTCTGGCTTGCTTTTGTGCACACCATTTTCACGTGTTGCTTAAAATTTAGCTTTTGGTCAATTACAACGCCCAGCAATTTTTCTTCTTTACTCTCTTTAATGACAGAGGAACCAACTTTTATTGACATTTCAGTTTCTTTCTCGCCAAGTACAAGGAGATGGCATTTCTCCTCGTTTAATTTCATACAGTTTTGTTCAAACCATTTGCTTAGTTCAGTAGTATCCTTTTCTAGCCTTAAAATAACTTCCCGTAACTCTTGATGAGAACAGTAAATTGTCGTATCGTCTGCATAATTACAGATTTCAGTCTCATTCAACAAAAGGAAAATATCATTGATAAATATATTAAAGAGGAGAGGCCCCAGAACTGATCCTTGGGGAGCACCTAATTTCATTTCTTTCCAAGAGCTGAATGAACCATTTATTTTGACTCGTTGCCTTCTCAAACAATGGATTTTTTGTCGGGCAGCCCCCCAAATTTTATCTTCCCCTACGCCGACGATTTTGAAGCTCCATACCACATGAAATACGTATGATGTTGCTCCAATTTGTAATGAATTATTTGTTACTCCTTAGGTATTTCCTGATCTCCGTCTATGGTGTGAGCAGAGAAAATTGAGACTTGTAGAATGCGATTTGCGATGGGTGAGTGAATAGTGACAAGATATAACTGATTTTTATGAGAGATACCTTGCTGTAAAATTCGACAAAATAAAACCGAAGATTGGGCTAATTTAGTCACTGTTATCATATTTTCTTTAGGGTGTGCCGAAAGATGCGACAACAGAAGAAACGATAAAGATTTGTTTGGGAGAGTTAGATCGTTGTTATGATGATAACACTGCACCATTCTTTCTTAACTTGGCTGGGTGAGTTATTCAAATCAGAGTTATTTTACCCTATTCTCGTTACTGAAGCAATTATTTAAACATTTAGCAACGATAAATACACGGCTACAACAGCCCCGACCGATGGTTAAATCATGGGCGATTCTGACACGTGAAGAATGTTTTCAATCAATTAGAACGCTTACTTAATAGTGTTTATTCATGTGCTTTGAATTCTCCTTGAAAGCTTTCGATTCTTCTAGGCCCACTTCCAGCATGTTTCTGAGGGCAGTTCGTAGTTCGTTGTTGTGGCTGTTGTGAGTCATGGCCAGGCTTTGCTTATAAAGGCTGATTTCCAGTCAGTGGAATTTTCCGAGCGGGCGGAATTTCTATTGTATGCGAGAGAAAAGTCGCTCTGGAATTGAATAGAAAGCTACGGATGAGCGACCTTATATTGTCTAAAATTCCGCCCGCTGGGAAAATTCTATTGACTGGAAATTAGCCTTAAGAAGACCTGCTTGAGAACCATGATTTTATGAATCCACTACCACAACAATGAACTACGAACTGCCTTCAGAGCATTCTTCGGGTATCAGATTCGCCCATTGTTAAATTAGGTCACAACGCTAAATCATAAGTGGCCTTCCTGATTGGCTAATTTCCAAGTCCCCCGTTCATGTAATCTCATAAATTTCTTTTGGACTAAATCTGACTTTGCTGTGAACAGTAAGTGATGAAAATAGCCTGCTAATCATTTTATAATTCAATCCCTTTTTGCATTGACTGAAAAAATGATGTTCAGAGAAATTTTAATGAAACTTTGAACGTTAAAGATCCATGATTATCCATAAAACTGGTCGGTTTGATTAGAGATCTAAAACTCAGTAACAAGTCATATATAACCACCTCGTCCCTTTTAAGTAAACGTTCTCTCATTTTTGTTGTAGTTACTGTTTCGTGTCTTTTTTCGATTTTTTTCTTTATCTAAATAGCCATGTGGGTAGACATAGTAATTGCTCCCCGTGGTCTTGTCCTCTTGTCCTTGTAGTAGAGTAGAGTAGCTTGTAAGTATAGTAATTAAGTAAATATGTATTGTAAATTTTTAGCAGAATGTATAAAAAAACGTTAACGAAACTTGAAACCTGGAAAAATATCAGAGCTGATTCCTCGCTATGCTATACTCCGAAGGTGCTCTAATTTCGTAGTTCTCGATCGAACGGCATATCTCTTTCGTTCATAATGGGACTTTTTACTAAGTCAATGAGATAGGCTTGACGCAAGTCTAAATGGGGCCTAAAATAACTTTTCAGGCTTGAAACATCATCGTTTATAATAATAGGACTCCACCCTCTAAATGAACTGCAGCGATATTCCTCTTCGTTCGTCGTAATGCATTTTCTATTTATTTCTGCAGTGACAGATCTGGCTGGATTCCTACCATTGATGATTTAAGTCGCAATTTAGCTGCTCAATATGGCTGGGTTTATGGTTTGTCCGTAACAGAAATGGAAATCGTCCATGGAGCTTTTCGGAAATTCAATCCTAATGGTGAGTAAAGTTTAGCAAATATCAATCTCATTGCGGCATTCAAAAGTAGGAAACTCAGTTTTCACCCTTATCAAGCAAATTACATTATTGTTGGACTTCATAAATGTCTGGTCAAGCAATTCAACTCAGCAAGGGCAGATTTTGTAATACAATAGCATGAGTTGCTTTTGTTGACACTTCAATTCAAAGCGATTAGGGATTGCAGACAAAGGAAATTCTCTCAACCAGTAATTCAAAACAAACAAAGCCGCAAATGTTTCTTTGAAACCCAGGTAGCTAGTTCGCTTGCTGTGCATTCCAGAAACTGTTTTTAAGGGCAAACATGAGCATAGATCGAAAAAAGAAGGATACATCTACACATCTGCCGTGGGCATTTTATTTGTTTGGTTCACAAGCCGTTTAGGAGGCGATTCAATTCTCTTATTTTTTTGGTGTTATCAAAACATTTACTGCTCAGCTTCTGGACCAAAGAAATAAACTGCCCGTGGCAGATGTGTAGATATATCCTTCTTCTTTCGATCTATGCTCATGTTTGCCCTTAAAGACAATTTCTGGAATGCACAACGAGCGTGCTAGCTACCTGGGTTTCCGAGAAACTTTTGCGGCTTTGTTTGTTTCGAATTACTTGTTGAGAGAATTTCCTTTGTCTGTGATCGCTAATCGCTTTGAATTGAGGGTCAATCAAACCCAACTGTTGCTATTGCATTACAATACAAAATCTGCCCTTGTTGCACAAAGATAGAAACTATCAAGATCCAGAAATATATGCTTAGCATGGTTGAGAATATTCTCCAGGGATTTTTTCCTTTCTTTCATCCCAACCAAGTTTTTGTTTTTTCCTTATAGCGATGTTTATGTTCCGAAACCACCTAGATGATCTACCAGAAAAAATAAAGGACGATTATGTAGACACTGATCCCAGATGTGTCGAGAAACTAAAAACACTCAAAAGCATAATCAAATCCAATTTTCCTGTAAGTACAGTTTTTTCATGTTTATCATGGTAAATCGGAATGACTACAATGTTGTTTCTCAAATAGCCTCTCGTCTGAGAGACTAAACTGATAACCTCTCGTATTCCTGCGGTAAACCATGCTCCACAGGGACCCAAAATGAAACGGGGGTACTGCCTAGGGTCTTTAATCAGTCTATCCTATATACAATCATTTAATGTAGTCTTTGTATTGTTAAAAATGTAGTTTTAGTAGTGTATTCATTTAATTGTATTGTAATTGTTTAGAATTGTATGTAGGATAGATTGATAATCAAATGAAACTGAAAACTAAAACTGTTCAATCATAGGCGCAGGAGACTTGGGGCTGGGGGGCTATAGCCTCCCCCAATGCTGGAAAATTTTCAGTAATTGGCCATGATCGGCCGGATTTTGCCTCAAGTCGGGAAAAGTTTTCATAAACAATAGATTTTTATCGGGCAGCTCCCCCTCCCTAAATTTTATCTCCCCATACGTTCATGTGTTCAATGGTCATTTCCCAGAAATGAAATGCAATGAAACTACGTCCCGGTATTAATCCGAAGAAGAAAGTTCACTTACTTCTGTTGACTGATTGACAAAAGCGACATCATCAAGTCAACATGACAGGGAAACAAGGGACTAAGGTAGTTAGTCTGCTCAGAGACCTCATGTATGATGTAGATTTACGATATTCAATTTCAAATTGAGGACCGTACAAAGTTTCTGGAGACTCTAGATTTTTTCATTTCTACACGTATCCTCGTTATAAGAAACTAAGAATTTGGGCCAGTGCTGAAAGTTTCTTAAAATTGTCAGATGTTGAGTACTTAGAGTTTCTTACGAGTTTCTTAGAGGCTCCATAACAATCTTCATGTTCACTGCCTGTGCGCTCGTGAACATTTCAAAACAAGGTTTTTTAAGCCTTTCCAGTGTTTAGACATTACTCAAGTACCTTACGAGTAACATGATACAGGAAACAAGTGAAAGTAATGTAAAAGATATGAGGGATTTCCTTAATCAAAATAAATAGTTTCTTAACTTACATTTTCCCAGTACTGGAGTTGGAGTTTCTTGATTTTTTGGCGATCTAAGAGTTGAGTTTCTTATGGGCAGTCTCTTGTAAAAAAAATGCGTGTATTGTTGCTCTTTTTGTCCAATTTAACTTCTAAACTAAATCATGTTTGCCTAGAATTGTTAGATCGAAAACATTGTTCTTTTTCAGGAGGGTAATATTTACAGTTATACCATTAAAGGAATAAAGAGGAGAGAAGATTCAGTTGAGCTTATTGGTCTCACCGACGCAGATATTGGCTTTAGCCAGAAGGTTTTTTCTCATTTTTTCCATTCTTTTTGTTCATTTCTTCCAGTTTCTTCGTCCAATTTTTTTCTGATGCTCTGATTCACAGACCAACCACTCCACTTCTTTGCTGAATGTATACAGGGCTTGGTACCCATGATCAGAGACTATCGGCTGAACGCCTCCCTCTTGGCGTGAAGAGCGCCTCTTATCCTTACCCAAACGCATGGCGTGAAGAGTGCCCCTTATCCTGACCCAAACGCACGTTTTAAAGTGTCTCGTTCTGAGTGTAGGGGAACATGTAAATTAAGGCGTTAATTGATTTGAAGAATTTTCTTAAATAGGAGCCCAAACATTTTGGTGCGCCTTCGGTGTGCCTACTTTCTATTCTACTTCCAGTTGCCCCCTCAAATACGGGCTGAATCCGCCCTTGGAAGACCCACGCACAAAAAAGGGACTTTTTCCTTGGGTTTTTTGTGGGTCTGATGCCCAGCGTAGATGTTGAATTAAATTTGGCTATATGCGAAACAAGAAAATGTACCAATGTTTTTAATAGTGAGGATTAAACAACAATGGCTAGGAGACATTGCAGGCGATTTCAGAAATCCAGCAGGGTGTGTCAAAATTATTTTTAAATTTATCTGGTCGTGGCTAGAGCCAAAAACTTATTATTCTATTGGATATAGCTAATTTTGAAAGGTTGATCGTAGCTTTGGCTCTAGGATAATTGTTAACAATCATTATGCCTCTGTTTCTCTCTAGGTTTATGACTTCTTCCTGAAAAGAATTGAAGATTTATATCCACTTGATCCGAGCCCTGAAGATCCACTGCAAGTTCAAAGAGAAGCACACGAGGTGGGTCCTTCAACATTCCTTTGAATAAAGAAACTGGGTTTGTAGGTAATCACTTCTACCAATGGAGCACAATTTATTTAATTCAAGTTTGAAACCTTGATGCCTAAAATATATCTCTCATTTCTCTCTACATTCTACTGCAGACGTTCCTTGATAGCAGATCACAGTGCGTCTTAGGAAGAGATCAGATCTTGGGACAGGTAAGTCGTTTCTAAGAGAATGCTTTTCACTTGAGCTTTTATGATGCTTTTAACTTCCAACTGCCATTTTAAATTGACTTATTTGCTTGCGCTAGATACTTTCATTCTTTTGCTAACCATGAATTCTTTGATAAAGACAGTTACAGAAAAATATACCAAAACAAAAATTCAATTATTTACACTCCTTTTTTTATAAGAATACTATAAATTTTGTCCAGCCTCGATATTCTTAAGAATTTTTTGTTTTGAGCCTGAATATATTCTTAACGTATTCTTATTTTTTTCAAATCTGATATGGTTTCAGGGGAACATAGTTAAAAGAAATTTTTTGTCATGAAATTTCACCCAAACCACGCTTTTTGAAAGAACGAGATATGTCAGTCATGCAATTCTCTGCTATGAGCATCACAAAACAGGCAACTACTGAAAATTAAGACACAAATATGCAAGCTGAGGCTGAGCAACATTCTTATAATATTCTTACAAATTGGATGATTCTGAACCTGAATATTCTTATGACAATTATTTCTATATAAAAAAGAGTGTAATTTCCATGGCCTAGAATCTCGTTAAATCTTTTCAAGAAATCAATCGCAAAGTTTGAACCTGCAAAACACGGTTGTTTCAAGAGAGATAACTGCATACCACTGTTTTTGTAGATTAAACTGTCAGTTTTTGACTACAACTATGACATTTCCTTTTGAAATTCTTTGGTATCTCCTGAATATTTTCAGTGTTCACTGAGCTATTGTTTTTCAGATGTATTAAACTATGTGTTGCTCCTTCGCAGATTACCGAATACGTCACCTCCACGACAGCAGATCCTACACCACTGCTGGTCATTGGTACTGCGGGCGCAGGTAAATCTGCAGTTATGGCAAAAGCTGCCGCAGATGCTGTGAAATTGGCAAAAGACAAGAAAATTTCTGCACCAAAGTAAGTAGAGAGTAGTGAATTTCTCTTCATACTTCACTTTTTGCCGCTGAATGTTTTGCCAAAAATAGCACTGAACAAGTGAAGCAATTGATGAAAGTCTGTTAAAGTCTAAATACATATGAGCATGGGTTTTGGGTGTGGTCTGGTTTCTGGTGGAACTGTTTGGGATGGTGGTGGTGTGATGGGAGGTGTGGGTCCTTGCATGGTTACCACATGCTGCGCCTGCATTTCCTGTTGTTTGGCTTTTGTCCTGGGTTTTCCTGCTGGGCGGTGGATTGCTCCTGAAACCTTTGCTCATTCTATGTTTCGTACTGTGTCTCTACCTATTTCTTTTGTGTTGGGTGTAGGTGTATTCTTGTAGTAGTCTGTGTGTTAATATATCGTCATGTGTTTTGTGCTTGTCCTGGGTTTTCCTGCTGGGCGGTGGATTGCTCCTGAAACCTTTGCTCATTCTATGTTTCGTACTGTGCCTCTACCTATTTCTTTTGTGTTGGGTGTAGGTGTATTCTTGTAGTAGTCTGTGTGTTAATATATCGTCATGTGTTTTGTGATTGTCTTATTTAATTTAGGTAAATTCCTATTGTATTTGTATGCTTGATGTATTTAGATATATTTATTAATGAAAACTGAAACTGAAAACTGTTTCAAATTAGGTCTCAGGTGGATTTAGCGAGAACGCAAAATTAGTCATGGGGAGCACTTCAATTGTTTTTATTTGCGGGCATTTTCATCTGACTTCAAATGTGAGGAAGACCATGATCATTTTTATCTGAAGTAAGTTGATCATGGCAGAAAACTATCAAGACCCAAAAAGAGAAGGCTCAAAAACTGAGGAGATGGATTGTTCGAAATTAGCAATTAGAAATTAACGTTTCAACTATTCCACTGAATTTTTCTTCAAACTATGATGATTCCATGATCTATTTGCAATTAATTTCTTGAGTAAGGGAGCTCTCATAAAGTATCCCATCCACCCCCTCTTTTCCATGCTTTATGACGGCTCTCCCAACTCCCTAATCAGTTGATTTTTCTTGCAGTGGTTATAAAAAATGGCGAGTGTTTTTCCATTTCGTTGGAGCAACCCCCGGATCGACTGACCTTGCATTCTTTTTACAAAGACTTACCAAAGAAATCAAACCAGATCTGGTATGTCTTTAGCTTCACTACAATTGCTTTTCTACTTAGAAAAATTTAGTCTTCGTTGAGTTAAAAGACAAAATTATAGAAGAAATTTTGACCTAAAGATACTTGTTTTTTAGACTTGAGTAGAGAGACTAGTAATAAGTCAGGTCCGAAGCCACTGGGGGGCTGGGGGGCGGAGCGCCCCCCAGGAGGCTCTTTGCCGGAAATTTTACTCTACCTGTCGGATATTTTGTGTGGTTACAGGCCCACATTTAGCCGATTTTATTGGGAGAATCATGCATAAAACATGAATTTATTGACTTTCAAGGATACATTCTGACATTAATTTTGAATCTACAGCATATTTTTGCTTCATATTCACTCATTTTGAAGGCTCCAACGTTGAAACTGGAAAATAATTCCAAAATCTAGTCATTAAAGGAGCACATGAGTCCTTTCGCGCATGATTTCTAAAATTGGGGTTGTTGCTGTTGCTATTGTTGTTGATTTTGGTATCGGAAAATTTTGGTTCTTTGCCCCCCTATGAATTCATGGCTGGTGTCGGGCCTATAATAAGTCCAGAAAGAATCTTCGACAAAGATAAAGACTATTGGACATAGTATGGCATTCTATCTTTTATTTATCGTGGGTGTCCAGATGATGTGTCTGGTGTGCCCAAAGGATCTGTTTTGGGCCCTTACTTTTGAAGGTATTCACAATTCAAATTTACCTGTCATCTAACTTTGAAAATGAGAGAGTGTGCAATAAGTTGACATTCAGTTAATATTTCTCCTTGTTTTTTCATCAACGTTTTCATTGATTTGAAGTTTTGCGATGGGCTTTATGAGAAAGATGGATAGCTTTTGACGCATTTAATAGTTCATGTCATGAGTTGCCACATTTCTCGAATATGCAGCAAATTCTTTAAACAAGTAAACGGTTTTTTCTTCACAGAAAGATGTTGTGAGCGATCTTGAGTCACTGATTCAACTCAGTGGCAGCTTGTTGTCCAATCCTAACACAGAACCTGTTATATTGTTCATTGATGCCGTCAATCAGGTTAGTAACTGTCAATCAATATATTTCAAATAACTTGGATGGTGCTGCTTCGATTTTATGCAATGTAATCACCGTTTAGCATTTTCACTTACCTTTTCCCAAGAAACTAAACTATACTGAACTATATAAAGTATATTACTGACCTATATTACTACTATATAAGAAGTAATGAAGATCTTGATTTGCCTCTGCATTGAAAAGTTGAACCCCCAAGGTTACACGAGGCTCGCCAGATTCCCTTTCATTTACGTTCATGGTCCGGACAGTTGCCTGTTAGGTTTTACATGATTTTGGAATTCTTGTTTCCAAAGCAAATCCGAAAATGTTCTTTAAATTTTCTCTCTGTAATTTATAGTGTACCGCTGAAGAGGGCCTAACCACTCGAAGAAAGCAGGCATCAATTTAGTCTCTTACACCTTTTATTTCAAATTTCAGTGCTTATGTCCTAGCGGGCGAATAAAAAGTGCAAAAGACCAAATTAATGCTTGCTTCCTTTGAGTGGTTAGGACCTCTTCAAGGGTACATTATATATTCTTTGTACTTTAGAGGTAGCTTTGCTGGCAATCTATGCATCAGTAATACTTTGTATCTATCCTCTTTAAGCTCTTTCAAACTAACTCAGAATCATTCTAAATTTCTTCTCCATCTTCTAGCTTGATGAAGATAAACAACAGTTCCTAAATCGCTGGCTTCCTGAGCGGTTGGCGAATCACGTCAAAGTAGTTGTGTCGATGATTGAAGGAACACCAACACATCGAATGTTAAGAGCTTACAAAACAAATCCACGAGAAGTCATGTGTGGCCCACTCGACCAAAGCTCCAGGGAGGTGAGAACTTGAAAGATATGCTTGTTAGGCTCCAAAAAAGGTGGGAGTTTGCAAAGTTTTACCATCCAGTGAGGCTACCACCGATAGATTTACAAGTAACGGTAGTTGCAAATATTGATGGAAAGCAAAGTATCAAAGCGAAAAGCAAATAATAACTCAAAATTAGTTTAATGATAGTTCACAAACTGCATCTTCATTTGCACCTTCTGTATCAAGTTTGTTGATTTAATCATGCCAAATACTGTGCTGAGCACTTGATATACTTTCTAGGAAAACCTTTTTATATTTCCATAGGCTATCGTTGTGAACATTCTGTCACAATACAACAAAAGATTAGATCAAGAACAATTGGATTCATTGTTACACAAAGAAGGATCTTCGAATCCATTGTGGTTGACATTAGCATGTGAAGAGCTGCGTGTATTTGGCAAATTTGAAATGCTCCTGGACAAAATTAACACTTTACCAGATGACTTGATCAGGTAAGTTCCCCATTTACGCTTTACTTGTGATTAGGTAAGCTCCCCACGAGTCTGTTTTGCGCCTGCTTGTGTGGATCAAAATGAAAACTGGTATCAAAGAACAAAAATCTTCAAACAGAAATGCCTTTATCCCGGGCTTTATCCTTCTGCTTTCCAAATAAACTGGGAAGGCAACACGTCGGACATTATTCCTCTCATATTTCTCGACAGAGCTCAATTCATGATGAATGTTTTATTTTCTTCAGTTGTGAAAGGCCTGTTTTTACCTTTGATGCCCTAGACAGCGCGCGCCCAGTTCTATCTTTAAAATGTTCTCCTGCAAATTGTGGCCTGCATGTGTTCTCATGAGGATTGTGCCTTTTGTCCCTTTTACGCAGAAACTGCATGAAATGAAGCCATCATGCCTTTGATTAGCCTGATAACCAGAAAAGGGGGACTTAGAGTTGATAATTTTTCGACTGTTTTATTCTACATTACTTGACACTGTTATGTTATCCTTTGGCAGCCTCGAGATGGATGTCTTCTCGCGATTTGAGCAAGAGGCTGGTGGAGAACTGATGGCAGCTACACTTTGTCAGTTGGAAGTTTCTCGGCATGGGCTACTGGAAACTGAACTGCTGGCCCTCTTGGGCGAAAAAAGCAACCTGAAGCCACCCAGTTACGTCGAAGGAGAAGACAATGATGTTATTACTAAAACTGAAGAAATCATGAAGAGCGATATAACAGTGGCCGTAGAAAAAGGCGAAGTGGAAAAACTGTCTGATATGTTTTCAAAACTTACAGATGAGGCATATGTTATGAAGGATAAAGATGAAAAAGATTCAAATAAGAGCAAGAAATCGAAGAGGAAACAAATCAAATTTCTGCCAGCTAGGGAATGGGCTGTTATATATAGAAATCTCAAACAGTTGCTTAGACCATGTGGCGATTTGGGTGAAGGGCGTCTTGATTTTTATCATCGTTCGCTCAGTAAAGCCGTCAGGCAAAAGTAAGTCATTTTATTTAAATTGCACTCATTTTATTCACTTACCTTCATATATCCTTCTTTAGTTTA
The DNA here is from genome assembly GCA_039566865.1 of Aurelia coerulea. Lineage (NCBI taxonomy): Eukaryota > Metazoa > Cnidaria > Scyphozoa > Semaeostomeae > Ulmaridae > Aurelia > Aurelia coerulea. The sequence continues at coordinate 17,622,548 of CM076960.1, read as the reverse complement.
TACTGGCTGCGTTGTCTTTCTCTGTTATTGAGGCAGTTAGTCCAAGGTCGGTCATATTAAACTGGATGATTCTCCATCCTGGTTAGAATAGAAGGATTCCATTTCTGGGATTTCTCCAACTCTTTCTTGCAGGACATGTGTGCAGAATGCTTGTATGTGAACCTACAGATAAGGAAATTACGGCGATTTGCGGAATTTCCCAAGCTCTCGCCAAGAAGTCTGAAAAATGAGCAAAAACAATGGTTTATCAGAAATTTTAGGCTTGAGAGCGAAAAATTGCAGTTTTTTCTCTCGACATCCCCCTCCATCCATTTGAAAACTGAATTTCCACCACTTCAAGAAGAGTAAATCTTCATTTTGATTTCTTGAATTTCAATTCACAGCATTGTTCTTGTAAAACATTGTTTGTTAAAGGACAAGTCCGGGGTTTCTACAATTAATGCCAAAAAGCAACCTTTCCAAATGCCAAACATCACTTGTAACTTCTTTCGACGTTTTAAGATTTTTTTCTGTTGTAAATTCGTACGACATTTTTCGTAAGTTAGGCCCAATGTCGACGCCATTTTGTAAAACGCGATAAAATAGCTAGCCTCGGTTTGGAGGTTCGATTGTGACGTCGGAAATTACTATGAGAGTTCTGTAAGAAAACTGCCTCGTTCAGGTCGAAGGCAAAATGGGTGAAATTTCACATTTTGAAATACGCAATTTCGCGGAGAAAAGACAGAGAAGGTTAGAAAAAAGTACGACACATCATTCACAACATTGTGATCTTTCATATTTATTTTCTCTTGTTTGTAGATACTTCACTGGTACTGATGGTTATAAAACACACATGTACAATTACTGGCATGGCGTACTTGCGGGATATTTTGAGAATGTAGACGACATGGATCGTAAGGCAGAGGTAAGCAAAAATTAGCCTGCGTAGATTTTCAATAATTCGATGGAGGAGCGTAGAGGCTGTTTGCATACTAAAAAGAATATACTTGAATAAAATTTTCAGCAGCTAAACCCCCTGTTTAGAGGAACCAGTTATAGACCTTTTAGCTATTTTGCAAAAGTGCTGAATCTAGCGAGATTTTATGCATTGTAGTACGCCTATAGTATGAGAGGTTCGATAGAACTTCTATCACTATGGACGATTACGTTAAAGATGGCGGAGAGAAACTTTTTACCAAGATGCACTGCGTTCTTTAATCCAATTCCTTTTGAGAATAATTGGGGGGTTGAAACAATCTGGGGGGAGGCTCGAAAAATTGAAGATTAGTCGTTTTTTAGTTAAACACGTATCGTTTTTCTGTATTCAAAAACAATGTTCACCATCGTTTTAATTTTTCAAGAATTGATAAAAGGGTGGTTGCAATAAAAGTGGGGGATCAAAAATGTTTCAAAAATCAATAAACAGGGGGGGGGGACGATTATTGGGTACTGGAGAGTAATTTGTTCATGCGACGCATTTGAAGCGATGTATGCTATGTGAGGTTGAGGACTTTTATATATTCATCTATAATATTACAATACATGTTACATCTACATCCTACTATACTTTCTAATTACTATACGACTATACAACTATACAACACCACAGGGACGATATGACAGGTAGCAAAAGACAAGAACCATCCCAGTGGCCATTAACATAAAGACATGCAAATAGATGAAAAGTAAGTTAACAGCTACAAAAAGCTACAAATACGATTAATTACTGATAAATACTGAGATCTGTTTCACATTTGAAGTTAGGCCAGCATAGGCCAGCTTAAGGTTGAGCACTTAAACTACATATTGCTTACACTGTAAGTATTATAAACGACTTTTCAAATCTCTTTTTTCATCTTATTTTACAGGAACTTCCATACCATCTGGAACTGCTGTTAGACAACAATCGGTTGATTCGATGTTTATTAGAATGGCCTGTTTTCAATCGACTCTTTTCAGAAGATTTCAGTATTGATCTTCTGCACTCATGGAGGAAAGCTGGTGGCTACAGTGTTGCATCTGCCTTGTATAAAGAATCTTGCAAAGTGTTAAAAGCATCAGGGATATCCTTAGTTGAATATGGAGATCAGATCGAGAAAGTAATCATGTTCTTGTAAGTTGACTGTGTCTATTTGGTATGTCTTTAAAAGTAATTGGCTGTGTTAGAATGTGTGTCACTGAAAACATAGGGCTCAAATCTTTAAAAAGGTTGGTGTAAAATTCCATCACAATTTCCTTTGAAATAAATGGCTTGGAAGGAACTCAGGGTTTTTTGTTGTAAATTTGTTGGACCAGGAGAAACTCTCGTACGTTAACGTACTCTGTTTCTGCCAGAAAATGTTATATTCTCTTTACTTTGTCAAAGAGCGCTAATTCCTATCTTTAAAAATGTTGAACGTTTTACACCCGGTTAAAGATATTTGGGCACTTGAATCATTAAAAATCGGCAGTTTCTTCGTTGCTGATAATTAAAAAGAATTTGTTGGAAAGTATTTTTAAGTATCAACTGAGACAAGAAATAGAATAAGGCGCATTTTAATTTACCCCTTAAAATTCAATTACTTCGCATTGTTTATTATCGGGTGACATAGCCCCCAAGGGGTGACAGAGCTAATTATTTAGTCAAATCAAAGTAGCAAAGCAATTTCCTTGTTTGACAAAAATATTCTAAATCATTTGGCTTTGATATTCGTACCATAATACGTCTTTGACTTGGACGAAAACTGGGTATGAAAATTTGAAAAACCTCGTGTTTATGTGTTAAAATTCGCTTATTAAGCATGCACTTCACTGGATTATTTACAGGATTCAGGCAGGAGAGTACAAAGATGCATTTGCGCTACTTGAAGAGAGGTTAAATATTGAAGAAAATGAGTTGGGATCAAGACCTGAGAAATTGGCCGATATTTACCAACTTATGGCAAAATGTAAAAGTGAGGTAAGATTAGAAAGAGCTTTTCAAAAATCCGATGTTGAAATAAATTCAGACTTTTTGTTCCTTTCAATTATGTATTGCAGCAAGAATGTTTGGAATTATGCCATCTGGTTAATTTCTACATTTTTACAAAATGTCCCACCTTTTTACCCTTTAGAGAACTTGAAATTTCAAGAATGACTTTTCACATCCTTGAAACAAGGGCCTTAGGACGACATTAAAGTCGTCCCATTGCAGTTAATTTCTAACGTTTGAAAAACTTACCTATCCAGCGTTGTCCTTGGTTGTTTCCTCGTTGATAAGTGTCCTGTTTTGCTTTTTAAACGATATATATCCCATGTTTTCTCAAGTTGAACCGCTTGCTCCGCACAGTGTCATCGCCATGTTTAATTTGGTGAGATTAACCTCACTTTCGTTTAGTTCTCCAAATTAAACATGGCGATGAAACAGTGCGGAGCAAGCGGTGTATTTCAACTTGAGAAAAAATGGGATATATGCCATTTAAAAAGCAAAACCAAGAGACTTATCAACGAGGAAACAACCAAGGATAACGCTGGATAGGTAAGTTTTTCAAACGTGACAAATTAACTGAATGGGACGACTTTAATGTCGTCCTAAGACCCTTACTTGAAGTTGGGATTATTGCCTAACTTGGACGGAAATCAATTGTATGGCAGTTTCAGGCAGTTTCTACCGCAAGGAGTAAAACAATCAAACATCCTTCCTATTTTCGAAGTGCAAATTGTGTGTTTGAATGGTGATAACTGCAACTGTAGACTCTACAAAACATTTATTCGAGAAGTTGGGTTTCTAAAACAAGATATTAAGACCTCAACATGTATCAATCCTGTAATATATTTATTGTCAATTCTTTAATAGTTTTATTTCAAGAGATTGTAAATCAAGTAATATGGTAGGCCTTGGTTAACTGTAAATTATCTACTCTTAATTTAGCCTAGGTGGTGATGATGATGATGATGATGATGATGATGATGATGATGATGATGATAATGATGATGATGATGATGATGATGATGATGATGATGATGATGATGATGATGATGATGATGATGATGATGATGATGATGATGATGATGATGATGATGATGATGATGATGATGATGATGATGATGATGATGATGAGGATGATGATGATGATGATGATGATGATGATGATGATGATGATGATGATGATGATGATGATGATGATGATGATGATGATGATGATGATGATGATGATGATGATGATGATGATGATGATGATGATGATGATGATCATGATAATGATATAAAGCTATGAGTGAGAATGTGTTTTCAAAGAAAGTATCTTTTCTTCTTCTGCAGGTTGTAAAGAATTTTAACTTCATCACAATGGACACACTTGATGACCACAAAGATGCGATTGACTTTTGTCAGAAATGTTTGGGAGTCAGGAAAACGTTGACAGGCGACGAAAATGAGGTAATTCTTGGCTCTTCAAAGTTGAAATTTAGACTAAGTACAAGAGCTTTTGTCATGCTATACAACAACAACGAAAGCCAACCATTATCAGCTCAACAAGGACTCATACACAAACTGTTCAAAACTCGGACAGTTGATTTTGTGCTGAAGAAAGAGTTGCTAAGAAAATGGAGCAATTTTTTTTACCTCCTGTTGGCAGGGGCGACGCAAAAGAAAATTGTAGGGGGGGGGGGTGGGTGAAGACAAGAATCTGCTGATAAGAATGGGCATTCTTTGGGATTAATTGACACCTGATTGACACCACGGTTCAAAGAGATTGCAGACAAAAAAATCCTCTCAACCAGTAATTATTAAAAACAAAGAAATCCGCAAAAGTTGCCCTGACACCAGTAGGGCGAGCTATCGCCTTGTGCAAGCGGAGGGTGTTTTTAGGAGGAGTCATGATTTTATTACGAAAGAAGAAGGATAAATCTTGTTGTGATGCAGAAGCTGTGTAGAGATTGTTTTATCTCAGCCCTTAATATACGAGAATTGTTTATGCCTTATGATCAGTACATATAACAATCATTTTAGTATCAAAATTATGGTTAAGTAAATGTAAGTATCAAAATATAGCGATCGAATGTACTTAAAACTGAAATATTTCTGTCTTTCTTTCAGTTCAAAACAGCGACGATAAACGTTGTATTGACTTTTCATCTCACAACAGTTGCAGAATTGGAGCCCAAGAAAGCGGCGAAACATCGAGCGGATGCGCTCGAAGCATCTAACCATGCAACTGCAATATTTGAAAAGGTATGTCATAGATATTTGGTATTTACTGCAGTAAATACCTATGTATTAGAACCGGTTATTTTGCAAGCCAGCCTGGGTTTTTCAGGGAATCTAAGCAAATATAAGCACGGGCAACACGAAGATAAAATATTGGCCTACCTTATTCGAAGACTGGTGATCACGCTGAATTTAGAAGAAACCTTACGGGTGATACATCGAGTTATTCCTATCCTAATATATCATTCCATTCGTGATATATTAGACCAGAGGCCAGAGGGGGAGCATTATCACCCGGGGAGGCAATTTACCAGACCAACTTTATCTAACTCAGTTTTTTGCGTAGATTGCGAATCCGGATGTTGCTTTGGCGTTTAGGGGGGCGTTTTCAAGATATAGGGGGTCGAAGGCCAAAATGCACAAAATGACCTAATTTGACTATATTCTGCTATTTAACTTTAAAACAAGTCCAGTTTTGTTAGCACCTGGTGATGCAGTCATCTTTCTGGTAAATTGTGACTTTCCCGACATTTGGGGGGGGGGGTAGGAAATTCCAGGGGGGGGATAAATTTTCTATTATCATATCTCTCCTCTTGCACAGCGTTAGAAAATAAGAATTTAAGGAGTTTTGTCAAACCGTATGGTTAATGCAATTTATTCTTCTGATGCGGTTTCTCTTTCTTTGTTCACAAAAATAGCTCCGCAATATCCTCAGGGTAGGGCTCCGTCAACCAGTCAAGTGTTAAATCTTCCAACCAGCCATGATTGGCTGGTTCTTCTGTATCAATGATGCTTGGCGATGCTTGTCTCCATATTTTTGCTGCAAAGTTTGCGTGATGTATGTGATTTTCGAGGCTGCCTTTACATTGGGGCAGCAATGATAGATCAACAAATTTAGAATATAGCTCTTCTTGCTTCATTCACTGACAGTAATCGTTTCTCCCCATACAGATTGCAAACATACGTTTCCAAGCCAAGGAGCAAATGAGCACTTGCACAATTTTCCTTAGGTACCAAGCTCTGCAAATATTTCTTAAAATTCTTCGTTGCCTTTCATGAGCTTTCAAAATGCAGGCTTTCCTTTCCGCAAGAAAAACGAGATGTAATCATTCCCCGAAAAAGCATGCAGGCCAAGAAGGGATTACTTTGTAACTGAGATAGCTCAAATGCATCTAGATCAAGTAATCGCTTGTATTTCCCTGTTCTGTTATCGACGAAGACATGCACATTTTCAGCTTTGTTGGCTAACGGATGACAGGAATATCAACATCCCAAGATCTAGAGCACACAATGCAAAGTGTCTCCTGTGCATTATTCATCCGAAGGGCATGGTGAATTAGGTAGCAGATCTTGGTATCAGCCTCCTCGTGATTTTTGTTTAAGTCTTGTACCTGAATAAGCAGTCTAAACAATGGACTAGTTTACTTTCCAAGAGAAGCTTAATGTGTTAAGAACAGCAGCGAAGGAGTAATTCAAGTACAAGACTTGAATACAAACCACGTGGAGGTTGATACCAAATCTGCTATACCTACTTCACAGTGCCCCTCGGATTAATGATGGGCAGGAGACAGTTTGCATTTTGCGCTCTAGTTCTGGAGATGTTGATATGCCTATCATCATGTTAGCCAACAAAGCTGAAAATTTTCATGTCTTTATCGATAATGGAACAGGAAAATACAGTCGACTACTTGATCCAAATGCATGTGAGCTATCTCAGTTACAGCAGCAAGCCACAGTGTTGTACAGGGCTCATATGTTGGTCCGCTGCTATTCTTAATCTACATTAATGACCTTCCATTTGCTCTGCGAAGTTGCAACGTAACGATGTATGCAGATGATACCAGTCTTTCATATGCAATAATACAGAAAAAATACATTGAGGCTAAGAAACACCGAGGCTGACCTCTTCAAAAAGTCGAATGGGAAAATGTCTATTTAATTTCGTGGGCCTAAGAGTTGAAACCAATTCCGCTTAGATGTCAAACATGCACCCTCCCTTCTTACATTCAAAATGTAGCTGAGAAAGAAATTGTAGAGGGTAACTTGTTTACTTTCCTTTGATTTAGTTTCGTTTTATGTAATCGACATTACTAAAACACGGAACAAGCCCGTAACAAGCGGAACAGGCCAGTAACAAGCAGAACAAGCAAGGAACAACCCAGTAACAAGCAGCACAACTACGGAACAGTCTAGTAAAAGCAAGAAACAACAGGAACAGGCCAGTAACAATTGGAATAGCGACATAGTAACGACCATAGAACAACTGTAATGACCCAAAATAAAGCGAATAAAGGGAAACATCCTACCTCCAGTAAAAGAAAGTTTATTAGAAAGTCCATCCTAGCGCAACTTCTTAATTCTTTGGTGATCTGATAGTAACTTTTTCGCAAAATATTTCCTATGAAAAAATTAAGTGTATTCATTGCTTGATGCAAGCTGGTAAAATGAAAGTTTTGCAATAACGTGTCATGCTTTAGCTTTACATCTCTTTGCCAAATAAATTTTCGTTTTCGTTCATTTGCTGTTCTTTTTCACTACTCGATTCACGCAGCACGCAACACATCACAGGAGGCCTTAAAAAGGTGGAGCACCCCACTCTCTTAGAGTTCAGTACGCTAATTTCATTCTTTTGGTGCTTAATCTAATGCAGTTCAGTAAGCTAATGTTCTGCTTGTTACTGGCCAGTTCCTTGCTTATATTCCATTTGTTACTCTGGGTTGTTCCTTGCTTGTTCTGCTTGCTACTGGGTTGTTCCGTGCTTGTTACGCTTGTTACTGGCCAGTTCCGCTTGTTACTGGCTTTTTCCGCTTGTTCTGTGTTATAGTAACGTCGTTTATGTAATATTTTTTGCATGGCCCCCTGTAAAGCAGTCTCTGTAGACTAATAGAAAATGAAATGAATAGAAAGCCCTCCTTGGCCTGCATGCATTTTCGGGGAATGATTGCATCTCGTTTTTCTTGCGGAAAGGAAAGCCTGCATTTTGAAAGCTCATGAAAGGCAACGAAAAATATTAAGAAATATTTGCAGAGCTTGGTACCTAAGGAAAATTGTGCAAGTGCTAATTTGCTCCTTGGCTTGGAAACGTATGTTTGCAATCTGTATGGGGAGAAACGATTACTGTCAGTGAATGAAGCAAGAAGAGCTATAGTCTAAATTTGTTGATCTATCATTGCTGCCCCCATGTAAAGGCAGCCTCAAAAATCACATAAATCACGCAAACTTTGCAGCAAAAATATGGAGACAAGCATCGTCAAGCATCATTGATACAGAAGAACCAGCCAATCATGGCTGGTTGGGAGATTTAACACTTAACTGGTTGACGGAGCCCTACCCTGAGGATATTGCGGAGCTATTTTTGTGAACAAAGAAAGAGAAACCGAATCAGAAGAAGAAATTGAATTAACCAAACGGTTTGACAAAACTTCCTAATTTCTTATTTTCTAACGCTGTGCAAGAGGAGAGAAATGATAATAAAAAAATTATCTCCCCTGGAATTTCCTACTCCCCCTAAATGTTGGGAAAGTCACAATTTACCAGAAAGATGACTGCATCACCAGGTGCTAACGAAACTGAACTCGTTTTAAAGTTAAATAGCAGAATATAGTCAAATCAGGTCATTTTATGCATTTCGGCCTTCGACCCCCTATATCTTGAAAACGCCCCCCTAAACGCCCAAGCAACATCCGGATTCGTAATCTACGCAAAAAACTGAGTTAGATAAAGTTGGTCTGGTAAATTGCCTCCTCGGGTGATAATGCTCCCCCTCTGGCCTCTGGTCTATATCGACTTGTTTTCCTTCTGTGTCTACCTTTTCTGCGAAGGTGCCATTTTAATCCGATTGACATGACCTCAAGGGCCCTAGAGTAATTATGCCAATTACTCTAGTGCCCTTGAAGTCCTGTTAATCAGTTGCACACATCAGTTGAAGAGGAAACAGAGAAGAAAGAAAGACAAGAAACAAGACAAAGATCAAAACAAGGTAAAGTGTAAATGAATACGTAATCAAAACATCCGTGTCCTAACACCTTTGAAGTGACACAAGCAAGCAAGATTGTTGCTAAAGCCTAAGCCGTTACTGCCAAATTCACTTCTACTGAAATATAAGTCTCCTTCGCATATGCGTCGTAGCAATGAAAGTTTTTTATCATTCTTTATAGACTGGTGATATTGGGCATTTGGCAGATGCTATAATGACGCAGTCTTTCGTTACACCACCTGATCCTCAATTTTTCCAGGAAAAGAAAAAAGTGAGTTTTTTTGGTAGTATGAGCCAGTTTTGATTGGCAGGTCACGAGTGAAAACTGTCAATTTTAATATCATTAGACCTTTATCTGTTCTTCAAAAGAATTTGAAATGACCGATATTTTGATACATTTAGTACAATTTCGAATATGCAGTGACAGAAGCTTTAAATTGACGCTCTCGTATAGCAAACTTAAAGCTGTCCCCACCAACAAGGACAGATTTGGTAAGACAATAGCACAAGTTGGTTTTGATTGACACCGCAATTCAAAGCGATTAGCGATCGCAGACAAAGGAATTTCCCTCAACCAGTAATTCAAAACAAGCAAAGCCGCAAAAGTATCTCTGAAACTCAGGTTGCTAGCTCGCTCGTTGTGCATTCCAGAAGTTGTTTTTAAGATCAAACACGAGCATGTATCGAAAGAAGAATGATATATCTACACATCTGCCTCGGGCATTTAATTTGTTTGGTTCAAAAGCCGATTGGCAGGCGATTCAATTCTCTCATTTTTTTGGGTGTAATGAAAACACTTACTGCTAGGCTTCTGAACCAAAGAAATAAAATACCCGTGGTAGATGTGAAGATATATCCTTCTTCTTTCGATATATGCTCATATTTGCTCTTAAAAACAATTTCTGGAATGCACAACGAGTGCGTTAGCTATTTGGGTTTCAGAGAAACTTCTGTGGCTTTGTTTGTTTTGAATTTATGGCCGAGGGGATTTCCTTTGTCTGCAGCCGCTAATCGCTTTGAATTCACATGTCAACAAAAGCATCGCATGCTATTGTGTTACAAAATATGTCCTTGTTGTCCCCATCGTAAAAAGTTGCAAGCACATTTTGTAATACAATTCAGGCCAACAAGGGCAGATTTTGTAATACAATAGCATCAGTTGCTTTTGATTGACACATCAATTCAAAGCGATTAACGACTGCAGACAAAGGAAAATCTCTCAACCAATAATTCAAAGCAAACAAGACCACAAGAGTTGCCCCGAAACCAGTAGGGAAAACTCTTGCCTTTTGCACGCGAAAGGTGATTTTTAAGAGAAGTTATGTGCTTATAACGAAAAAAGAAGGGTCAATCTAAAGTTCTTTCCGGCGGATTTTGTTTGTTTGATTCAGAAGCCGAGCAGGAGGCATTTTAATTCTCGCATATTTAGGGTGTAAATGAAACAATTACCACACAGCTCCTGAATCAAATAAACAAAATCCGCCAGGCAGATCTTTAGACTTGTCCTTCTTCTTTCGTTATAAGCATGTAACTTCTCTTAGAAACCACCTTTCGCGTGCACAAGGCGAGAGTTTGCCTTACTGGTTTCGGGAACTAGTTGAGAGAATTTCCTTTGTTTGCAATTGCTAATCGCTTTGAATTGAGGTGTCAATTAAAGCAACTGATGTTATTGTGTTACAAAGTCTGTCCTTGTTGCTTTCAGATGGTATATAGATTAATTGAAATCTTATTATCTTCCGAAAAATGTCAGTTAAAGTTTGGTGCCTTTTTGGGACACCCTGTATATTTGGGACACTTTTTCCTAGCCATTGCTATTTCCTCTTTGATTCACAGCAATTAGAGAAGGCTATGGACTTATGCATGAAAGCGTACGGTGAAAAGCATTTACTGGCTTGCCGCTTATACATCAACACTGGAATTCTTTATGAGGATAACGGAGATGTAGAAACAGCTTACGATTACTTCGTAAAATGGAACGATGCATGTATCGCGGTATGTATATTGCACGGGGTGGGGGGGGGGGGGGGGGTTCTTCCATAGTAAAGGTACCCGGGGATGTGCCGCAAGCAAGGGTACACTTTTTCGGACTTCTAGTCTAGCCAAGGGTATACTTTTGTGCAATTTTTGCCTAGCAACGGTCTAGCCAAGGGTATCATTTTTGACAATATTGGTCTAGCGAACGGTCATAATATCATATTTGGCACAAATTTGACAATATTAGTCGAGGAAATGGTCAAAATTGGTTTAGCCATGGGTACCATTTTCGTAAAAATTGGTTCAGACAGTGGTCAAATTGGTCTAGCCAAGGGTACCATTTTCGTAAAAATTAGTCTAGCCAACGGTACCCTTTTGAAGATGCTCGCGGCAGACCCCTACCCAAAATTTGGCCAAGAACCCCCCCCCCCCCACCCCCGTGCCAAAAACTTACACAACCCACCCATGGACAAAGTTATTTTTGAATGGACTCTGGTAGTCAGGGTATAAAGATCTATCAAAATAAAAGCAAAATACAGTATAAACCCGCATATAAGAACCACCCACTTATAAGAACCTAAGGCCTAAAATGTTCTAATTTCACCCCATTACAGAATTACCTATTCATGCTGAAATTCAAGGAAGGTTCTTATCTTAAAAAAAGTTAAGTGTAAACTACTGGTTTGGTAATATGTTATAATATGTTTCAAGGAATTTAGCCAAATACTTTAATTAGTAGATACAAAGCATTAGACTGATTACAATTCGTCGTAAATTTCGCTCGTTTTTTATATTTTGATTTTAACCCTTTCGCTCAATCTACGACTCATAAAAAAGCTATGTGAAAACGAGGACAAAACTAATGTACGAGAATTTGACCGAGACTTGGTCGGTCGATTGATTGATTGATGGATTCGATTGATCGGTCGGCCGCAGGGAGACTTCTCCTAGCTGTGATGGAGGTCATGTGACTTTTCCACGCCTTCAAACTTTTTCGGAGTGAGTGAACCACAGGAAGCCCAATCGCGTATTATGGCGGCCTACGCTAATATTAGTAAAAGAAAATAAAATTCATACCGTAAATGGCTGATTGTTATCTCGGTTATCTCTGTCTCGATTGTGTCTTTCTTCTTGTGCTCTTGTACCCCGAAATGATTGAAGCATTCTGCCACAATGGTAACAGAATTGATGTTGTTGCTGTTGTATTGAAATAACGACGCAACATTATAGGTTGAAGTGTGTATACATATAAGAAAGAACAAGGACTGAAGCTTTCTTACTTACATAAATCTAACAACAGTTTTATTCTCGCTCAATCTCGGTGAATTTTGCATCAAACGCCCAGTTCTTTGCATGAAAATGTTCCCCAGCTTTTAAACTTCGTACTCAATGCATTTGTCTTCACTTTCCTCCCCGAAATGATTTAAAACAAACGCGAAACAAAACTGATCACTTTGACAGTTTGAAATCTGCTCAAGCTCCGTCCACCATCGTGGCCAGGATAAAAGGTGCCGACATTCGAAATTCGTCAGATTCTCGACGAAAATTACGACGCTGACCCCCGGATCTCCAACGAACGTATTTGCTGCCAATAATCCTTGCTCACAAACATCCGGGGGATAAAACCTCGATTTGCTACGAGTTTTGTTCGAATTTCGAACGTCGGCGCTCTTTATCCTGGCCACGATGGTGGACGGAGCTTGAGCAGATTTCAAACTGTCAAAGTGATCAGTTTTGTTTCGCGTTTGTTTTAAATCATTTCGGGGAGGAAAGTGAAGACAAATGCATTGAGTACGATGTTCTTTCTTATATGTATACACACTTCAACCTATAATGTTGCGTCGTTATTTCAATACAACAGCAACAACATCAATTCTGTTACCATTGTGGCAGAATGCTTCAATCATTTCGGGGTACAAGAGCACAAGAAGAAAGACACAATCGAGACAGAGATAACCGAGATAACAATCAGCCATTTACGGTATGAAGTTTATTTTCATTTAACTAGTATTAGCTTAGGCCGCCATATTACGCGATTGGGCTTCCTGTGAGTGAACCAGACAAACTTGCGTTCCTTTGACAATCAAAACAATAAAGATTTCGTCAAATTCAGCCAGCCAGTGGGATCTAATTTCTTTCAAATGAAACAATGATAAATCTAAAACTATACAATCATGATTGTTTCGATTGCTAAAGGAACCCAAGGTGTATTTCAGAAACTTTTTGCTGAAGCCTTCTGCAACCTATTGTGAGACTGTTTTACGCAAAAAACCTGCACTAGCTATTTTGTAATAATTTCAATCACTAATATTTCTGCTGTCAATACTATGGTTAACAAAGCATAAACGTTTCATCAAGTTTCGGTTACTCTTTATCTTAAAATGCGCGAGTTTTCTGGCGTTATCTTCAGGGAAACTTTGCAATGTTTTCTAGAATGTTCTTCGGTCGGGGAAGCTCAAGAAACGAACACAAATTATTCTCGCAAAGAAAAACACCCAAAAAGGCTTCACAAAACTATAAATAATTCTCCTAAAAAATGTATAGTTATCCACAAAACTCTTATGACACATTTGTTTCGTAAGATTGAAAATAGCTTCTGTTTAAGCAGCTTTGTACTGTAGTCTGTGATTTTAAACTTCAGGAGGAAAGATAAATTGATCGACACTTTGCAAGAACGAAGAAACGTTTTCAAGGTTCAAGCCTCTTTGACAAATTTACTATCATTTGCACAGAATTTCAAGTACGAATACTTCTGCTGTTTATAGAGGAATGTTTCAAGAAATTTCGGGTATCTTTTCCACATCGAATGTGAGTTTTCTCTTAACTTTTTGCCGGGTCGAATTACCTCAAGCTCCTTTTTTGTTTTGCTCAGGCCAAAAAGGAATCCTGTGTTTCACGATTTAAATTCGCCAAACAGTAAGTCTTCCGGGGTCTTCCTACAGCAAGTTGGCAAACAAAAAAATGCATCCTTTTCCCTTCAAAACTCTTTCGTACAGTGCCTTTTGAGATCACCTTTATTCTGTCCGTAGCTGCGATGATAACAACCTCCATTTTGGCAAAAAGCAATGCGAAGCGCTATCTTATTGACAGGGCGACCAAGGGCACCGACAATTCCAAAAACTACCGAAAATTTTACCGAAAACTCAAAAATTTATGCGGGAAATTTAAATGAGCCAATCACAGCCGAGCAGCCCCGAATGCTGCAATCTGATTGTAACGTCAGGAACTTGACGTGAAAACGAGTTTTTGTCCTGATTTTGAGTTAGTTTGATTATGAGTCCCTGTTTGAGAGAGCGATTCCATTCAATTCAATTAGTAATTCAACTCAATAGCGAGCGAAAACTAGGGACGAACTGTAATAAGTCTAACAAAGCATATGTAAAAATTGCTTGTATGAATTGATTTGATACAGATAAGGCCAGGTAGATATGGTTATTCTTTATAAAATTGTGTCATGATAGAGAGTACGTGAAAACCTTGTTTTCTTATATTTGGCCTAAATCCCCGAAGATCTGTAACTAATTTTTTCAATAAGAACCTATTTAAAAACCTTGCATCCTGTTTTCAAGAATAGTATCATATGCATAAGAACCTAAACAGGGTGATTTCAAAATGTAAGGTTCTTATATGCGGGTTTTTACTGTACTGAAGTCGAATATTCAATGTTCGAATTGTTTTCTGTTTCTTTCAGATATCCAGGCTAACAATGAGTAATCTCTGTGCCTAATTGAGTCAATTTCAAACACAAATAAGAGAAGGCCACCTCTTGAAAATCAGCCATTAGGCTGAAGGGTCACTAAAATAATGACAAAATGTAAAGTAAAGTTGCCCACTGCTTTCAAGCCGATATGACAAATGTCCGCATAGCTATTTAGGGAAATTCCTTTATATTTGATTTGTACTCTTTTATATCTTTAACACCATCTTTTCGCATGCTACTCGAGTGAGTTAGCCATCTAGATTTCAGGATATATTGTGTGCCTACGCAGAATCCAGAAAAATTTACGGCGCCATGGCTGTGAGCAGGAGAAAGGTTCTGCTTGTCAATGCCATATCGTTTTTACATTCCAATAAAAATTTGTTTTGCAGTTTTTTGATGGGCAATATCACACAGACATTTAACCTACTTTTTCGAAAATTAAAGCGTCATTTTGAAGATAAATCTTTGTATATATTTTGCGATTGCTAGGATATAAGTGGATTTTTAGCGAGCATTTTTTGCATGATTTTTTGATGGCTTCGGCATCAAACAAACTGCAGAAAACAATGGAGAACAATGGACCCTGAACTTGTCCAAGTCTTCTTGTAAGGAAGAACTTGTAAGGAGGAAATAGTCTCTTCCTTCCTTACAAGACGACTTGGGCAAGTCCAAATGGACACGTACGGTGTTTACAGATTTGTTTAATGATTTGTTCGTTTCTTCGACAGGTTCTGGGAGCTGATCATCCCAAGAGCATTAGAGCAAAGGACACCCTCGCTGAGCCAACGTACGTCAAGGTCAGAAAGCGTCGAGAAAAAATAGCGGCTGGAAGTGCTTAATGACACGAAGAAATAACTGTTTCTGCAGTTTGAAAATTGCACAAAATATGTACGGACAGAGGCCTTGCAAAACTGCAAATATTGTGCCGGCACAATTTGAAAACATCGTTATGTGGACACTCGAGTATGATGGACACCGCACCGAACATTTGTTTATCCTTGTGGAACAGGGTTGGCTCTTTTGGCCTAGATGATATTCTTGACGCCGAAGTCAAGCCTCGTTCTCGTTGCTGGCAACATATGAACGTAGAGACTCATGTAGTCATTCTACTTTATTGGAGGCAAAAAACGTTGCACTTTCCTGTACGACTGCACGTTTTGGACTAGACTTGCCCCAAGTTTATCTCTTCCGTCCATCTACCGTTCCCTTTACGGTAGTTCCTGGATCCGCCATTTCCTGGATCCAGGATCTACCGTAAAGGGAACGGTAGACGGATGGAAGAGATAGACTTGGGGGAAGTCTAGTTTTGGACTTAATTTCGACAAAATATACTTCTGATGATATTATCTCGGAAATTTTTTGATAGATTTATTACAACATTTCAGACAAAGGCACTGATTGGATGAATAAGGCAACATGAAAGAATAGAATTAGGCACGCTTCAGTAATTTCGCTGTAAATTGAAATTCACGAAGTTGATAACGGCCTGGCTCCCTTTATTCTCGAAACAAAGTATGATCCAAGAGCATAAAAATAGCCTGTGTGGGTCTGGAACACAGGCTAATAATATAAAGACTTGGTAATTATTCAGAGGCCAGGTCTCTTGTTAGTGATTTCAACATCACAACCAGCCAATCACAGTCACGACAGTGTGCCTTTAACAGTAAACTATTTTTTTTTCTTTTTATATATCACAGTTAAAACTCAACAATATACAAATACAATATTCTGTGCCGTCCATAGCAGAAATAGACATGACGTCATCTGGTTCTCGCTATGAACGGCACTTGACAATTCCTTTAACAGCAATCTTATTAAGCACTTTGTGTACAATGGCACCATTCCATTTTGGCAGACGCTAGCATACGCCAGCTTAGTTTGGTGAATTATTGTAAAACAAAAAAGGAAAAAAAAACAAACAAACAAAAAGCAAAAACAAAACAAAAAAACAAAAAAAAACAAACAAACAAACAAACAAACAAAACAGAAATAAAGACAAAAACTAAAAACTATGCACTGGTGCAAAACTTGTGTACGATGTTTATAGATAGTAAACTATATTGCTATCTTTGTAAAATTTTTAGTAGGACCTGTCTTCAAAGTGAACATGTCGTCCTTTTTTAATACTTCTCGATAAGGATCGACACTAAATCGATCGTCTCAGTTTTATCAACTGTTGTATGTCATTTTTATTTATTTATGTTTAATTAGCATATTTGACTATATATCAACGAGGGAAGGGATAAAGGGATAAAGTATGTGTTTTTACATTTTTAAGAATATTTTTTGGAAAATCCGAGGCTTGTAAATGTACTTAAAGCA
The DNA here is from genome assembly GCA_039566865.1 of Aurelia coerulea. Lineage (NCBI taxonomy): Eukaryota > Metazoa > Cnidaria > Scyphozoa > Semaeostomeae > Ulmaridae > Aurelia > Aurelia coerulea. The sequence continues at coordinate 17,605,430 of CM076960.1, read as the reverse complement.
ACATTGGGGCACAGGTGGCATCAAATATTAAAGAAATCGTAAAGATTGCTTACTCGTGTTGTATTCCTTGTTGTATTTCTGCTGTATTCTTTCCCTGTCCCTGACCATCGACCATGCTCGAACTTTGTTTTGAAAAATAGGCCCAATGGTCCCAGTCCCCGAAAACCAATACGCGGCGAAGAAGGAAGAAAGAAGGTTAAGGTCGGAGGGTTCATCCAAGCTGTCCGGCCTAACCCAAATTTCAGCGGCTCAGCCAGCGGCTCGTGGACTTCTGTTGTCTCATCAGAAGCTATCTTTGCAATACTCAATGACTCTCTTTCATGCCCCAAAGGCCAAATCCACCCTACACAAAACCTTCAGCCACAAAATTGCTCGATTGTGGCGGCCACTCGGCTCTCCTGAGATTCTCCAGACGATCGAGGCAAAGCAACGGTCCACTCAATGACGTAATCTATCTACTGCGCTTGCGCATCAAAGAGGCTGGGCTCGAAATCTCCATGAAGGAACGGGGGGACCCATCATTGCAATTTCAGAAATGCCGCGAAAAAAATCGCGCCAGATTCAATCGTAAAATGGCCACGCTTGAAACGTCCAACGAAGAATTCTTCCCAATAGTTTACTTTAGCTCTTCAAACTGAGTTTAGCATTGACACGAAGAATAACTTTTTACACAAAAGGAACAAATGAAATTGTTTTACTCATCTTCTCTCATTAATAGCTACGAACCACTACACGTATTTCGTTGATTTGCTAAATTTTTGTAAGAAACTCCACTATTAGACCAAAAAATTTAAGAAACTCCAGTACTGCAGAAATATTTTTGGAATTTCAAAGTTTGCCCCCCCCTTCCCCCCTCTCCGGCGTTTCTGGGGTAAAATATAGCTCAATGAACTATATATACTTTATTCAATAAGGAAATCCTTCGCATAAATTTTGGTTTATTCTCCCTTTACGTATTCTATGCTACAGTCAGTGAATAGGCCTAGGTCTGGCGTTTGTGAAGGAGTTGTGAAGTTTCTAGTCTGTCCTGTCCGACTGCTTTATTCACAAAGAAATGCAAAGTTTCACTCTTGGAGTTTCGGCCTAAAACGCATAGTTTGAATATTTACAACTAACACTTAAAAAAATAATGGTAGATGTGCACTTACCATCGCTTTATTGGGAAGAATTCTTCGTTGGACGTTTCAAGCGTGGCCATTTTACGATTGAATCTGGCGCGATTTTTTTCGCGGCATTTCTGAAATTGCAATGATGGGTCCCCCCGTTCCTTCATGGAGATTTCGAGCCCAGCCTCTTTGATGCGCAAGCGCAGTAGATAGATTACGTCATTGAGTGGACCGTTGCTTTGCCTCGATCGTCTGGAGAATCTCAGGAGAGCCGAGTGGCCGCCACAATCGAGCAATTTTGTGGCTGAAGGTTTTGTGTAGGGTGGATTTGGCCTTTGGGGCATGAAAGAGAGTCATTGAGTATTGCAAAGATAGCTTCTGATGAGACAACAGAAGTCCACGAGCCGCTGGCTGAGCCGCTGAAATTTGGGTTAGGCCGGACAGCTTGGATGAACCCTCCGACCTTAACCTTCTTTCTTCCTTCTTCGCCGCGTATTGGTTTTCGGGGACTGGGACCATTGGGCCTATTTTTCAAAACAAAGTTCGAGCATGGTCGATGGTCAGGGACAGGGAAAGAATACAGCAGAAATACAACAAGGAATACAACACGAGTAAGCAATCTTTACGATTTCTTTAATATTTGATGCCACCTGTGATTGGGGAAATTAATTCCCTTTCACTGACATTTCCTGCAAATATTTTTATTGGGTTTCAATTGAGTTTGTTGTGTTGTGATTTTCCCCTGTTTTCCTCCTATCTGCCTATCTGGACATCACTGAAACAGACTTTGTCAAGGTGAAGGTGAAGGTGAAGTTGCGTTTTTCAGCGCCAAGCGCTGGGATTGCAGAAATAGAGCAGACCTAATCGAGTCCGTGACCCCTTGTCATGACGCTCAAGTGGTGGGGTCCTACTGGTTATCGAACCCACTCCGCCTGACTGTTCTAGCTGCAAAGTCAGAGGATTACACCACTGCGCCACAACACCTTCAAGCTCGTTTTTGAAACTTTTTTTGCGTTAGTTTTCGGTCTAATTGGAAGTGCACTTATTCATTTTATGAGAAACTGCTTATAAGAAACTGCAGTAACCTCTTCCAGAAGTTAAGAAACCCTGCTAGAAGCGACTAGATATTACGGAGCAGTACCATTTTTCGTTACTCACTTCAACATAGGATAGAAAATGAAAGACAGTTGCCCGCCCACTGGTTGCCCCTGTTTGCCAAACATCAAACCACAAATTGTCAGTCTTGAAACTAAACTGAACAAATAATATACGTTTTTTACATTTCCGTCTTTAGTGCCTAACAAGAACCAGATGAATTGACTGACAGATACATTTTTTTGTGTAAACGTTTAAGAATTAATTATTTTACAATTTCATTTTACATATTTTCACACGCCTAAAAGTAAACACCTTAAATTCAATTAATGAAATAGTCTCGGTATTTACCTTCATAGGTTTGGTCGACATCATGAGGATCTAGTGTGATTTTTGAAATGACTTGCAGAGACTTGTCATAAATCAATGAACTCCATTGCATGCATCCCTTGGAATTTCCAGTTTTGCTCTCAAAGTTCTAAATCTGTTCCTTCACATGTTCTTTTCCAAGAACTGTGTCCTTTGGAAGGGACCTTAAACAGGGACGTAGGAAGCATCTCAAACTTGGAGGGGCACGACATTTCGAGGGCACTTTTTCCATTAAGCTAAAGGGGCATTTCCTGAAAACAAAAAGGGCACTTCTTTGTTTATTTCAAAATCTTGGGGGGGCATGTGCCCCCAGTGCCCCCCCGGTTCCTACGTCTCTGACCTTAAACTACGGGTCCCATCCCATGCCTTGATACAGCATGCTTAGTGCGCCAAAATTTGCTTTGCATAGCTAATGAATCTTTCTACCCTACTTTGAATAGAGTGATGAACGGAGACAAAGAGCAAGAAGGCATTTTGCATTATGTCGAAAGAATATTCAGAAGTTGCATCATTAAAGGCACTGCTTTCGATTTTTAGTGATCTTTTAAATGGTCGTTACCTAAATGGTAAGCATTTATGCCGGGTGTCCCAAAAAGTACTCCTGCTCAAAAATTACTATTTTCTTTTTTACTTGTTTTGTCAAAGACCCAAAAATATTTATAGATGATAAAATGTTTGCTTTTAATACAACAAGGTACAAAAATGACACTTTGAAAAACCTTACTCGGAGCTATAGTTTTTAAGAAACATACTCAATCTTTCCTAAGAGGCCACATTTTCAGATTTTTATCACCATTGAAGTCTCCATTGATAGTGTGCATTTAATTCAGTCATTGATTTATTTTAAGAAATTTCATCATTTTAAGAATTTTACCTGGCAATCATCAGTGCTTCTTTGCAGTATGATTCAAAACCAGGTAACCCTTAAAAGAGCTTAAAGTTGCTCATCTTCAAGCCAATTAGAAATTAGCTAGTTTGGGAAATAATTTGGCTCTTTATTTGCTTGATAAATAAAGAAAATTGAAGATCGGTTGCGTAATCAAATTTTGGTGATTTTTGAGAAACGGGAGTACTTTTTTTGGGACACCCAGTATAATATAAGGTGCAAAAATCTAACACGAAAAGGCTCGAAAAAACTAATTTGAGTAAAGCATCTATAACCAGAAATGCTGAAAATGACATGGAAAGGACTTTAGGAGCAGAGCTTTCGAACCATCTGATTTAAAAGTACACGAGAAACTTGAACAGTTGAACCTGAGATTAAAGGAGTCTTTTTCAGTGCCCCCATTAACTAAACGTGTTTTCAGTTAATCCTTTTGAGCCTTGTTTAGATCACATGGAAAAGGACCCACTGCCCACTCGTTGTCAAGTCGTTTGACTTTGGAACTGCGGAGTCTCGAGCTCATTTTTATGGATGAAAGGATAAAACTATTCCTAAATACTCTCCATTGTATCAAAATTGCTTAGTCCATAACGATCCCTGGAATTCTACATCCATTGTCTCGCGTTGTAATAAACGTGATCTCTACAAAGACTCTGGACTTGATCCGTATCATTTTATGTGTCGAAGAAAACTTAAATCAAATATTAGCTTTAAATCACTCATTGCTACCCTTTTCATTGCTAAATCAGATGGATTTTACTTCAAATTTTGTGTTTGTTTTGTTCTTTCGAGTTTAAAGTACAGTTTCACGTCTTGTCATCTGTCGTTATGTCCGGTCCGCAAAATGTAATAGTGCCATAAGGGGGCATGCATGAGTACGTAAAGTTTTCTGATTTCCAAACTTTCTCCCCTTCTACCATGTGTCCCAAAAATAGTATACAGGTTTGGTTGGCCCCAGCGACGTGAATTCAGCTTTAGTCAATGGCTAATCACTCTCAAAATGTTCCTCGATTGTTAACTTGAACAAAGATACCTCGTTTGTTGGTATTTGGTGCTTTGAAAGCTCAAAATTGCGTCCGCCAGAGCTTTTGACATTTTGGCCGAAACAAATTCTTGAAGCATATCGAACAAATCAACGATAGACGATAGTCTTGATAAAATTTTAACAATATTAGATCATATCATTCACATCCTGTTTGCTAGAAGTCACCTATTGTGCAGCCATTTTAATTTTTCCTCAATTTCATTTTCAATTTTGATGTGAAGGCTAAAGGTCTTGTTGAGAGGTGGACGTAAATTTGAAGTTTCATGAGAAATATTTCTGCTTGAAAAGCACCAATACCTACAAACGAGGTATCTATTTTCAGGTTAACTATCGAGGAAAATTTTGAAGTTGGTTAGTCATTGATTGAAGCTAAATTCTAATCGCAGGACCCGACCAAACCCGTGATCAAATCTGTATACTTCTTTCTGGGACACCGGGTACAGTTTTTGAATAGGCAGTTTTCATAGAAACGTTGTACTAATTTGGGCTCCTAAATGTCACAGAACTGTTCATATTTTTGGTCACTATTTTGTAAGTTAATGTTTGGACCCAAAACTGAGCGTTCCTGTCAGCTGTCTGAACTCTTTTACCCGAAATTTGCGAGTGTACCAGATTTTTTCCTTTTTGTACCTCTTTCGCTCTTTTCTTTAGAGCCAACAAGGTGTTCCAACATTTTTGATTTGATCGGCGATCTTCGCTATCATTGTGCCAATTTGAAAGGGCAACACACCAAAAATTTGATTCGAAAAGCTTGTAATTTCCTACCCTGGGCACTTCTAAGGATTGTAACGCTTGCCGTCACAGCAAGCAGAACGAGGTTTGCTCGATTTGTCTCCAGAACGAGGTAGTGGAATGGCGCCAATAACAGCCAACAACAGCAACAACGGGGTAAACAAATCAGGTGCAACATTGTTGTTGAAGGGTTGAAGGGAGAAGGAATTGGTGTAAATTCGGTGTAGATTGGTGTAAAGGTGATGACAATTGCTTTCTGCAAGAGACAACATCTTGCTGCTGGTGCTCAGCTTATGATGGGACTGCTGTACGGTGTATGGTGCATGATGTGGTAAGAATATATATTAATATTAATATTTTCAAAGCGACCTTTTTGACTGAAAATGAAGAGTCAGAAAGAAGAGGACAGATAGATTGTCAAAAAGCCATTGTAAAAAAATGCAATTTGTCACATCTAGTGCCCCCTTCCCCATTTGCAATGTTGAGACAGGTCAAAAAGTTGTACAAGATGGTTCTTTAATGGAAAAACCAAAAACCACGTTTTCTCCAAAACAACATTGCAGGGAGGGAGGAATGAAATGCCATATTTTTGCAATGGTTTCAACAATTTTGCAACTGGTTGCAGTCTCCAAAGAAGAAACAAAGGAATGGAAAAAGATACCTTTTCTCTTACGTTCATTACTGAAATGAATGATGTCACGACTAAACAGAGCCAATAGTCGGTGTTCAATTTGGTTGGTAGTATCTTTTTTCTTGTAGGCATTCTTGAAAAAGACTCGACTCGCATGAATGCATGATAGTTGCCAACACCTTGAGAAGCAATTCCAGGATATCCGAATTGTTGAAGAACTGGGAAAAAACAACGAAGTCTGTCCCTGCAAAGAGCCCTGAAATATTGATAGATGATGGTCCAATGGTCAGATGTTGAATGCAAGTCAATTTCAACCATATTATGACTTGTACTCAGATTTGCAACCTGGGCCAAGGAGTAAAAAGAGGTTTTCGATGAAGGTAAGTTGCTAAAACTTAAATTTTAGAGGAGAGCTGTTTCGTAGATAGTGAGAACGAAAGAAAGTTTATTGTGTACGTTGTTGTGATCCCATCTTGAAATTCCCAAAATATGGATACCAGGAGCCAGTCTGGAAAGCATAGTGGAAAAAAACAATTTACAAGATCTTGGTGAAATTGCCTTAGGGATGGCACTTTTGTTTTCTCAAAGGGATATGCGTATGGGTGAAGCATGTTTCAAATATGTTTGAAATGATGTTATATGTTGAGAAATTAATCTTTTCAGTGACTGAATAATTCTGCACCTTACAGTTTCAAATATTTTTCATTTTTGAAAACAACCACTGTATTCTATGTTATTGTCCATGGATATCACAGGAACTTTTCTTACCGATAAATACAATAATTTTCTATTTCTATATATTATATAGTGAGATCAGAGATGGCAGATCAAGGTTTAGCGCAGAGGGGGAGCAGACTTGATCCTTGAAGTACGCAAGTTAAGATGGCCAGTAAAGGTAAGTAACTTGTTTTGGAACATATAGTCTTGACAGTAACAGAAATTCTATTTTCTAGTGGTAAAATGGGAATGCAAATGTCAATAAAATGGCAAAGTTTTCTGACTCAGACATAAAGTTATTGGCAAACTCCTAATTTTTGCTGATTTGGCTTCCTTTTTGGAGAGAATTGGGGGGGGGTGAGCAGCTTCCCCATAGGTGTAGGAGACAGGGGGCTGGGTGGCTGCAGCCCTCCCAACGTCGGAAAATTTTGCAAAAATCATCCATAATGGGACAGAAATCTGCCTTAAGTCGGGCAAAATTTTCTTAAACAATGGATTCTTTATCGGGCAGCCCCCCAAATTTTATCTCCCCCTACGCCGATGAGCTTCACCCAAACCCCCATCATTATCAGCTCAGATTCCCAAATTCTCCTGTGTCCCCTCAGGCCTTAAGGACTCATGTAGTACATCTAAAGAAGGACAAGGTGGTACCGTTAGTGTTCTATCATTGGTTCTTTCTTGTAAATCTCTGTTCAAAAAGCGGTCCTCAATCAATTTTGATGAAATGTGAAATTCAATTCAATGAAAAATTAAGACTGGCATTTCATGGTCGCTTTACATTCATAAGTCTACCCAATAACCGCTGTATTAATCATGCATGTTGTTTCATAATAATATGTGCCATAAATAAGCACGTGTTGTTTTTGATTCTTTAGCTGAGGATGGCACGAGTCTCAGTGCCGAAACGTACTTATATTTTTTAATTGATCATGTCTAGCCTGCCTGCGCACAGACTTTACTATTTTGCGGAGGAGGAAAGGAACAGGCTCAGATCCTGTTCCTTTCCTCATCCGCAAAATAGTAAAGTATGTGCGCAGGCTTGATCATGTCATAATGTACTGGATTTGTCAACATGGATTTGTCACTATTACTAATTTGTCACAATTACTAATTTGGATTTGTTAATCAACTACTATTTTCACTGGTTTAGCCCAAGTCTTTTCATTTGTCATTTTGTTCAACCAATATGAAATTATTCATTGTTACACTGACAATAGAATTCATATTCCAATTTCTCCTAATAAAACGCATCAGTGACAGCATAGGCTCCAAATCTTTAAAAAGGCCGGTGTAAAATTGAGTGACCTATTTCTTTGAACTGAATGACTTCAAAGAAACTTTAGCTATTTCTCTATAATTCTACCGTTGGATTTTTCTGAAATCTTTAATAGTTTCAGAATTAGAGTGTTTTTATTCCTTTTCAAGAATTCAAGAAAAATTTTCAAAAAAACTTAAAACCATCGTAATTTCTAAACCGTTTGACGCAACATGAAGTAATTTCGAAGGAAACCATAGTTTATGAATGCCTACAATATGTTATCAAGCAAAAGTCTGTCACTCATCTGGTTTATGATTTAGAAATTTGATGACGTCACATCCTCAAATGAGCTGAAATGTAAAATACGCTGTAATTTTGAAAATATTCAGAATTTCTGGAAAATCCAACGGTTGAATTATAGATAAGTATCTAAAGTTTCTTTCAAGCCATTTAATCAGAAGAAATAGATCATTGAATTTTACACCCACCTTTTTACGCTGAGTTAAAGATTTGGAACCTATGCTATCAGTGACCAAAATGATTTTATGAAGACGTTTATTTTAGATCAAATAGGAGAAATGTCTTCGTTCCTGACAAATACGTTCAATAAAAGCTTCCCCCGTTATCTATAACCAAATATTTATTGAAGATACATTCAGTTAATGTGTAACTCATTAAAGCGTAGTTGTGCATTGTTCCAAAACGAGGTTGTGTGCTTCTGTTGGCATTTTGCGACTGTCTGTGCAAATAGATGTAGGCTGATATCGTAACTGGGAATAAAGTATGACGGGGAGGGGATATGATTTTCTTGGATGGAGGTAAACATATAATACATGCATGTCAAGGCAAAAATGTATTTCTGCTAGCGAAAAGAATTTTGGAGTTAAGCGCCATTACAGATCACGCACAAACTTGGCTGCGTTTTTCTGAATGGCTGATTTCCGTTGGTGCATATCACATCAGGGACTGCACAGCCATTAGGCTATGCCCCCCCCCACTTCCTTTCTAAAATAGGTCTGAAAACTTTCACAAAGATAGATACTTGAAGAGACAGATGCAAAAAACGAAACTTTCCTCAGCACACTAAGGCCGTTATCATCAGAGTGAGAAACACAGTCACTCTGCTGATAACACAAGTTTGAATGGCCTTAGTGTGCAAAGAAAAGTTTCGTTTTTTGCATCTGTCTCTTCTAGTATATCTTTTCAAAATAAGAGTACGCATGTGAATGAAGAAAAAGTTTTAGGGACACTTTCAAGGTGGTAGCAGTCAAGACATCCTTCAGGCTCTTTTAGTAATAAGAGGAGGGAAAGACCGCCCCCGTGGCGTTCAGAATTTGTGTTTGCTGGCCCTTTGTAGGGATAGAAAGATTAGAAGGATGTATATACAAGCCATGTTTTTTCACACGATTTCAATCGATAGCGACAGGCGTATTAGCAAATATTGTTGTCCTCAATGGAAAGAGCTTAGGATACTGCCACGAGAATCGCCTTGAAAGAACGGCGCTCCACAATATTTGCAACCGATTTGCAGGTGTGAGATCTTTATTCGTTGTTTATTTGCCGTGTAGCTAAAATGAGACAGACAACCGGTTTGAATTAATTCTGAATGAAATCGGGTTGTCGTCTTCATGTTAATGATCCGCATTGAGTCTTGCCAAAAGCGGATCACGCGTTGATTTACATCAGAAAAGTCGCTGCGATGCTGTAACAAGGAGAATATACCTGTGGAGGAGGAAAGTACTAAATCTTGTTGTAAAGTGCGAACCTAGACTTATGACGATGAGTCCCTTGTATCCCTGCGGTAAACCTTGCTCAACAGAAGCGCTAGACTTATGACGATGAGTCTCTCGTTTCCCTGTGCTCTTTGACTTGATGATGGCGCTTCGAACAACAATTCAACTCAATTAGATGAGTGTAACTAGAGGGTCCTTATGTAGTGAGGCTACAGAAGCGCTTGTTGACCGAAGCGCCATCTTGAAGTCATAAAGCACAGGGAAGCAAGGAACTCTAGGTCATAAGTCTGGTGCGAACCAGCTAGGATCCCCGGGGGGGGGGGGGGGTACTCCCATACTTGACCTGACGGGATGTGCCGCTCAACAGGGTGTCCTTTTACGGTAAAAATTATGCGACAGGGTGTCCTTTTCTAACGAAAATTATGCGACAGGGTATTATAATAGGAAAGAAAATTATGCGACAGGGTATCACAAACAAAAATTGCGTTCTACACTATATTTGATATGCAAAATTTTTATGCGACAGGGTATCACAAGCAAAAATTGCGTTCTGCACTATATTTGAGATGCAAGATTTTTATGCGACAGGGTATACTTTTGGCATACTTTTTATGCGACAGGGTGCAGGGTGTGAAGAGGTTTTCCGCACACCCCCGTCACTTCCCTAGTCAAGTACCCCCCCCCGGGCTAGGATCTTTGCTAAACATTTTGTTTCAGGCTTAGTCTCTAGTCACGACAAGTCTGGATATAGGACGTGATTGAAAATACAGGAAAAGATATCCCTGTAGCCACCTCTATATAAGCAGTCGCGAGAACCTAAGAAATTTGGTTCCGACTTCCTATTTTTGTTAAAATTTGAAATTGGAGTTGGCCTTCAGCCTCATGGCAAATGGCTGATTTACAAAGGACCCCCCGATTAACATTGGCAGTTAATTTCAAGATTTTGAAAAACTATGAATGAAGAACTATTCTAGTGATGGTGGCTATGCTCAAGTAAACTGCGGCCCCATTAGCCGACGAAGGCTTGCTGCCCATTTTTCAGATAAGAGCATTATCTATAACATTATCGCTACTGTCGGACGTTTGAAAATGATTTTATCGCGTGCATCGTCATGGAAACTACTGCCCTGATTGGCCACGCAAGTTACATCACGTAAGGCAATTGTGAAGCAAGGGTACCATGGTAGGAACTGTCGCCCCGCTGGTCATGCAAGTGCTTCTTTCAACTATCGCCCCGCTGGTGCAAGTGCTTCTATAATAATAATAATAATACCTTATTTTAATGTTAGTTTTACGATAGTGTGAGCACTAATATACACTAACATGAAGCAATTTTAGAGATTGCATTATGGAACTTATTGACTGCAAGCGTTGCAGGCGCATTGATTGTTGAAAAACCAATCTTTTATGAGAATTTTGAATTGATATGCATTTTTGGATGACTTTATTTCATTTGGAAGAGAATTCCAAACCTTTGGACCCAAAAAGCTAATCGATTTTATGCCATAGTTTGTACTTTTGACTTTAGGAACAACTAGAATGTCATTTTTTCGAAGATTATAGCTGGTTGATTTTGGGAGAAAATAATCTTTCATAAATGCTGGATTTAAGTTGTGCAAAGTTTTGTAAATTTCAAGTGCCAATAGCCTAATAGAATGAATATGAATTGTAGTAGATTCGGCCTTGATTAGGAGATTACTATATGATGAAGCATAATCTGAGAGTGCTAATCGTAGGGCCCTCTCGTTGACTTTCTCGATTTTCTTTTGGCTTGAATTACTGCAAAATAACCAGATAAGGGGACAGTAATTGAAGTGACAAAGAATGAAAGAATTCACGATTACTTGTCTCTCTTTGTTACCCATGAATCTAGCTAGTCTTTTGATTGCGTTTAGCTGCATGGCAGCTTTTTTACAGATATTATCGATATGTGAGTCAAATTTTAGTTGTTGGTCAATTTGAATTCCAAGTAGAGTTACTTCATTACTCACGTTTATTTTGAAATTATTGTTTATTTGAAATTCTTTAATTTGGTTATCATTTTTGCCAACAATCATTGACTGAAATTTAGATGGGTTGGCTGTCATATGATTTGACTTGAACCAGTTAATGCATTCATTGGTGTTAAGTTGCACTAGTCTATAGAGATCATCAGCATTCTCAGCAGAAATCGAAATTGTGTTATCATCTGCGAAATTACATAGGGAACCCTCCTGGATGAACAGAAAGATATCATTAATAAAGAGGTTGAAGAGCAATGGTCCAAGTATTGAACCTTGAGGTACTCCTTGACTAAGTGGCCCTCATGAACTAAAGTACCCATTTACCTTCACCATTTGTTTTCTGTTTGTGAGATAGCTTTTTAATAATTTGACTGAATTTATACCAACTCCATAAGCATCCAATTTGGCAATTAGTAGATTTATGGGGAGGCTGTCAAAGGCTTTGGATAAATCCATGAGTACAGCTGCAATGAGTTTGTTAGCTTCCAGACTAGTTTTCCATTCTTCTATTAATCTTATTAAAGCATGCTGGGATGAAAAATGTTTTCTGTAGGCACATAAGAAATTGGAGAAGTTCCTGTTGAGAAATGGAGATAGTTGGAGTTCTATTGCCTTTTCAAAGACTTTAGAGAGAGCTGTTAGAACACTAATTGGTCGATAATTTTCTTTGTTGAAAGGATCTTTCTTTTTGTACACAGGAGAAACAACTGCCATTTTCATCAAACTGGGAAATGTTCCTTGAACGATGCATTTGTTTAAAATATTTACCAAAGGCCCTGAAATGATGTCCACTGAGAGCTTTAAGAATTTAGCACTTATCATATCATGGCCACAAGCTTTTTTGTTGATGAAAGTGATATCAACTGATGAAAGTACTTCATCAGTTGAAGTACTTTCAACTGATGGAAGTACTTCAAGGGAAATACTGCTCCAGCTAGAAACACACAATCTTTTGGAACCAAGGGTGCCATCGCGGGAACTATGACCCTCTTAGTCAAGAAGCAGCTTCCAAGGGAAATGCTACCCCTGCTGGCCTCGTGCAAGCTTTTGGAACGAAGGGTATCATGGTCGTGTGAGAGCTTCTAGGAGCAGGAGTCACTCCAAGGCGGCAGGGTCCACCGAAGCTGAATTTCTTTTCATAACGCGCACTTTCTAAATATCTTAAATTTCTATCTCCTGACATTTTGAGCAAAGCGAGGGTGCAAAAGTTTAGAAAGCCGCACGTAGTATATTGCTCTGCTCAATGTAAACAAATTTCAGAGAATTTCTTTAAGCCGTGTTGAAAGCCAAATATGGTTAATACGTCGTGGGACTGGTGGGACACACACATATGTTTGATCCAAAGATAGCAATATTGCTAATTTATGAAACGTAAAATAATCATAAGGAAGTAGCAACGCATAACTGTAAACAAAAATAAATTGGTACTAAAGTTTGGACAAAAGGTACTACGAAGATTTGATTCGTGTTCAAAGAAGTTTGGCAGGACTTTCATAGGGGGTTCTGAATGAAAAATCTGTCACATTTTCGATGAATTTCTCTTGATGTGGTCTAAAGAAGGCACCCAAAGCTCAACCTTTTGGGCTTCGTCTTTCTACAGATCTTTCTGTGTCGCACTATTTTCCTCGAACAACACGCTCTGGAGAATAGGGGTGCGGGGAAGGGAAATGCCACTCTCGTTTCTCGGAGCCAGGTCAATGTTTGCGAGCATCTTGCTTCAAATCAGACTGACCTTTGCCTGAATAGATGAGTAGATGAGTACCCCAGATACCCGAGATATTTGCAAATTCCATCAGCGTTAGAAGAGATCACTTTGTAGGTTGACTGACCGAGCAGCTCAGATAGTTTCCGTTAGGTAACTGAAGTTAAGGTTGGTTGCGTGAGGTCAAAATCTGGATGGTGACTTTTCAAATGCCTCACCAAACAACTCACTTTGCCGTCCTTCGGAAGGGACGTTAAACTAGTACACAAGGACCCTGAACTTACGCTCATCTCATTGAGGTGAATTGATGTTGTTGTTGTCGCTTCAATGTGTTGTTGTTGTCGCTTTAGTTATAGCGTTCACCAGTCTATCAATAGCAATAACTACGAACTTGTAATCAGTCTAAAACTAGGGGTCCCATGCCTGGATGCGGCATTGAGGCTAGGTAGACCTAAATTAGCTAGAAATAGCTAGAAATCTTCCAGCCTACTCAAAATTAAGTAATGAGTGAAAAAATCAGCCCTCTTATGGACCGTACGCCTTTGCTTGTATCTGGACTCTTCACCTAAGTGAAGCGACTGTCCGATAAAATTCTAAAATTATCTTCCAGCCCGCTCAAACATGTTTTCGATAAGCGGAGTCAGATTATAAGCACACAGTTCATTCGTTGCCCCAAAAATAGGGATGACACCATATCTTAATATCTGAAGCCCTTTTTTGCAGCACTGTGTTGAAAAGGCAAATACATATGCCCACCTTTAGCTGTCATTATTAAATTAGCTATAGTAAAAGTAACGAAAGATTTATAAGCTGGACATTCTTTCATATCAGCGGCAAACTTTCTAACATATGCGTCTTTGATAAAACGATGCCAAATTTTTATTTGCTTTCTATTTTGCATTGTTTTATTGTTCCTACTATCTTTTTTACTTTGTTTTCTGCGTTTCTTTAAACGTCATGAAATTTTAGGATAAGGTAAAGCGAATTAGAATTATCTTTGGGTTAGCTTTAATTAGAAAAACGAAAATATCATGGTTTATGCTGTCGGTCATTTCGTTTCTTGGGGGATCTTTGCCCCGAAAGTGGTCAGCTATACTCTCCTCCGCCGGTTTCTTTTTGAAATATCGGACCACGGAACCATGGACTACAGAACTACGGAACCAAGAGCTATGGACTAAGGAACTAGAAACCGGCGGAGGAGAGTAGGTCAGCTATCAAAATTAGATTTGATCGTATTCAATGGAAATGATTCCCAGATCTATCTATCTAACTATCTTTCCTGAACTCCTTCATTTGCTCTTCTGTGTTTTCAACAATGTTCCTTCCAAAGAGCGGTTTGAAGAGAGACCTCTGATCATGGGTAGTTATACACTGCTGGTGTGCTTCTATGGAGCAGCGTTGGAACTAAATGTACCTGTGGAGGAATAATTCCAATATTTCTGCGGAGGAGATATGCTCTAGCTCCTCCATAGTAATGATTAATGGTTTCCTCTGCAAAAGAACAAAGTTGTGGAAATCAAGCACAACTGCAGCGTCTAACTACCCATGCCTTGTTACTTAAAAGGTGTTGGAGCCACTTGATGAAATGGGGAATTCTCCTTTCCAATCCAATCCACAAGTCAAAACAAATTGCTTAGGATGACTGCCAATAAAAAAAATTGGGCCTGCCTTTAAATTAGGCTCTAAAATTGCGACAGGTCCAGTGATTTTCAGTCTATCCTGAAGGTATTTATTGTATAAGTGTTCTTGACTACTAGTCTAAGGATTGGTGGTCCGAGACCCCACCTTGCCCTGCCAAACCTGCTTCGTTCTGTAATCTGAAATTCGCCCCAACTTGAGAGGAAGGACCAGGACATTGCTGCGATAAGCTAAGCTTCTCAGTGCTAGCCTGCGTTGAGTCTGCACGCACGCTACTCAGTGCCTAGCCTCACTACACAAGGACCCTCAACTTACGCTCATCTAATTGAAGTGAATTGATGTTGTTGTTGTCGCTCCAGTTATAGCGTCCATCAGTCTATCAATAGTGATAACCTACGAACATATAATCAGTCTACTCAGTGCCCTAGAAACTGCCTTCGCATGCTAGGAAGGCAGAAATATAGAATAGACAAAAGAAGCTCCTTCCTTGAAGCTACGGAATTCGATCCAAATGGAGAATATCATCAGCTTGTGGTCACGGCGTCCAGTTATTTTTGGTCGTCAAAACATGACTCCGGTCAAAGATAACGGTACACAGTTTATTCACGTGAAAAAGAGAACTCTGGTCTTCCTCCCGTGCCCACTTGTTGTCACTTGTATATTTCCTTCTCTGTTATGGAGCCTTCACAGTATTCATATTTCAACATAGCTGTGCGGGAATTCAGCGATGTTATGGATTTTAGATTACCCAAGCATCTTTATGTTTGTATTAGGTCCATAAAACCAAATCCGGGGGTTGCCTGTGGTCTCGATTTGACCCTCTGCTGCATGTGATCAAAATCAGGGGTGAGCATGGATCTAGACTTGCCCCAAGTCTATTTCGTCAAAAAAAATTTCGTCAACAAAAAATTGAACGGAAAAGACTTACTACCGTTGACAAAACAGACTTGGGGCAAGTCTAGCATGGATCTGAAGAAATGTTCCCCGCACCGTATTTATACGTCCATGCGAAGGAGAAGGAAATTTTCCTTGAAGATCCTTTCTTTCGAAAACGTCTATGTTTAGTGGTCGCGACCCTGGGTACCAGACTCTCTAACATAAAAGTGGTCGCGGAGTAGTCATAGCATTTTGCTCTCCGTGCTATCGTCCTTGTAGTATCGTAAAGTAGTGGTTAATAGCATTTTGTACCGTATTTGATTGAATGTGAAAATGATGAAATAGAAGGACATGCAAAGAAGAAAGAAACAAATCATTAGGATAATTTGGGTTCAAAACTTTCGTTGACAACTTTTTGTTTCCAATTCATTACGAAAAACCGAAAAGTTTCTTTACTTCGAATTGACTTCGATCGCTTCCTCGGGGTTCTAAATTTTTTTCAGGAAGAAGCAACCACAGTTTCTTTTCAGCAGTTTCTCATAAAATGAGTGTATTTACACGAGCAGTAGCAAATCTGAATTAAAAGTAATATTTACGTATGGTACATCGAGTATTCCTAGTTTATCATTTCGTTCCTGATACATCGAGTCTCCATTTCAATCCCCGCATGTGGCAGATTTGCGTGAATTATAATGGCCTGATAGACTGATGATATGGTCGTAGTTATCGCTATTGAAATACTGCCGGACGCTCCTAACTACGACTCATAATCAAACGCCATTATTTTGAAATGACTATGACTGCCTCGTTTCGATAAGGGCCTAGGCAGAAAGGCACAAATATTTGTAGTTTTCAAATGAAACACATTGATTTGAAAACTTCACAATAAATCAGTTAATACTTAGCGAAAGCAGCAAAATAGTACCTACGTACAAGATTTGATATTGTCGCCAACTGTTTTCATGGTATTCTTGTTCGTAAGACTTTGTTCTGTCCGGCCAAGCTCCTTGAAACTCTGCTTTGAGCTTTGAGTTTCCGTTGGTCAACATCAATCAATCGAATTTGCAGAGATTCTAATGGCGTTGTATTTGGTTGTATACTTTGTACATGACTGTGTATAGCAGCCTCGTTCCCAAGGGCGTTCAAAAGTGAAAAAAGTCTGTCCAAAAATATTGCCGTAATATTATGAGTCCCAGTAAGAGCGGTCTCGTTTTGGATAGCGATTACTGGGACTCATCGTAATCAGTCTAATGGCCTGATAGTTCTCGGTCACGCCACTCTGCCACACGCATGATTGATATAGCTCTCGATATATCAGAAACGAAATAATGAACTAGGATTTCTCGATACATCATACGTATGTACAGATGTTCGGAGAGGGAGTTGCTCCAAAGATACCCTACCCTAATGCGACATGCGTGAAACTAGTCAGCACTAGAAGAGAAGAGACTAAAAGCGCAAAAGGCCAAACCGGTGCCTTGTTTTTAGTAGTTAGGCCTTCTTCTAACCGTACACTATATAGTACACTATAAAGTACACTATGTATACTACACTACTTGCGTAAATTTAAACATTTCATTTTGATTTAGTCCCTGCAGCCCGTGTTCGTGGTATGTCTCTCAAAGAGCATTGTGGATAGTGGTCGATCTTTAGGGTATATCCGGGGCGAAAAAAGTACAGTTATGGCCCATCTCTGGAAATTGTTGAGATGGAGGGAGGTAACAATATTCGGGCTTTGTTTGATGTGTGAAAGCAAGAGAACATCGTGACGTCGTGAGCAGGTGTGGTTATTTCCTCGTTCCGATGATCACGCAACATTTTCAGATCTTCGCGC
Source organism: Aurelia coerulea (assembly GCA_039566865.1). Classification (NCBI taxonomy): domain Eukaryota; kingdom Metazoa; phylum Cnidaria; class Scyphozoa; order Semaeostomeae; family Ulmaridae; genus Aurelia; species Aurelia coerulea. The sequence goes on along the minus strand of CM076960.1, from coordinate 17,587,808 downwards.
TTTCAGCCTCTGGTCGTCTGGTCGTCTGGTCGTCTTCTTTTGATGCACGTGTTCTTTTTTTATGAGGACATCGTTTGTTGGAGCGCCAGGGGGAGAGGAGAGTTAAATCTATTTTTTGAAATGCAAGGGTATTTCTGAGAATATTGTTTTTACCCTGCTCCAGAATTTTTCGCTCAAAATGATACCCGATTCTAGAAAAAATTGGTGCAAAGTATACTCCAAAACATGAAAATTTTACCGAAAAACGACACGATCGAGCAACATATCCCCTTTTGACATGTTTTGACAACCTTTTGTAGAAAAAGTGCCCTATTTTGATACCCTGTGCTAGAAGAAATTGTGAAAAGCGATACCCTTAAAAATGGCACATCCCCGTCGGACAAATATACCGAGTACCCTCCGGGGGTCGGGTTCAGGGTTTGTTTAATTTTCCTGGACTAGGAGAAACGTTTTCAACGTTTCCATTTTGGGGGCAGGCAACATTCGATTGCGAGAAGAAGCTTTCTAAGTTATAAGGGTGGTGATTGATGGAAAACTGTTAAAGGCCAAAGTTTCCAATTTATCTCTGGTAAATGTAGGATGGATAGAGGCATTCTGAGCCAAACAAAGAGATATCTACCCGAGAATTTTCCTGGAGATGCTAATTCATAAAAAAATCAATTCTGTTTACCACCAGTGAACATGACATCGGGAGAAGCGCTCTAAGCCAGGCTCCACCCCAGGCCCCCTCGTTTTGATACCTCCAACAGTTGGTTTGGCCTTGCCACGCTGCTGTTTATGGGGGTAAAGAAGAATGATTCCCTCTTGATGATTCTGAGGCACTTCGTTGTCATTAATAAGAACCATATAGGCAAGAAAGCTGTGACAAAATTCAAATAGATAAGAGATTTTGCTTGTTTGCTGGTTATTTGATATTTGAGCTCTTGAGCATAAAACGTTCAGTGTAAACCTCTGCAAAGTCTGTGAAGAACTGAACCTTCTGGCAGATGTTGAGGTTCTCACGAAACGGATTCATCAGAACAATTTGTTGATTTCGGTGGCTTCAGTCTCTTTGCCAAATTTTGATAGAAAAAGGAACATTGTGCATTGGTTGTTATTGATGATTATAAGGAAGTGGCATACGTCTGAAATTTTCCAGTATAAACAGACGAAAGAAAGCTGCACAGGAAACTGACAAAATTTACCGGCTAGAGTGACTAATCGAAGCATTCTCTCTGTTTGCTGTTTATGGTGATTATACGGAAGACCTTTGCTGAAAGAAAACAGAGCAAATATTATGGCAAGAACAGTAGCAACGATACAGAGCCTATCTACCTGAAGCCAAACCGAGGGGCCTATCATTTCCTAAAAATTTGGTACGCCTTGAGGAAAACATTTCTTAGGATCCCCTAATCCTAAAATCTATCATTTTCGAAATATCGTGTGCTTTTTTGAAAGACTGACACCCCTCGCAACTAACGAAAACAAAGCAAGCACCACGTGTTGTTTGTTTTTTCGGTTTTTTTATTTGTTTGTTTGCCTGTTATTTTGTTTGTTTTTCTGGATGTGATATGGACACTGAAAGCTATCTGACCCGTTCCTTTTCACAATATGCTTCAAAGCCATGCAGCTTCCAACTACTGAAAGGATATGTAATCAATGAAAACATAATTTGGTTATGGGCCCAAAATGAAACTTTAAAGAATGATTCAAAGTTTAGTGATTTTTGAACGCGTCTGCATTATTTTGGGACACCCGGTTAGACTTACGACCTTGAGTTCCTTCCTTCCCTGTGCTCTTTGGTTTGACGATGGTGCTTCTGTCAACAAAGACTCGTAATATTACTCTGAAAAACCCGACCCTATTTAGGCCAAAACACACAATTTCCTAGCAATCCAATCAGATAGCGAGATTTGTGGAGGCCGTGATTCCATTATAATTCGACTGATGAATGTATATTGCAGGGCCAGCTTTTCACAGTTTCATTCTGAGTCCCTGTTGAACCAGGTCTACCGCAGGGATAAAAGGGACTCATCGCAATAAGATCAGTCTAATAAAACCCGGTTCTTTATTCATAGTTCTGTAGGTTTGAAATCATTTATAATATACTCCAAGTGACTTGACTAAAGACAGAATTACCTTAGGACCGCAAAGGCTAACATTTTGTCACTATGTCTTGTGCAACAACCACATCAACATATCCATAAGTATTTGACAATTCTAGACCTTGCATTTTGGTTTCAAACATAGAACCAATGCAAATTTTTGTGTGAAAAATATACTCTTCCTGTGGTACGTTCGTGACAGATATGTGACCAGTTTTTTTGCCAATAGGTTTCCAAGTCATTGTTTCCTCTTTTGGCAACACCAATATTCATGCCCAGGGTGACATTGTTATTATTATGACGTGGTCGAAAGCGTTAACTTTATAATGTGATAGGAATTAGGAGGAACACGTATACTGTGTGTCCCTAAGAATATTCACAATTTGAATCCGTCTTTTTGGTGTCCCAAGCAAGAAGCCTACAGGATGTCCCCAGGGGGGGCACTCAGCACATGCACATACGGGGAGGTAAGTCCGATATTTTTGGGTCAGAATATTGCCAAAAGTGATATTTTTGGGTCCAAATAAACTGAAATTATGTTTTTGATATTTTTGGGCATCAAATATTTTGAAAATGATATTTTTGGGTGCTTTAGAGACAATCCTGGCCTCAATTTGCATTGTTTCAGGATATTTTATGTTCGTTTACAGATGTCAAGGTATAAAATGAGCTGATATTTTTGGGTTGTAATGAAGCTAAACTGATATTTTTGGGGCTCCTGAAAATTTCTCGGACTGACCCCCCCGTATGCGTATGAGCCGAGTGTCCCCCCTGGGAGGATGTCCCAAAAAGTGTCTGAAATTTTTCCGAAACGAGCGGCATTGATTTGATATCAGTTGTAACAATCAAGTCCATTTGACAGTGGATGTGCTGTCTAAAATCCTGGCCAAAAGAAGCTGGGCATAGGCAAATTTCAATGTTTTCATTATGTTTCCTAAAATATCGAGGCAAAAACATACGTTTAGAACCTTATGACCCCCCTTCCCCCTAATTCAATGTTGAGAAGGTCGATTGGTGTTTGATTCAAGCAACATTGAAACGGGAGGAGCGGGGAGCACGTTATCAAAGATCGAAGTAGTGCAATTCAATTTTGTGACTTGTCCCAAGCATTTTGGCCAAGATTGTAGATAAGAAAATTTATGGTACTGTTTTAAACTTTTAACATTGGCAACACAGGCATAGGTTTCAAATCTTTAATAAGGTTGTGGTGTAAAATTCTATGATACAGTTATCTGATTTTGATTGGTCAGATGCTTGTATCAATATTTGATATGATTTAACTGGTATTAGGTAATCACTGGAGCTCGATGTCAAAACCAAGGATTACAGCAAACATCAAATTTTGCCAAGAGAAGCAACAATCTTGGTTGCAGTTAAATGATCTTAAATCTTGAAGCAAACCTTTATCCAAATAAATTTGTCTTTAACTTGGGGTTGGGTTAATCATGGAGTTAAGGAGGATTCATTACAAAATAGGATCCCCACTTAAGATCCTCTGCAATCAGCTTTCCAGAACCACGGGAGGGGGGGGGGGTCCCTGGGTCTGAGGATGTGCCGCGACGAAAGGTATACTATTTCGGACCTCTAATCTAGGCCAGGTTATACTTTTTTGCAATTTTGACCTAGCAACGGTCTAGCCAAGGGTATCATTCTTGACAATATTGTTCTAGCGAACGGTCATGATATCATATTTAGTACAAATTTGACAATATTGGTCCAGAGAATGGCCAAAATTGGTCTTGCCAAGGGTGCCATTTTCGTAAAAATTGGTCCAGGGAATCTTCGTTTATTTTCGTTTCGTTTCGAACTTATATTGATTACAAGTTCGTAGTTATCGCTTTTGATGGATTGATGGACGCTCAAAGTACGACTCATGGACTTTCACATGGAAAATTAGGACGAAATTATCTCCTTCGATTTCATGTTCGGATATGAAAACCATTACAACACTGTACGAAAAGCTGAGTGCTCCAGACAATGGCAGATGGGTGTAAGTTGTTGGCTCAAGCCTCCGATGCTAAAACGCCTCAAAATTCAAGTTTTCAGTGGTGTTAGCCATGAACAAAAGCCACAAGTATCCAGATGAATGTTTCCTCAATCCAAGAATCAACAGACCTTTCACATTCAACCAGGAGTTCCTTATTTTGAAGGCCACTTCGCTTCCTTGAGCTTACCAGCATAGGTTTCAAATCTTTATCTCGGCGTAAAAAGGTGGGTGTAAAATTCAATGACCTATTTTTTCTGATTGAATGGCTTGAAAGAAACTTTAGATACTTATCTATAATTCTACCGTTGGACTTTTCAGAAATTTTGAATATTTTTGGAAATTGCAGCGTATCTTACGTTTCAACTCATTTGAGGATGTGACGTCATCAAATTTCTAAATCATAAACCAGATGAGTGACAGACTTTTGCTTGATACCATATTGTAGGCATTCATAAACTAAGGGTTTCCTCGAAATTATTTCATGTTACGTCAAACAGTTTTGAAATTACGATGGTTTTAAGTTTTTTTTCAAATTTTTTCTTGAACTCTTGAAAAAGAAGAAAAGCACTCTAATTCTGAAAATATCGAAGATTTCAGAAATTTCCAACGGTAGAATTATAGCAAAATAGCTAAAGTTTCCTTGAAGTTGTTTAGTTCAAAGAAATAGGTCACTCAATTTTACACCAGCCTTTTTAAAGATTTGGAACCTATGCTGAGCTTACCACAGCATTGAGAATTTCCAAATGCTGAAGGTTGCCATGATAACGACTGAACCTCGTTTCAGAGCGAATACAAAAATTAATGCCCTTTCCGTCCCAATTTTTTTGTGAAAGTCCATGAGTCCCAGTTTGAGCAAAAACTGTTGTTGTTGTTGTAGTTGTTGTCGTTATTGCGACAACTTGGACTATCTCGTCAGTCTATTGGGAACATGGACTCTGCTTGCTCCGTAGCTACTACTGTTAGCTGCCATGACAACATTATAACTTCGTTCGTACATGAACCTCTTTCCAGTTCGGCCTGCGAATGAGGCTATCAGTTACGCAAGATGCAATTAGTAACGCATGTTAATATTTGAGAAATTTTTGACAAGGTATACTTTGCTTGATAACGGGCTATGCTCGAAACGTCGTGCTTATTTCAATTCGCATCTAAGTGCTTATATTTTACTTTATTTACTTGTTTGTCATTATACTTCCTTCAGTTGGACTCCAAGGAAGACCAAAAATGGATCAATCGTTCGAGGAAGGGGTTTGAGACCAGAAAAGAGCTAAAAATTCCATTTCTTGTTTTGAGTAGAATCTTATCAACCGAAGTATGTTTCTTTCTACCTTTCCCGGCTTTGAAAAATGACCCGGTCCCTACCTTCGAACGAACTCCCAAGGGCGCCGAAGCCACGGGGGCAGCGGGGGCAGCTGCCCCCGTTGCCCTAGTGGTACGGGGGCAGCGCGGGGGCAGCAAAGTGCCCTTTCCAAAAAATGCATTTCAGAAAACTATTGATTAATCGCGCCTGTTAGTTGGAAGCGAGTTGTTTCTCGTCCGCAGTCACAATAATAGAACGATTCCTTCTGCTCTCAAGATTACAGTACGTGCGAAGGACAGTAGCGTCGCCGCGGGGTGGTCTGGGGTTTGACATGTCGACCACAGTTTTCACAGAGTCGATGTTATAATTTCTCGAAATCAGTCAAAAAGATTGGGAAGGGTAGATTTTTATTGACTTGAAACTTTTGTGATAACTGGCCTTCCTCCTGAATTCTCAATTCCTTTATTGAAGATTTCGAGAAAGGCCTTAAATTTCAATTTCTAACCAGTGGCGTGGCCACGGTGGGGGTATGGGGGGGCAATTGCCCCCCACTTTTGTCGGAAGATGGTCCTCGAGATTCCTCTAAAACCGAGGAGAAAATAGCTGCGTATAGGTTGGGTAAGAATTTTCCGAGAAATGTCAAATCTTCCATTTTACCACTGGCAAGCATGACATTGGGAGATGCATTTTAAGCCAAAGTAAAGGATCTTTCTTTAAAAAATTTCCTTGTGCTCTGATTCATAGGATAATTGTAACAAAAAGATCAAGGCTTCCTTGTCGCTAAAGGCAAGCATGATATCGGGAGATGCATTCTAAGCCAAAGTAAAGGATACTTCTTCAAAAATTTTCTTCGTGCTCTGATTTATAGCATAACTGTAACAAAAAGATCAAGGCTTCCTTGTCGCTAAAGGCAAGCATAATATTGGGAGATGCATTCTAAGCCAAAGTAAAAGATATTTCTTCAAAAATTTTCCTCGCGCTCTGATTCATAGGATAACTGTTACGAAACGATCAAGGTTTCCTCGTCGCTAAAGGCAAGCATGATATTGGAAGGTGCATTCTAAGCCAAAGTAAAGGGCGTGGCCCCAAAAAATTTCCTGGGGCTTCGCCCCCACACCCCCTGATTTTACGTTCCCCTCCCACTTAATTTTCCCTGGCCACGCCGCTGTTTCTAACCATATTTTTTCCTTCCTCGTAAATAAATATATGATGTTCTTCTCTGTTTCGATTTTTGTTACACCAAAATGCCCGCTGTTGTAAAAAATTCTGCTTGAGATGGTTGCTTTTCCAGAAATATCAAAATAGATAAATTAATAAAAAGAGCATTCCCATCATGTTCTCCGAGTGTCTGAAGGGCGTTTGGCACGTTTTCCGAGGGTCTAAAGGGCGTGGCCAGGAGTATTTTTTCCCAGACCCCCTTATACCTTTCCGCCCCAGCTTTTTGGGCTGGCGACACCCGTGTCGAAATAGATGTTGAGCACAATATCCTAAATGAAGATTCCCGATTATTTTCAACGGCAACTTTTGACACCCTAAGGTGCCCTTTCTGCGATTCCTGCCCCCGCCGCATCATGGAGCCTCCGGCGCCTCTGCGAACTCCAAATCTAAGATATGTTTGAAGAGAAAACCACCATGGTAGGCTGTGTTTCGGATCTTGCTTGAAGATGCTTGCTATCCTGACTCACTACACAAGTCGCTTCAGTGCGGGCCTTTATTTCCCAACTTTTCTCAAAACGGCAAAAACATTCCTGAAGTGCAAATAAAGCAAAGAACATGCTAAGGATTCCCTTATTAAAATGAATCATTTTTTGATGATAAATCAGTAAAATGTGATATTTTCCCAGTACTGGAGTTTCTTGATATGTGAATCATCTGAGGGTTGAGTTTCTCGTAAGCTGTGTTTAAAAGAATACGTTTCTGAATTGTTGGACACATGAAACAGGATTCCCCCTCGGGAGAGTTGGCAGTCAAGTGTAGGTAACCCAATGTAGAGTTTTATATCAGTGTGAGTTTCCTTTGAATTAAAACATGTTCTCGCGGTTGTCTTAGATTCCAATACGTCACTATTTGCGATGTGATTGCGACTATTGAACACACGAATCTATACGTGTGTTGTCATCGCAGGATTATTTTTGAAATTTGAGAATTTTTCGTTTTTTATTTTGAAATATTTAAATTGGCCCTTGACAACTTAAAACGTGGCTGATTTCAGTTGTAGAGAGAAGAGTTTATTAGTCATTTTTGAGCGAATGTCAGTGTTGACTTAATAGTTAATTGCTTTGTTTTCGAATTTGCGGATTGATGCAGAGTAACGTAACCCCCGTGTTTGAGCAATCAGAAAATTGATCACATGACTAAGAGAGTTGACTTTAGACAGGAGTTCACTTGTCAATGCTCGGTATTTAGAAGTCCGCGTAAGACAGAGAACACAGAACCCTAACACGAGAAGCTTGAAATATGGTTGTGAAGGTCGCATCGGATAGTGACTCTGATCAGGAAATGGCTTCACTAAAAGGAGAGCACATTGAAAAGACTGGCAAAGATGCAGTGGCCGGGTCACCTAATGAAAAGGCCCTACTTGCATTGATGGAGCAAACTGGCTACCCCATGACACAGAATAACGGTCAAAGACGTTATGGGCCACCGTTGAATTTCGTGGGGCCGACTCCCACTCGAGGAAGTGAAGTCTTCGTTGGTAAATTACCCCGAGATTGTTTCGAAGATGAACTCGTTCCAGTTTTCGAATCTGTTGGTAAAATTTACGAGATGCGACTTATGATGGATTTCAATGGACAGAATCGTGGCTACGCGTTCGTCGTGTATTTTTCGAAAAAAGATGCGCAAAAAGCAGTTCGAACCTTGAATAATCATGAAATTAGAAAAGGCAGATTGTTAGGGGTATGTCAGTCTGTGGATAACTGTCGTTTATTTGTCGGTGGCATCCCAAAGAAAGTCAAAAGAGACGAAATACTAGATGAGATATCTAAAGTTACAGACCATGTTATCGACGTGATTGTGTATCCCTCTGCTAACGACAAATCGAAGAATCGCGGTTTCGCCTTCGTTGAGTTTGAGAGCCACAGAGCTGCAGCTATGGCAAGGAGAAAATTAATGAGCGGAAGAATACAGTTATGGGGACACCCGATCGCTGTTGATTGGGCAGAGCCTGAACAAGATGTAGACGAAGAGATCATGGAACAGGTATATTTAATCACGCTTCAACTCGATGGCCTACCCTAACTTATTTCTCACTCCATGCGCCCTAACATGTCGTCTTTATTGAGTGATACATGGGTTAATAAACCGTAGGAACTTGATGTGTTAACGATCTCGCGCTGTGCCTTACTATCACCATGCCTCTCTTCATGTCGCGTTAGCTTGCGTTTGCATTTCAAAACAAAGCCCACTTGTTAGGCCCATATTTCGCAAGTTTGCGCGTTATTTGACCCCGAATTTCCTGTTTTGGAAACGGGGAAGTGTTCCTATGTTTTTAAGATATTAAGTTATCGTAAAGTATTTTGCGGTATTTCTTATTGATATTATGAAGAGCGTAATCGTTGGGTGATGTTGTGAAAAATCGCTCTCTTCCGTGTACAAAGGTCAGTTGGGGAAAACATGCAATACACGCTGTGCGAGTGAACTTAAACAAACTTTTTGCAACATTTCCAAATTTTTTGTGACAAATTCCTTGTTCCCACAAAAACATGAGAAATTTAGATAAATTAGGCGAGTCGAATGTTCATTCCTTCCTACCAAAAGCTGAAACCATTTTTAAATACAAGTAGGCCTTGCTGAAAAGCCCCTGCCCCCATCTGCCATTCTATGGGAGAAACCCCACATAACTTATCTTGGCCACTTACAACTAGTTATCGTTCTTCGAAGCCATCCCATAGCATCAAATATGGGTCATTTCCTTCAGCTTAGCTGACCATATTTGGGACGGAACCATAGCGCAAAAGGGTGTCCAAAAACCCCAAGCCAAGGGGCCAGATTTATCTCGAATCATCGGCCTTCCCAAGACGAGGAAGTGCCACATTTTGGCATTTCGGTGTACTTTGACATGTTAGATTTAACGCTTATCTATTGCAGGGGCTCAAATAGCCAAACTCTCTCCAGAGTCTCTCTCTCTCTCTCTCTCTAACCAACTAATTGGCACATCTGTTCCTTATTTCCGTGAATTCAAATGTCCCGCTTTTATTGCCTTTAATATCTTAGGGCTGCTGAATGCAAACAAATTTTACCACACATTTTTGGAACATGATACTTCTTTTTTAAAGGAAACTAACAATTTGGCCTCAAAATTTTTTACAAGGGTCTTTAGGGTTTCTTAGATGTCTCTTTAGAGTCTTGATGTTTACACAGGCATGCCTTCTTGAATATTCCTAACAAATTATATGAAACCATTCGAGACACTTAGGTATTACGTAGTAATAATACCATATAAGAAATGAGCAGGAAAATCCTTTGGTTTCAAAGTGTTTTTTAAATAATTGCTCTCCACCTCCAGTCCAAACTTTCTTACCTTTTTGGTTTTTATCATGCATGAGGTTTGCAAAAAGCCCTGTATAACGTTGACCTAACCAAAACATTCCCAAAATATAGCAACGTCACAAGAAACAGTCTCATGGAAACAATTTACATGTTTTCATTAATTTCTTCATCTGAACTAATTGAGCTTATTGAAACAAGTAGTTATCAAAGATAACATCATTACGAACTCAAAACAAACCATTGTACGCGTGTAGTTTTTTTGTGTGGAAGAAAACTCGAAAGGGTTCCGTTTTTGCGCAATACATATACTCCAAAAGAGCCCGATACGGAGTAAGGAAAGTGGGCTACAAATTATATTTATGATTAACTTGGTCGCCGAAATTCGATTGTGGTGCTTTCTCATAAAAACGTACAGAGAAGTCGGTATGGTATGAATTTTCATTTAGTCCCAGACGGGGGGTTTTCTATATAAACTCCTTTTGGAGTACTATCATACTAATCTGAGGTAGGAGTGTGTCCTTTGCTAGAAGGCATTTTATTATCTACAAAAGTGAAGCGTCCAAACCGTCAAATGATAGTCAAAATTGACTTTGATTGTGTTCTGTGATTGAACTCGCAATCTAGAGCTCTTTAACCCCTCTTACCCCTTTCTAATCGCTATCTCTTTGTAATGTAAGCACGCCCCCCAAACGGGGCATGCAGTTCAATTCAATTTTCAATGAAATTTTCTTTGTTGAACACAAATTCCTAATACAGTGCATAACATAGTAAAGCTGTAATCTACATAACCCAAGAAAAGCAGCGCTTATCTAGCTTCGGTTTGGGCTTGTCAAGAAGGTTTTTGATTTGGCCAGATCTTCTTGCTCTTTGCTTCAAAAAAGCAATAAAGTTTCATGTTAATTGCTTCAAAAGTCTTCACGGAGGTGCTTATTTAGCAGGGCTAGGGTCTCTCTCTGTCGATACTAAAGAGAGGTTTAAACAATGTACTGCTACAAATTTTTCGATAATTCAGCCCCATCCTATATGTCGGAGATGTTCTTACCAGCTGGCCAGAGTCGGATTACTCGAAGGTCTAAAAACAAATTAAATCAACCATTCCGAAAGAGCAACATAGGGCAAAGTGGTCTATCTTACCTAGGACCTAAGATCTGGAACAATCTACACTCTGACCTAAAGTCTGCTAAAAACGTTAACAGTTTCAAACATAAGATAAAGGACAATTTCTTTAAAGACCTCCAAAATCAAGAAAACAGTCCCTATATATATTATTAAATTTCTAAAAACTGCATAAATAACAAGCCCAACAGGCTGTTACACTTTCTTATGAACGTCTCTTTTTTTTTTTTTTTTTTTTTTCATGAAAACTTTTCTTTTCTATAATACCCCTGGAGGGACCATTATGGAAACAAGGTTGCACTGACCTTTTAATGCTATCCCTGCCATTTTAAACTAGGGGTATTTTTATACTAGATCTTTAGTTTTTATTACCATTTTATACATGTAAATAGCCTTTCTTTCCTTTATTACATTTTCAATCTTTACTTTGTATGGCAAAATTTTACATACATACATACATACATGATCGCTTGATAATAACTCCCCCTTTGCATGGTCCAAATTAGAATAGCATCCAGAAAATTGCTGTTTATTGAGCTCTGATTGAAGCATACGTCCTCTAGAATCCATATTTGCAATATGCAATACCTGCAGAGCTATTAATGAAAGCAAATAAACAGTGCAATGCAAGATTATACTGGTTGCTGGTTGCTTCAATTTGTCGTGTTTACGTTCTTGTTAAAAACGATGCCTTTGCTTTGGCTGCTCATGTAAGGATGACGCATAAATCGGAGATTTTTTTTCTAGCAAAAGAAGGAACAGGAAATTGATCAAAATCAAGGGGTCTACAAGATTTCTCTTCAAAATCTCATCCTGAAAAATACTAGCGTTAGATGACCTTTAAATTTTTGCCTTTGCCTGAAGGGTTTATCACTCTTTCAAACGAGCGTACGTCATTTTTGAAACGAAGTTTTTTGTGGATTTGTGGAGATTTTTCAAGAAAATTGAAGGATTTTTTGTTAAATGCGCAGGAAGTTTGTAGAGAGTAATATGCCCCTGGTCTGTGCTTCCGCCCCTTGCATAGGCAGACACTTGCACACGGAAATATAGCTTCAAGGCTGCTTTGCAAAGCGAAATCATCAGAAAACACCCTTAAAACTTTTTTAATTACTTCTGACAGTCATCTGCATCTGTAATTACCCTTCTTTATCTCTGATTTCCCTGAAAGGGTAAAAACCCGTTAAAGGGGTGAACGTTGACACATCTAATTTCTGCTGAGTCATATATTTCCTTGCTGCACATGACTGGAAGCGAACTTTGCACCCCTTTCTTAGAAAAGAGGAACTATGGCACCCCATCACGAGGTCACGTCTCTAATGGGTATTTTGTCAGCATTAAAAAGCATTTAATTCTAGGTACTGATTTGCCTTTATTTGATTTCGTCATATTACTGACACGAGCGACTTGCAGATTCTACCTCGCATCCTTATTTGATTTCGTCATATTACTGACACGAGCGACTTGCAGATTCTACCTCGCATCCTTATTTGATTTCGTCATATTACTGACACAAGTGACTTGCAGATTCTACTCGCAAGTATTGCGAAATGCCAACATGGAGAGGCGTACTTCAGAGTCCTCCGCTTAGGTGCCAGCCAGTGAGTGGGTGAATGTGTTACCGTAGTGCTGCTACGTTAAGCAATCCTTGCATTTGAAAGGAGCTGCAACGTATAGATAAAGTTTATTACTCGCTGGAAACATTTTTTGCGTGTCGACATTTTATTTGATGATTTGACGAGAAACGGTTGCGAAAAGTGTTGAAATCTTCTGACCCCACCCTTAGAATGCAAAGGGCTTGCTGCCGTTTGTCAGCCCGTTTGAGAATCATAACAAAAAATTTGTATCTCCTACCTTTTTAGAAATTGTTAATTTCCTTTTGGAAAGGATCTCGTCGGAGCAACTCATTCAATTCTTTAAGGGTATTTTCTTTCGCCTGACATCATATCATTCATTATTATCAAGACGCTATATCATTTGATACATAGTCAACTACGGTTACAGATAACAAAAGATGATTTAAATACAAAATAAACAGTACAAAATAGAGGTTACAACTAAATACCTAAAAAATTCTAGGTTGGGTTTGATTCTGCTTTTTATTGATTTCTGTTTTCTGAATTGAGGCGCTTGGAGTATATATCATGAAGAAATTCAGAAAATATCTGTAGGAGGAGTTCATCTTCGTTGGACATTAAGTACATAAGTTCATCCGTTGGTATATATTTGAAATTGGGGCAGAGATTTTGTATTTTATCTAGGAACACTGTCCGTTCATATCACATAGAAATAATCTTATTGCTATGAGAGACTGAGGTCTGGTACCTAGTCATCCTATGTCCTTGTTGACGAGCACACCCTTGTGTTTGTTTTTGTTATACAATGTATCAGGTGAGTGTGATCAAAGGATGTGCCTGACCTTGGTTGATCGTTTAGGTTCTTCCTGGTTGGGAGGGGCCATGCAGTTATACAATAGTGATTCACGAAAATGGTGTGTTTCTATTTCTAAACCAGAAATTAGTATGTAGTATGGAAATGTAGAACTTGTAGCATGCTAACGACCTATGGCTCTCCAAAATTACCGATTGCAGAATTTTTTCAAAGTTTTGGCTCAAGTTCTTAAGTGAAGCGTTTCCCATTAAAATGTTCTCTGGACCTTGCCAGTTGCCTGCAGCAGATTTGGAGCCAATCCACGCAAATATTGGGGGCTCGTTTTTTCTCTTGGCACATATTCCCATCCCATTACGAAACGAACACACAACAATTGCCATTCTGTAGCATTTATAACAAATCTCTCCCGATCCCAATTTGATCCATACTGCAACATAGATTACATCACCTTAATTTCTCTTTATTACGATTTTCCGTTCTAATTTCGAGCTTTGGTTTTTTCTGAGCCCCTCGTGGATTCATTTCTCTGTTCCCTAATATCTCGGCGATCTCTATACGGAATAAGGTGGCCTACTGTTTGCATATTCCCAAAGTGTTGTGGTCACTTGACATAATGCTGCGATAATATTCAGCTCTAAATGTTTGCACAAGTTACACGTTCAACTCATTGTCGGAAAGAAATCCTAATTTTTCTGATCTATTTTGCACCCGTCTTCAAACTGGTATCATCTTGCAAACTCTTTAGATGAGTCATTTATCGATTGTGAGAGCATACGTTAAGTCTAGACATCAGGGAAACTCATAGAGGTACAAGCCAGAGAGAGCTGCATCCCACTTTACAGGGCACCAAGCCCCCCCCCCCCCAACGAGAGAAGGGTGGATGGGTGGGAGTGTTGTCAAACAAAGCTGCTAGAATTTGCACAAATCTGGCACACCCAATAAAATTATCAATCTGAGATTAATTTCGTGCGAGATGTTCATAAAAAGGTGCATTTGCAGGAGCCCCTCTGTGCACACTCATGGTAAAAGATGGACAGGAATTTAAGCTTGCATTTGTATATCGAACAGGAATCGTAGAGGGTCCAGAAGTGAGAAAATGTCTTGTGGCTCTTTCTTGCTAAGAACCGTTTTGCCCAACAGAGATTTCCTTACTCAACGAAATCAAATAATCCTAGATGGAATCTCCCCACAAACGGGACTTGTTTTTTAGATAGCTTTTTACAACTAGGGGTCTGCACTCCGCAGCTGAGCATCAAGTACCCTCTTCCTGAAAACTATTCCCTAGGACACCCCCATAGCATGACATACAGGGTTTCCGATGTTGACTGTCTTTACAGTGACTACTGTCTTTCAGCAGAGAGTTCGTTCACTCCAGGACCCGAAGTTATACCTCTGCTGAAAAATACAACCATGCTTTATTTAAGGTCAACGATTCATCTCAGTTTGTCGATTAGGATTGTCAATAATACTCCATTTCATATAATTGTGTATCGATCATTTTCATAAGGGCCCTTGAAACCCCCTCCAAGACAACTGTTCTGTTTTGTTACATGAAATCCAATATGGTCACGTGCTGGGGGGGGATTAGGTCACGTGATTACAAGATGGGCTTTTCAACTTCAATTCTATTTAAAGGCCCTACTACTAATGAAACATTCAAATTCTCGAAATTATAAGAGCCATTTTGGGGATTTGATCCTCCTGTAGTGAGGCAATGATATAGGCCGGAGATTTTTAGAGCAAAATGCAATCACATGTTGGTTCTTGGCAAAGTATCAGGCTTCAATTAAGATTTCAATAGTTCTGTAAAAGCTCTAACACGCCTCCCTCTCAAGGGCTCCTCCCTTCTGAGCCAAAAATTTTTACAAGCCCCCTAGTTTGGTAGATAATGCAAACAGTTACCCAAGATTTTCTCTTTTTCTAAAACAAGTTTCCATGCTAG